>JAZGLO010001115.1:0-717500 GCA_036873155.1 Biomphalaria sudanica
AGAGAGAAAGAGAGAGAGAGGGGGAGAGAGAGAAAGAGAGAGAGAGGAGAGAGAGAGAGAGAGGGAGAGAGGAGAGAAGAGAGAGAGAAGAGAAAGAAAGAGAGAAAGAGAAGCGAGAGAGAGAAAGAGAGAGAGGGAGAGAGAGAAGAGATAGAGAAGAGAGAGAGAGAGAGAGAGAGGAGAGAGAGAAAGAGCGAGAGAGAGAAAGAGAGAGAGGGAGAGAGAGAGAAAGAGAGAGAGGGAGAGAGAGAAAGAGAGAGAGAGGGAGAGAGAGAAAGCGAGAGAGAGAAAGAAAGAGAGATAGAAAAGAGATAGAGAAAGAGAGAGGGAGAGAGCGAAAAAGAGAGAGAGGGAGAGAAAGAGAGAGAGGGAGAGAGAGAAAAAGAGAGAGAGAGGGAGAAAGAGAGAGAGGGAGAGAGGGAGAAAGAGAGAGGGAGAGAGACAGAAAGAGATAGAGGGAGAGAGACAGAAAAGAGAGAGGGAGAAAGAGAGAGATAGAGAGAGAGAAAGAGAGAGAGGGAGAAAGAGAGAGAGAGAAAGAGAGAGAGAAAGATGGAGAGAGAGAGGGAACGGGAGAGAAAGAGAGAAAGGGAGGAAGAGAGAGAGAGAAAGAGAGAGAAAGAGAGAAAGAAGAGAGAGAGAGAAAAAGAGAGAGAAAGAGAGAAAGAAAGAGAGAGAGAGAAAGAGGGAGAGAGAGAGAGCGATAGAGAGAAAGAGAGATAGAGAGAGAAAGAAAGAGAGAGGGAGAGAGAGAGAGAGGGAGAGAGAGAAAGAGAGAGAGAAAAAAAAGAGAGAGAGAAAAGCAGACAGAGAGAGAGAGAGAAAGAGAGAAGGGGAGAGAAAGAGAGAGAGAGAAAAGAGAGAGAGAATAGAGAGAATAAGGTAAAAAAAGAAAACAATAAGAGAGAGGGAGAGAGAGAGACAGAGAAAGAAGAGAATGTATATAGTAAAAACATTTTAAATGTTTTTTTAAAGCTTTGAAACGTCGATTCAATGTTTTCAAGAAATAATGAAAGTAAATAGACTAAATATAGATCGAGCCGATTCTGGAGGTGTTCCTTTAAAGGGGACATTAGATAGAGTTTCAATTTCACCACTTAGCGTTTGAAACAATTAAACCGATGACTAAACAAAATATTGACACAAAAATTGTGTATAATTGAAAGCATTGATCTCATTGATCAAACCTATGGAAATGGACACTTGTCTGAAGCCACGAGTGCAGTGTACAATCTCATGATACCGTGAATGCATGTCTGTGTTCCCGATCAGCTAACACTTAGATTGCAACTGATTCTATTAAACACGTCCCAGGCGATCAATAGATGTTTACTTTTTCACCAAATATCTTCATCGTATTGTTTTGTATAAACTCATTGATGAAATGGGTCTGGCAAAGTAGGTCTGGCAAAGTAGGTCTGGCAAAGTAGGTCTGGCAAAGTAGGTCTGAGGGCGTGGATTCTCAATGGTGTAAGGGGGAACCAAAAAGTAAACCAAATTTGGATCAATAATATTTACACTTTTTTTTTTTTACTGATAGTGATTTTTATATCATTTAAATATCTATCTATCTATCTATCTGTCTATCTATCTATCTATCCGTCTCTCTCTCTCTCTCTATATCTATCTATCTATTTGTCAGTCTGTCAGTCTGTCTGTCAGTTTGTCATAGTTTTCACTTTGTGGCCAATTAGCTAGTATATATATACATAAACTGTCAATACCCAGGAAAATTCGTTGGAGCTGTTTTTGATATCTGTGACAAATCACCCTGTTTCCATATTTCGTACAAGTTGAAAAAGATTAATTGTAAAATAATTTATTTTTTTAAACCATTTCCTAGAACATGTTTCAACTCAACTTTCAATACTTTAGTCCGTCATTTCGGCATAGAGAGAAAAACAAGAATTGGCATAGGATCGAACCCGCGTTATTTGGATATAACGCTCTAGCACCTTAGCAAACAAGCACTACAAGAAACGACAAAATATAAATAGTCTAGATCTATCAATACTATTTCAATGAATCGAAATTTGGCTGCCAAAAGTTTACTTCTTGTATCCATACAAGTGAACATAAACATTTCAGTGAACTTGTCACGCACATAAGTTTAAATGTGAAATTTTACTCAATGGTACAATGAGATGTATATATGTTGTTTTAAATGTCCTTTTTTAGCGGCCCCCGAAAGGGAAAAGACGCTATTAGTTTTGTACGAAATGTCTGTCCGTTTGTCCGTCCGTCCCGTTTAGATATCGTAAACTAGAAAAGATATTGAAAATCCGACATCACAATATTTTAGATTATTCAAAGTTCTGATGCAACGGCAACTTTTTTTTTCTGAAAGCGAAAAAATCTAATTTTTAAAATCAGTTATGCAAGCCTTTTTTAAAGAAAAAAAAAAGCTAATTAGTATGCATTATAAGTTAGACCTAATTTAAAAAGAATACTAATCTCGTAAACGCCATTTTCGTGAACAAAGCTTACAGTTGCCAATCTTCATTTTATATTTTTATCTGAGCATTCGAATAAGAGATTTAGCCTGTTCAAACCCATTAAATTAATTATAAGACTTCAGTTGGGCCAGGAAAGGCGCGGTAGCTATAGCTGAGCGTTAACGCGCTTGGCTTCCGAACCGGGGGTGCCGGGTTCGAATCCTGGTGAAGACTGGGATTTTCAACTTTGGAATCTTTGGGCGCCTCTGAATCCACCCAGCTCTAATGGCTACATGACATGCATGAATGCTTAAAATTGAAGAGGGTAGAGTCCTCCATAAAATTCCTGACCAACGGCCTCTATTTAATGCAGTGTGGTACTGTCTAGATCTAAATCTTCATTCTCCTTAGACCGTAAAACTCTGACCATCGTATTCATTTCCAAAACAAACACAAAAATATTAATTTAGTGAAGCGGGAAAGGGAAGGGGGCACATGTTTACTGGTACTTAGGAAGGGTCAACTACGTAAACTGGTACTTGGGGGGGGGTCAACTACGTAAACTGGTACTGGGGGGGGGGCAACTACGTAAACTGGCACTTAGGAAGGGTCAACTACGTAAACTGGTACTTGGGGGGGGCAACTAAGTAAACTGGTACTTAGAAAGGGTCAACTACGTAAACTGGTACTTGGGGGGGGGGGCAACTACGTAAACTGGTACTTGGGGGGGGGGGCAACTACGTAAACTGGTACTTGGGGGGGGGCAACTACGTAAACTGGTACTGGGGGGGGGGGTCAACTACGTAAACTGGTATTTAGCGAGGGTCAACTACGTAAACTGGTACTTAGCAAGGGTCAAACACGTAAACTGGTATTTAGCAAGGGTCAACTACGTAAACTGGTACTTAGCAAGGGTCAACTACGTAAACTGGTACTTGGGGGGGGGGGGTAAACTACGTAAACTGGTATTTAGAGAGGGTCAACTACGTAAACTGGTATTTAGCGAGGGTCAACTACGTAAACTGGTACTTAGCAAGGGTCAACTACGTAAACTGATACTTAGTGCACAAAACGAGCTTTATCCGTCTTTACAAAATAGATATAAATAATATTTTTTTTTCATTGTAGTAAAGCTAGAACATTGATTCACTTTTGATGACCTAGTTCTAGGAATTGAAGAATTTTATTAGAGATTTTCTTCTATAGTGGACAAAAAAAAAACACACCATTTTTTGGTGTATCCGGTGTACAGATAAAATAAAGGAAACATTGATAAGCTATAGTATTGAAGTAGTTTATATTTTTTTTTTGTCTGGACTTTTAACACCGCACAATCTAATTGTGCAAGATCTTTACCTTTGTAGCAAAAACATTTTTTTTGTTTTTTTTTAGCGTCATTGACATTTGTTTAGTCATGAATATTACAACTTTTCTGTTTGCGTTACAAATATTGCAGTGTGGACGTGGAATTTCGACATGTTGTTTGGCGGGAAAAAAAAAACAAACCCTAACTCAATGAATGATTCTCTTGATTAAATCGCTGACGTCAGGAAAACGGTCAATAACCCAATAAAGGGAGACAAAAGAAGAAATTGGGGGAGCAGTTAAAGGGAGATAAATAGATCATTCCTTTCAGTCGAACATAAAGATTTGACGAGTTGGTTACAAGAAGTTTTCGAAGTGATCATAGTTTCACCTTTTTCAACATAGATTTAGTCGTTGGTTTAGTCAGGTTTCACAATATTGTTTTCGATGTCGATTACATCAGTAATTTATTTAAACATTTAAAAATATGATTTGCGATTGAAAACTTTTGCGATTGCGATTGAAAACTGAAATTGCATAATCAAAAAAATGGCATTTCCAGAAAGATGAATTTGAAAGCTAAAAATGACTTTGAGCGATTTTAAGATTTAAAATACTAATAATCATGTGTATATACGTGCTTTCAGTTGCCTTGGAATCCATTATTTTCTTGATTTCCTTTCGTGGATGTTTTGGAATTATTACATTCACAAAGACGTCTGCTTGCTCGACCAGCTCAAACTTGACATTAGTTTATGCAAGCTGCTTCGAAAAACAAAAATGTCGGAGTTTTCTAGATTGTAGCACTCAGTGCAATGTGAACACGTCATGTCTCGGTGTTTTGAAAGAGAGCAACAAATCGTTCCACTTCCACACGTCGTGTAGCTTGATACAATACCCTTCTAATTGCAGCGATACGCCTGTATTGGTGTATCTCAAATTCACGCTGATGGCTTGCGGAAACGGAGGTACTTACAATCTCTCAACGAGTAAGTGCGACTGCAAGATAGGATGGTCTGGAAGTATGTGCGACACAGCTCCACAAAATTGTTCCGTTCTCTCGACATTGGGCTACACCGCTGGAACTTACTGGGTGGACATTATCCCGAGTTCAGGAGGCGCTCCCAAGACGATTCTATGCGAGCTGACATCTTCGTTAACTCTGAGAAATTACATCTTCAGCAACAGCGGATCGTCTTATCACAACAGAACATGGGCTGAGTATGTCGCCGGATATAAAGTAGACAATGTCAACTTCTGGCTTGGTCTGGATTTAATGAATGCCTACGCCAAGTCGGGTGGAAAAAGTTTCAAAATGGAAGCAGTGTTTAGCAATAACGCCATCACTGCAGTCTGGGGAAACAGCGGCGTCACCATCAGAGATGGAAGTGTTAAATATCAGCTCACGTTTTCTGGCACTTCTTCAACGGCGTCTGGTTCCTATTCTGTGAGCTTGCAGGCTTGTTTGTCGTCTGGCAAAGTCTTTTCCACATGGGACCTAGACAATGACGGAGATACAGCATCCAATCTGGCGTCCTTAGCAGGTGCTGGCTGGTTTTTTGGTTCTTCATTAACTTGTAATCCACTCGGTCGTCTCAAAAGCTCTCTGCCAGAAGGACAGACGGACGGACAGATCCTGCTACCAAATTTAGACATGGTCAGTGGTGGATACCTTCCATATTTTCAATACGTTAGAATGTATTTTGAATAAATGCACTAATTTCTTTTATTTTAGAAATGTAAACTTTCATTTTCTGTTGTACAGATAAAATCATTACTAATGTACATGTAGGCTATGTACTGATTTATACGTTAACTATTTACGTATTTAAATCTACACTATTTACTGATTTACATTTACATTTGAATGCTTTACTGATTAATCTCCTGATTAGCACACACATGTTTTACACATTTGCTTATAGATTTTAATTAAACTGATCAACACGTGAACATGTATATAAGTCAAATCGTTTTCTCTCGTATACATGTTAACTTTTAATTTTTTAAATGTAGACTTCTAACCCTATCAACATGACCTAAAAACAGGTTGCATTCGGTGCATCCACGTGCACAAACTGCACTGGCTTGTTTAGTTACACCAGATTCTGTACGGACTCGATAAAAAAAAATTAAAAAATTAAACCATTGAGTCATTTTTCGAGTCAGATGGAGCCATGAAAAGCTTAGAAAGAAACTCCTTCATATCTTTTATCGCTTTAATCAATTCTTCTCAACACATATATCCAATATCTATTCATAGTTCCACAACACTGAGCTTTTATTTTAAATCCTCACAATATCAATGAAACCACCTAAAACAATATCAAATAGTTTGAACTATTAAATCTTTTTAATTAACACTATTACTTTCATTGCATCAAGGACGTTAATAAGGAATTTAGTTACTCTAAGGACTTTAAATACTTAAAAGGCTTTAATTACTCTAATGACTTAAATTGCTCCAAGGACTGCAGGGATAACCATTTAAAAATCTTAAATTTTTACTTTTCTAATCTTATTTTCTAGAACCTAGAATCTTCCTTGACCACTATCTGTTTGGTAAGCAATGCAGGTAGAGACATAAGTTTCAAGATTCCACTATCGAGAGCTTTGTAGGTACATACGCCACCTTGACGTCACACTACAGCACGAAAGTCGTTGCATAAAGTCTCGTTTTGAAAATGTGCGTGACATTTACATACAAAGTGAATTCTTAGCCTTTATAAACTAACCTAAATGTTTCCTTTTAATTTTAGTAGGTATATACCACCAAAAAAACAACAACAGCTAATTAATTTGTATATTTGTTGTGAACATTTCTTGTACATTTTACAGATATATATATGAAGAAGTGATAGTGAAAATACGCAAAATAAACTTTCTTTGTTAACATAGCGTCATCATCATCTCCCTCACTTTTATTTATTGTTTTAGAAGTGCTGTATTTTTATTTAAAAAAATTGCTGGACCTTAACTTTGCAAGTCACAATGCATAGTGAGATTTTTTTTTTTTAAATTTCATTTCTACTTTTAGAAATCTGTGTGAGACAGACAGACAGACAGGCGAACATTTTGTACAAACCTAATAGCGGGTTTTCCCCTTATGGGGGCCGCTAAAAACAATTAGTTTATTAACTACTGGTAATTAATTGCTTTGTTTGGTATAAAACAAGGGAAAGAAATCATACTTGACAGATGTGGTGGGTTAAGTTGAATTATTCCCCTTGACGAGGCTTGAATTTTAGAAAAGCGATCACAGTAACATTGACACAGATGCATCCCATCCCAATCTTCTGTTTCCCAACTGGTCCAGACAAGTGATAGGATCGTTGCGCATTGAGAAAGCTAAATGCATAAAATTGCGTTAAACAAAAACCATTGGTAAAAAAGATTTATTATTGTTGGTCTAGATCAGTGGTCTTCAACAGGGGCGCTATAGTCCCCCTCGGGGGCGTTTTCGTGAAATTGGGAGGCGCTGGGAGCCAATGGGGTGGTAGGAGCGCTGGGCACAATATGGGGCGGTAAGGGGGCGCTGGTCGTAAAGAGGGACGAAGAAGGAACTAAAGGTGTACTGAAACAAAACAAACATTTCTTCAAAATTAATGTTGACATACTAAATATAGATACATTATAGTTAGCTTGCTTCTAATTTAAGAACAGAAACAACGTTACTAATTGAGTTCGGGAATCCCTTTATTTTTAAATTCTTACCCTTCGCTATAACCGGATGGTATCTATTGTCCTTAGATCTTGCGCGCGTAAATGTTTATGATTTGATAAACAAACTGGTTAATACGCCTGTGATAGTAAGTGTATGTGTTTCGAGTGGCCAGTAATGCAGTGTGTGTGCCTGGGTATGAAATGACCAGTTGACCTTCATTGTACATGGTTGAGTGAACAGCATGGAAAGTGTGTAAGTCAGGACTGTGTGTAAAAGGAGGTCAGATTGAGAACAAGATGCGGGAGTGAAGAGACAGACAAGAGACTACTAAATATCAAGGACACTCTTGTTGCTGTAGTGTGTCTATTACAAGGCCATTTAGATTATAGTTTATTTTATCTACATATGGTTATATTAATTAATAAAAAAAAAAACGTTAAAGTTAACATTCAAATAGAATATTTTAACCTTTTTAAAAAAAAAAACAACAACAAACAAACACCGACAAAGTGTTGTTGCGAAAACTCGCTGGTATATAGAATAGAATGTTTATGAGTTTTAGTGAATTGCCACTAGATAAAAAGTATTCCAATGCTCTACTTTGATTCACGGCATTTTGAGATTAGATTATGAAACCAAGTCGCTTCACGAACATATAGCAATATCCAAAAATAATTTTAGAATATTCATGAACAATTATAAAAATCTAACTATTCCATACAAAAAACAACAACGCCAAAAGCAGGATATATTTTAGTGGCTTCTTTGAAAAATGCATAGCTTTAAAAAAAAAGTCTTATGATATTGTTTGACAATTGATGAAAATTAAAATTGTTAAAAAAATTATCAGTGAGACAAAAAGACTTTTTCTGTTAGAGATGAAATATGATTTCTAAATTGTCTAATTATATAGCCTGTGACAGAAACCATCAGCGGTTTGACGCTACAATGGCTTCCTAAGTAATATAGAATACAAAACAGTCTATCCACTATTCACCTTGTGAGCTATGATACATAGGCAAAATCTTGTAAAAATTATAGCCCCCAATTTCATTTCTATTTGAATCAAATTATAAATATTGTAAAGAAAATACAAACCCATGCCGAAAATAAGCTCATCTTTCAACAGTTTTGTGAAACAAATGATGAGCCTCATGTTAAACTCTTATTGTCAACTGAAGTTCGCTGGGGTTTGTTAGTGGTCGTTATGTTAAACTCTTATTGTCAACTGAAGTTCGCTGGGGTTTGTTAGTGGTCGTTATGTTAAACTCGTATTGTAAACTGAAGTTCGATGGGGTTTGTTAGTGGTCGTTATGTTAAACTCTTATTGTAAACTGAAGTTCGATGGGGTTTGTTATTGGTCGTTATGTTAAACTCTTATTGTAAACTGAAGTTCGATGGGGTTTGTTAGTGGTCGTTATGTTAAACTCTTATTGTAAACTGAAGTTCGCTGGGGTTTGTTAGTGGTCGTTATGTTAAACTCTTATTGTAAATTGAAGTTCGATGGGGTTTGTTAGTGGTCGTTATGTTAAACTCTTATTGTCAACTGAGGTTCGCTGGGGTTTGTTATTGGTCGTTATGTTAAACTCTTATTGTAAACTGAAGTTCGATGGGGTTTGTTAGTGGTCGTTATGTTAAACTCGTATTGTAAACTGAAGTTCGCTGGGGTTTGTTATTGGTCGTTATGTTAAACTCTTATTGTAAACTGAAGTTCGCTGGGGTTTGTTAGTGGTCGTTATGTTAAACTAGTATTGTAAACTGAAGTTCGCTGGGGTTTGTTATTGGTCGTTATGTTAAACTCTTATTGTAAACTGAAGTTCGCTGGGGTTTGTTAGTGGTCGTTATGTTAAACTCGTATTGTAAACTGAAGTTTGCTGGGGTTTGTTAGTGGTCGTTATGTTAAACTCTTATTGTAAACTGAAGTTCGATGGGGTTTGTTAGTGGTCGTTATGTTAAACTCTTATTATCAACTGAAGTTCGCTGGGGTTTGTTAGTGGTCGTTATGTTAAACTCTTATTGTAAACTGAAGTTCGATGGGGTTTGTTAGTGGTCGTTATGTTAAACTCTTATTGTAAACTGAAGTTCGCTGGGGTTTGTTAGTGGTCGTTATGTTAAACTCTATTTGTAAACTGAAGTTCGATGGGGTTTGTTATTGGTCGTTATGTTAAACTCTTATTGTAAACTGAAGTTCGCTGGGGTTTGTTAGTGGTCGTTATGTTAAACTCTTATTGTAAACTGAAGTTCGGTGGGGTTTGTTAGTGGTCGTTATTGTCACGTATTACGAATTGAATTCTAATTTTTAAAATGGCTTGCCTAGGGGAACGTGACAATAGAAAAGGAGTTGTGTCACTTATCTTAAGTCTGAATTTAATCAAAGACTTACAATGAATAACAAAAAAAATGACACAAGAAATCGGAAGGTAAACTATCAACTTAATGTTTAATCAAATATAAAGTTACAAGAAAGAAAAATAAACATTTACTCAATACACTAATACAGAATTGATGTGTTGACCAAAACCCTTTTTCAAAAATGGCATGTAAAAATATTACAATACAAGAGTTTGAAAATGTAATTACAAATACAAGCAAGCAAGGCCTTGAACAAAAGAAAAAAAAAACTTACTTCAATCAAGTGGTATACCACGCACGGGTCGCGCAATGTCTCCGCTATTCTGTCTCACGGCTGTCTCCGTATGTCTGTCTGTCAACGTCACGCGGGCGGTCTTTATATAATATACCGCGCGTCGATTTCAAGACAAATCTAGGAATCTCTCGAAACAAATACGTCATCAATTTCCCAGATCCAGAACGCTCTTCAAAGAGACAGAAAAAAAAAACACCCTCCTTTCAACCAGAGGTACACACACAGGTCAAGGACCGGTCACTGTCTGTGTGGCTTGACGAATAAAATAAAAAAAAACTTATTACACAAGGGGCAGACAACCTACCCGTCTCTTGACCGCAACAGGTCAAAGAAAAAAAAAAAACAATGCCTAGATACGTAACACCTCCCTCCTAAAAATAAAAAGTTTACATTTCAACGAAATGGAAATCTTTTTAGAACTACAAAAAAAATATTTACATTACAGAATGTATTTATCATGATATATATAAAAAAAAATATACATCAAAATACTTTTTACAATCTAGATAAGGCATCGGCGATAACATTTTCGCTGCCTTTTATGTGTTTAAGATCTAGGTTGTACTCTTGTAAAAATAAACTCCACCTGAGAAGTCGTTGGTTCTTGCCAGACATTTTGTGGATAAATGTAAGGGGATTATGGTCAGTAAATACAACCAGTGGCCATCTGGACCCACTGATATAAAAATCAAAGTGTTGTATAGAAAGAATCAACCCAAGACATTCTTTTTCCACAGTAGAATAATTTCTTTGATGTCTATTAAATTTCTTGGAAAAGAAACAAATAGGGTGCTCTACTTGGAAATTATCTTCTTGGTAAAGGACTGACCCAACACCTGTGTCACTGGCGTCAATAGCTAACCTAAAAGGTTTTCCGAAGTCAGGAGCCATCAAAATGGGAGAGCTAGATAATATCTGCTTGATCTGGTTAAAGGCTTTCTGACATTCATCCGTCCAAGTAAATCGGACGTTCTTTCTCAGGAGGTTTGTTAAAGGACTGGCAATGACAGAAAAATTTTCGCAAAATTTTCTATAATATCCAGACATTCCCAAAAATCTTCGGAGTTGTTTCCGATCAGCAGGGATAGGGAAAGCTTGGATAGCTTCTACTTTGGCCATTACAGGTTTCACCTGGCCTTGTCCTACAATATGGCCTAAGTATTGGATAGAAGCCTGGCAAAAATCACTCTTACTCAGGTTTACAGTAATTTTTGCATGTAAAAGTTTAGTAAAAAGACAATGCAGTTGTTTACAATGGCTAGAAAAATCTTGGCTAAAAATTACTACATCGTCTATGTATGCGTGGCAATTCTCCATGTCAGCAAGCAGGGCATTTATCATTCTCTGGAAAGTGGCAGGAGCATTCTTCATGCCAAATGGCATCACTTTGTATTGGTACAGACCATCAGGGGTGACAAAGGCGGAGATTTCCTTTGCCCTATCAGTCAGGGGAACCTGCCAATAACCTGAAAGTAGGTCTATTTTGGTGATGTACTTAGCGTCACCAATACGATCTATGAGATCGTCTATCCTAGGGATAGGAAACGAATCGGTCTTTGTTACAGCATTTACCTTACGGTAGTCTGTACAAAAACGATAAGTCTTGTCCTGTTTAGGTATCAAGACACATGGGGAGCTCCAACTACTGGAACTTGGTTCAATGAGGTCATTTTCAAGCATATACTTGATTTCTGACCTAAGTATAGCAAGTTTTTCAGGGTTAACCCTGTAAGGATGCTGCTTGACTGGAGTAGCCTCGCCAACATCTACATCATGCATTATAACATTAGTCTGTTTTGGTACATCAGAAAAAATGTCATTAAATTCATTAATGAGCTTCATGATAACTGGCCTTTCTGTCGAAGACAGATGAGACAGTTTTACATCCAAATTCTGTAATACAAAAGAATTAGGTATTTTGTATTGTCCAAATTTCTCCTTTACAATATCATCATCAATAGGAGAAACATGGCTATTTGAACAACTTTTTACTGTATTTAAAACACAATTACTCTTATCTGAGTGATCTGGCCGAGATACATAAGGCTTCAGCATGTTTATATGACATAGCTGAGTCTTTTTTCTACGGTCAGGGGTTTTTATTGTGTAATTGAGGTCACTAATTTTGGTCTCAATTTCATAGGGACCAAAATATCTGGCTTGCAAGGGTTGACCTGGTATGGGCAAAAATACAAGCACCTTATCCCCGGGAGAAAATTCTCTAACACGGGCCTTTCTATCATACCAGCGTTTCATGCTGGATTGGGTGTTTTGTAAATTATTTTTGGCCAGAACACAAGCATCATAAAGTCTAGTTTTAAACTTAATTACATAGTTTAAAAGTCCTTCAGTGGCTGTTGGTGACAACAAAGTCTCTTTTATACATTTCAAGGGACCGCGCACCGAATGGCCAAAGACTAAGTCAAAAGGGCTGAATCCCAACGATTCCTGGACGGATTCACGGGTTGCAAACAGCAGCATGTGGATTCCTTCGTCCCAGTCTTTTTCGTGCTCAAAGCAATAGGTTCGGATCATGTTCTTGAGAGTCTGATGGAATCGCTCAAGAGCGCCTTGCAACTCGGCATGATACGCACTCGACATGCAGTGTTTGATGCCCAACTGAGTCATGACTTGCTTGAAAAGATTGGCCGTGAAATTCGTTCCTTGGTCCGATTGGATGGACTTTGGTAGACCAAATAGAGTAAAGAACTTGATTAAGGCCTTCACAATGTTTGATGCTTTTATGTTCCTTAGAGGAATAGCTTCAGGAAAACGAGTTGAAGCACACATAAGGGTCAACAGGTATTGGTTGCCAGCTTTTGTCCTTGGGAGAGGACCAACACAGTCAATAAGTACTCTGCTGAAAGGTTCTTCAAAGGCTGGAATCGGCTTCAGAGGAGCAACAGGGATCTTTTGATTTGGCTTGCCAACCATCTGACAGGCATGACAGGATCGGCAGTACTGGACGACATCTTTCTTCAAACGTGGCCAGAAGAAGTGTGACATAATCTTGTGGTATGTCTTGTGGATGCCGAGATGACCTGACATTGGTGTGTCATGAGCCAGATTCATGATGTACGCTCGGTATCTTTCTGGTAACACGATTTGATGGCATATTCTCCATTCTTCTTCGTTGGATGCGTCTGGAGGTTTCCATTTCCTGAAGAGCATATCATCTTGGATGTAGTAGCACGTTGATGCTAGCTCTACCTCTTGTGATGTCATTGCGGTTTCTCGGAGTTTGGCGAGCTCTGGATCCTTCTTTTGGTCCTCAATCAACTGTTTTCGAGTTGATGCCGGCTTTTCAGAATTTGGCGTTGGTTCTTCTTCAAGAGAAGCAAAGAATGTGGTGCTCAAGTCCACATCATCGTGGTTACTGTTGGCTTTGATGACGTTCTCTTCTTGAGATGCTTTCAACCTCATTGCCCTTGTTACTGCACACGCTGGATATAACTCTAGGTCTTCCTCGGGTGTGGCAGATAAGTCGGGTGTTTGAGTGACGATGGGTTCGGCTATCACCTTTCCACCTGCTAAGTCATTGCCTAACAGCAACGAGATGCCTTCCAATGGTAATGTTGGTCGGACACCTACAACAACCGGTCCAGTAATAAGATTTGACTTTATGTCGATTAGATGTAGAGGCACATCTATACATCCAAGCTCTACGCCTCGTAACAGGATGCTCTTCCCAGTCGATGATGATTTTGACAAGGGCAAGATACCCTCTAAAAGTAGCGATTGTGAGGCACCTGTGTCTCTCAAAATGGTGATAGGTCGTAGACTTGTAGAATCACCGGGTAGTGATACGAATCCTTCCGAAATGAAAGGCTTAAAATCCTCTAATAAAACATCAATTTTGGTTGATGCAGACTGGACTTGGGTCGAACTCTCGCTGGAGTCATTGACATCTCTAGGAGACGCAGTGGAGAAACTCTTTCTTGAGTCAGTAGAACATCTTTTGGATGTATTTGGAGAACTCTTGATGGAGTCATTGGAACATCGGGGTGATGTCTTATGGGAACTCTTGATAGAGTCATGGGAACATCGGGATGATGTATTATGGGAACTCTGGATAGAGTCATTGAAACATCGGGGTGATGTCTTATGGGAACTCTTGATAGAGTCATGGGAACATCGGGATGATGTATTATGGGAACTCTTGATAGAGTCATGGGAACATCGGGATGATGTATTATGGGAACTCTGGATAGAGTCATGGGAACATCGGGATGATGTATTATGGGAACTCTGGATAGAGTCATTGGAACATCGGGGTGATGTATTATTGGAACTCTGGTTAGAGTCATTGGAACATCGGGGTGATGTATTAGGTAAACTCTTGTTTGAGTCATTGGAACATCGGCTTGATGTATTTGAAAAACTCTTATTTGAGTCATTGGAACATCGTAAAGATGAATTTGAAGAACTCACTGTTGAGTCATTTGAACACCGTGGAGACATTTTCGGAGAGTCTTGTACAGTCAATACATTTGAAACAGGTGGTGTCGAGGTATTCTTGATATGGCTTGATGATGAGGGAGTAAACCTCGACGACCACTGTACTGTGCAAGCGCTGACTTTTGAAGGAGCTTTTTCGTTTCTCTTCCTCAATTTCCAACAATCGTCAACTTTATGGCCTTCTCGTTTGCAGTAGGAACAAGTAGCTTTACTTGTAGTAGGTTTTCTGTCATTTGTACTGCTGTTCTTGATGGAGTTGCTAGCAATGGACTCAGGCTGTTTGACTTGTTTTGGCTTGACATCCGTCGTATACTTGGCAAATTGATGTGATATTATATAATCGTCTGCCAACACTGCAGCCTTGTGCACATCTTCCTCGCCACGATCAGCTATATGCGTACGGACGTCCAGCCGCACACAACTCTTGAACTCTTCCATCAGCATTAGGTTCTTGAATTTTGCAAAGTCGGTGCCGATTTCCCTGGAAGTGAGCCATTTCTCAAAGCGTCGCTCCTTTTCCCGCAGGAATTCTACATGGGTTTGGCCATCCGATTTGCGACAATCCCTGAACTGCTTTCGGTAAGCTTCCGGAACAAGTTCATATGCCTTAAGAATTAAGGCCTTAACAACATTATAATCTTTTTGTTGTTCAATGGTCAAAGAACAAAATACCTCTGCAGCTCTACCAGTCAAAACTGTTTGCAGCAAAGTGGGCCACAAAGTTTCAGGTACATTAAAATTTTTCACAGCAAGTTCAAATTGTGGAAAATAATTGTCAATTGTGGCTTCATTAAAGCGTGGAATTATTTTCAAAAATTTTGTTGCTTCAGCAGTATGACTGGCAGGGGAAGAATCTGGTCTTACATTAGCAGCTAACTCTAATTTTTTTAACTCTATTTGTAATTTCATTTCTATTTCTTTCTGCTCTCTCTGCTCTCTAGCCGCTGCAAGCTCTAATTCTTTTTGTTTAATTTCTCTCTGCTCTCTAGCCGCTGCAAGCTCTAATTCTTTTTGTTTAATTTCCTTCTGGGCTTCTATTTCCATTTGTTTTAATTTTATCTGAAGTTCTAAATCTGATTTACCCTCATCGGGTCTAAGGGTTTCTAAAAGGTCTTCAGAAAACACTTCCTCGTCTACATAATGGATTACAATGTTATCTCTGATTTCTTGTTTAAGGGCATTTGATTTTATTTTTAACCCTAAATGTTTAGAAATAAGGACCAGTTCCTTCCTAGTAAAAGCATCAAGCTCTTCCACAGAGGGATTTGCAAGAAAAACCTGAATATCCATGACTAACTAGCAACTATTACAAGCAAAAATATGTATACAATGTAAATATACAGTACAAAATCAGTACAACAAAAAAAAACCTTAAGAGAGTTTGGTCAATACTATTGATACTTTACTTCCGACTCTTTGAACCAAAAAAAAATTTTTGTTAAAGTCAACTTCGCCTTTACAAAATTACTCAAGTAAGACGAAAATAGGTTCAGAAAAATATCCGGGACGAAAGCCCTCAAACTTCTTTTGTCACGTATTACGAATTGAATTCTAATTTTTAAAATGGCTTGCCTAGGGGAACGTGACAATAGAAAAGGAGTTGTGTCACTTATCTTAAGTCTGAATTTAATCAAAGACTTACAATGAATAACAAAAAAAATGACACAAGAAATCGGAAGGTAAACTATCAACTTAATGTTTAATCAAATATAAAGTTACAAGAAAGAAAAATAAACATTTACTCAATACACTAATACAGAATTGATGTGTTGACCAAAACCCTTTTTCAAAAATGGCATGTAAAAATATTACAATACAAGAGTTTGAAAATGTAATTACAAATACAAGCAAGCAAGGCCTTGAACAAAAGAAAAAAAAAACTTACTTCAATCAAGTGGTATACCACGCACGGGTCGCGCAATGTCTCCGCTATTCTGTCTCACGGCTGTCTCCGTATGTCTGTCTGTCAACGTCACGCGGGCGGTCTTTATATAATATACCGCGCGTCGATTTCAAGACAAATCTAGGAATCTCTAGAAACAAATACGTCATCAATTTCCCAGATCCAGAACGCTCTTCAAAGAGACAGAAAAAAAAAACACCCTCCTTTCAACCAGAGGTACACACACAGGTCAAGGACCGGTCACTGTCTGTGTGGCTTGACGAATAAAATAAAAAAAAACTTATTACACAAGGGGCAGACAACCTACCCGTCTCTTGACCGCAACAGGTCAAAGAAAAAAAAAAAACAATGCCTAGATACGTAACATTATGTTAAACTCTTATTGTAAACTGAAGTTCGCTGGGGTTTGTTATTGGTCGTTATGTTAAACTCTTATTGTAAACTGAAGTTCGATGGGGTTTGTTAGTGGTCATTATGTTAAACTCTTATTGTAAACTGAAGTTCGCTGGGGTTTGTTAGTGGTCGTTATGTTAAACTCTTATTGTAAACTGAAGTTCGATGGGGTTTGTTAGTGGTCGTTATGTTAAACTCTTATTGTCAACTGAAGTTCGATGGGGTTTGTTAGTGGTCGTTATGTTAAACTCTTATTGTCAACTGAAGTTCGCTGGGGTCTGTTAGTGGTCGTTATGTTAAACTCTTATTGTAAACTGAAGTTCGCTGGGGTTTGTTAGTGGTCGTTATGTTAAACTCTTATTGTAAACTGAAGTTCGCTGGGGTTTGTTAGTGGTCGTTATGTTAAACTCTTATTGTAAACTGAAGTTCGCTGGGGTTTGTTAGTGGTCGTTATGTTAAACTCTTATTGTAAACTGAAGTTCGCTGGGGTTTGTTAGTGGTCGTTATGTTAAACTCGTATATACAATTTTGGAATATTTTTTTTTTGAGAAACAGGAAGATTCGTCAGTTGGCGATGACTTAAAGCAGGCTTAAAAATTGTGTTTTACATGGTAGGCATCTAACGCACAAGAATGAAACCAATTTTCGAATGCAAGAGAAGAAATTGACTTTCATTAAATAAATTGACAATAGATTTAAATTTATCTTTTCAATGCTATTAGGATTTAGGTGTTTATTATTATTATTATTTTTTTTTACAGTTGTTGCAAAAGTACTATTCCTAATTTTCTCTCTTCCTCTTTCTTGAAAAAAAAAAAGACCAGATCTAGATGCAATTAGCATTGGTTTTGTTTTTTTATGTAGACCGCGTCTAAAAGTCAGTGGAAATGACGTAATGCTTATTAAAAATAAGTAGACTTAGGGAACACGAACATAAATAGCTTTAAAAATACGAAATTTGTGTGATTGTTTTTTAATGCTTTCTATATACACTTCGGCTTTTGGGGGAACTACCGCAAATAAAAAACAAATGTTTGATAGTTATTGCGTTTTTTTGCGAAAGTCGGTCGTCAGGTTGCAAATCTGTCAAAATATGTTCTTAGTGAACACCTACAAGGTAAAAGAAACCTGTGTACGAAATTTGATTTGTTTACGTACGACAGCTTAAGAGATCTCGTGATCAATGAGTGTGTCAGCCAGTCAGTGGTAACTTAGAAAAATATTATAGATTCCGAATTGCAATGTTAAAAATGAACAAAAAAAATTACGGCTTATCAACACTTTCTGTGTTCTGTACACCGGATACACAAACTAGCTCGCTATACGAACGGATATGCTGTACACCGGATACACATCTGGCTGGCTACGTACGTATATGCTGTACACCGGATACACATCTGCCTTGCTACGTACGGATATGCTGTACATCGGAAACACATCTGGCTGGCTACTTACGGATATGCTGTACACCGGATACACCAACTGGTTCGCTACTTACGGATATGCTGTACACCGGATACACCATTGGCTCGCTACGTACGCATAGGTTGTACACCGGACACAACAACTGGCTCGCTACATACGGATATGCTATACACCGGATACACCAAAGGCTCGCTACATACGGATATGCTGTACACCGAATACACCATAGGCTCGCTACATACGGATATGCTATACACCGGATACACCAAAGGCTCGCTACATACGGATATGCTGTACACCGGATACACCAACTAGCTAGCTACGTACGTATATACTGTACACCGGATACACCAACTGGGTCGTTACGTACGGATATTCTGTAACCCGGATACACCATAGGCTCGCTACGTACGGATAGGTTGTACACCGGATACACCATAGGCTCGCTACATACAGATATGCTGTACACCGGATACACCAAAGGCTCGATACATACGGATATGCTGTACACCGGATACACCAACTGGCTCGCTACACGTACGGATATGCTGTACACCGGATACACCAAAGGCTCAATACGTACGGATATGCCTCCATATATAAACATCTCCAAAAAAAAACAACAACACCGCTGACATTTGCAAAAGGGAACAGGTAAATAATCCCTTAGGAAGAAATATATTCAATAACTTTCTTTTCTTTTGTCGATTCTTATCTCTAGCTTATACTCTCTTTGTGGGTGGGGAAGGGGGCTAGGTGGATGCAAGTAAAAATATGGTAAAAAATCAGGAAATTCACGGAACTAGCAGAGAAGTTTCTATAGTGTCAAGCATCTGTCGTGGGTTCGATACACATTTAGCAAATGTTTTTAAATCAATGACCATCTAGATTCGTTTGGATTCCATTTAATTGGAACACATTTATTCCTTTTTTTATGAAATTGTATATTGTTGATTGGTGGCTATTAGTTTTAAAATGTTGTAAGTTGTGAGAACTGGTAAATACATGTGATATCATAGTAAATTTATTTTTGTGTATAGTATATGCTTCGAAATCGTCGAATCTAAAGATGTTTTCTTAATAAACAATTGTTCAATCTTTTTTAGCGGCCACCAAGGGGAAAAGACGCTATTGGTTTTGTGTGAAATGTCTGTCCGCCTGTTCGTCCGTTCCGTTTAGATCACGTAAACTAGAAAATATAGTGAAAATCCGACATCATAATATTTTAGATCATTCAAAGTTCTGATGCAACTGCTACTTTTTTCTTTTCTGAAAGTGAAAAATCTAATTTTTAAAATTATTTATCAAAGCAGTTTTTTCATAAAAATACACCACTTTTACAACTATTCACTATTAATAGTAACAAACACGGGAGGCTCCTTAGTAGGGGAGATGGCACTTTACCATATTTTTAACACATTTATCCAAACGGTTTTAGATTTTTTGTCAAAAAATATTTTCTTTTACATTAGTAATGCCAAGCTAAGTATGTTCTGTTATACTAACTACTACATTTACACAAAAAAATGTTGGCTTTTTTTAAGAGACAAAATCTATTTAGTATGCATTTAAATTGGACATAATTTAAAACAAAAATTAATAAGTAGTTTTTCATGTTATCGCGTGAATAGGGTTTGTTGCTGAACATAAAAATTATATATGTGTCAAACGCGAATAGCCCAATTTTTCTGTAAAAGAAATTACAAAAGTCATTTCTCTATAGAAGAAGCATGGAACTATACTAATGGAGCACCAGCTTCGAGTTTTTTACAAAGCCAAAGAGAGTCGAAGTGCCGTCGCGCATCTTTTTTTCGCGCATGGTGCGGAGAACTCCATGATGATGCCAAAGAAGAGATTTACTCCGTCAGTCCCTTGGATCGACCTGCATTGAGTGCAAAACTTTCGTACGCTCTATTGGAATAGATGTGTAAAAACTTCATCCATTTTCTGACTATCTGATTGTTATGAACATAAAGATAAGAGAGTCGAGAACCATGTCTGTATAGTATGGCTTTAATACACTGAATGACAACACAACACACATTTCGTGAACACATTCTCACGGACGAGTTACAAGCACATGTAAACATAAGAACGACAACCGATACAGAATATAATTTTCATAACATTCATCCCCGGTTCAAATAATGCTAACTAGTATTATAAACAATAGAAGAATTAAGTAAGTGCAGAATAATAATAGAGATTCAAGTAAACAAACAATGTAGAATAGCATGACATAATGTAAAATGTTGATATAGGTAAGTGTAAATCAAATAGCTTATTAAAATATATCATGATAGATCAAATATCTCATTAAACTCAAGTCAACAAAACCAAATGAAAGTAGTAAAATAAACAAATGTCATTTTGGAGACAAAACTGAATGTCAAAGTAAGAGTTCTAGTAAGCTGATGAGCTTTTACACTTTGTAGTTGGGCCTAGTTCTCCTTACTCTAAGATTGTATGTATGTGTAGTTTCATCTGCTTGAGTTTCGGACGGTCTGGCTATGTCTTCAGTGGTGCTGGTGGTTTCTTCAGGCATGGTAGAATCAGTAGGTTGATTCCTGGGAGGTAAGGTTTGGATGGGGCAGCCAATATCAAGCTCTGTTCTACTCTGATTCTCATTTTCTATAACTTTTTGTTCCTCCCCTAGGGGCTAACATTCGTAATGAGACAGTTTCCTCTCGACCGGTTGGTGTTCGGATTACAGCGTACTGAGGGTTGCATGTTACCAAATCAACTTCCTCTGTTATGGGATCGTATTTAGATGATCTAACGTTCTTCTTCAGCAGGACAGGACCAGGACTGGTCAACCATGTTGGCAAGGATGTCCCGGAACCACTTCTTCGGTTGAACCCAAGAAGTCGTTCATGTGGTGTCCTGTTAGTTGCAGTGCATAGTAATGACCGGATGGATTGCAGTGCATCATTTAGTACTAGTTTCCATTTAGCTATGTCCAATTCCTTAGAATGTAGAGCCAAGGTGATGGCTTTCCATAAAGTCCCGTTAAGCTTCTCTATTTGTCCGTTTCCTCTCGGACTGTAAGGGGTCGTTCTACTGGTTGCAATTCCTCTCTCGTGGAGGAAATACTGCACCTCTGTAGACATAAACGAAGTTCCCCTGTCAGTGTGTGTCACAGCCTGGTTTTGTTATAGGCGTGATAACGCGAATGTCGTGGTATGTAGATCTTGTATATGATATAATAATCCATTGTATTGTTATTTAAATACTTTCACTCGCGCACTAGATTTGCTAGTGCGTGAGAACACCAACAAATTGAATTCTAGACTCACTTGTAGCAGACATGGTTTTTATTACACACAAATAATAAATCATAAAATATATTGGCGACTTCAGCCATCACAAAATACATCCAAGAAAATAAGTCCAGAATACAACTCAATTCTAATAACTTTCACACTTGTACGTTACACTACTTGTCAATAATAATCATAACACTCCGCTCTCTACAAGAGTCTAAAATCAACTGAGGTGTCCACCTCGTGGTCAGTCCCAGACCAGGAAAAATCTCGTGCTAATCGTGCACGGAATGGTTCAGTGATTACTAGTCACCAAATATTACAGGGGTTCTAAAACTATACACATGTCATACATGACAGTGTGGACGTACGCTGGAAATCCAAATATGGCGAATAGTTCATTGAGACATTTAACAACCGTAGAGGAAGACATATCGGGACATGCAAATGCAAATGGGAATCTAGAGAATTCATCTATAATGGTAAGTAGATATCTATTTCTTGAAACAGTAGGGAGAGGTCCCTTGAAATCCATACTAATTCTCTCAAAAGGTTGAGTTGCTTTAATCAGTTCTCCGGTCGGCTGTCGAAAAAAACGTGGCTTTAGTTCTGCACAAGCTTGACATTGTTCTATTACAGTTCTGACGTCATCACAGGAAAATGGAAGATTTTTAGTCCTTACGTAGTGCAATAGTCGAGTAACGCCCGGGTGGCAAAGACTAGTGTGCAGCAATTTAAGGTCATTGTGAGTGATGGCAGATAGATAGTTTCTGGTAAGTGTATCAGCTACAGTGTTCTGCTTGCCAGGGCAATAGATGACGTCATAGTGGAAACACGAGCGTTCTAGTTTCCACCTCTGGATTTTTTCATTTTTTGTTAATGAGCGAGAGAAGAAAGCAACGGGCCGGTCATCTTGGTTGAGGGAAGCTGCAATGGCTATATCAGAAGCATCCGTCTCAACGGTTAAAGGGCGATTCGGATCAATAGTATATATGGCGGCTTTTTCAAGCTCATTTTTCAAACTTTCAAATGTTCTTTTGACTTCTTCGGAGACAGGAAATTGTTGATTTCTTGTTAACAGGCTTATTTTTGTTGAGAAGTTAGGTATCCACTGTGAGTAGTAAGCCAGAAGACCCACTACTCGTTTCTGTTCATGCATGTTCACTGGTACGGGTAATTTCCTTAGAGCGCGAAATCTCTCAGGATCCGGCTTAAGTTGTCCTTCTGAAATTTCGTATCCTAACAGTCTCACTTTAGCAGTGCTAATTTCACTTTTTGTTTCATTAAGAGTGATTCCATACTTTTGAGCACTATCAAGAAATCGCTGTAGGTTTCGGTCGTGTGATTCAGAGTCCATACCGCAGATGTTCACATTGTCCACATAAGCAAAAGTGTCAGTGAGTCGTTCGTCTTCGATGATTTTGTCAATCGTACGCTGAAAACAGGCGACTCCATTCGTAACGCCAAACGGAATCCGACGGAATTGATACAGTTTACCACATGCTTCGAAGGCTGTGAACGGCCTTTCCTCTTCTTTTATAGGAATCTGATGGTATGCACTTTTCAGGTCTAAAGTGCTATATACAGAGTATTGCGAAATCTTCTCTGCCAGTTTGTCAATTCTGGGCATAGGGTAGGCGTCTAGTAGAGTGAACCGGTTTATGGTTTGGCTGTAGTCCACAACCATTCTTTTCTTATGTCTGTCATTTGTTGTGACTAGGACTTGTGCACGCCAGGGAGATTTAGATGGTTCAATAATTTCATCCTTTATTAGTTGTTGAATTTCCTTCTCTATAAACTTTCTATCTGGAACTGAGTATCTGCGAGACCTTGTAGCCACTGGGGTACAGTTTGGTGACAGATTACTAAATAGGCTAGGAGCCTCTACCTTCGCTGGCTGGAGAGTACTCAGGCATAATGATGGTTTCTGACCATCGAAAGGAATAAACAAGTTTTGGTGCAAATTATAAAGTCAAGTCCAAGTATTACGTCAGAGCATAAATTGTCTAGTAGAGAAAGTCTAACTCCCTCGTATCGTTCATTTTTGAGACGTATGTTAGCGTAGATATGTCCTTGAGTGGTCCGAGATAGATGGGTGGAAGCCATAAAGATTCTGTTGCCTGAGGAACATGTCTGCCATTTGTGCTTCTTAGTGTGATGCGTCGAAATATAGCTTTCACAGCTCCCAGTGTCTACTAGGGCTTTCAATGGCACATTGTTGATGCAAATTGGTATTGTAGATTTGTTTAAATTCAAAGGCTGCACAGTAGCAATAGCCAAAACTGTTGATCTAGATTTGCAAACTCTTTGAAAGTGACACTTTTTGAAGCACTGATTGCATGTCGCTTCCCTTGCAGGGCATTGAGAGCGGGGATGCTTAACCCTGCCGCAAAAATAACACTTCCTAGCTAATGCATTTATTTCATGTGTGTGTGAATTGCTTGCACTTTGAGGAATCGTTACGTTTGGCAAGGGTGAGGCCGAAGAATTGGTGAGAGTAGTTGCCGCGCAATTAGTTTCCGGCTGTGATGATTCATACTGTAATGAGTGCTGATAAGCATGTTCTAGTAAGCGAGCCTCCTCGATGGCGTCCTTTAAACTCAAAACAGTCTTTTCGAGTAGACGTTTTCGAATGCTGTTGGACACTAGTCCATTGATAAACGAATCTCTAATAGCCTCTTATCGGTGTTGTTCAGCAGTCACCGCTTTGAAGTTGCAATCTTTGGATAGAATTCTTAATTTCTGCATGTAGGCGTCTATCGTTTGACCTTGCTCTTGTTTCAAGTAGCTAACCTGAGCCTAGCAAACACCTCATTCTTTGGTTGAATGTAGATGCCATTTAGAGTCTGGATAGCTTCATCAAATGTCTCTTTATCAAGTATCATTTGATATACAGCAGGAGAGATATAGTTTATCAGTAGTTTCTTAGTATCAAGATTGTCTACTGATACTACCGATATAAAATTTTTAAACGTTTCATACCAGTGCTGCCAATGCTCTGCTGCTTGAGGTGCTGTGGGCTCGATGTCAAACTTCTCTGGGCGAAATATCCTATCCATTTCGAAATTCTAACAACTTCACAGTTTTGGATTCAGTGTATTAAATTGTTATGAACATAAAGATAAGAGAGTCGAGAACCATGTCTGTATAGTATGGCTTTAATACACTGAATGACAACACAACACACATTTCGTGAACACATTCTCACGGACGAGTTACAAGCACATGTAAACATAAGAACGACAACCGATACAGAATATAATTTTCATAACACTGATATAATAGATAAAATTTTCCCGAATAAGAGATCGTCACAAAAGTTATTTTTTTCGACCACCCTATAAAATGCCACTTTTTTTTTCAAAAAATAGAATCTAAATTCCGAAAATACAATCTTTCAGTGTTTCTGCGTTTGGTTTATTTACACTAAATCTGGATGAAGACCTGTCTACCGTTCCGCTAAATGCGTATTTGTTACGATATACTAAATTGCATGAAATAAAAATAAAAATAGGAGGCCTAATAAAGTTTTGACAGTCCAAGCTACGCATTTTTAATAGTTTTTTATATATATTATTATTATCGAAAGGAATAGGCTATAGGCATACACGTCTCGTGGGAAACAAAGAAAAAGTTCATCTCGGTAATATTGCAGCCTAAATAAAATGACAAAAAAAACAAACAAAAAAAAAACAACAACAAACAAACTATAGCCTAATCTAAAATGAAATAGATCTAGAGCTAGATTTTCTTGGACGATTGATATAAAATAAGTATAAATAATAAGTCATATGATACAGATCTAAATAAACAAATACTGATGGAGTCATTCTTTAATTAATTATTAGAACTACTTGACTACCAACTGGGTATTTTTATTGCCAAAATACAATGTATTTTATGTGCATTTATTAAAAACAACAACCAAAAATTAAGCGTTTGACGCAACTAGATCTAATATTAGTAAATAGATTCTAGTTCTAGAAAGCTACTTGTCTTCTCTAATTCAGTTTTCTAGTTTAATTCTAGTTAGATCTAGATGTCTAGACCAGTAGATCAGCGGTTCTCAACCTTTTGAGATTCAAGGACCACTTAAAAATGTGTGTCTCAGTCACGGACCACTACTAAAAGTTTTGCTACTGGCGCACTAGAAATTTATATAGTTTTATAAAAAAAAATATAAAGTTGATATTTAAAATCATTTATTATATATTTTAATAAATGTTTCAACCTTTTCATCCTTTTGTAATGAACAAATATCAGTCTTACTGCTAACAACAGTTAGGATTAGAAACAATGCTACATTTAATTTTAGTGCGAGCCTTGAGCTTGCAAATTTGAGCACAGCTTGTCCAAACGAGGTGTAATGCTTGAAAGACTCAGTCGGAGTTCATCTTCGACTTCAAGCCGTGAACGATATTTTGTTTTAATTGTAACCAGTGCAGAAAATCCACATTCACAAAGATATGATGTTGCAAAGGGTAAAATTATTTTGAAAGCTTTCTGAGACAGTTCTGGATACTCATGCGAAGCTTGTGTCCAAAACCTCATCAAGCTCACTCTCGGATGCATCATCTTTAACGTAGTATCACTGGTCAGTTCAATGAATTGGTTTAATTCCGATGGTGGTAAATTTAATGAATCAATGTGTACAAGAAACGGACTGGAAACCCACGAAAAACTCTCAACGTTCAAATCACCAAAGTAGAAGTTAAATTGATCCAGCAATGATTGAACATGTTCAGAAATCAATTTCACCAACTCGGGCTTGTTGATTTCAGCATTTTCTGGTTTCTCGGTGAATACATGCAATTGATCAAACATTTCAAAGTTACCCTGAAATAATCTTGTCTTCCACAGAGCAAGTTTTTTCGTAAAAGCTGACACTTTATCACTGAGGGTAATTAAGTTTGTGTGCTTCCCTTGCAGAGATGAATTGAGTTTATTCAGCTGTTCAAAAATGTCGGCCAAGTAAGCCAGAACAGCATGAATTTTCATTCAAATGAACAACAAGCTGTGAATTTTTACTAACAAGAAACTCTCGCACAGCATCACGTAATTCAAACAGTCTGTTAAACACTTTTCCCCTTGATAACCAGCGAACTTCAGTGTGCATCAGTAACTGCTCATGATCAAAATCCATATTCGAACATAATGAAGCAAAGAGACGAGAATTCAATGGATGAGCCTTGATGAAATTAACAATTTTTATGGCCTAATCAAAAATAGATTCCAAGTCCGCGTTCATTCTTTTACTCGCAAGACTTTCCCGATGAATCATACAGTGCGTAAATGTGGCAGTTGGCACATTAGAACGCACACGTTCCCACAAGCCTGTTCGTTTTCCAGTCATTGCTGCAGCACCATCCGTGCACACTCCGATACACCAGGACCATTCGATGCCATTGGCTGCCATAAAATTATCAAGGATAGCAAAAGTTCTGCACTTGTTATGTGACCTGGACAAGCTTTACAAAACAAAAAATCTTCTTCAACTTCATCCATCCAGATATATCTGACATAAGCCATTAATTGTGCCTGGCCGGAAACATCCGTTGATTCGTCCAACTGAATTGCAAATTGTTTAGAATCTTTCAGCCTTGAAATCAACTGTTCTTCAACGTCAGCTGCCGCCAAAGCTATACGTCGTTGAATTGTGTCGTTTGAAAGTGGCATTGTTTTCAGTTTACTTGCCAAGGCATCACCAAACATCTCTCGACACATATCTATAGCAGCAGGCTATATCAGAGTTTCTGCAATTGTGTGAGGCTTTTTGGCCTGTGCAACTCGGATAGCCACTAAAAATGATGCTCTTAAAGCCTTCTCATTGACTTTAGTTGCTTGGAGTATGCAAGACTTCTGAATACCAAGTGAATGTTTCTTGCGCATAAAATATTCCAATGGTTTCTCCGAGCAGTCAGTATGATTCGTTTTAAGATGTCTTCGGAGTTTCGCAGGTTTCATCGCTTCATTTGCAAGAATTTGTGAACATATTACACACTGTGGTCTGGGTTGATTATTTACTAAGACGCATATAAACCCAAAGCGCAAATACTTTTCATCATACCGTCGTATGGGAGTTCGTCTTTTTTTCTCCGGATTTGCATTTGATTCACACTCAGGTTGTGAAGATGAGTCAGAGAAATCATCATCGTTGTCCTTATGTTCGGTTGCTTTCTTTATTAAAAATTTATCCATGTGTTCAATCAATTTAATTATTTTGATTAACCTTGGTTAGGCCAATAATAGAATATGCATCCACCGTGTGGGACCCCTCAACTCAAGAAAACATTAAGAAACTGGAACAAACACAAAATAGAGCAGTGAGATTCATAACAAACGAATATTCACATTTGACTAGGGTAACACCATTAGTAAAATCACTAAATTTAGAAAGCCTTCAGGACAGAAGACTCAAAAGTAAAGTAGCAATTATACATAAAACACTGAACCATAATCTTCAAATACAAAAACAAAATTTAATAAAATACTCTGAAAGACACAAAAATAAAGGCACATTCCTCGTCCCATATGCTAGGACAAATTTGTACAAATACTCCTTCTTCCCTAGTGCTATTAGAGCATGGAATGGGTTGCCTGAGCTAGCCAGAAAAACCAGTGACTTGGCAGAATTTAAGTCATTGGTTAATATGCATGACTAAATGCATGACGCGTAGGACGTAATCATCTTCTTTTTTGAAGTAACGTCTGTATTATATAAGATAAGATAAGATTCGTTTTCAAATAAAAAAGCGTATTTTTGAATGTCAATATAAACGGGAAGACGCCAGGGCCAATCTGATTTCCGGTGTAACTAAAACTTAGAGTAAACATAAAATCGAAACGCACTTTTGCGCTATCGCCATCTAGCGATTTAAAATCAATAATTTTAAAACTGACTTCATATATTATTTTTCATGTCTTTAATTCTATTATTTTTCATATTTTTTATTTTTTAAAAAGCATGCAATTCGGGTTTTGCTCGCGGACCACCAGGCAAATGTCCGCGGACCACTAGTGGGCCGCGGACCACAGGTTGAGAACCGCTGCAGTAGATCTTCTTCTTCTTCTTCGTTCTCATTGTTATGTTGGAGTGTTCAGATGAGTAGACCAATACATGAGATGAAATGCGCAGTGGTTTCCAGATCAGGGAGCTCTCCATATAGTTTCCTTTCTAGTGGGGTGATTTGGGGCCAATGTCTTATACGGGCCTCTTGGTATAGAGAGCAGTTTTGGAGGACGTGGTCTGTATTCTCTGGTGATTCTCCACATGGGCAGATTTCACTGGTTCCAATTTTGAGCTTCCGGTACATGTGTTGTCGCATTCTGTTGTGTCCAGTCCTGAGTCGAAAGATTAGACGTTGGTCTTGTCGGGATAGCTTATAGTAAGCGTCATCTTTCTTGTGATTTGGATGAGAGCTCGTCCATTTCTCATTTATTTTATTTACTATTAATTTCTTCAATTCTTCTGGATAGAGTGCAGAGTTTATTAGTGTGTTAGTTCTCCCACTCTTGGCGAGTGTGTCAGCCTTCTCATTTCCTTCTAGTTCTATATGAGCTGGGATCCATTGAATTACAGTTTTTTTGCTGATGTTGTTGAGCTTTATAAGTGCTGTTTTGAGGTTATTAATATATGAGGAATCAGAGTTTTGCAGGCTTTGGAGGGTTGTTTTTGCATCGGTTAGTAAGACAATTTGACTGTGTGGGGAATTTGGATGATTTGCTAGGATGGTAGCAGCTAGTGCTAGTGCTTCCCTTTCTGCTCTGTGACTGTCAGAGAGCTCTCCAGTTGCAATAGATTTTTCTAGTTTTCCTCCATCTGGCCACTCGATAAGTATTCCAGCTCCTCCATTTGTGGTGGCTTTATGGGTTGAGCCATCTGTGTAAACTCTGATCCACTGATTGGTAGGATAATTGGTATGTAGAAAACAGTTCACTATTTTCTTGAGCTCTGTTGGTCTGTAATCAGATTTTCTTTTAATGCTTTCAATATGGTCCCTTATAGTAGGAAGAGGGGTTTCGTCCCAGGGTGGAGATTCATTATAGTGTATCGAGGATTCCAGAGTAATTTTTTCAAGTTGGTGTTTCTTTTTTAGGTTTAGAGATTCCTGTATGAAATTGGTCCTTTTGAAGCGTTTTTTGGTGCCAGTTTTATGGATTTTTGCCAGTAGATCTAAATCTAGCCAGGGAATTTGTCATGGAATAGATGTATAAACCTGCAGCCGCCTACTGATCACGATATGACATTATATTATTTATATACTCTACTCTCTGTACTGTAAAACTCAATGTGTACTTCCAACTTTAGCTCAACAAGTCTACCCCAAAGTATACTAGTAAAGTCACATAGTCTGAAAATGCAAAGGATTATCATATATTCACATAAAAAATTTAAAGGCCTATATGAATCGAATATAATCAGTCACTAATTTGACTAATCTAAATTGTTTTTTTTTAAATGGCAAGTGTTATTGATGACTTCTGACTTAAATTGTACACGGGTTGCAGAGATTCTAGCTTTTATTTTGATGACGTTACTATATGTCAATGATATTTAGATAAACGCAAGTACCTAGTGGAACAGAGAGAAGGACCATTATATAAGACAAGGCAAGAAGTGAGATGTTTATAATCCATCAAACTCACAGAGGACTTGTGTCATTTGTGATGGCATTTCATAAGCTACAAAAATGATAGGCTTGTCCTTGATTCCGAAGACTTATGAGGAATGCTATGTTTCCAGAGGCTACTCAGCCCCAGCTGTGACCTACATATTATGCCACAATGAGCACAGGCATAACCATTGTCCACATGTGGTAGAATCAGTTGTTTTTTTCTTTTTGCCGTCTACCCTCGGCAATTAATTTTCATTGGTGTATACCACACCTTTGTAAGTGACCTCCAGCTGTCTCGTTCTTAAGCTGTATGCAACCAGGTGCTCTCTTATTCTATGTCAGTTAAAGCAAGTTGGTGCCTAAGCTTGTCTTTAAAGCATTTCTGTGGTGTACCTCTTTACAAGCATATGACATGTTAGGCAAATAGGTTTTGTCTATTGGAAGGCCATTTCGGAAAGTATAGGTGTTGAAAATGAAACTCCAAATATCTGGACTTCCAGTTACCAAGAAAATAAGCTTAGGTTTCAAAGAGATGACACTGGCATTTCAGCTAAGACGATCAGTAAAATTAATAACAACTTTAATTGCAGTCGACCAAACAAGATAAAAAGAAAGTGTGGCTTCAATAGCATTGATGATATTTAGTTTACTTTTATCTCATTTACTAGTATTACTATTTCATTGACTAAGGTTTTTTATTGCCAAATAGGCATAAGTACCACATGTACTAGTTCCTGCAATTTGATGAAAAATAATAATTAAATTGTGTGTAGTCTATATACAAATGTTTATAAGAGATCACAGCTTAGCTTAATTTACTTAATTTCAAAACTATGATTTTGTGTTCTGACCCTACTCTAAATAAATTTTATTTTATTTTAAGAATGCAAAGTTGGAAATTCTGTTCTGATGAAAAAAAAATTATTAAACTAAAGTAGATGTTTTTGGTTCCATTTCAAAATTTATTTTAAATTGTGTATTTATTTTTAAATTATTTATTCATTCAAAATTAATTGTTCATTAACATTTACTTGAAGTAAAGATCAAAAACACAACTTCAATACATGATCAGCTCTCAATTCACGCAGATCACAGCCCATCACTTAAATGTATTTACTCTCAATTTTACAGACTATTCATTTCAAAATGTTGCTTTAAATTGTTATTAGACACAATCAAAGTACTGGTACATCACATCGATGTAGGCCTAAAGCAGCTGAAATAATGACAAATTTTCATTCACTAACTTGTACTGTCATTTATTATCAGACGTGTTAAATCTAATGACCTGTATATATAATTGATTAAGCAGGAGTATCAACAAATCTTGAACAAAAATTGTCTACAGAAAAACTTTATTCTTATCCAAACAATATACTTTCACAATGTATTTAAACAAGTTAATTTATACAAATCTGTATGGCCTAAAGATTATAGCGCATTTTGAGCATTGTGTGAATACCAAGTTACATTATTACATGAAAATAATGTACTCATTTTTGAAATATTCTGGGTAATAAAAATTAAAAACTAATATGATACAAGAAAATTGAAGCATTAGTCAAATCAAAAAAAATGTTCGTTCTAGATCTATGTGAACTCTATGCTTGAAAAAAATCATTTTGAAATAAATTTAAAAAAAATAAAATTACAAAAGGTTCTTTAGTCAATGGAATGATAGCAGCAATTATTTAACAATTTCATGATTATCCATTCATTTCAATATACTTATAACTTAAAAATAATTCAGAAGGTTTAGATACAACCATTTGAAATAATGATTATAATTTTTTTCTTCATTTGCTCAATTCAAATCTAATATAAACAAGATTTCCTCTGTCAAGAAACTTATGCATGTTCTTCTCAGTAAAGAGAATTAAGAATATTTAATTGATGTTGCTTTTTTTTTGCCAACATTTTCAACCTTCGCACCAGGTTTTAGTTTCAAGGAGAATGCACCATATTGTATATTTTACTTTTGTTAGATTCGTATTTTAATTTTAAAAAAGTACAATTCCCCTTACATATCTTGCAATCTATGGGGGGGCAGGTGATATAAAGTTTATCAGTTTCTGTGCCCCATGGTTAGCAAGGGTGTCATGTACCCAGCACAACAACCAAGCACATTTTGAAAAAAAAATCCCATTTCAGACCTCACAATCTATAGGGCAGATGATGTTAAGGTCATTTGATTCTTTGGCCAGTGCATCATGTGGCCAGCACAACAACCAACCATCTTTACTTTCCAAAACGAAAGTCATGTATCCATTAGAGTTGAATGGACTCAGGGGCACCCAAAAATCTCAAAATTTTAAATCTGAGTCTTCATAGAGATTCAAACCCATGACTTTACTTATCCCTTACTATTGCCATGTATCCATTAGAGCTTGGTGGACTCAGAGTAGCCTTAAGGATTCTGAAATTGAAAATACCAGTCTTAATTGAACCCAGGAACCCTCAGTTCAGAAGCCAAGTGCTTTACCACTCATCCACTGCACTCCCTCTTGTTTTAATGGGGCTCAGATGAATAGTTTTCACGTACAATATTAAACAGATTTAAACAAGTGCTTTACCACTCATCCACTGTGCTCCCTCTTGTTTTAATGGGGCTCAGATGAATAGTTTTCAAGTACAATATCAAACAGATTTAAACAAGTGCTATACCACTCATCCACTGTGCTCCCTCTTGTTTTAATGGGGCTCAGATTCATAGTTTTCAAGTACAATATCAAACAGATTTAAACAAATGCTTTACCACTCATCCACTGCACTCCCTCTTGTTTTAATGGGGCTCAGATGAATAGTTTTCAAGTACAATATCCAACAGATTTAAACAAGTGCTTTACCACTCATCCACTGTGCTCCCTCTTGTTTTAATGGGGCTCAGATGAATAGTTTTCACGTACAATATCAAACAGATTTAACAAGTGCTTTACCACTCATCCACTGTGCTCCCTCTTGTTTTAATGGGGCTCAGATGAATAGTTTTCAAGTACAATATCAAACAGATTTAAACAAGTGCTTTACCACTCATCCACTGTGCTCCCTCTTGTTTTAATGGGGCTCAGATGAATAGTTTTCAAGTACAATATCAAACAGATTTAAACAAGTGCTTTACCACTCATCCACTGTGCTCCCTCTTGTTTTAATGGGGCTCAGATTCATAGTTTTCAAGTACCATATCAAACAGATTTAAACAAGTGCTTTACCACTCATCCACTGTGCTCCCTCTTGTTTTAATGGGGCTCAGATGAATAGTTTTCAAGTACAATATCAAACAGATTTAAACAAATGCTTTACCACTCATCCACTGCATTCCCTCTTGTTTTAATGGGGCTCAGATGAATAGTTTTCAAGTACAATATCCAACAGATTTAAACAAGTGCTTTACCACTCATCCACTGTGCTCCCTCTTGTTTTAATGGGGCTCAGATGAATAGTTTTCAAGTACAATATCAAACAGATTTAAAGAAATACTAAATCCAAACCTTTTGGCTGAATGACAGGATATACATAAATATTTATAGAGCTTAAAGTATAATAAAACTTAAATTAAAATTGGTCCAAGACTTTTATTTTGCAACATGATGGGATTTTCCCTTCTGGTGGTGCTATGCAGGAGTCCAAAAATCTCATCTTTTCTCATAACAGAAAGTTATCTAGTTATAAAAATAAATAAAAGGATTTAAAAAAAAATACAAAAATATATGTGTTGACCATGCTAAACATATATATGTTATTAAGTATACCGTAATTATATAATTTTGCCATTCTAAAAATAGCCTGTACCTAAAAGAAGCTACTGCCTTAATGTGTAGACATGGCCCTGACCTTAATAGTTATGAATTATTACTATAGGTGAAGGCAGATATTCAGTTAATTTGTTGCACATTGCACTCATCTAAAAGCAACTATTATTATGATTTACATTTTCATGGAAAACTAGTTTTTCAAAAATACAAGTACTTCAGCTTATGAGAAAAGTGCATAGGGAAACATTGCAGTACCTTACCTTTAAGAGGTGCAACCAATCATTGACTTTTCAGGAATGCATGCCTTTTTCTTGCATTTCCAAACATAACTGTAATTATACAATTAGGCATATTGGCTAATTTCTTTTGAAAACATTAAAATTTAAAAATAATATTATTAAATTGAATACATAGTTGTATCAAACATACAAATTATCAGACATTTTTTTGCCTAATTTCATCTAAAAGTTTATTGTAAAGGAATGGCCTGCACAACAGCCAAGGTATATTAGGCATTCATGAAAGATGAATTTGCTTAAGAGTGTTATAAAAAAAAAAACTAGAGAAAAATGTTAAATTCCATCCCAGATATTTGGATGTTGCTTGACCATGAAAATCACACAATTCATAAAACGTCTATTAGATAACTAAAATAAAAAATGTATAGTAGTACTTACATTAAATATTGAATGGAAGCCAATATTATTAATATCTGCCCGGAAAGTAGAAATAGTATAACTATGATCCTCGATCAATTCTGGTACATCATCAGAACTGGTTGCCATGGTTCTACTTGTTAATAACTGAAATATTACAAACATTTTTTTCTTATTTATAATTTATCACAGACTAGAATAGAAATGTTGCCAGGAAAAATACCAATGGCCAATGGTTAGAACACACCTGATGATACTTTTGTAGCCTTATTACAGGTTAAAATGCACCAAAACTTCATTCATTAAATCTGATAAGAAACATATATGTATCACACAAGTCCAAGTTGATCAGAGTGTCATAGCAAATAATTAACTAGATATGTGAGTTTTATATTAAAGTACTGAATTTCAGGGGATAGATCCAACTTGACACCACATCATTTATTATTTCATGAACTCATATGTCTAATGAATTGGGTCTAGGCATGGCATGGAAACTATTATTAAATGTATTTGGGGTGTAGGCAAGGCATGGATTATAAATTGTCTTGTATAGATTAGATTGGATAAAACTTCCAGTCGAAGGTAACTTTTATTGATAGATCTGGATCAATTATAAATTTATGGGATCTAGGCCTGCATAAATTTTATCTTTTATTTATATATTTTATGTACATATATAACTAGTCTAGATTATATAATTATATTTTAATAATAGTTTTTGTAGATGTCATATAATATCTCAAATATTAAGTGTAGATCAGAAATTTTGAATTTTAGCTCGTAAATATTTGTATATTCCAAATCTAAACCGGATCTATATATCTATTCTATCTAGAATTTAGATAAGTAGATTTAGTATTTTAGCTAGTAAAATATTTTTATATTCTAAATCTAAACTAAATCTAGATCTAGAACTAATTATTCTAGAAGCTTAGATCTAGAAGACTAGTTGTCAAGATTTGACTACACTATGGCTAATGTACTAGCTTAGTAGGCCTACTAGTTAGATCAAGAGACAAAGTACTAATAGACTCTTGTCTCGTTGGGCCTCTCAAATCAGCTACAGACTTTAGAGACAATTTAGGAAGGTGAATTTCGATCCAATTCCAAGATCTAGAATCTACATGCTAGAGTCTAGTAGCATACATGTAGCTAGAGTCAGAGACGCTAGATCTAGTATCGAAGGCTGATCAATTAAAATCAATCATTTCTAAAGTTTGTAAAATTATAATTTATATATAGATCTAATCTATCTATTTATAATATAGAAATCTATGTCTACTTTTTTATTTAAATTGATATTATATGGCTGATGATATTAATTATTTTAATTGAGACATTGACATACAAGTTACAAACATACAAAGTAACAAAATAATTAGATCTTATACTAACTTATAGTCTCTACTTATACCGTATTGAATTAAACCTTCGATTTTACGTTCCACTATCTTGACTTGACTATATTGACTAAAAAGGGCACTATGATTATAGATCTAGATTATTATCTATGATGATGATGATTATCAACTGGTAGATCTATAATATGCTATGATGATGATGATGATTATCAACTGGTAGATCTATGACTATAAGTATAATCACTGCATTCGTTTCATTCACTGTCTGAAGTGTCTGCACTCTGTAACTGTATCAATAATCGTGTGATGTGAAAGTGAAATCTAGATCTATATAGAATTGATAGATTATAGATCTACTATTTAAAAGTATTATTATATAGATATATACTAGAATTACTAGATCTACTAGCTTAGACTAGATCTAGATCTAATTTAGTAATTAATATATAGAATATTAATATAGACTATAGTCTGACTATAGATGATCGATAGATCTAGACTCAGACTTAGACTAGACCTATAAATACTATAATAAATATTCATATTGATCTCAGGTATGGTCTAGATCTAGAGAAAATAGTGGATCTCATGACTATATTAGATCTATTGAGTTATTTTTTTTTTAAATCTTGAAATAGATCTAGATCTTAGTCTAGGTGTTGTAGATCTAGATAAAAGAGATCTAGATAGACTTAGATAAAAGATCTAGATCTATAGATATGTTTCGGTTTTTAAAAAATGCGCATTCGAAATTTAAAATACCCAGATTTAAGTGTTAATATACCCATATTGGTAGGTCCGCGTTAATCATTTATTAGATCTATTAAAGCTGCATGTCTATATAAAAGATATTATTATTATTTAAAAAATATATCATTAAAGATATAGTTATGAATATTTACTAAAAAATTAAAAAAATGATTTTTTTACTTTTGCCAATTAACACTCTGCCTGGCAAAAAGGATGACTCCTCAATAATGTGAAAAGACGATAACTGCATGAGTTGATTTGGAATTGTATTTTGTAAGACTTAATTTAAAAAAATATCCTTCAAGAGAGTGAACAAAAAAAAAAGGGTTGTCAGAAGAAAAGCTGGCTGGACGCAAATAATGAACCAGCCTCTCTCTCTTGATATCTTGTTAAGAACAACTGGTGACCGGGAAAAGTGGAGGATTTGGTTACGCGGGACAGATGATGATGATGACACGTACATAAAAAATTTCCAGATTTTGTTTGAAATACCCAAATCTGGAAGTACTGAAAACAGCTATTTTAATGGGGTGGCCTTAAAAAAAAACAACTTTAGTGACGATCCCTTATTCAGGAAAATTTTATAAATCACAAAACATTGTGAGAAAATGGATGAAGTTTTTAGAGATCTAATAAAATAAAGCGTAGGAAAGTTTTACTCTCATTGCAGGTCAGTCCTAGTGACTGGAGGAGTAAATTTCTTATTTTGCATCCTCCTGAATTTCTCCATATTGCACCATGCGCGAAAAGAGATGCGCGACGGCACTCCCCTAGTAAAAACTAGGAGCTGTTGTTCCATTAGTATAGTTCTATGGAAATAGCTACGAAGGCCATATAATCTACAACCACAGACCTATATATATCTGTGGCATTTTACGTCTCGAGAGACGATCTGAAAGTAAGCAGTAAACAAAGTATACATATATAAAGTGATTGGATAAATTTATATTTTAAATACAAAGTTTTATGGAAGAGGCAATATATATGTTGTTTGAAGTTTGTAACTTCTTAAATTCAGGCCAAAAATATCGAAGCCTACATTTTTACACTCATTTCTAAACAATTAGAAGAGATGGACTGACTCATAATGTACCTTGTTTACATTTGCAAAAATACAAACTCTCTTTGTAATCTTATCAAACTTTCAAAACTCTTAAAACTATATAAAAAATACTTAGTGATTATTTTTAATGTATAATTCTATTTATTATTCCTTTTTAGAATAAGGATATAAACAAAAATTTGCCATGTGACTTTGTCTAACAGAAAAAAATTAAGCTTACGTCTATTTATACAGTTATTTTTAGTTACCTAGTAATATTAAATATATTGAACTAACATTTACATTTATCATAATGCAGCCATGCGATTTTTCGTTTATGAACATAGCATTATTTAGGACCAATATTTCAGAAAGGCTGCTTGGAGAAATCAGGTATACCCATTAGGAGAATAACCCTTTTCTCAAGAAAAATTTCAGAAACTAGAACATACACAAAATAGACAGTGACATTCATAACAAACTAATATTCAAAATTGATTAGAGTAACACATTTAAAACTAATCATTTAAAGTTTAAAATCACTACATTTTTTTTCAACAATTATTTTGTGTATGAAATTGTGTATCGGAAAATGCCGGGTACTTGAAATTAACTAGTCCTAAAAACAGCACAGATCTTGGGTAAAATACTTATCAAATAAAGTACTGTAAATGTGTAGTTTAACGCGCTAGTCTCAGGTATTTTCTTTGTATAGCCTCTATCGGGTTTGATCCCAACTACCCGTATTTTTGTGCAGAATTGTTTTCTCTATCAGGCACACTTAAAATTATAGCATAATAATGTCAGTTTAATTTAAAGAGAGAACTGAAAAATGTAAAGATATATAAGGGAAAAAGCAACTTCCGGCCCAATACTTTTTATTAAAAGAAACGAAACGGACTAGTCCAACAAACCCTATTGCAACAACACATGCAGAACACATATTACTAAATTAAAGAGAATTTTTTTTTTTTTTACGGAAAGTTTTTTTCTTGAGAAATAAGAGATTGTCCCTTTACAAAAAAATTAGAGTAATTATACATTCATTATAAGACATTATTTATGCGAGGTTCACATCTAACTTCACCTTCACTTTTACCTATCTTTTGGTCTGTGGACGCTGGGGCACCACACACGATCTGTCAACCTGTTTTCTTCATTCTTCTCTGTCATTTGTCTTTGATAGAATTTCATTCTGTTTTTTTCTGAAAATATTGAGACCTGCCTTTTTACCTGCCTGGGTGGACCACTTTGGGGGCCGATTTTGAGTTTGTGTCTCCACACAAACTGTCGAATAACCTTGTTTTTTTAAATATTCTACGTAAAGTTTGGCTACAGAAGCCTCATTCACCTAAGCACTGGAGCAAATCTTAGCCTCAATGTATTAAAGACTTTCAACCTTTTGTTTTAGATCCACAAATTAAGATATCAAGTGTGTACCCGATAACTTGTATAGTGCGAGTGAACAATAGATTCGCTCAATTCCTATTTAATGCCTGAGGCTAGCAGTGCTTCGAGCTAAATGAATCAGTTCGGCTATTGTGCAGGGACAAAGAAATAACTTACTCAAAAGGAGAATGTCTCTCAAATTAAATGTTCTCTAAGTCTATACATATTTAAACGGCTCAATCAGATGTAAGTTTAGTGGGTATCTGGAGTAAAGACAAAGCATACATTCCTCGCTCCTTAGTCCACGGGGAGTGCTCTCCAACTTTCTAAGAGTGTTCGTAACAACTTCAATCTATACAGAAAAAAAAAGAAAGAATAAAATGTGTCCAATATCTTATTGTGTCTTATCTTAATGTGTCTTACATCTTATTCTGTCTTGGATCTTATTGTGTCTTAGATCTTATTGTGTCTTATATCTTATTGTGTCTTACATCTTATTGTGTCTTATCTTATTGTGTCTTACATCTTATTGTGTCTTATCTTATTGTGTCTTACATCTTATTCTGTCTTAGATCTTATTGTGTCTTAGATCTTATTGTGTCTTATCTTACTGTGTCTTACATCTTATTGTGTCTAACATCTGATTCCATACATGAAGACAAAGGGGTTTTAAGGTTAACCCCCTCCCCCCCCCAAAAAAAAAATAAATTCCAATGCAATGAAAAAGAAAAGCTACATTTTGCAAACTATAAACGTTTTTCTGCCAGTTGCTGGAACCCAATAAAACAAATCTAAAGCAAACTACAATCATTTGAGGCCCAACCCTCTACCTCAAATAAAACATTTTACAATTTGTTATGTTTTTTGTTTTTACTAGTCACTGGGCTCTAGTAGTAAAGTGTAGTGTATAGTAGAGTTTATATTTCTGTTGTAGCTTCTTATTGTGTCTGTAGTCTCGTTGTATCATCTTATTGTTAACAAAGCATATATCAACTCTGCCTGTTTGTCTGTAGTCTCGTTGTATCATCTTATTGTTAACAAAGCATATATCAACTCTGCCTGTTTGTCTGTAGTTTCGTTGTAATATCTTATTGTTAACAAAGCATATATCAACTCTTGCCTGTTTGTCTGTAGTCTCGTTGTATCATCTTATTGTTAACAAAGCATATATCAACTCTTGCCTGTTAGTCTGTAGTCTCGTTGTATCATCTTATTGTTAACAAAGCATATATCAACTCTGCCTGTTTGTCTGTAGTCTCGTTGTATCATCTTGTTGTTAACAAAGCATATATCAACTCTTGCCTGTTTGTCTGTAGTCTCGTTGTATCATTTTATTGTTAACAAAGCATATATCAACCCTGCCTGTTTGTCTGAAGTCTCGTTGTATCATCTTATTGTTAACAAAGCATATATCAACTCTGCCTGTTTGTCTGTAGTCTCGTTGTATCATCTTATTGTTAACAAAGCATATATCAACTCTTGCCTGTTTGTCTGTAGTCTCGTTGTATCATCTTATTGTTAACAAAGCATATATCAACTCTGCCTGTTTGTCTGAAGTCTCGTTGTATCATCTTATTGTTAACAAAGCATATATCAACTCTGCCTGTTTGTCTGAAGTCTCGTTGTATCATCTTATTGTTAACAAAGCATATATCAACTCTGCCTGTTTGTCTGTATGGTGAAAAGCTTTAACACGTTATTTCATACTAATTTAAAAATAAATCCATATTTTACCAATAGTTTTTGTTGAGCGCAATTTTAGAAATATTTTTGTCCAATTGTTTGTCATGCTTTTAACTTTCTCGATACGCTATGATTCTATTGCCTATCTAGACCAGTATAAGGGGGTGTGGGGAAAAGAAAAGCGTATCCGGGTGATCGCTTTTTAAATGCATTTATAAAAAACAAATTAAACGAACTGACTTTGCACTTGAAGGCTAAACCTTCCTCAGCCTTCTCTAAACAAAAGAACAACAATTGAGCCAGGGAAATTCTTATAAAAAAATAGGATTTTTATAGTTATCTATTATTAGTCTCAAACTTATCTCTGTACAAAGTATAAATGGAACAAATTCAACGTCAACCACCTTATCAGTCAAGTACAATTTCTTTACTTTGTCTTATATACCAAAGAAAATATTTAATTACCAATAGTTAACTAACTACTTAGTTTAATTTTTTAGTTTTTGTTTCTTGAATTTCCAGGTAAAAGAAATAATTGTGCACAATTTCAGCTTAATTCGAGATTGGGTGTGGGAGAAATAACGTGTACAAACTTCTGGCCAGACAGAGAGAGTGAGTTGATATAAGCTTCGTAAAAATGTACTGCATGGAATTATTTCTAGTACATAATGTTTCAGAAGAAATGATCGTCTAAGTTCTCCGCAGAATGGTGATTGTATTCATGATAATACATTTTTTAAAAGATCGCTATCGAGCAATGGAGTAGAATTTGAAATAATAAATTGATTCTCATCATAACAATGAATGACGTAATTTCATTTCATGAATAAATGAAAGGACGTATCCAGTGTGTGCAAGCCAATGACATATAAATTAATTCGTTGGTTTGAGACAGAGCAAATGCGACACATGAAGCTGTTACATCGAGTCGAGTAACAAGTGAGTTTGAATTTGACAATGTTAAGCTAACATAGTTCACTTAAACTTAAGAGAAAAAAAATGTTTCCTTAACGACAAGATTTTGCTTGTTTCTGATTATACCTAAAGATAATTGTTATACTGTAATAATATTAAATATCTATACTTTACTAAATAATATATATATATTATATTGAAGAGGGAGTTTTTAACCTCAAAACCCGGTAGGAAGGGGTTTAAAACTCCAAACCCCTCTTCGCTACGCTCATATATTTTGATGACTGAAATTTACTTTTGTTTTATTGAAGAGAGGATTTTTTTAACCTCAAAACTAGAGATGGGAAACGAACCGAACCCTAACCGAAGGAACCGAACTCGAACCTCACTTACGACCGAACCGATCCGAACTCGAACTTGAAAACTGATCGGTACAAACTGAATGGTAAAGCGTTTGGTTTGCGATCCGAGAGGTCCCAAGTTAGAATCCTGGTGAAGATTGAGATTTTGAACTTCGGGATCTTAAGGTCGCCTCTGAGTCTATCAACCTCTAACTGGGTACCTGACTTTAGTTAGGGAAAAGTCAAGGCGGTTGGTCGTTGTGTTGGTCACATGACACCCTCGTTCACCGTTGACCACAGACATAAATGACCTTTACATCATCTGCCCTTTGGATCGTAATGTCTGAAATGGAAACGTCTTCAAACGTATATCTACGGATTTCTAATAAAACTGCTTAATTTTTTAATGTATTTAAAAATTTTTGTCTTTTTTGTGGCCGGATATTTAAAATTTAGCCAATCAGCCGAATAAGTTTTCAAATCTCTGTTTTATGTACCGGTAATTACATGGCCCTAATTTTGCCATTACCTAACTTATTAACATCGAAACAAACCAAACCCGAACTTAGGACCTGACCGAACCGAACCGAACCCGAATTATACTCGTCATCGAACCGAACCGAACCCGAACTTATATGTGACCGAACCGAACCAAACCAGAACTTTAAAATTTGGGTTCGATTTCCATCTCTACTGAAAACCCGCTTGAAGGAAGGGGGGTTAACCTTATAACCACATGGAGGGGGATTTTAAACTCAAGGCCCCATGGTTGCGATGAGGCAGGTGCTAGATTAACATTTAAAATCTCACCTGCAATTAAGAAAATTATATCAAAAATCAAGTCACAATATCACCCCCACCCCCGCATGAAAAAAGGGGGGGGGCTGAAGAAAATTCATTTCTGGGGGATGGTTGAAATCGAAATCCGTTTGGCTACGCCCATGGGTATACGTTTAGAAATTTGTTGACATTTTAGATGATTTAAATGTTTCACAATAAGTGGTCTCCTTTGAATTAGCAAACGCTAAAGATACATAAATAAATAAATAAATATAAATATAAATAAACGTAACACGATAAAAGCATTTGAAGATGAGAAACTACAACTATTGTTCTGTTTTCTGGAAACTAAATGTGTTACCGCTTTTATTTGCAGGTGAACTGAACAAATTCATTGGTGTAACCCCTCCATTCCTAGACTGTAAGTCCTAACCAAAGTAGATTGATGCAGTCTTAGGATACAAGTAAACAACGTTGTCGAGGAAAGCGAAGAACTGACTGTGTCCCTTCATCTGATGGCCGACATTTTCAAACCTGGCCGACTCTTTTAACTTCACTTAAAAATAATTTACAATCTCTAAGAAGTCAATACCATAATGTCTGTTCTGACATGTACCTTTGTCTTGTTGACATATTTCGTTGTCTGCGACAGTCTCGGGAGAGAAACAAATTTTGTCAGAATGACAGTCTGTTACAAAAGTAACAATTTAACAGTGATCTACAAAAGTTGTTTTGACAAGACAGATTGTCGAAGTTTACTGGAATGCAGCGTTCTCTGCGTGTCACAAGTCTCTTGTCTCGGGGTGCTCAAGACTGATCCGAAAACCTTTTACTACCACAAATCCTGCAGTCTGCTGGACTTCAATGACACCTGTGGCGGGCTTCTGCTGCAGGTTCACCTGAAGCATTACCTTTTTTGTGGCTACGCTAAAATGTATAATTTGTCTCGGATTGGTTGGACTGGAGACAAATGTGACGTAGCACCCCAGAACTGTACGACACTGAAGACTCTAGGCTTCACAACAGGCTTTTACTGGGTGAATCTTCTTTTGGATCCCTACCAGCCCCCGAAGTTGGTTGTGTGTGAAATCACGAGCTGGGGTCAACCAAGATTTATTCTTTTTAAAAGCAACGGGCGTTCAGATCATAACAAAACGTATGCAGAGTTTGTGGCAGGCTATAAGATTGATGAGAGCAACTACTTTATTGGCTTGGATACCATGTACTATATTACAAAGTATACACCACAGAGAATTGACATTGAAGTATTCTTTGGTGTTATCGTCGAGTACGCATCTTGGTTCTTCATGAACGTAAGGTTTGGGAACACAACTTATGGTTACAGTTTTACTTGGAATAGCAAAGGAACAGGGAACAACCCACGTTACCAGGTTCATGCTACGCCCTGTAATATCTCTTATGGAGCTTATTTTTCGGCCTGGGACTTGGATCGTGATGGGAACACTAGTGTCAATGTGGCATCTAAGGCAGGGGCGGGATGGTATTTTGATAAGACTCTTGAATGTAATCCACTGGGTCGTCTGCCTAGTGTCATGTCTGCTGATGAAGAGAACGGGCAGATGCTGCTTCCTGGACTGGACATGGTCAATGGCTCCTACGCCGGATACATGGACTATGTCAAAATGTTCATTGATATATTTTAGAAAGAATCTATGGTCTCGCTCTCTTTCTCTTTTTATCTGTGTCTCTCTCTGTCTCTCTGTCTCTTTCTCTCTGTCTCTTTTTTCTGTCTCCCTCTATCTCTCACTCCTTCTTTCTCCCCGTGGTCTCATTGCATTTCTCATCGTCTCTTATTTTTGTTCATTCTCTTTCCTTTGCTTCTCTCACTCTTTGAATTTTCTCCGTTTCTCTCTCACTTCTTGTCTGACACCTTCTCTCCCGCTCAGCTTTTGTCTCTCTGTTACACTGTCATTCTTCGTGCATTCACCCCCCCCCCTTTTTCTGTCTGTCTGTCTTCTCTCAGTAACTCAAGCCTGGCTAGCTGAGGTGAATTTTTAGTCACAAGCATTGTTGTTTTTTTTTTTTTTTTTCTTTGACCTGTTGCGGTCGAGAGACGGGGAGGTTGTCTGCCCCTTGTGTAGTAAATTTTTTTTTTATTCGTCAAGCCACACAGACAGTGACCGGTCCTTGACCTGTGTGTGTACCTCTGGTTGAAAGGAGGGTGTTTTTTTTTTCTGTCTCTTTGAAGAGCGTTCTAGATCTGGGAAATTGATGACGTATTTGGTTCTAGAAATCACTGGATTTGTCTTGAGGTCGACGCGCGGTAGATTATATAAAGACCGCCCGCGTGACGTTGACAGACAGACATACGGAGACAGCCATGAGACAGAATAGCGGAGACATTGCGTGACCCGTGCGTGGTATACCACTTGATCGTGTAAGTTAATATTTTTTTTTAAGGCCTTGCTTGCTTGTATTTGTAATTACATTTTCAAACTCTTGTATTGTAATATTTTTACATACCATTTTTGTAAAAGGGTTTTGGTCAACACATCAAGTCTGTATTGAGTAAATGTTTATGTTTCTTTCTTGTAACTTTATATTTGATTAAACATTAAGTTGATAGTTTACCTTCCGATTTCTTGTGTCATTTTTTTTTGTTATTCATTGTAAGTCTTTGATTAAATTCAGACTTAAGATAAGTGACACAACTGCTTTTCTATTGTCACGTTCCCCTAGGCAAGCCATTTTAAAAATTAGAATTCAATTCGTAATACGTGACAAAAGAAGTTTGAGGGCTTTCGTCCCGGATATTTTTCTGAACCTATTTTCGTCTTACTTGAGTAATTTTGTAAAGGCGAAGTTGACTTTAACAAAAATTTTTTTGTGTCAAAGAGTCGGAAGTAAAGTATCAATAGTATTGACCAAACTCTCTTAAGGTTTTTTGTTGTACTGATTTTGTACTGTATATTTACATTGTATACATTTTTTTTTGCTTGTAATAGTTGTTAGTTAGTCATGGATATTCAGGTTTTTCTTGCAAATCCCTCTGTGGAAGAGCTTGATGCTTTTACTAGGAAGGAACTGGTCCTTATTTCTAAACATTTAGGGTTAAAAATAAAATCAAATGCCCTTAAACAAGAAATCAGAGATAACATTGTAATCCATTATGTAGACGAGGAAGTGTTTTCTGAAGACCTTTTAGAAACCCTTAGACCCGATGAGGGTAAATCAGATTTAGAACTTCAGATAAAATTAAAACAAATGGAAATAGAAGCCCAGTTAGCTTTAAAAGAGAAGGAAATTAAACAACAGGCCGCACAAAAAGAATTAGAGCTTGCAGCGGCTAGAGAGCAGAAAGAAATGGAAATAGAAGCCCAGAAGGAAATTAAACAAAAAGAATTAGAGCAGAAAGAAATGGAAATGAAATTACAAATAGAGTTTAAAAAATTAGAGTTAGCTGCTAATGTAAGACCAGATTCTTCCCCTGCCAGTCATACTGCTGAAGCAATAAAATTTTTGAAAATAATTCCACGCTTTAATGAAGCCACAATTGACAATTATTTTCCACAATTTGAGCTTGCTGTGAAAAATTTTAATGTACCTGAAACTTTGTGGCCCACTTTGCTGCAAACAGTTTTGACTGGTAGAGCTGCAGAGGTATTTTGTTCTTTGACCATTGAACAACAAAAAGATTATAATGTTGTTAAGGCCTTAATTCTTAAGGCATATGAACTTGTTCCGGAAGCTTACCGAAAGCAGTTCAGGGATTGTCGCAAATCGGATGGCCAAACCCATGTAGAATTCCTGCGGGAAAAGGAGCGACGCTTTGAGAAATGGCTCACTTCCAAGGAAATCGGCACCGACTTTGCCAAATTCAAGAACCTAATGCTGATCGAAGAGTTCAAGAGTTGTGTGCGGCTGGACGTCCGTACGCATATAGCTGATCGTGGCGAGGAAGATGTGCACAAGGCTGCAGTGTTGGCAGACGATTATATAATATCACATCAATTTGCCAAGTATACGACGGATGTCAAGCCAAAACAAGTCAAACAGCCTGAGTCCACTGCTAGCAACTCCATCAAGAACAGCAGTACAAATGACAGAAAACCTACTACAAGTAAAGCTACTTGTTCCTACTGCAAACGAGAAGGCCATAAAGTTGACGATTGTTGGAAATTGAGGAAGAGAAACGAAAAAGCTCCTTCAAAAGTCAGCGCTTGCACAGTACAGTGGTCGTCGAGGTTTACTCCCTCATCATCAAGTCATATCAAGAATACCTCGACACCACCTGTTTCAAATGTATTGACTGTACAAGACTCTCCGAAAATGTCTCCACGGTGTTCAAATGACTCAACAGCGAGTTCTTCAAATTCATCTTTACGATGTTCCAATGACTCTATCCAGAGTTCCCATAATACATCATCCCGATGTTCCCATGACTCTATCCAGAGTTCCCATAATACATCATCCCGATGTTCCCATGACTCTATCCAGAGTTCCCATAATACATCACCCCGATGTTCCAATGACTCTATCCAGAGTTCCCATAATACATCATCCCGATGTTCCCATGACTCTATCAAGAGTTCCCATAAGACATCACCCCGATGTTCCAATGACTCCATCAAGAGTTCTCCAAATACATCCACAAGATGTTCTACTGACTCAAGAAAGAGTTTCTCCACTGCGTCTCCTAAAGATGTCAATGACTCCAGCGAGAGTTCGACCCAAGTCCAGTCTGCATCAACCAAAATTGATGTTTTATTAGAGGATTTTAAGCCTTTCATTTCGGAAGGATTTGTATCACTACCCGGTGATTCTACAAGTCTACGACCTATCACCATTTTGAGAGACACAGGTGCCTCACAATCGTTACTTTTAGAGGGTATCTTGCCCTTGTCTAAATCATCATCGACTGGGAAGAGCATCCTGTTACGAGGCGTAGAGCTTGGATGTATAGATGTGCCTCTACATCTAATCGACATAAAGTCAAATCTTATTACTGGACCGGTTGTTGTAGGTGTCCGACCAACATTACCATTGGAAGGCATCTCATTGCTGTTAGGCAATGACTTAGCAGGTGGAAAGGTGATAGCCGAACCCATCGTCACTCAAACACCCGACTTATCTGCCACACCCGAGGAAGACCTAGAGTTATATCCAGCGTGTGCAGTAACAAGGGCAATGAGGTTGAAAGCATCTCAAGAAGAGAACGTCATCAAAGCCAACAGTAACCAAGATGATATGGACTTGAGCACCACATTCTTTGCTTCTCTTGAAGAAGAACCAACGCCAAATTCTGAAAATCCGGCATCAACTCGAAAACAGTTGATTGAGGACCAAAAGAAGGATCCAGAGCTCGCCAAACTCCGAGAAACCGCAATGACATCACAAGAGGCAGAGCTAGCATCAACGTGCTACTACATCCAAGATGATATGCTCTTCAGGAAATGGAAACCTCCAGACGCATCCAACGAAGAAGAATGGAGAATATGCCATCAAATCGTGTTACCAGAAAGATACCGAGCGTACATCATGAATCTGGCTCATGACACACCAATGTCAGGTCATCTCGGCATCCACAAGACATACCACAAGATTATGTCCCACTTTTTCTGGCCACGTTTGAAGAAAGATGTCATCCAGTACTGCCGATCCTGTCATGCCTGTCAGATGGTTGGCAAGCCAAATCAAAAGATCCCTGTTGCTCCTCTGAAGCCGATTCCAGCCTTTGAAGAACCTTTCAGCAGAGTACTTATTGACTGTGTTGGTCCTCTCCCAAGGACAAAAGCTGGCAACCAATACCTGTTGACCATTATGTGTGCTTCAACTCGTTTTCCTGAGGCTATTCCTCTAAGGAACATAAAAGCATCAAACATTGTGAAGGCCTTAATCAAGTTCTTTACTCTATTTGGTCTACCAAAGTCCATCCAATCGGACCAAGGAACGAATTTCACGGCCAATCTTTTCAAGCAAGTCATGACTCAGTTGGGCATCAAACACTGCATGTCGAGTGCGTATCATGCCGAGTCGCAAGGCGCTCTTGAGCGATTCCATCAGACTCTCAAGAACATGATCCGAACCTATTGCTTTGAGCACGAAAAAGACTGGGACGAAGGAATCCACATGCTGCTGTTTGCAACCCGTGAATCCGTCCAGGAATCGTTGGGATTCAGCCCTTTTGACTTAGTCTTTGGCCATTCGGTGCGCGGTCCCTTGAAATGTATAAAAGAGACTTTGTTGTCACCAACAGCCACTGAAGGACTTTTAGACTATGTAAGTAAGTTTAAAACTAGACTTTATGATGCTTGTGTTCTGGCCAAAAATAACTTACAAAACACCCAATCCAGCATGAAACGCTGGTATGATAGAAAGGCCCGTGTTAGAGAATTTTCTCCCGGGGATAAGGTGCTTGTATTTTTGCCCATACCAGGTCAACCCTTGCAAGCCAGATATTTTGGTCCCTATGAAATTGAGACCAAAATTAGTGACCTCAATTACACAATCAAAACCCCTGACCGTAGGAAAAAGACTCAGCTATGTCATATAAACATGCTGAAGCCTTATGTATCTCGGCCAGATCACTCAGAGAAGAGTAATTGTGTTTTAAATACAGTCAAAAGTTGTTCAAATAGCCATGTTTCTCCTATTGATGATGATATTGTAAAGGAGAAATTTGGACAATACAAAATACCTAATTCTTTTGTATTACAGAATTTGGATGTAAAACTGTCTCATCTGTCTTCGACAGAAAGGCCAGTTATCATGAAACTCATTAATGAATTTAATGACATTTTTTCTGATGTACCAAAACAGACTAATGTTATAATGCATGATGTAGATGTTGGCGAGGCTACTCCAGTCAAGCAGCATCCTTACAGGGTCAACCCTGAAAAACTTGCCATACTTAGGTCAGAAATCAAGTATATGCTTGAAAATGACCTCATTGAACCAAGTTCCAGTAGCTGGAGCTCCCCATGTGTCTTGATACCTAAACAGGACAAGACTTATCGTTTTTGTACAGACTACCGTAAGGTAAATGCTGTAACAAAGACCGATTCGTTTCCTATCCCTAGGATAGACGATCTCATAGATCGTATTGGTGACGCTAAGTACATCACCAAAATAGACCTACTTTCAGGTTATTGGCAGGTTCCCCTGACTGATAGGGCAAAGGAAATCTCCGCCTTTGTCACCCCTGATGGTCTGTACCAATACAAAGTGATGCCATTTGGCATGAAGAATGCTCCTGCCACTTTCCAGAGAATGATAAATGCCCTGCTTGCTGACATGGAGAATTGCCACGCATACATAGACGATGTAGTAATTTTTAGCCAAGATTTTTCTAGCCATTGTAAACAACTGCATTGTCTTTTTACTAAACTTTTACATGCAAAAATTACTGTAAACCTGAGTAAGAGTGATTTTTGCCAGGCTTCCATCCAATACTTAGGCCATATTGTAGGACAAGGCCAGGTGAAACCTGTAATGGCCAAAGTAGAAGCTATCCAAGCTTTCCCTATCCCTGCTGATCGGAAACAACTCCGAAGATTTTTGGGAATGTCTGGATATTATAGAAAATTTTGCGAAAATTTTTCTGTCATTGCCAGTCCTTTAACAAACCTCCTGAGAAAGAACGTCCGATTTACTTGGACGAATGAATGTCAGAAAGCCTTTAACCAAATTAAGCAGATATTATCTAGCTCCCCCATTTTGATGGCTCCTGACTTCGGAAAACCTTTTAGGTTAGCTATTGACGCCAGTGACACAGGTGTTGGGTCAGTCCTTTATCAAGAAGATAATTTCCAAGTAGAGCACCCTATTTGTTTCTTTTCCAAGAAATTTAATAGACATCAAAGAAATTATTCTACTGTGGAAAAAGAATGTCTTGGGTTGATTCTTTCTATACAACACTTTGATTTTTATATCAGTGGGTCCAGATGGCCACTGGTTGTATTTACTGACCACAATCCCCTTACATTTATCCACAAAATGTCTGGCAAGAACCAACGACTTCTCAGGTGGAGTTTATTTTTACAAGAGTACAACCTAGATCTTAAACACATAAAAGGCAGCGAAAATGTTATCGCCGATGCCTTATCTAGATTGTAAAAAGTATTTTGATGTATATTTTTTTATATATATATCATGATAAATACATTCTGTAATGTAAATATTTTTTGTAATTCTAAAAAGATTTCCATTTCGTGGAAATGTAAACTTTTTATTTTTAGGAGGGAGGTGTTACGTATCTAGGCATTGTTTTTTTTTTTTTTTTTTCTTTGACCTGTTGCGGTCGAGAGACGGGGAGGTTGTCTGCCCCTTGTGTAGTAAATTTTTTTTTTATTCGTCAAGCCACACAGACAGTGACCGGTCCTTGACCTGTGTGTGTACCTCTGGTTGAAAGGAGGGTGTTTTTTTTTCTGTCTCTTTGAAGAGCGTTCTAGATCTGGGAAATTGATGACGTATTTGGTTCTAGAAATCACTGGATTTGTCTTGAGGTCGACGCGCGGTAGATTATATAAAGACCGCTCGCGTGACGTTGACAGACAGACATACGGAGACAGCCGTGAGACAGAATAGCGGAGACATTGCGTGACCCGTGCGTGGTATACCACTTGATCGTGTAAGTTAATATTTTTTTTTAAGGCCTTGCTTGCTTGTATTTGTAATTACATTTTCAAACTCTTGTATTGTAATATTTTTACATACCATTTTTGTAAAAGGGTTTTGGTCAACACATCAAGTCTGTATTGAGTAAATGTTTATGTTTCTTTCTTGTAACTTTATATTCGATTAAACATTAAGTTGATAGTTTACCTTCCGATTTCTTGTGTCATTTTTTTTTGTTATTCATTGTAAGTCTTTGATTAAATTCAGACTTAAGATAAGTGACACAACTGCTTTTCTATTGTCACGTTCCCCTAGGCAAGCCATTTTAAAAATTAGAATTCAATTCGTAATACGTGACAATATGGTTATTACGTTCTATGACGCACGCCGTATTCACCATGCTTTCCGTATTGTAGTTATCTGTGGTGTGTATGACATTGCACAAGTGAGCCTTCAAAATTTTGGTTATAGGAAATGATTAAGTTTTACAAAAGGTTTTCAGAAATTGCATATGTAAACATTATGAGGGATATTAGTTATAGAAGGCCTAAACACTGCGACGTATCAACCTGTGGGCAGTAAAGACTAATAGTTCGTTGCCCCGTCGTAAAGACCTGTGACATAAATATATCTTTGACAATCAAAATTAAACTATAAATGATATTTAAAATGTGAATGTGTCTATCAGATAAGTGATTATATTTATACTTTTATGAAACACATAAAAAAAAAAATAAAACAAGGTTACAAAGACAGTTTGTGTGGAAAAACAAACTCAAAATCGGCCCCCGAAGTGGTCCACCCAGGCAGGGTTCAATATTTTCAGAAAGAACATCCGAATGAAATTATATCAAAGACAAATGAGAGATAAGAATGGAGAAAGAAGGTTGACAGCTCTTGTGTAGTACCCCAACGGTCCAGCAGATCAAAGGATAGGTGCAAGTGAATGCAAAGTTAGATGTGAACCTGGCCTAACTAGTTCCCGTTTCAGACCTTGTGGTCTATAGGGCAGATGATTTAAAGCTCATCTGACTTTGTGGCCCACGGTTAACGAGGGTGTCATGTAGCCAGCACAACGACCAACCGCCTTTACTTTTCCCCAACTAATGTCATGTACCGATTAGAACTGGGTGGACTCAGAGGCGCCCAAGGATTCCGAAGTTTAAAATCCCAGTCTTCACCAGGATTCGAACCCGGGACCCCCGTTTCGGAAGCCAAACGCTTTAACGCTCAGCTACCGCGCCTCTCCTGACCTAACTGAAGTCTTATATTTGATGTAATTGTTTTGAAAAGGTTAAACCTTTTTTTGAATCCTTTAAAGAGTGAGGAGTGAACACCGATATGGTTCAAGAAAATGCAGTTTACAAAATTACTATTCGTTTTACATTAGGTCTAACTTTAATTGCATACTAATTAGCTTTTTCTCTTTAAAAAACTGCTTGCATAAGTGTTTTTAAAAAAAGATTTTTCGCTTTCAGAAAAAAAAGTAGCCGTTGCATCAGAACTTTGAATGGTCTAAAATATTTTGATGTCGGATTTTCATTATCTTTTCTAGTTTAAGACATCTAAACGGGACGGACGGACAGACATTTCACACAAAACTAATAGCGTCTTTTCCCCTTTCGGGGGCCGCTAAAATAAATTAAGACATTAAGGTCAACTAATAAATTAAATACGCGTATATGAATCCTGATAACTATGTTTTTTGTACAACAGATCAGAATCAGAATTTAAGGTTTTGCTAAGTCTGTATTTCTTTCTTTAGTAAGCTTTCATCTTGTCATGTAATGCTGTTCTTTGCAGACATTGATGTCAATGTCACAGTTTCTATTCTATTTGGATGTTTGAATTGCTATTCTATTGCAACAGTTACAAATTTACGAGACGATGACCTCAGTGTATGTGTGTGTGTGTGTGGGGGGGAGATTTTTTAATGGTTATTTGTGGCGTATTAATGAAGATTGTCAGATTATAAAATGTGAACTTAAATATTCATTGACAATTTATAATAGAGGAGAACAAATGAGCAAAGAAATTGAATACAATTTCAATTTAGTTCGTCAAATACATATGAGAGAAAACAATGATCACAAATATTAGAAACGAAATGATCCAGCCGGGCGTATGTTCTTATAATGTAATGACCGGCCCTATCTTTTTATTGGATGTAGAGCGGGTTCGAGCCCTGGGTGAAGACTGGGATTTTTTATATCGGGATCTTTGGTCCACCCAGCTCTAATGGATACCTAACTCTAGTTGGGGAAAAGTAATGGCGGTTGGTCGTTGTGCTGGCCACATGACACTTTCTTTAACCGTAGGCCACAGAATCAGATGATATCATCTGCCCTATAGACCACAAGGTCTGAAAGGGTATCTTTACTTTACTTTTCTATTTTTTAAGTTGTCTAAAGCCCAGAAGTAGCGGTATTGTCTGATGTTTCTATTAGAGTCTTTCAAAAATGTCTTAATGATTCGTTGTCCAAAAATCAATTTAAACATTTTTTTTTTACTAAAACAGACGATCTTTACATTATCTGCCCTACTTTTTCATATTTTTAGAATCGCTATCTATTATTACGGTGTTGAGTAGCGATACAGCCCTCATATAATTAAAATTAAAATAACAACATCTATCAACACCTGGTAGGGTAAGCCAGACATAATCCAATATAATGGGTTGTCTTCGTGTCCGAAGATTAAGCATAAGCTTAGTAATGCAGAGGACGACGCAGGCCCAGTTGCGACGTGCATATTTTCCCAAACCAAGGTCGTACTTAAGTAAGGTTTCGGCCCCTAAAAAAATAGAAAAAAAAATAATCATAATAATAATAGCCGCAGACCTGCCACATCACCAGAAAATTCCTCTGTGGAAACTGATAAAGGGACTACAATGGATTTTGTTTCCCTTAAACGAAACTCGACCCTGGCTGCGTCAGAGAATGAATACTCGTTCTTTTCTAACAGAATAATAATAATAAGGAAAAAACATCCGAAAAAAAACACGTAATTTATTAAAAAACTTACATAATATTTACAAATAACTGAAATTCATATAGCGCAAGTTCCGTAGTGATTTAGTAGCTTTACTTAAGCTTCCTAATTGTATTCTGTCATAAGACTTCATCAAAAAAACAAAACAAATTATCAGACACTAATAATAATTATAGCTTTTATTTAACGCTACATTCATGCTTATAGCATGCTCAGAGTGCTATGGTCCAATCTCAGTTGTGGACCAGTGGTGGGAAGGGGGTATCTGGGAGAAGGTTTTTAATTTAATTAGCATGTTGCACATGTGACAGCGATTAGGGTAACCGTATAACGACAACAATTGAAGGGACATTACTCTCCTTTCCAGACCAAAGTTTTCAGCACTGTTTTGTTGAGACGGCTTCAACAGTCTGTAGTTGAGAGGCTCAGAGAAGAACAAGCAGGTTTCCTAAGAGACAGATCATGTGCAGAGCAGATCTTCGTTCTACGAAATATCATTAAAGAAAGTCTCGAGTATCAACAACGGCTAACGATCAGTTTCGTAGTCCTTAAGAAAGCGTGTGATAGTGTCCACCGAGAATCACTATGGAAAATCACTAGAGAATACGGCATCCCAGAAAGATTCGTCCAGATCCTACGAGACCTAAACAGTCAGTCTAGTTGCTGCATTAAAACAGAAGGAACAACAGAGTATTTTAGCATCGAGACTGGTGTGAGACAAGAATGCATCTTATCTTATCTTTTTCTCCTAGCCATCGACTACATAATGAGGAGAGCAATGAACAAGACTGTCTTTGGTATTCCATGGCGTGAACAAAACCGAATGACGGACTTGGATTTTGCCGATGACGTTGCACTACTCAGGGCTACAAATAAATGCATACAAGAAATGACGGAGAGCCTAGATTGAGAGGAACCCAAAATTGGCCTCCGCATAAACTTGGATAAGACTAAAATTTTGCGAGTGGGATACAAGGCAAAGGGTGCACCCGTCAGACTTGGCGAGTCAAAGCTTGAAGAGTTAGACAAATTCACATACCTTGGCAGCATCATAACAAATGATGCCTACCGTGATTTAGCGTGCCGAAAACGAAAGGCAGGGAGCATTTTCCAAAGGCTGCAACCTATCTGGACAAGCCAAGCCATTGGACTCGAGACAAAAATATACCTTCTCAACACAATCGTCATCACAACAGCAACATATGCATGTGAGACATAGAAGACATATGTCAAAATTGAAAAAAGACTAAATGTGGCTCCATAAAAATGGCTGAGACGGATTTTGGGAGTCAGTTATACAGATCGCGTGTCAAACAAGGAAATCTTATGCCGAACTGCGAGTCGAACACTTAGTGAGGTTGTGACAGAGCGTCTCATGAGGTTTGCGGGACATGTTTTCCGACAAAATGAACTACGCATACCAAGGGTTGCGATGACATGGAGGCCAATACGAGGAAAGCACAAACAGGGACGTCCTTGTATAGCTTGGCGTCACACCTTCATGGAAGACCTCAGAACAGTGGACACCAGGTGGGAGGAGGCTTCAGACATTGCCAGTGACAGATCTTTGTGGAGACAGCTTGCCACCTAATGCACCGAACGGCTCGTTAAGACCTAAGTCTAAGTCTAAGTAAGTTTCGAGATACCAAACAAAATAATGAATTACCAAAAAATAATTAGCTAATAGGTTAATTTTTTCATTTATTCTTTTGCTGTCAGGTCAAAGAAATAATTGTGCAAAACTTTAACATGATCCGAGATTGGGTGTGCCAGAAATCGCGTGTACAAACTTTTTACCAGACAGAGTGAGTTGATAAAAGCTTTGTTTTATTTTAATTGTAGCTATAAAGGCATGTATGAATTTGAACGAATAAATGACACTGGTTTTCAAAAGTTTCAATATTTGATGCTTGAGAAATGTTTGAATCTTGTAACTATTGTGTTTACCAGTGCTGCCTCATTCTTTATTAGAGCTTACTTGAACTGACACGTCTTACTCCTCTTTAAGCCTTTTTTGACATGAATTCTTCTTGCTATCATTAACAATTCTTTGAAAAAGTGGGTTTGTTTTTTTACATAATGATGCATTTCTGAAGCTCAGAACTAAAGGAAAAGGCTTGCCGCTGGGGATACACCCCGGCCCCGCTGGGAGGGATCTGAATGGATAGATGTATTGAAGCAGACAGAGCCCTCCACTGCGATGGATGGATGGATATATTTCATTCTAAAGCTGTTGTTTAATCTAGTAGATATGCACGGCGTTGTAAACTCGAAAAGCTGCAAACAAAGCCTATACTACTTAACTTGTCCTCTTTTTATCTAAGCACCGAGGGATACGGAATACACTGTACTGCTTCCACAAAGGTCTAATTATAATTGCTGTAAAGCAGTGATGCCCAAAATACGACCCGCGGGCCAGATCCAGCCCGCGAAATGGTTCCATCCGGCCCGGCGAAACGACGGCACAAAGTGTAGAAAATCCCCTCTCCAAAAAGGTAGATAAAGTTATTTTTACCTAGGTTACCCTAACTTTTTCTCTGATGGATTGGTACCATGACCTTTAACATTGTGTTTATGAAATGAGACTAGATGTATAATCTAACAGGAAAAGTGAAAGTATCTTTACTTTGTTGTGGAACATGATAATAAGCCAATGCATTTGATATGTAAAGAAAGTGTGGTTGTTTAAAAAAAACAACAACAAACAAATATGAAAGCATTCTTGATTTGAGTCGCGAATAAAATATTGTCAAACTACGCCTAGAGATTGAAGGATTGAATAGTTGCCAAAAAGAGATGAGAAAATGAGTCGGTGGTTAAGCTAGATGGAATGTTGCTCACATTTTAAGTAGAGAAATGAAGCCATTGTTCCAAAGGGTAGAGAAAAAAAACACTTCAAACAGTGCTAGATCCACGGGTTTCTCATCAAATAGTTTCAGTTTCGTTTCATTACGTTTTTGTATCTTTTCGGTCATGTGGCCCGCGACACGCGTGTCGGAAATTAAAAAGGGCCAAAGGTCGACTTAGGCTGGGTATCACTGGTGTAAAGTCTCATCAAGATTCATTAAACGGTGTACATTTCTATAAGGAACACTCATGTGTCTTACAATGTTCCTTATACATAAGAATGAATATCAGGGTTTTTGGGCGTAGTTTCCTAAATAACTTGTTTGTTTGTGAAATCTGTTACATGTTTCGGAGGTTCCTTCAGAGTTGAAGGTCATTTACTTCCTAGTCCAAACCTCACGCAGCACGACGGGGGATGGCAGCGGGCAGAGTATGAACCCAGGACCATCGACAAGCCCGAACGACAGTCCAGAGCGCATACCGCACGACCAGGCAGCCACCCTAAACCTATCATTAACGTTAACAATGTCACGTGGCTTTGTATTGTGCATACCCATATTTAGACTGATCCCTGCTATTGTGACACTGTTTGGATACATGTTCCATTGATAATAATTTGGTCGCTCGTAGTTCTTAGTTGCCAATTCAACGCTAATCCTTTTTGTAACATGAGGGCTGGCTCTGTAGTATAATGCATAGTTAATTCCTGACACATGTTGCCTGTTACAATGTCCAGATCTATATATACATCGTTAACCTCGAACCCAACGGTCTCTCACAACAATCACTCAGATGAACTGACGACATATGGTAAGTACTTTCGCTTTAGTCCATACCAGTGTCAGACCTATAGATTAACATTACTGTTTCTATAGAACTGAGTTATAAGACATCTAAATTTAAAGTGATATAAATGAATTAAGCTTTTAAGTTTAGTATTGCTAAAAATTTGTTGAAGCACTCTTTTTTGTTTGTAAAATAAAAGCTACCCTTTCAGATCTTGCGATCTACAGGGCAGATGATGTAAAGGTCATCTGTTTCTGTGGCAAACTGTTAACGAGGGTGTCATGTGGCCAGCACAAAGACCAACAGCCTTTACCTTTCCTCAACTAGTGTCACGTACCCATTAGAGCTGGGTGGACTCAGAGGCGCCCAAAGATCACAGAAGTCTAAAATCCCAAGCGCTTTACCGCTCATCCACTATGACTCCTTTTCTTTATGTCAAAGTTATTTGATTCTACACTGTAAATACGCTTTCCTTGCTGAATAGAAACACACCTACGCGCACACACACATACACTTGATAAAAGTTTCAGGCATAGTGCGAAATCTGGCATTCAATCATGCCTAGACATTCTACAGAGTGCCTGAAGATTGCAGGCAAATTAGGAAATGATTTACCCGCTCAATAATCAAAATATTTTTGCATCTTTAATTTATCATTCTGGACTACTTAGAAGAAACTATACAAAATTATATTTACAAATATTTATTACTATTTTGAAATAAAGTTAGTTTATTTAGAGATTAAAAGAATTTTTAATTTTCTTTTTTGGAAAATTGAAATTGCACTTACCGTAGGCTAAATCTATATGGGACTACAAATGTATTTTACTCTTATTTTTGTTTTCCTTTATTTTTATTTATTTCTAAATATCTCTGTAAATGAGACATTTTTATACTTTATATATATGTCCCGGCCAAAGCTCGATCTGTTCTTGACACACACACACACATACACACACACACATATATACATACATACATACATACATACATACATACATACATACATACATACATACACACACACACATACATACATACATACATACATACGATATCTGGAAATTTAGGCACCGGATATTTAGGCACCCGGATATTTAGGCACCCGGAAATTTAGGCACCCGGATATTTAGGCAACCGGAAATTTAGGCACCCGGATATTTAGGCACCCGAAATTTAGGCACCGGATAATTAGGCACTTTTTGACAAGGCGACCTTAATTTTGAAAATAATAAAAAAATGTTGACGTATATCTTATCTTTATGATATGGGCTATCGGTGACGTTATAATAAATAGCCACTATAACGATTTTAGCTAAAGAAAAGCTGACAAAATGGGAAAAAAATTACAATCTTGAGAATGTGGAAAAAATGACTCCTGAGTCATTATATAATATAGACATCACAGGATTCAGGGGAGGGGAGGTAGAGATGATTCTCAGCTCATTGCTTCAGTCCATCACCAGCCCTTATAAGGATGACTGGTGAGTTTTTTGCAGAAAGAACTCTAACAAATTAACAACCAGAAAAAAACACTGTAGTCGTCTTTATCAAAAGCTTTCGAACATTGATACATAGTAGTCACAGAAGCAGCTTTTATACAGTGGCCTGCTGAAAGAGGCCACTAACACTGGACCACAAATCGACTTTGATGTAGCTGGATAAAAACGTTTATAGCATCGGCATGATATTTCGCAGGTCGCAGAAAAGACTCGATATATTTCGAACCCACGAGTCTCATAGTATCAACAGGTGGACTGAATTTCTTTTGAGATACCCGTCCGTCTAAAGGAGCCTGAACCATTGTTTTATTATAAACTGTCAACATAATCATCATTTTAAGAACTTTAAAGATTTTCATCTGTTATAAGCAGAATGAGTATTCTGTTTATAAAAGATGAAAAGAGACCAATATTCTAACAAAACTAATATAGAAATTTTCAACTCATCTGTCTTTTACATAAACTCTTTATTTTTAGCAGCCACCGAAAGGGGAAAAGACTCTATTACCTTTGTGTAAAAAAATTCTGTCCGTCTGTCCCTCCGTCCCGTTTAGATCTCGCAAACAAGAAAAGATAATGAAAATCCGACATCACAATATTTTAGTTCATTCAAAGTTCTGATGCAACGGCTACATTTTTTTTTCTGAAAGCGAAAAATCTAATTTTTTAAATCACTTATGCAAGCAGTTTTTTAAAGAGAAAAAGCTAATTAGTATGCATTATAAGATATACCTAATTTAAAACGAACGGTATTCTTGTAAACTGTGTTTTCTAAAGCAATTTGATCGTAGGCGCATATTAAACATCTTCAAAACAATTACATAAATTATTAGAATTCAGTTAGGCCAGGAGAGGCGCGGCAGCTGAGCGGCAAAGCGCTTGGCTACCGAACCGGGGGTCCTGGGTTCGAATCCTGGTGAAGACAGGGATTTTCAACCTCGGAATCTCTGAGTCCACCCAGCTCCAATGGGCACGTGACGTTAGTTGGGGAAAAGTAAAGGCGGTTGGTCGTTGTGCTGGCTACATGACACCCTCGTTAACCGTAGGCCACAAAGTCAGATGAACTTACATCATCTGCCCTATAGACCACAAGGTCTGAAACGGGAACCAGTTAGGCCAGGTTCACATCTAACTTTGCACTCACTTGCACCTATCCTTTGATCTGCTAGACCGTTGGGGCACTACACAAGAGCTGTCAACCTTCTTTCTCCATTCTTATCTCTCATTTGTCCTTGATATAATTTCATTCGGATGTTCTTTCTGAAAATATTGAACCCTGCCTGGGTGGACCACTTCGGGGGTCAATTTTGAGTTTGTGTTTCCACACAAACTGTCTTTGTAACCTTGTTTTAATTTCAAAAATTATATTTTAGCGCGATTTCTAGCTATTTTGCAATGTCCAACCATACATATTTTATATAAATATTATAGAACATACGTTTGCATATATTGAATATATGCGTAGGTATAGGTAAAAATTAATTACCACATAAAACATTTGAAGGACGTTATACACCTATACACTCACATAAAAGATCTTCCTAAAGAGGTTGATAATAGAGATTAATGCTGTTATAAAAAATGATTACTACTTTAGTTTATTAACATATCAGATCCCCATAAGTAACGCAAGCAAAGCCTCCTCCTCATTCCCTTACCCTTTTTTAAGGAGACAAGTTTCTCCAGACTTCCAATTTAGCACCTATGCTGTTCCATACCCTTGATCCCAGTGTGTAGCCTTAAGATTCACTAAGTAACTTTTACGACCAAGATTACATCAATCTGCGAGAAATCCTCTCCCTTAAATGGGAGTGTGTGCCCCCCTCCCGCCTATCCCATTTTAAAATACGACCCCTCCCTTTCCCACAAGCAACACTCCCCGACATAATAAAATATTTATAATACTTTTTAATCTAAAGTATTTACATTAGTAACTAAATATTTACACAAATTACACAATCATCAATTTAAAAACACTCACCAGTCAACCTTAGGGGTTGGTGATGGAGGGAAGCAGTGACCGGAGAATCATCTCTACCTCCCCTCCCCTGAATCCTGTGATGTCTATATTATATAATGACAAAGGAGTAATTTTTTCCACACATTCTCATGATTGTCATTTTTTCAGCTTTTCTTTAGTTAGAATCGTTATAGTTGCTATTTATTATAACGTCACCGATAGCCCATAGCCCAAGGATAAAATATACTTAAACATTTTTTAATTATTTTCAAAATTTAGGTCGCTGATTAAAGAGTGCCTAATTATCCGGTGACTAATTTTCCACCTTGTTAAAAATTGCCTTATTATCCAGTGCCTAAATTTCCGGGTGCCTAATTATCCGGTGCCTAAATTTCCAGGTGCCTAAATATCCGGGTGCCTAAATTTCTGGGTGCCTAAATATCTGGTGCCTAAATATCCGGTGCCTAAATTTCCTAAATTCTATACATACAGACATAAATACACACACACACACATACACACATATATATACTTACATTTTATCACAAACACACGCATTCTCAGCCCCAGGAGACAAAGACATATTACTAAATTTGAACTAAGTAGACAACATAGGAGACATAGAAGTACAAGAAAAGGGGATCCGAAAACTAGTAGCAAACACCAAACCGAATAAAGCATCTGGACCTGATGGTGACAGCGGCTCTTAACAAAAGTAGCAGACAAACTGAAATCATCATCAGGACAAAACCAACCGATATTATACGAGAGTAAACGTCTGCACAGCTTAGCGGACAGTATTGAATCAGCACATCGGGTATTGGTTAGAAATATCGGTCATTTCAAGATTTCTCCTGTCAAATTAGATTCAAAGTTTTCATTGCAAATACCTCAGGTAGTGTCCAGAAGCTTCACTTACTGTTGCGGTCGTTAACATATATAAAGATACTCAACATGATATATATAGATAGAATATTAATAGATACAAAAAAAAACAACAAAGCTTATCTTAGGGAAAGAAGTCCGCTCTTACAACTATATCTTTCAATAATGTAGAAGTTATTTCCCTTATTGAACATCAAACAAAATTATTAATTTACTAATTTGTTAATTTCTTAATTGCTTCGTGTTTTGTTAGGTACAATAAATAATTTGTTTAAAGTTTCAACTTGATTCAAGACACTGGTGGATCCGAGGAGCGAACCGGTAAGGTGGGTCGCCCCCCCCCCCCTTTCCCCGACGGGAGCGTGGGCGGACGAATTTTATTAGAGAAATCAAACAATTTGTATACGAATGCTTTACTTATGCTAACAATATATACTAGTTATTTATATTAGATCATGTCGCCTCACCTTTTTTTATGTTGGCCGATTTGGTTGAGGGGGGGGGGGTCAGAACGGTCCAATATTATTTTGCGTAATCCCAGTTTGTCAACAGAATTAGTTACATATCTATATGATATAAGTTGTCTATTTATAGTTTCACCAATCTCTATATAATGTCATCTCCTTCTGGTACGTTGGCCCATTCGGTGGGGATGGGGGAGAGATTACATCTACCCTTTGTGTTCGGAGAGGGGGGGGGCGGTCCAAGTTTTTATGCATAAATTACATTTGTGTTGAATATCTATATAATATAAGCTACTTATTAATATTGGAACCCATTTGTATAGTAAGTCGCACAGCACTCTAATCTCAAATTAAATCATTAATAAATCTATAAAAAAAAAAAAAAAGAGCGTGGTCTGTACCAGAAAGGACTGCGGGGGGGGGTGATAGATGCAATCACCCCTCCCCCTCCTCACACCGGACAGATCAATACTTTTTCTTTTGTATTTATTGAGGATATTACTAAATATTAAAAACAAACTATCACTAATATAAGCTATAGATGCTATATATTAAATTCTACTATTCTCCTATTCTCTAATATCGAGTGCAATTATTATAATACTTTTTAAATGGAGAGAGGACTCTTACATGACTGGCAACACAATTGCAGACTCTCTGGCCCACCAGGGAGGGCAAATGCCACCCACTGATCAGGCTGTAAGCTTTCATCAAGCCCTGGCTATAATACAAAAAACCGGAAATGGAAAAGTGGTTTGAGTGCTGGGACAAGTCCCAAAAAGCCCGTGGAGTCTGGGAGCGCATGAGGCGCCCTGACCGCACTTCCCCGTGGTGGAGGCTGTCCATGCTTGAGCAAGCTGTTATAGAACAGTGCAGGACAGGCCACTGTCCTGTTGGCTCTTTTTTCTATGTTTCTCGCGGCTATGGCCAAATTTTGATTCACGGTGCCCCCGCTGCGGGGAAGAAGAGGAAACCGTGCCTCATATTCTGTTTGACTGCCCCAGACTTGCTGATCTCCGTCTCGACAGGTCTGGGAAACTGTCACAGCCTGGTTTTGTTATAGGCGTGATGACGCGAATGTCTCTGTGTTGTAGATACCTCTACAATGCTCTTTACTGATAACTAAGTACTTTCACACACGCACTAGATTTGCCAGTGCGTGAGAACACTAATATACTGAACTCTTTGACCACAATATTTATAATAATTAATGGACTCACTTGTAGCAGACATGGTTTTTATTACATAAAATAATGAATCATAATATATTGGCGACTTCAGCCATCACAAAATACATCCAAGAAAATTAGTCCTGAATACAAATCAATTCAATGACACTCTACTTGTACATTAATATCCAAAACACTCCTCTCTTACCAGAGTCTAAAAATCAACTGACTGTCCACCTCGTGGTCAGCTTCCGCCCAAAAAACAAAATCTCGTGCGAATCGTGCACGGAATGGTTCAGTGATTACTAGTCACAAAATATTACAGGGGTTCTAAAACTGACGTGACAGAAACCCAAAATTCTCGACCTGTATGGCGACATTTATGCCATTTATGCACTACGCAAGACAGCAGGGTTATTGTCCAGGGCTTTTGCAAAAGAAGATTTGAGCCTCTAAAGCCCACACTTTAATGGTGTTTGATGATGATGATGATGATATGATTATTGATTAATTGTTTGCACTCTACCGCCCCATCCCCTTTTCCCACGAAAACTGGACAGTTAAAACATAATTGTGAAATATGGCGACATAGTCTATGTGACATGAGAAACGTTTTAAGTGTAAGAGTAACAATTGGGATGACCTCTGAACCCCAAAATCTTTTCCTTGTAGCAACCTTTACTCAATCTAATTTTTTTTTCATTGTAAAAATACTTCTGGGACTATAAATCACAATTTATCACAATTTTATGCGTGAACCCTAAAACTAAAATAGAGTTAACTCTAATTGTTCTATTTTAATTCTCCTCCCTCTTCCAAATTACACACACAACAATGTACATGGATTCTAGTTCTGTTAAAAACAAAACGAAGTAAAACCAGGCGTGTCAAACAAAATTGAATCACTTCTAATTGAACGTCTTTTTGAGATGTTATCTTTCCAAGAGATTTTTAAACATTCTGCAAATCAACTTTATCAATCTGTGGGGTATCTGTGGGGTATCTGTGGGGTATCTGTGGGGTATCTGTGGGGTATCTTTTCTTTTCCAATAAACAAATCGTTTGTATTTGCAATGTAGTTAGGGTCTATTAATTCATACTAGATTTTTTTTTAAAAGTAAAAAATTATTAAAAAGATTAAAAATGTGACATTTTGAGCGCGTCAAAATGGTCGAATATCCAAAGAGCGTTTAACCACCGTTCTTTAGGAGTCTTATTCTGATTATGTACATATGTATTTATATATAAATTAGATAGAGAGAAGAGAGAAAAAGAAAGAAAGAAAGATAGATAGAAGCACAGACAGACAGAAAGACAAACGGACAGATATATATATATATATATATATATATATATATATATATATATATATATATAGATAGATAGATAGATAGATAGATAGATAGATAGATAGATAGATAGATATAACTATGTAGTCACATAATTACTAACACTAGAATGTTATTATTTTGCTTTGTTTTAGATTTCAAAATGTCAGCAATACCTGTCAAGCAAGTAATTCTGCTGATTCTAATTTCTAATACTCTAAGCTTTGAAGTAGACAAACCGCTAAAATTAACACCTTACTTAAAGCAAGGGAAGATAACTACTGCTAGACAACTCAGTTTGGTAAAAGACAAAAAAAATGGCGTGATACCTACAAGTTATTCTGGATTTATTACCATAGATCAGCATCTTGGGAATCATTTATTTTTCTGGTTCTTCCCGGCCATAAACTCTGACCCCAAAGCACCACTAGTCGTTTGGTTAAATGGCGGACCAGGAGAATCGTCTATGATTGGTTTGATCAACGAAAACGGTCCCTTAAAGATCGACAAACTGATCAATGGCAAAATTAGTTACATGAGACGAAAGAACTCTTGGGCCAAGACATTTTCAGTGTTATATATTGACAATCCCGTTGGAGTTGGTTTTAGTTACAGTGACAGCGGAGAGGAAGGTTATAGAACAACACAAGAAGAGTACACTAGAGATCTCTATGAGTTCATTCAACAATTTTATGTCATGTTCCCAGAATATCTACAAAGAGAACTTTACATTGGCGGTCAGTCGTATGCTGGGAAATATGTTCCGGCCTTCGCCTACAAAATACATGAAGAGATTCAAGCTAAGAGAACCGAAATTCCACTTAAAGGAATCCATCTGGGTGGACCACTGATCGACGCGAAAATACAATTTAGTCATTTCTTTGAAATTTTTTTCTCCCTTGGTTTTATAACTTACGAAGAGTTTTTAGAATTTCAGAAAGATATCATTAAAGAATTCCCGAAGTATGAACAGAATAAGAGTATGGAGATTTTCAATCTGTTGATGAGGCTCTCAGGCCTTCCATTAGATAACTTTAACACATTGGATCGATCTCCAGACGAAGCTGTCACGGCCATTATGACCAACCCAAATGTAAGATCATTACTTCATGTTGGGAAGAGGGCGGAGTTCAAAGCATTCAATGAAAATGTTTACCTTCGTTTCGGTGGAGACCTTTTTGTATCCACTCGATCCCAACTTGGGGCATTAATGGACAACTATAAAGTGTTGGTCTACACAGGTGATCTGGACGGATTGATTAGCTCTCCAGCAATAGAGGCCGTGCTGAGGACAACTCCTTGGTCACTACTGGATGAGTATAACAAATCTAAGCGACAGTCCTGGCTCGATGGCGACATTATCAAAGGGTTTTATACCAGAGTTGGCCTGTTTTGTAGGGTAATCGTTCTCGGAGCTGGACATCGCGCTTCGTTTGACCAACCAGATAGCATTCTTAAAATGATGAACAGTTTTGTAACGACTGGTTGTATTTAAAAGAAACTATAATAAATACATCCATTTCTATTATTAGCACATGTTTTTTTTATTTCATTATTGAGGGGCCACAAAAAGGGAAGCAAAATTGCTTAAAAAATGTATATAATGTTATACGAGCCGATGGTAATGTCCTGCGAATAAACATATTTGTCTCGTTGAGTTGCCTCCCTTAATTTATTTTAATAATTATAATTAAATCAATTAGTTTGGATCAGTCATGTAATAAAATTTGATCTAGACCAATAAATCTGTGCAGTTAGAATATTTTTACCAATTTTTCTTATGTAGCACTATTTCATGCCTGTAGCATTCTCAATACGCTATGATCCTATTACAAGCCAACGTGCTAACCACTCTGCTAGTGAGGTACTTATGAATAGAGAAGATTGTATAGTTATCTATTGTTTCAGCGGCGACCTATACAAGAAACTAATTCAGCTTATACCACCACTTCAGTGAAGTACAGTTTAATTCCCTTGTTAGAGATAGCTTACAAAATATTTAATAACCAATAGTTAGTCAACTAATTCATTTTTTAAATTGATTTTTGTGTTGTAGGTAATAGAAACAATTTTGCGAAATTTTCAGCTTGATCCGAGATTGGGTGTGGGAGAAATAACGTAAACAAACTTTTTACCGGACAGACAGACAGACAGACAGAGTGAGTTTGTATACGTTTTGTAAAAAGTTAATTATTTTATTGTGAGATTAATAGTGAAATTAAATTATACTAGTCGACCGGCGGCGTAGCATACGCCGCTACTTTGCATGGCCGGTTTTAGGCCACTGCAACCTATGCGACCGCAGTGGGTCCCGCACTTTCATAGGACCAGCTCTAATTCAATGTGCATAAATTATTAAATTAAACCATTTTATAACTTAAAACAGATTTTCCGCGCCCTCCTGTCGATTTACCAGGAGCTCCTGGAAATATCCTAAAATTGCAAAATATACGAATAAGTCCATAAAATATATGGAAATATATACACAAAAGTTGTCATTTTGGGGTGTTAATCAATTTGGAAAATACCAATCCAACGTGCAATAAATAAAAACGGCATTTTGCGTAAGCGTAATTGTGTAATCTAGTGAAAGAAGCTTCTCGCGCCTCAAACTAATGAATATTTACTTGAGGTCAACAATTCTCAAAGATAGATTGAAACATTTGGTACTTCTTGCTATTGAGCGTGATCTACGTAGGAAACGGGATTATTATGATTTGTATGACCTTGCTACACGCAAGGCTCGTAAAGGAATTCTTGACGTAGTAAAGTATGAATAAAATGCATAGACGAATATATTTTCTGACACACACTCTTAAATTACACTTATTGTCCGCTTCCCTACCCAAACCTGGCCATGCGAAATCCGTTTCGCATATGGCCCTATAATGCTTATGCCCGGCCCTGCTATTTAGTGCCCTGTAAATATACATAGTAGATTACTTGTTCTTTTTCCATGACTTCTTGGTTACAATGGTTAAGTCCGGAGCTGCTATTTAGTGTTTGTAAAATGTTTGCTTGTAAAATGTTTTACATGTTTCGGATGTTCCTTCAGAGTTGACTTCCTAGTCCAAGCGGGCAGGGTTTGACAGTTCAGCACGCAGCCATCCGTATCGACGTGTGAATACCCACTTGTTCTCGCCCCCTCTTGTTTTTTCGTGATGTGACTATCCGCAGAAATAAGAGAGTGATCTTTCCTTTACTTCTTCTCGTCCAAACTCTTGAGGGAAGAGGAGAAATATATATATAGATTGTGCATTTGTAGAGTGTGTTTAATATTCTCGTGATTTCAAGATGAGGAATAAAATTTTGTTTTCATTATAAGAATATTTGTTTCGTTATAAGGATTATTGTCTCAGATCAAACCTTCCTTACACTGTACAAAGGTTACATCAAAATGCTTGTTATTCATGGACTGACCTGCTAATAGAAAGGAGAGTACTGAAATAAGCCAATCGTGTTTCTGATATTCGTTCTATGTTTGTGTCTTTTCAGCACAATAAACTCAAAATTTTAAACTCTTTATAATATAATACATTTTTTAATGTCTAATTATATACAGTGATATTTCAATTTGGCAACACCAATACTGATTATTTTGTATAATTATTTCTAAATGTTAACAGTCTTTTCTATTTATTCCTTTTTTTTTCTCTTTAAGTTCCATTAAATCGCCACCACGCTTCTTCATATTGCTTTATTATCCTTTTCTCAAAATTTTGTTTCTTCAGAAAATGAAAGGGGATTTTAAGAATCTACGTGTAAACAAAGAGAAGATTACTGTGGTTAATTTTCACGGCTAAAATACAAAATACATATATTGCGACAAAAACCATTAGACTATTGACATTATTTAGTAAAACAATATACAGTATATTATTAACTGTAAATACTATTTAAAAGACAAATGAATAAAACGTTGATGGCTACCTTAGAAAGCATGGGCGTAGCCAGGATTTTTTTCGGGGGGAGGGGTTGGGGGGATAGCTCACAGCGCTCCCTCAGCGCGGAGCGAAGCCCCACCGCCAAGTACTATTTCTGGTATTGAAAGCCAACAAAATGCATATTCTGAGGTATCCTCAGTGCATTATCTTGCTATTAAAAAGTTTTATTTCAAAAACCTAATGTGCTATTCTTACTGGCTTAGACCTTCTCGCGCCGCTCGGCGCATTTTCCGGCAAGCTGTTTCCGCAACTCTTATTATGCGTAGTTCATTTTGTCGGAGAACCTCATGAGACGCTCTGTCACAACCAGTTCGACATATGATTTCTTTGATTTAGACCCGATCTCTTTAACTGACTCCTAAAATCTGTCTTTACCATCTTTTTTGAGCCACATTTAATGTCTTTCAATTTCGGCAGAAGACTATTCACACTTTATTAATGGAGCCCAAGCCACTGGTCCAAATTTGTAACCTCTCTTGACTACGCTCTTGGAATTACATGCCTGTATTTCGCTTAAGATTTTATTCGAAAAGGAAAGTTTTATCGTCAAAATAATCTAAACTGAAATATAAACTAAAAAATCTCTGGAGTTTTTTTGTTTTTTTTTAAAATTCAAAACCCCATTTAGCTACGATCATAGAATTTGGTGACTGTAGTTTGCTTTAAAATAATATTGAAAAGAGATGTTTTCAACTCAAAACGCTCTGTAGGGAAATTTTAAACTCAAAACCACCTGGAGGGGTTTTAAACTTTAAAGAAAAAGTCATCTGGAGGAGGGGGATCTAAACTCAAAACCCCTTTGGCTACGCTTATAGATTTTATAGTGTGTGATTTGCTTTTTTAAAATAATGAATAGGTACATTTTAGCTTCAAACTCCAACTGGAAGCGGGGGGGGGGGGGGGGGGTAAACTCAAAACTCCTTTGGCTACGCTCATAGAATTGTGAGTTTGTAATTTGCTTTTTTTTATATTGAGAGGGGTTTATCGTAGGTTTTTGAGGCGGTTTTAAAGTTAAAATCTTCTTTAGCTGTTTTCTTGGAATTTGGGATTGTCGTTAGCATTTTTTTTAGTTTTGTTTATAGAAGAGGGGGATTTAACTGCAAAACCCCTGGTAGGGGGTTTTAGACTCAAAACCCCATGGTAGAGGGATTTGTATCTCAAAACCCCCTGATAGGGTTTTTTTAAAATCTCAAAACCCCCTGGTAGGGGTTTTAAACTCAAAACTCCCTGGTAGAGGGTTTATAACTCAAAACCTCTCGACTGTGCTGTGGTAAGTGATGATTTAGTATTAAAATCTCACCTAAAATAAACAAAATGAAAACAAAAATCAGTTACTAAATTCCGCCCCCCCTGCAGGGTGGGGGGTTAATTTGGGGGGGGGATTAAACCCCCCCCCCCCTGGCTACGCCCATGTTAGAAAGCCATTCTCTGCGTATTTATTTTCCACGTTTCGATGGAATTCATTTTCTCATTAGTATTTTCCCTTCCCCCTGTTATAATTAAGCTTGAATAACTTTTTCGTTTGTAGTCAGAAAGTGTTTTATTTAGATTGAATTACAGGGGAATGCATGCTTTTCTTATATAGCACAAAGTAAAGTTTATACAATGAAACATTTATTTAATTTAATCAGGTAAAATCAACGATGGTATCGTCTGTTAGGAGAGAAAGAGTTAAAGTAAAATATCTGGTTTTTAATGTAACGATATAGTCACATGTAAATAAGCATTTCAGTTTATTTAAAGAAGGATAATACAAATCAAGGAGACATTAGCACACACTAGATATTTGTAATGTAATATACATACTATGCTGCCTGTTGAGATATGCAAAAACATGTTCACAATATTCCCCTTTTACCCTCAATACAGTTACTATATAATACATCTGTTTTCTTCTGACATATTGCCAATCATATATACATAATACATCTGTTTTCTTCTGACATATTGCCAATCATATATACATAATATATCTATATAGCAACAATAGGTGTGTAGATTTCTTTCATATTTTCAACTCATACAAGAACACTCACGCCCATGCAAACACACACACGCACAGACAATATCATATCTCTCTCTCTCTCTCTCTTACGCACAGACAATATCATCTCTCTCTCTCTCTCTCTCTCTCTCTTACGCACAGACAATATCACTTCTCTCTCTCACAGATATTTGCCTGGCTGATTGAAATTTCTACAATACAGTAGAGGTGTGGGGGCTGAGTGTTAATTCACTTGGCTTCTAAACCGGGTTCAAATCCTTGTAAAATTTTGATTTTTAATTTTGAGACCTTTAGGTCGCTTCTGAGTCCACCCAACTCGAATGGCTACCTGACAATAGTTGGGGAAAAGTAAAGGCGGTTGGTCGATGTGTTGGTCACATGACACTCTTGTTGATAGTTGGTCCACAGAAACGGATGAATTTAAATTATCTTCCCTATAGATCGCAAATTCTATTTCCAGTCTTCACCTACATTCGAACCAAGCACCCCCAGTTCGGAATCCAAGCGCTTAACCACTAAGCGACCTCGCCCCCATAATAATAAATATAAAAGCTGACATTTTATGAATGTCATTTTCAAAATGTCTTATATTATGTCATTTTGTCACTGTCACTAGTTGACTAGGAAGACAATAAGTCTCATGGTAACTACTTACTCTAAGAGCCCACGCATCCCTTCTGTATAAACTGATTCATCATGTCCATTGTAGAACTGGGTCTATCTAATGAAGTATAGTGTCCAGAGCCTGCAATAACTACTCTACAGAGCCGGTCAACATGAACATAATTACCGACCACTGTGCGTTTCTGTTTCCATTCCCTTCTTTCCGACGCATTAAATCTTTGCTGTGACCGCCACGGGGTTGACATCATACCAAAGTCCACCATAGAGGGGCTAAACAGCGCGTCAAACTCACCGGAGAACATAAGAACTTTATAGAACTTCAAAAGTTCTGCCAACTGATATTTGGATGAAAATTTAAAGTCTTGCAGTAAAAGTTCTGAAAAGGTATAATTGTAAAAATGAAATGTATTATTTCCAACATTTAAGTATTCTCGTAAACGCAAATTAATAAGAGATACTATTGCGCTATAATTATTGTATGATTTGGAGGCGTAGTTATCTGGTGGATTTCGAAGGCGAAAGCTGTGCATTAGTTTGTTGAATAAGATTTTGTCGAAGTGAATTTTGTCATGTCTGTTGTTGTCGAAAAAGGAGTTGGCAAGCTCTCTGTGCCTTACAAGCTCACGGTAGGATATTGCACCTACAGCAAACAGTAGGTCTAGTCCCGACTTGAACTGAATTTCTGGAGCGAATAACGGTCCACTTAGGTAAAGTCCCTTGAGGTTTGTGGAGACATTCTTTTGCTGTGTATGGAGTCGATAGGCGAAGGAGATCACATATTTAGCGGCATAGTCTTCACCGCCAATGTAGAGTTGTCTACTCTTGTATTCTGGAAATAGTGTATAAAACTGCTTTAAGAAAGTGGTTAGATCTCGGGGGACGTCATAACGTGTAAGTCTGTATCCGGCCGTTTTATTTTCTACGTAGCTGAATCCGGTTCCAACAGGACTGTCAATATAAAGCATTGACGTTGTGTTTGTCCAGGAAATTTCTCGCGGCTTGCACGTAATGCTTCCCGTTTTGCCGACGACGATTTGAAGTGGTCCGTTTTCCCATAACAAACCTTCCAGCGACGATCTGCCCGGTCCACCTTGTAGCCAAATGACCAACGGGGAATGGCTCGTGTTGTGTTTAGATGGAAAGAACCAAAAAAATACATGTTTTTTAGCGACATTATCTACGGTGATGTAGCCGGAAAAACTTTCGGGCATCTGGCAGTAGTGTCCCTTGACTCTGCCCCTGTTTCTGGCTTCTGATATTTTCCCTCTGTTGATGAATTCCGAGAAGAACACCGGAGGACTGCTTGACACGCACCACAGGACGCTAAACAACATCCATAATATATGGAACATGGCTGTCAGGAATCTGAAACAGAGTGACGTTTCGCTGTTAAAGTATAAACACAAATAATTTAAGTTTATGCTACCAAAGTCATAATTAAGTATTTACTTAATAAAACCCCTATTTGGCACCCACACAATGGCAATGTGGGTGAGTGTTCTACAGCTGATACCAATATGACTACTCTGAAATCTTTGGCTCATACATCTGTTGGGTGCGTGGACTCAGTTGTGAGACGTAGAAATAGTAGGCTGAGACAATATATTAAGAGTGGAAGATGACAAAGAAGATGGAAGATTAACAAATTAGTCAAGTAATTATTTATTTTTCTGAAAACGAATAAGGGAAATAACTTCTATATTCTTATGGGATAAAATTGTAGGAGCGGAGTTTTTTCGCTTAGATAAGCTTTGTTTTAAAGAAGGATTAAAAAAAAACCCAACATTTTGCGTGTTTTAAATTTATATTTGTGAAAAGAAAATCAGAGTACAGATAAAATCAACAAGTTTTAGGATAATTTTTTTAAAACATTTTAAATCATTTGATTGTCGGTTTGCTATTGATACTTTTTAATCTTTTAAAATTACAACTTCAGTCTTCAAAGGTCTTTTACATACATTTCCGATCACAATGTTTAAAATAAATACTTGTTTGGTGGGCAGGGGCGGACTGGCTATATGCGCATTTGGGCAAATGCCCGGTTGGCCGGTACCCATTTTGGCCGGTAGGGCCAATGAAAGGGCCGCATGAATACCAAAAAATTGTTTCAAGATTTATAATTATTCTCTTTAAACTTTGAGCGTCATGATTAAACACAGATAATTTTGTTGACACTTTTCAAGTCTAGTACTAATCTAAAGCATTGTAAATATCCTTCATCCGTATCTAGTGCTTCTAGTAGACGTCACACAAAAATTAAGGCATTTATTTCGTATAGAAATCGACGTTAGTGTGAATCTATAAAGGGTCAACAACAACGTTCCAAGTCCGATAGAGGACATGTCCAGAGGACATGTTCAGTCACATACGAATTTTTGTTTGTTTGATGGAGTAGGCCCGCTACGAAGTTCTTCACAAATCACAATTATTATCATGAACAGTGTTGAAATGTGTTGATTGGAATCAAAATGCAAAAGAATCTAAAAAGAAGGAGCAGAAAATAAGTAATAATAACTATTGCTGGAATGCTGTGCAAAACAATATTACAAAGAGAGTTTATGTTATCACACAAACTCAGAGGCGGCTCCCATCGAATTCACCAATGTACCAGGAATATTCAAGCCATAGTCTTGTTTTGATTGTTTAAAGAAATAAAATTTTAAAAATTATTTGGCGTTATTTTTCACATAAAAGCAAACAGGACGACAAGTCGTCTTTGATAAAGACTATTCTAACTCTTCTGGAATAAGTTGAGTAACGTTAACTGATCACCTAAGAACTTTTTTTTAATTTCGGGATCTTTGGATGCCTCTGAGTAAACCCAGCTCTAATGGGTACTTGATATTAGTTGGGGAAAAAAGGTTGATCGTTGTGCTGACCACATGACACCCTCGTAAACCGTAAGCCACAGAAACAGACGACCTTTACATCATCTGCCCTATAGACCACTGGATCTGAAAGGGGAACTTTACTTACTTTACTACTGGGTAATTGTGTACTATGCTTTTCGCATCAGATACACGTCTTAATGTGAGTTACTGTTTACACAATAAATAAATCTGCACCCCCTAAGCAGTAAGAAGATAAGCAAGCTATATCTTCATAATTTATAGATGTGAATTTTATTCAAATTATTTAATACATTTAAATCTAGATCTACGTCTGGCCTCTGTTTAGTCTAATTTAGATCGTTGTCATTCATGAAAATTTATAATGACAGCATTTACGAACGAACAGGCTTAACGCCATAGGAAACACTAATGTCAAGACCGACAAAGTTATTGACATAAGTCGAAATACAAAGAGGCTTTGTTAGAACATGAGATTATCTTGACAGCGTTTGTTTTACTGAACGTAAGGATATTAAAAACAAGTGGATATGTTCTGTTGTGTATGTGTGTAACCAGATTTAAGATGCAATCAAACTAAGTTTCCAAGTTATTGAGAAAGCAGTATATGAGATCTCTTTCAGACCTTGCGATCTATAGGACAGATGATATTAAGGTCATTTGTTTTTTTGCCAATGATTAACGAACAGGGTGTCATGTGGCCAGCATAATGACCAACAGCCTTTACTTTGTCAACTAAAGTCACGTACCCGTTAATGTTGGGTGGACCCAGGCTCGGAAGCCACCGCGCCCCCATGACCTTGTGAGATGGACAGTTAAAATAATGGAGAATGAAGAGTTGTATTTGTAAATTGAAGTTCGTATGTTTGGCGAGGAGTGAAAGTGAATCCTAAACAATATGTTCGTTCATGGGGATCTTCAGCTGTCTTGAATGTGAATGCTAATGTATATGGTTGCAAGAATTTTCACATTAAGAGATTCCCCATTCCAAGTGTATACTTTACTCATTAAGTAATAGCGCTTATCTGATAGTTTCAAAATCATCTAATAAATTATTCAAATACTAACTACTTTCGATACATTATTAAAATTTACACAATGTTTTTGCTGACAGGTATGATTGGACGCCCATAATCTGAATTGTATAGAAATGCCCGGGCCGATTTTGACACCCAGTCCGCCCCTGATTGGTGGATCATCTTTAGTACCTTAAATAATATAAAATTAAATCATTAAAAAGATCGGGTTTTACCATTATTATTTATAGTCAGTTGCACCTACTTCCTGTGTTTGTATTATATGTGGAGCATTAAATGGGGTCATGGACACTCGTGTCGGTTTCATAGAGACAAAAACATTGGCCTGTAAAACTGGAAGACCAAGTAAATGTTCAACATTTTTGGCCTTTTTTTTCTTTTGTCGTTCCAAGTTATTTCACTTTTTCAAAGATAAATTACCAAATTATAAATTGATTATGGGTAGCCTCACAATTAGTTGAATTTGTCAGCTTTATGTTTGCAAAGTATCAATTGAGAAAGAATTTCTTTTTTATCCATGACGAAGTATACAACAGAATAGTAAATCTAATTTACATCCGTATCTCTATTTCTATATACACATAAATGATTTTTGCCCCAGTTTAATACTTTAAAAAAATCATGCAAAATAATAAAGGAAGAATAGAAGTAAAAAAAAATTTGTTTTTTTACATTTAAAAAATTATCAGTTATTCCTCTTATTTGAAGTATGCTAAAGCAGTTGTATCAATAACAGTTAATTAACTAATTGTTTCAATGTTTTGATTGATTCATGTCTTATTGGGTTCAATGAATCATTGTGTAAAGTTTTAACTTGATCCGAGAATGGGAATTAGGAGAAAAAACATGCTCAAACTTTTGACCAGACGGACACAGAGTGAGCTGATATAGGCTTTGTACAAATATAAACTACACAACTTTGTCCATACTTTCTCTTTTCTGTCCACCAGAAAAAACAAAATAGTTAGTTATCTATTGTTAGCCCCCTTTAATGGGATCTCCATTAAGGGAGTAGGAACAAAGCCAAGCAGCTTTAATATCACTACATGTTATACAGTGCATACACACTTAACAATAACGTCTACAGTTCGAAGACTACTAATCATCAAATTACCTTTAAGCGCTATCAAACGGAATGTACAGACTTGCAGCTATAAGATCACTTTTGGTTGAAAATGTAAATTTGAAGTATGCTCAGATATGTATAAAATGGGCTTACTGATTAATATAATGAATTTTAATCAAATGTATTCAATTCGAATGATTGATCCGTCGAAGTGAAAAGGTATAGACTTATATATACCATTGGATCACTTGAATCGGATTTTTGTAACTGACACGGAATACGTTATTTTAAAAAAACGTTTTACTATTTTTTCCCTCTTTTTTGTGTGTGTGTGTGTGCATTTTCATTACAAATTTCTAATGTCTGTCACCTAGATTCCATTCTTAGCGCTGTTCTTATTTTTAGCTGGCACCAAATCCAAGTGGGTTTTCGTGACCTTAAGAAGATACTTAAAAAAAAAAAAAGCTGAATGTACAGAGGCGGGGGAGGGGGAGGCGGGGTAGAGAAAGTTTCGGGAAATCCCGAAGTTATTTTACGTGGAAATATAGTAGACACGAAAAGACGAATCCTTTATCATCCAATTAAAAATTTTGAAAGACAGAGCGGGAGAGAGATAAATAGATAGAGAAAGAAAGAGACAGAGAAAGAGAAGAAGAAAGTTAGAGAGACATGAATAGGGAAAAGGGGTAAGAAGGGTGAAAAGAAGATCTAAATAAGAGAAGCAGTAGAGTAAAACAAAGCACAACTATAAATGACATAGACGGATTACCCCCCCCCCCCCCCCCCCTCTCCCCTTTCTCTCCACCCCACCTTCACTCTCGCGCACACTCCTCTGTAAGTTGTACTAGACTTCTCTTCACACCCGTTGGATAAAAAGGCTTTCAGAATTGGAATCTTGTTTGTCAAAAACGTTGTCCACGTTTCGGATGTTCCTTCGGAGTTAAAGATATTCTACTTCCTAGTGCAGACGACGTGGGATGGCAGGGTATCGACTCAGGACCATTGAGACTCCAATTTTGAAACGACACACTTTTCTGCTATGCGCGCGGGAATTTTTCATAATGCTTTTTAAAAATTATCCGATTATCACTTAACGTGTTCGAAATTGGGATATTTTAAAATATTGATTAAACAAAGCCGAATAGTCAGGTGGTATTATTAGCCTACAAGTCAGTAAAAAATGACTTTTGATTTTCTCCACTTTGAAGATGAGCCGTGTTCGTGTTACAAGCTAAGAACAGATAATTGTATTAATGGAGAGAAAAATTATTTTATGGAGTACTCTCTTCTGTGATCAATTATTTGGAGAAGCCAAAACACTACATTTACCGTTAAGACAATTTTTTTACCTAATTTTCACTTCATTCAATGGGCGTGTGGCTGAGTAGTAGCGCTTGGCTTCCGAACCAAATGTTCCTGGGTTCAAAATATCAGTGAAAGGGATTTTTTTTAACGTCCTTGAGTACCTGACATTAAGTTATTGGTTGAACTGGCCACATGACACACTCGTCAACTGTCAGTCATGGAAATGGATGACCTTAATATCATCTGCACTATAGATCGCAAGGTCTAAAAGAAGAACTTTATACGTTTATTTTAACTAAGTTTATTCTATTGTCGTCTTGTACAAGAATTTCCAGTTAGAAAAGTATGGGATTTATCCTCCCTATCATGTGTTTGTAGCTAGCTACATATGCTGCCCTCTTTAACTATTAAAAACTGGACAAGTAGAGTAATAAAAAGTAGATTTTATTCTAATAACTTAAATGTACCTACAAATACAAAAAAAACTAATAAAATACCCAGAAAGACACAACAATAAATCCCACCGACTTGTTGTTGGTCAAGACTGATCCAACCTAACCACAAACCTGGCCTCCATATTTCTCATTTTATGCGTCTTTTTTTGTCTGAACGTAGAACTTCCTATTTAAACCATCATTACAATCATTGATTTGTTCAAGAACTTAGTTCTGGAATATCTTTTTTAGCGACCCTCGAAAGGGGAAAAGACGCTATTAGTTTGGCGTGGAATGTCTGTCCGTCCGTCCATCCCGTTTAGATCTGTAAATTAGAAAAGATAGTGAAAATCCAACATCATAATATTTTAGAGCATTCAAAGTTCTGATGCAACGGCTACTTTTTTCTTTTCTGAAAGCGAAGAATCTAATTTTTTAAATCACTTATGCAAGCAGTTTTAAAATAAAAATACACCACTTTTACAACTATTCACTATTAATAGTAACAAACACGGTATTAAATCAATTACACTCGCAATATGGGAGATCAGTTAGGCCAGGTTCACATCTAACTTCACTTTCACTTTCACCTAGCCTTTTGTCTTCTGGACCACTGGAGTACCACACAAGATCTGTCAACCTTCTTTCTCCATTCTTCTCTGTCAATTATCTTTGATAGAATTTCATTCTGATGTTCTTTCTGAAAATATTGAACCCTGCCTTTTTACCTTCCAGGGTGGACCTCTTCGGGGACCGATTTTGGGTTTGTGTCTTTGTAACCTTGTTTTTAAATGCTTTACGCAAGTCTCTATTAAAGCTATCACATTTCAAACGCGAAAAATCAATTTCGTGTTTTACCAAACCGAAAGTTTGTAAAAATGTTTGCATTATAGAAAAGCAATTGCATGACAAGAGAGAGAGAGAGAGAGACAGAGAAAGAAAGAGAGAGAAAGAGATAACATTTTTTCTTCGTTTTAAGCCATACTAGCATATGTAGATATTGTAATTAATCATTCAACGAGAGGAGGTAACAATAGCCGATGTTTTATTTACAATTATAAAATACTCAGTGAAACATGGACTTCAGCTATCAATTCACAGGGAGTCTTGTCTTAAGTTCTACAAGTCCTTTTCTACATAAACATTAATACAGACCACCAACGCACTTCCCAGTGTCACTCCATGTCCTCAATACAGTCCACTGGTAGCAAGAAGTTGGTCAGCTCCTTGTCCCAGACAACTCAGACTCTCATAACCCGCAGATCACTTCCGCAGAATTTAAAACAGTTTTTCTTCTAGAATCAATAAGACGTCTATCCCTCGTGTTGAACGGTGTGCAGTATAAGCTCACGCTTCCTAGTACAAAGTGGACTAAAAGTGAAAGTTGTCTAATATTAAGGGTTCCTTCCCCCTATCTATTGGTTCTCATTATGATTCACACCAACCATTCTCGGATATACACAAACAAACAAACAACGTATCTAAGAGGAAGAACTTCACACTTGCAATGATATCTATCAACAATGTACAAGTATTTTCCCTTACTTGATAACAAACAATATAATTAATAAGCAATAATTAATTGACTGTCTGGCGCTACATCTTAATACAGAGACACACTTATTAGCTGTCTGGAGTTATATTTTAACACACACACTTAATAAGTATGAAAAAGTTTTGCTGTTCATTGCTATTCATTTCTGCTCATGTATACATCCCATAGTTGTAAACTGCAGCATCATTTCTCGTGTTACTTCAGGTTGGTCATGACCCGCACTGTGTCCAGCGTTATGGATGACCACTCGACAAAACTGACCAATCTTTGAGTAGAATCCCAGCAGACGATCACGCCGCTTCCACACAAGTCGGACAGAGTCATTGTATTCACCTTGCATGGACCAATGCGTGGACGCAAGAGCCGCCTCGACGACGGGCGATCCGACAATGCCGTCAAGATCTCCATTGTAGATGAGAACCTTGTACTTGTCCATGAGCAAAGTCAACTTGGAACTAGAACTGTGCAGGATATCCTTCGCAAGCTTCTCGTATACTCTCATGTTTGTGGCGATGAAGGAGGCGTCTCCAGCGTGCACCAATCGACGCAACCTGTCCGAATTCATCACGTCTTGGACAGCGTCGAACGGCGGGTACACCTCTGACAAAAAGTTGCCCACGTCTGGGCATCCGAACGTCGGTCGTATCGACTCCATTATTTCTGTTACAGCATACTGGGTCATCTCCCCCTTCTGGAATGCTGTTATTGTTGATATTGTCTCCCTTTTCCAGTCATCGATTTGCCTTGGGGTCACAGCCCCTTTGGAGTGATAGAAGTCCATGTATGCCAGATTTTGGGACATGGGGTCCAAATAGGGAGCGCAGAGGTAGATACCAGCTAAAGGAAGACTTGATTTGCCAGATTGAATCATTTGAACAAGAAGATAAGCGAACCCTGTAACATACTGACCAGCATAGGAAGCGCCGCCGATGTAGAGCTCTGTTTGCTTGTGGTCTGGAAACAGGACGTAGAACTGTTCGATAAACTCATAAAGATCTCCAGAGTAGCCATCTTGTGTTGACCTATAACCTTCCTCGCCACTGTCACTATAACTATAGCCGACTCCAACTGGATTGTCGATATATAACATTGAAAACGTCTCGGCCCATGACTCGCTCCATTTCTCGTAATCTGAGGATCCATTGATTTTCGAGCTTAGTCTGATCGGCCCGTTGTCGTGAAACAGACCAAACATTGACGTCACGCCGGGCCCGCCATTTAACCACAATAAAAGTGGAGCAGAAGTCCTAACGCTGGGTTGGATGGCGGGAAAGAACCAAAAAAATAAATTGTTTCCTACTTTCTGATCAACGGTGATAAAACCGGCATAGCTTTTGGGGATAACTCCTCTCTCGTCTGCAACTTCGCTTAGCTTCTGGGCTTCAGTTATCTTCCCTTGACGAATAAATGGCGACAGATGAAGAGGTCTTAAGGTTTGACAGCTTGTGGCAGAGATGACAAGATACATTGACAATAGTAGTAGATCCGTACAATGTTTCTTCATCCTTTAAAAGAAATGATAAGGCAATCACATAGCATTGGCTAGCAATGTCAATTTAATGCAACAAAATAAAAGCAACAGTAGCTCAAAGTATATAATACAACAATTTAAACTTTTAAACAACCAAACGCAACAAGAAAGTTAAAGATATAGCCAGTGTTTTAAAACAATCAAAATATACCTTAAGATATATATTTGCAATGGCCCAAGGTATACAGGCAAGATGATGACATCAAAATATTGTAATTTTTTAAAGGCAAAAATCTCTAGGGATCCGCAATGATAAAAACTTGTACACTCTGATAACTTTATCCACTTTAACTAGTGTGAATGAAAAGATCAGGTTTTGTTAAATAGTCTGGCGATTAACATATTAAACCGGAAAAATAGCCGACCATCTTGGCCTTGACACATGACATTATTCCATTATTTGAAAGTAATTGGTAAAGGGAAATCATTAGTTACTAAATCCTGTCAATGTAGTTGTACTGATACTTAGGACTTGTCTGTGTTTTAGTTGTAGGACAAGGACATCTGGAAGTGGACTCGAAAACCAATCAATCACGTCTCGGAGATGTCCAGGATTTGGACATTTGTGCTGTTGATAATTGTATATCTCAGTGTTTTCCAAACTGTGTTCCGTGAAGCCCTAGTTTTCCTGAATAGGTGTTCCACAAACTATTGGAAAAATTAACTAGTAGGCCACCTGTGATATAACATCTCTTAAAAAATAAGCAAAGTGTTCAGCTAAATACTCAAAATGTGCGAAGAGTTCCGTTAAAGAAAAAGTTTGGGAATCACTGGTCTATCTGGATGTCGGAACAAAAAAACTTACACAGCGGAAACGGAACTCTGTACTAAGACTAGACTTCCGTCTCGATTCAAGAGACATTATAGTCGAGGTGTTACTTATTGATAAGTACAGTCTGAAGTACTCAAACACAGACGTATCAGTTTCTTATGATAATTTAGAGCAAAAGATTGTCATTGATCATTGACTTGGTGAAACGGAATATAAGAGCTAATTATATTATTACTTAATTGTTTATTTATATTTGTTACGGATGAAAAATTTGTACAGGTGTGATACTCTTGTCAATTTATCTTGCAATCTCTGCTGCAAGTTGTGTAGCTTTAAAAACCTTAATTGTCTCCCCTGTCAAGGAAAGATAACTGAGGCCCAGACGTAAGCGAAGTTACAGACGAGATAAAATATAACTATCTCTAGATATACTTCTCTTCTTCCCTCAACAGTTTAAACGACAAGAAGTAAAGGAAAGATCACTCTCTTAGTTCTGCGGATAGTCCACGAGAAAACAAGAGGATTGGGGAGAGAACACGTAGTCACAAAATAGCAGGGCCGGACAGTTGTGACCAAGAGATATCACTCTTTTTTTTTATATTTCTACCTGTCACATAAGGCCGGTACTGCAAAATAGCGTCATATGCTACGCCGCCGGTCGACTAGTAACTATATAAACCACCCTTTAAACCATACAAGCCAGCATTAGGAAGATTGTCACCACGTCGCTACGATTTATAATGCAGATATTGTAAAGGTCCTCTGTTTCTGTGGACCACGGTTAACGAGGGTGTCATGTGGCCAGCACAACGACCAACCGCCTTCCCCAACTACTGTTAGGTACCCATTAGAGCTGACTAGACTGAGAGACATCATAAAGAATTGAAATAAAGATCCCATTCTCCACCAGGATTCAAACCATGCCAAGCGCCTTACCCCTCTGCCACCGCGCAAGGTCTGAAAGGGGAACTTTACTTATTCAGAGCGACAAATTACTTCATTTTCACTTTCTAAAGCAATATCGCGATAAAACCAGTTGACAGGAACTACTTTAGCACGGTTATTTAAAAAAATTTGCTGAGAGATTTCAGCATCTCAAAACCAACAAAACCATTCTAGCATTCATAATAAATACCCTCAACACAAATAGTAACGAAATCCACATTAAGCTATTTGGAATTTTAAAAAGTAAAGCTTTCTGGAGTGGAGAATTTACATATTTGAAAAGCAAGTTGGAAGAGTTGGAGGTCCAGAAATGTTTGTACGAAACGCAACAAAAATGGACAGCTTTCCAAGAAATGCCGCGAAATGAGGAACTAATATTCAACACATGGAACTGTCTTCCATATTGCTACAGTGCAGTACGAAACAATCTATTTCTAAACAAGTGGATACAACTGACGAATTATAAAACAAATGTTAATGATCTCATCAAAAGTTGGATTTAAGAGCAACTCATGGAACAAAATAAGGAAAGAAATGGATACAAAGAAAGATAGACCAAAGCCTATGCTGAAAACTTTTTTTTTTAGCCTCACACACACATTCACACAGACACATAATTTTTCAACTTTTTTTTAAAATTCCTTATATAGAGAGTTTGTTTGTTTGTTGTTGTTTTTTTTGTGATGTTTCATTATTCTATACGTGATGATAAAAAAGTAGACATGGATTGCATGCAAGCAGTTACTTGTGACCCGCAGCCAAGAAGTCACAAACTTACGAGCATGTTTATACAGTCTTAGTTTCTTTCGTGCTTCTAAGTAAATGGAAGTACTGTAAGGATTCACTCTTATTTGGAGTGGGAAAAGTGATGGGTTGGGGGGGGGGGTAAAATTAGATTATGTCGAGTCCTTATGTGGTGAATGTAATGTTCTAGATCAGGGGTCGGCAACCTTTTGAGTCGGAAGAGCCAAAATTTACAATTTCCATTTTTGAAAGTTTTTAAAAAGCCACAAAGTTTTTTCTTGCCAACTATAAATAGTACTCGCATAAAAAAAATTTCTTTGAAAAAAAAAACGAATCTATTTATTCATAAGAAAATATCTATTTATTTATAAAGGATTAGTGTTTTTCACAACAAATTAGATAAAATTTTTATGGAATTATTAGATAATTACTTATTATGTAAGTAAATAAATTAAAAGAATTAAGCATTGACATTCAACACTAACTTGAACTTCAATAACAAAATAATTTCAAACAAATTCAATTGGAGCGATGGCTTTGGTTTTAGAAAGTTTGGATACATTTGGCTTATAACTTGTTGTTTTTAGTTTCGAACACGACTCTAAATTTTCATTTGTTAGTTGGCTTCTGACTTTACTTTTAATTCTACACATGTAAGAGAATGCTTGCTCGCATGAATCTGTCAATCCGAATCTAGTTAGCACTCCTATTGCCAATGTTTCGTTATTTTGTTCATGAGTTGCTCTTAAATCCAACTTTTGATGAGATCATGAACATTTGTTTAATAATTCCGTCAGTTGTATCCACTTGTTTAGAAATAGATTGTTTCGTTATTTTGTTCATGAGTTGCTCTTAAATCCAACTTTTGATGAGATCATTAACATTTGTTTTATAATTCCGTCAGTTGTATCCACTTGTTTAGAAATAGATTGTTTCGTTATTTTGTTCATGAGTTGCTCTTAAATCCAACTTTTGATGAGATCATTAACATTTGTTTTATAATTCCGTCAGTTGTATCCACTTGTTTAGAATAGATTGTTTCGTTATTTTTGGTTTTTGTTTTCTTTTGGTATAAAATTCACACGCTTGTTCATAACTAAAGACTATTACGTCATCATTCAAAACTGCTCCTACTGTATGACCGGTAATGTCAGCGGGCAGGGCTCGACATCTGAACCTCGGTTACAATGCTCATATGTGCATACCACACAACCAGAGAGTAATCACTTTAACAATTATTAATTGAATACAATTTTAAAGCTCTTTTTATTCATGTGGGTGAAAGGTGGAAAGAGGAAGAGAGTTTTTCATGCTTCTTGTACAGAAGATATCAGCGCTCGGTCCTCGGCGAACATCGATCTGAGTCAAGTCTCTAATTAATCATTGCCAGTCTATATGAAGAATTCTAACTCCAGCCTTCTTTATTTGGTAGTCAAGCGGTTGATGTTGATCATCTGCAAAAGAGCTGACAGCTCAGCAGCAAAAAGCTTGCTAGAAGAAGAAGAATGTAGATCTTATCACAAATCTTAAGTTAAACGTAGAAAAAAATGGAATTTTATTTATTCTTTACTAAGTACAAAATTGCGAACAAATTAACTTTACTTTAGGAACCTTACAACCTATGACATATTTATATGCCAGTGACTATAAAAGTAAATAAAGTATTGGAACTTCCGATTAAGGTGAAAATTCGCCCGATTATTACATTTTATTACATGAAGCCGACAATGATTTTTTTTCTTTCATCGCGCGTAGGATTGGCGTTTTCCGCAATGAATGAAACCCACAAATGACAGTTTAGTATATTTTTCATGAAATTTGTATGAGTTTTCAGGAGATTTTAATAAATTCAGGAGATTTCCAGGAATTTTTCGCATATATTTTTCAACATAATGATTACACCTAGAATTAGCGCGGGGCCTATGAAAACGCGGAGCCCACTGCGACCGCATAGGTTGTGAATGTAATGAGCCGTAGAACATGACGTCATTAAAGTCGAGTTGAACCTACACATTTTAAACAAAAGTTGTGAATGTAATGAGCCGTAGAACATGACGTCATTAAAGTCGAGTTGAACCTACACATTTTAAACAAAAGTTGTGAATGTAATGAGCCGTATAACATGACGTCATTATAGTCGAGTTGAACCTACACCTTTTAAACAAAAGTTGTGAATGTAATGAGCCGTAGAACATGACGTCATTAAAGTCGAGTTGAACCTACACATTTTTAACAAAAGTTGTGAATGTAATGAGCCGTATAACATGACGTCATTAAAGTCGAGTTGAACCTACACATTTTAAACAAAAGTTGTGAATGTAATGAGCCGTATAACATGACGTCATTAAAGTCGAGTTAAACCTACACATTTTAAACAAAAGTTGTGAATGTAATGAGCCGTATAACATGACGTCTCATTAAAGTCGAGTTGAACCTACACATTTTAAACAAAAGTTGTGAATGTAATGAGCCGTATAACATGACGTCATTAAAGTCGAGTTGAACCTACACATTTTAAACAAAAGAAAGTGAAACAAGGGGATTTGAACCAGTTGCTTCTAGTGGCCTTTTACGTAACAGATTTACAAAACTGCTTAGTTATTCCAAGTGCATGTTGAGAAATAAGCGTGAGAAATTTCAAATTATTTAAGTGGGAGAATCTGTGAGAAGTCTCTCTCTCTAAATATATATTAACACACACACATTTAACAGTTAAATTAAATTATTGCTTTTATATAGCGCTACTTTCATGCTTCTAGCATGCTCCGAGCGCCATGTGGAACAGTGGGGGGGGGGGGGGGGGGGGGTATCTGGGAGAAGGTTTTCCGTGCTGCCTTTAAGCGCTCAGTAAACATAACTCTGCTCGAGTCGGGTGTCGAATCTGGAGCCCTTATCATAGGTAGCCAAGCCAAGCCAAGATCAAGTACTTGGCGTCTTGAACACGCTTCCTTCTCTCTCTCTCTCTCTCTCTCTCTCTCTCTCTCTCTCTCTCTCTCTCTCTCTCTCTCTCTCTCTCTCTCTCTCTATATATATATATATATATATATATATATATATATATATATATATATATATATATATATATATATATACTAAAAGCATTGTTTCTAAATGAAATGTTTTAAGTTTTAAATTGCGTGTTAGCCCAGCCTGTGGTAAATCATGTTTAGCAGTAGCACACCATTCCCTCCCTAGCCCCCTCCTTTATACTTGTTTACAAAAACTAAAGCCACATGCAGTTGGCTGAAAATTGAGAAGGATGTGAATTAAGTTTATGACTTTCAAGTTTCTATGACATTGTCAAGGATGAAGTGACGCGGTTGTAATGGTAATAAAGACGAATGACGAACGACAATGGGAACTGAAAGCCTAGATCTAATTATAGCTGGTTTTTAAAAAGTAGATCAAGGGAGAGAATTAAGGTAAAAGTAGAAGTGTCAAAGTTCAACTTAAAACTGACAGGGTTGACACCGAAACATAAACATCCAAAAAATGATGTAGATATTTTAGATATTTATTTCTACTTAAAGAAAAAGAAAAATTAAAATAAAAAAAAAATAATTAAAAAAGTATTAAAATTTTTCTTGTAATATTTTAAAGACACACATTTAGGAGACTTCAAGTATTGTATTGAATTAATGAGATGGATTGTGTAAACAAGTACTAAATGTAACTGTGTGATAACCGTATATGCCCTTTATCTATTTTAATGTATCAATTACTTTGGATCAATTATGTAATTAAATTTGCAATAGATTTAGAATAACAATAATAAGTCTGTGCGATTGGAAATATTTTGCCAATTGTTTTTTGTTCAGCGCAACTTCATGCTTTTAGCTTTCTCAATACGCTATTAGTTAGGAAAAAGGGTGGGGGAGAGAAAGAAGGTCTTATCTGGGTGAAGGTTTTTGTGAACGTTTTACAATGAATTTTATGTTAAAAAAAAGTTGGACGACTTGAATTCGAACTCGAGGGCTCAAGCCTCCTCAAGCCAACACACTAACCACTGTGCCAGCAAAGTGCTCATGAAAATAGATGTCTCGTTACTAGCTATTGTTAGTTTCAAGCTTTTAATCGACGAGCTTATACCTTAGACAAAGTATAAATTATACTTACTCGACTTACATCTGTCAAGTACAATTTCTTTCCCTTGTTATATACAAATAAAAAAAATAATTACCTAAAATTAACTAATTGGACATTTAAAAAAAAATTGACTCTTGTTTTGTCAGATACAAGAAACAATTGTTCGAAATTTCAACTTGATCCGAGATTGTGTGCGGAAGAAATAACGTGTTAAACATTTTACCAGACAGACAGACAGACGGACAGAGTGAGTTGATATAAGCTTTGTAATAAAACTATGTAAAGGGGAAAACAAGGACAATGGAACTATAAAAAAAAAAAAAAGAAAGAAATGCAGACTGTGGCCAGGGCCGGTCCTGCGAATTGGTGTGCCCTTTGCGAAACGGAATGCGCGGGGCCTAGTCTGGGTAGGATCATTAGAGGATCTAGAACTTTGGAGTGGGGATGGCGATTTTTTTCCAAGCCCTAACCCTAACGCCCAGTAAATCCTAACCCTAAGCGTAAATGCGCGAAGCACCGACGCCAAAAGCGTTTCCTTGCATTCTTTACAGGAGAAACCCCTTCTCCTGACATCAACAGCTCATTATTCATCCTATTCAAAAAGGAGCTTTTTAAAATGTTTTACTTGAAAAATATTCCAATATGATTTACAGGCCCTTGTTGCATTGCAATTACAACCGACTTGTTCCTTGAAAAGATAAGATACCCCACATATTTAGATTAAGACTTTGAGGATGGCCGCCGAAAAAAATATTCGAAAAATAATATTTTTTAAAAAAGCTCATTTGTAAGTGATACATTTTGTTCAATAGGCATGTTTGTAACTTTGTTTTGTTTCAGAACTAGAATTCAAAGCAAATTTCGGAAGTGGAAGGAGAAATTATGTGGCAAATTAGTTACTACTCTCTTGCATTTTTAGGATTCAAGTTTATATTATGAGTTATAGTCTCAGATTTGTTTATAGAATAGAAAAATATCAGTATGAGTAAAAAGGTGACTAGGAAAATAATATTTGGGTTCAGAAAATTGTCCAAAACAAAGTCTTTCCTAAAATAACTATGATAAATTCGTGTGCAATGACATAAACTCTGTCGCCATATTTGACTATTCTGTTTTAAAATGTCATGTTTTCGTCTGGAAAGGGGGAGAGGGGGCGGTAGAGTGAAAACGTTAATCCTCGCTCCTTTTTATAATGTCTGCTAATGATTACATTTGACATTTAAGAATAGGGGGTGGGGCGACTCGATACAATAATTTAATTTATAGCATATATACGTTATATTAGTGACATATTTTGTTACATTTTGTAATTTCATAACTAAAATACAAAAAGAAAAAAAGTATGTGGTTTGTCCGATGGGTGGAGGGCGATTGCATGTATCGCCCCTCTCACCTGGTACAACCCCTTTTCATTTTATAATTTAGCTTTACCTATCCCTAGGTCTGTTAGACTGTTGGGGCACCATGCAAAACTTGTCGACCGTCGTTCTCCATTCCCCCCTGTTGTTTGCTTTGTTTAAAAACGCTTTCAATGGTAGGCCCGTCCATTCTTTTATGTTGTCCTCCCATCGCTTTCTCTGTCTGCCTCTTCTTCTTTTTCCTTGTACTGGTATTTTATATTTACTAATGATAAAATTTGAGATCAGAGTGTGAGTGTGACATAATATACTAATGGGTTAAAACATCAATATGTTCCTTATATTAGATAGATATTTAACCAATTTTGTTCGTAAACTATGATTTCTTCATAAAAATAGGACCGCCCCCCCCCACTCAGAGGGCTAGAGGGGGGAGGGCCGTAGAATCAATCGCCCCCGCCCCCACCTCACCGAATCGACTAAGATATCAGAGGTGTAGCCATACAATATAAAAATTATATAGTGATTCAACTTATTTTGATCACAAATCAGAATTTCTAAATAAAATTTGGACCGCCCCCCCACTCAAATGGTTTTGGGCACTACATGTATTCGCCCCCCCCCCCCCACTAATTCGGCTAACAGGGAAACGACATAATATAAAGATAGGTTTAATATCAATAACAAGTTTTAATTATATAAATATTTAGTTAATAATGTTGACAAGCTGTGATTTCTACAAATTAATTGGACCGCCCCCCCCCCCCCTCCCTCGAAAGCCACCTCCTCATCCTACCAAATAGGCCAACATATTAGAGGGGGGGGGGCGAAAGAATCTAAAAATAGGTTAAAATATAAATAATTAGTATATATTATTAACATAACTAATAAATTCGTATACCATTTGCGTGATTTCTATACTAAAATTCATCTTCTCCCCATTGGGGGGCGGGCGATCGCCCCAACCGCCCCCTATGGATCCGCCAATGGGTGGGATAAGGATAATAAATGACAATTAAGATTTTTTGTTAGAAAATAAATTCGTCTTTGCATTTTATTCATACTTTACTAAGTACAGATCGCGGTCAAAGTAACATTACGAACAATCTACAGTAGAAAGTAGTTATCCAATAAAAAGCCGATAAAGATTCATATCTGCCCTTTAAATTTAGGCTACTATAGACTAGAAAAATATCTCTTTTGATTTTTTAAGAGATCGAGATAAATGTAGATCTATATTTATATGCAAGTGACAATTAAAGTCAATAAAGTACTGGAACTTCCTGTTTTGGTTAAAATTCGCCCTACATTTTTATTAAATGATAGCTGACAATGCCTTCTTTTTTTAACTCTCGAAAATTGACCGTTTTCCAATGTGTTTTGATACTTGAAAGAAAAAAACAACATGTGAGCAGTTATAGAAAAAAGTTGTAGTGAACAATAGAAATAAAACAATGAAGAAAACTGTCTTCTCCTTAATAAAGACAATGTTAGATAAAGATTAATTCGTTAGGATTTGAGTAGTCTTCTCAATTTATAGAGGAAATGGGGCACTTGCTATTATTTGCTTAGCGATACTATAATGTCACATGATTTGTATATGTCAATATTCTCGGCCTTATAAAAATCTAAAATCAATTGTCCAACTGTGATAGGCGTTCCACAATATTTATTTATATTAAATTTGTCCATCTATTGTTTTTTTTTTTAGCTTTATAAGACTACAAATATATCCAACAATGTGTAAATATTTAGTTTTGATAAGGTAACACAGTCAACTGAAGCTCAACATAGGAACCAGTGAAGTCTGCCCATGTGGAATGCTGACTATGTCCTTCAAAACTGCATTCCTTACCAAGAGACCCGAACAAGACACTGGCCCCAAAACACCCCAATAGAAAGAAAACTATATGGAGAGCTCTCTGGTTCGGAAACCACTGCGCAGTTCATCTCATATATTGGTCTAGTCATTTGAACGCTCCAACAGTTCATCTCATGTATTGGTCTAGTCATTTGAACGCTCCAACAGTTCATCTCATGTATTGGTCTAGTCATTTGAACGCTCCAACAGTTCATCTCATGTATTGGTCTAGTCATCTGATCTCTCCAACAGTTCATCTCATGTATTGGTCTAGTCATCTGATCTCTCCAACAGTTCATCTCATGTATTGGTCTAGTCATCTGATCTCTCCAACAGTTCATCTCATGTATTGGTCTAGTCATCTGATCTCTCCAACAGTTCATCTCATGTATTGGTCTAGTCATCTGATCTCTCCAACAGTTCATCTCATGTATTGGTCTAGTCATCTGATCTCTCCAACAGTTCATCTCATGTATTGGTCTAGTCATCTGATCTCTCCAACAGTTCATCTCATGTATTGGTCTAGTCATCTGATCTCTCCAACAGTTCATCTCATGTATTGGTCTAGTCATCTGATCTCTCCAACATAAAATTGAGAAAGAAGAAAAAGAAGAAGACGTCATCCGAAAGTAGTATACACTCTTCTTCTTCCATGTGATTGTCCTAAGCGTTGAGGCAAAGACTCTTGGAACTCTAGGCTCATGGAAGTTCCCCTCAATCGGCCTGTCTGAACAACAAATGATGTCCTAGGTATAACCTCATGTACTCGCAGATTGACCAGGGCTGATAGAAATGAGGTGAAGTCCTGGACATTAACTATGGTCGAATCAATGTCGTGTCCTTGTTAGTTGTTAATAATTAACGGATGTATCCTTGACAATTTCAAAATATAAAATGTAAGTTGTTAATTAAATTATGCCCATAATAATAATAATAATAATAATAATAATAATAATAATAATAATAATAATAAGGCTTGTCTTCGAGTCAGAAGATTAATGAGGAATACAGCATTTCACTGTGGCTACTCAGACAAACCTGCGACTTACATATTTCGCCACATCTGCGAAAGCATTGTCCGCCGGTGATCGATTTAAATTTTCCTTTCGCCGTCTACGTCTGTCCTCGGCAGCGAATTTTCTTTCGGTCTCAAATGTGTATCCCGCTGCCTTCGTAAGTTACCTCCAACTGTAAAATCTCATTCTGAAGCCGCCTGCAACCAGGTGATCTGTGATCAGGTGATCTCTTCTATGTCAATTAAAGCAAGTTGGCACCTAAGCTGGTCTTTAAAGCCGGAGGAAATGCTCCTGTCGCCTCAGCGTGGCACCTCCGTGGAAACGTCCACCCGGGGAAGCGGAAAAGCTAATTATCTGAGCAAACAAGGCTCCCAGTGAGCTACCATTGTATGCTCTAGCGAGTGTACCTGCACGTGGTGGGGATGTGAGATAGGCTTGCTAAACAGTCCAAAACCAATTGGTTCGTTCCCCAATGGGGGTCATTCGGGGCGGTGATGGTCCTCCTACGGGGGCAGTGGCCCATTATAGGCATATGGAGGCACCCCCGTGGGCTCTTTTTTTTCACAAAACATTAACCCCCAACGCCATTCTCTTTTTTCAAACCTCTTAGACACTTTACCCTTAAAACAAGACACTGTCAACTCACAATTTTTTTTTTTTTTATGGACAGTCTCAGTAGAAAACCGGATCAGATAGCAACCCATTGCGGAAAAGTTACCATATCCTTGTTGACTGTGGCTAAAATTATCTTGGACCTAGTCACGTAGGAAGAGAAAGTACATCAACTTGTGTGTCAATCTTGACCTTCTGTTTCTGTGTGTTGACACAGGCCCTTCCCAGGGGAGACAAAACGTCAAAACACATTCCTTGTTGCAGACTACCCTTGTGTGTACAAACAGTGGATCCGGAATATTTTTTTTTTTTTTTGGTTCATAAGTGGTGCAGACCATAAAAGCTGTATGTACATGTAGGCCTATACATTTCAATAAAGCTATAAAGCTAATTAACATAAAATCATTTCCATAAAAAAAAGGATTGTTATTGAGTTATATATTAAAGCATTTGTGGACAGGCTGTTATAAATAGCTAGACATTACATTCTCCGAAACTCAGAAGAGATTACAAATCACTTTTTATCGAGACAGATCCATTACATGTAAGTGTCAGTACAGTTCAACTTATTTAAAAAATTTGTTTCGTGTAAAAATGTATGCTTAAATTACCTTTAGAATCATATCAGATTTGAACGAAATGTCGATATAAGACTTATTTGTGTAAATAGTGTTTTTACTTTGGTGTAGGCTACTAGTATAATGAAGTTACTGTACAATGTATACTCCTAGACTAAGTTGATAACAACGATTGGAGAATTGTAACTGTAGACATTTTGTTTCTTTTTATTTTTTATAGAAGCGTTTTTTTTAAATATAATTTTAACAATGAACAAACAGTAACTAATGTCAACTTGTATGATGTGTGAAAACTTTCTGACATTTGGAATGAGTTCACTACAATAGTGTTTATGTTTAATGAGCGTTCTTATTATCATTTCAACATTTCTTATCATCTATGTCTCACATATAAAATTTCTTTTTCTATTTCTCTCTTTTCAGAACTCAGAATGACGTCATGTGTTTCATTGCTGATACTTGGTCTACTTTCCTGCTATAAGGTAGCTAGCTACGACCCAAACGACCGACTAAACCTGACGCCATACATACGCCAAGGAAACATTACTACAGCCCGGGAACTAAGCTCAGTGACATACAGAGATGACAATGTGGCCACTAGCCACTCTGGCTTCATTACGGTCGACGAAAGACTCGGGAATCATTTGTTCTTCTGGTTTTTCCCGGCAATCAACTCCGACCCTCGTGCACCGCTGGTAGTATGGCTGAACGGGGGACCAGGCGAGCCGTCTATGCTGGGGTTGTTTCACGAGAACGGGCCGTTAAGATTACAGCCGAATGGTAACGGAACTTTTATGCTCAAAATATGGAACGGTTCTTGGGCCGAGACATTTTCAATGTTGTATATTGACAATCCAGTAGGAGTTGGTTATAGTTACAGTGACAGCGGAGAGATTGGCTGTAGAACAACGCAAGAAGGCTACTCTAAAGATCTGTATGAATTTATTCAACAATTCTACATCATGTTTCCAGAGTACTTGCAAAGAGAGCTTTATATTGGTGGGCAATCGTATGCGGGGAAATATGTGACTTCCTTAGCAAGTCGCTTGCACAAGCAGATCTTGAATAAAAAGGCAAACATTCCTTTGACAGGAATTTACCTCGGCGCTCCATTTATTGACCCGTATTCTCAGAGTAAAGCCATGAGTGGTTATTTCTACTCCAGCGGGGCCATTTCTTTAAGACAACATAGAGACCATCAGAAGCTCGTGGACAGCATTTTTGATCAACTCCGCGTGAGACAGATCTCTGCAGACCAGGCTGTAACCACATTGCTCATGAACAATTCCATCGTGGGCTTGTGGGCGAACAACTACAACGCAAGGTCTGTTACTCCGTACGAAGAGTTATGGTACCTGATGAATACTCCCGCGATGAGGACTCTAGTCCACGCTGGGAACACCACGTTCGTGATTGGGGACGACGGCTTCAGGGCCAAGTTTAACGTGGACTGGACGAAGAGCGTCAAAGCGGAGCTGGCCGTCCTGCTCAACACTTACAAGGTACTCATCTACAATGGAGATTTGGACGCCGTGGTTAGCTCGGTTATGGTGGACGCTGCGCTGGCGGTAACGCGCTGGTCGCTCAAGGACCGCTACGGAGAATCAGTGAGGGATGTTTGGACCGACGGCTACAAATTAAAAGGCTTTTTCACCTGGACCGGAAAATTTTGTCGCGTGGTCATTCACGGAGCAGGACATAACGCACCTTATGACCAGCCAGAACTATCTCTAGACATGATGAGCCAGTTTATCAAAAATGGATGCATTCAGAATGAAAACATTTTGCTTTAGTTTTTTTTTTTGTAGATTTTTATATTCGCTAATCTTTGATAACAAGCATTGATACATTTTTGTTATTATTACTATTATACGACTAGCTAATATTGCTATTATTATAAAAAGTAAAGTTTCCTTTCAGACCTTGTGATCTATACAACAGATGATGTAAATGTCATCTATGGCTGACAGTTAACGAGGTTGTCGCGTGGGCTGCGGGTATCACAACGACCAACCACCTTTACTTTTTCCAACTAATGCCAGGTACCCATTAGAGTTGGGTGGACTCAGAGGCGTCCTAAAAAATTTTAAAATTTGAAATCCCAGTCTACAACGAGGGTCGAATCCGAGACCCCTCTGTTCGGGAACCAAGCGCTTTATCACTCTACCATCTACCAATATGCACCCAATAGTAAGTGCAAGAGACTTCAAATCATATTATCTTATTTATCGTTCTATTTTAAAACCTTCCTATCTAGCTCTCAGTATTTTGTTTCATCAGAATGAGTTTAGAAAGTAGTTAATGCAATATTTCAATTACCAAAACTAAACAAACTTGTGAGACAAATTTACACCCAAATAAAACGTTGTATTAGCAATGCCTGTACTTCAATGTCTCGTCTTTCAAGTGTATGTTGAATCGATTATTTTATTAACATCTTTCAAAAGGGTCTAGTACAATGCTAAGAAAGTCAAGTGTTTTTTTAATTGAAATTGTTTTACTCACATACACTCTTTTACTTGGTGTTATTTAAATGTAATCTGCGAAAAATTCATAAACATTTCCATATTGTTATCGTAGGTTGTAATTTACAAAGTCAATTTTTGGAATTAAGTTAATTATAATAAAATTAACGGTGTGATTTTTTCCCTGTAATGTCTGTAAGATTGAACTGATGAACGGTGTGCAAGAGAAGTCTATGTTCTAATATGACTTTAGTTATGTATGAATGAAATGTAAAGCTAAAACATGGAGCGTGTTAGTTGTACACGGCAATCAACAATTAAGATAAGATAAGATAATTGTATGTAAATATCATGCGACTTGTCATTATGAATAAAAGCGGATGTATATTATGTAATTATAAAATAAAATACTGTAAAAACAAACTGAATTAGTCTGGACTTCTTCATTTTCTTCGTCGAGTCATTTCGTAGCTGAACTTTTGACCCTGTCTTGAAATGCCCTGTGACCATGTGACGTAACGCGACGTGACGTAATGGGGCAAAGGTTGCTGGTTTTTCCACTTCCGGGTTGAAGATGTCAAGAGAAAAGTGGGAACAACTCCTTTAATTATTCCAACCTAATTTTCCACCGCCACCCACACCCTCCGCTATTAGTTTGGAATTTCTCCTGATTCATAATAACAACTAAATATTTTTTTTTAGAAAAAGATACGACTTTCAGACCTTGAGATCTAAATGTAAAGGTCACCTGTATCTTTGGCGATGATTTACGAAACCAGCGGAGCGAACAACCGCCATCATCATCATCATCAAAATCCATTAGAGTAAGGGCTTGAGAGGCTCAAATCCTCTCTTGCAAAAGCCCTGGACAGAAACCCTGCTGTCTTGCGTAGTGCATAAATGTCGCCATACAGGTCGAGAATTTTGGGTTTCCCAGACCTGTCGAGACAGAGATCAGCAAGTCTGGGGCAGTCAAACAGAATATGAGGCACGGTTACCTCTTCTTCCCTGCACCGGGTCACCGTGAATCAAAATTTGGCCATAGCCGCGAGAAATATGAGCCAAAAAGACAGTGGCCTGTCCTGCACTGTGCTATAATAGCTTGCTCAGGCCTGGACAGCCTCCACCACGGGGAAGTGCGGTCAGGGCGCCTCATGCACTCCCAGACTCCACGGGCTTTTTGGGACTTGTCCCAGCACTCAAACCACTTTTCCATTTCTGTTTTTTGTATTATAGCCAGGGCTTGATGAAAGCTTACAGCCTGATCAGTGGGTGGAATTTGCCCTCCCTGGTAGGCGAAAGAGTCTTCAATTGTGTTGCCAGTCACACCTATGTGACTCGGTACCCACTGCATTATTACAGGGGTGCCATAGCGTTGTTTAATGTTATGTGAAGCCATGATGACAGTGTTGATATTTGGGGGCCATGGTCCGGGGCTTTGCAAAGCCTGTAGTAAAGATTTAGAGTCAGTGACCACAACAATCTGTGTTGCCCTCAAATGTCCCTCGCCGAGTTGAGAGTCAATGACTTTTTAGGCTTCACAGACTGCCATGGTGTCCGCATCAAAACTGCAAACACTACCACATGGTCCAAAGATTTTGACTGTGTAAGAGCCAAGAAAGTCGATGTAGGCTCCATAGCCTTCTCTTCCATAATCTATTGATGCCGACCCATCAGTGTATGCAAACATAGCCCTGGGCTTGAAGGCATTAATGGTCTCCAGAGCTAGGATTTGAATGTCGTTAGAAGAACGGCTTTGCTTAGTGGCATTACTAATTTCAAGCGTATGTCTGGGGTCGTTGGGCGACAGGGGATGAAAGCGTTTTGTCGGTTGGTGGAGAGGCCAGCTTCATCAGATAGTCTAGTGGCATAATGCATAAAAGACTGCATCTGGATAAGTCTTCTGCATCTCCAACCATCCACTAGTTTTCTAGCTGGGAGGTATTCATCCAGCCTTTTATACCGCTCATAGCAGGTCAGTACTGACCTTTCCCTCCTAAGGTTTAGTGGACCTATATTAGCCATAATTTCATCCGCATTTACTGGACTTATCCTAAAGGTTCCACAGACAAATCTTCGTGCTTGGGACTGTATTTTATCAAGTTGTTCAAGAGCAGTCCAAGAGACATACATTTGCAAGCAACCGCCATTACTTTCCCCCATAGTCAAGTATCCAGTAGAGTTGGCAGAGGTTTCTAGAAAAACTTGAAATTCATCCCAGTCCAGCAGGATTCGAACGCTAGTCCTCATTGGTTCGGAAAAAAATCGCTTTACCACAAACACCCATAAATACTCAATATGCACTGACCAACTTCCAGAACTTTGTGAGAATATATTTGAAAAAATTTGCAAACAATACAATTTGGCTAAATGACATTAATTACAGTGAATGTTATACATGTATAAAACTTTATCGAGAGACTAGTTTGCAGTTCATTAAAGATTGTTATTTCACTTTGTATCTTCCATTTGGAGCTATGGATTCATTGAGAATAAAGTTGACTTCTGTTTCTTGAGACTGGTGGACAATAAAAAAAATTACTATTGTAAACCAAAGTTGCATTTATGTAACAAAGGCAAAATATAAAATCAAGCAAAATAAAAACAAGCAATATATATAAAAAAAATCCTTTAAAGAAAAATCAACAAAGTTTATTTAAAAGGAAAGAACTCCGTTCTTAAAATTATATCAACCTACAATGTACAAGTTATTTCCATATATGAAACAAAATAATTAATTATCAATGGTTTATTGAATAATTGACTATTTTTAGCGGCCCCCGAAATGGGAAAAGATGCTATTACTTTTGTGTGGCCTGTCTGTCCATCTGTCCGTCCGTCCCGTTTAGTTTTCAGAAACTAGAAGAACAAATAAAAATCGGACACCATGATATTTTATATCATTCAAAAATCTGATACAACGGCTACTTTTTACTTTTCCGAAAGTGAACTATCTAATTTTTTAAAATTATATATGTAAGCAGAGTTTTCAAAAATGTACACCACTTTTAAATGAAAAACTTCGGCAGAGGTATGTCTACACAGAAGGCCACAGACTTCTTCATTGATAAATCATAGATTCGCGCATTGGTACAAAAAATTTGCATCTATGGTCACAAGGGAAAAAGTAATAATGGATCATTATTAAATAGATTTTCCATTTATTAACTAACTCATGGAATAGAATACCGATTCAAATGTTTTTAAAAAGAATTTTAATACGAACTTCGTTTCAATTGTAAGTAAAAATATAAAAAAGGCGCAGTTTTCACATATCCTCATTAGGCTATACACTTGACAACAATATCAATTACAATAAATAAAGGCCATAAATAGACCTAGATTTAGATTTAATTGTATTAAACAATTTGAAAAAAAATTACATTTATAATCCATTAAGAAAATAGTTTATCTTCCCATAGCTCAGGGGTGCAAATTTATGTATTATGTGAGCAGTATTATCACATCAAGAACTGAATCTGATGTGAACAGTATAAGTGCACTATAACCCAGTAGTAGGCCTACTAATCCAGATCATAATATACCTAGATCAATTGGTAAGTCAAAAAGTCGATTAGTGCGTTAGAAAGTCAATTGGTAATTCCTTAAGTCTATTGATAAGCCAGTAGATCAATTGGTAAGACATTAAGTCAATTAGAGAATCACTTAGTTAATTAGTGAGGTATGAGGTCAATTGGTGAATCTGTGGGATAATGTGCATCATAAGATAAAAGCGTATCCAGAACTTTTAAATGCGTTTATATTTTATGTTTTTTTATGTGAGTGAAGTGTCTGTTTAGTCTGTTCCATGGCAGAAGTAAAGTAAGTGTTATGTTCTGAAGAGCCACTAAATTTATCTGCAAGGAATGTGTTTATCGGAGTTGGCGTTATAGCATCCATCTTTCCATAGGGTCATCCGTAAATTGTCCAAATAAATATAAATTATTCAAGATTGAGAAACAAAATAAAAGTGATTGAACGTTTCTTTTAAACTATTTGTTGAGTCTACAGATGTTTCAGAGGAAGGAAACAAAAGTTGTAATTATTGAACACATATTTAAATTGTCCTTTAAACTAACAACAGAATAAACTAGGGGATGAAAGTCATGATTGCTGTAAATCTATACGCTCTTTACTTATTTAGAGACTGAGGATTATAGGTTTGGAAAGTAAAAGTATAACATAAGAATGTTTACATTTAGATAATTAGGAGATATAATTTAAATTATAGACAAATATTTTGCACAAATGTGCCATTTCTCCCTCAAAAAAAGCGATACGATTTTTAATTCATTTTACGTTAAAGGGAGTTAATCTATGAAAATAAAATAAATTCAAGAATAACTGTTAAACATCACTGACCTCCCTTGACTTTTTATTTAAAGCCGTGAACTTATAGGTCCTTATTGTCGAACAATTTCCTTATCTTTGTCATTGTAGCAATGTGAACTTCTTCAGATTGAAGTCAGCCTACATACTTTTAAATTTGTTGTACATTTGTAGTATCTGTTTTTGCATGTAGTATGGAATTTGTAACAGTATGAAGAATTAGACGATTTAATCTCTAGTCTTTGATTTTGAGGATACCACCAGTCTATCAAGCCTTATAATGGGCTTAAGATAGACTAACTACTATGACAACAGAATATAGCGACTTAGAATCAAAAAGAATACTAACAGAATTCAAAAGTAAGACATTGTTTTTGGTTCGAGTTGGACTTAACATTAGGGCAATATAGGGGTTGACATGGCAAACAAGACACATTGAGACTTACAGACATGTTCATCCTAAATGTACCGTATTAAACGCGCAAATAAACAGCGGGTTTTTACGCTTTACAATCTAATGATAGATGTGCGGGCTATACAAAGGTGCGGGGCTTACACAATTTATTTCACTGATGAGTTTGAGTTTTGAGTTTAGGCACATCGGCACAATTTAGGCCATGTCGTGCCCTATTTCACTGATAAACATAGCATTAAACTATGGACATAATAGTGGTTCTTGAAAGTTTAAACCTACCCTAGTTCGCTGTGGGGTGGTGAAAACTGTATTGAAAAGCTAATGAACATCTCATTATAAACCTGAACAAAACAAATAGTACCCGCTGATAGTACTTAATGCACCGGTAGTTTACTCCAAGTGACGCTTTACACATCCGGGGTATATAGAGTGCGCATTGAATCATTTTTTTTTTACTTATTTTGTAATTTGTGCGGTTATACGCGTATACGGTTTATACGCGTAAGCGTGTTATATGCTCGAAAATGCGCTAACCCTTGGGAAGGAGGTGAACTAGATGATTTTTACCTCAGTGCAAAAACTACACACTTGATATCAATAATAAGATTATAAATGTTATTAATATTTTTACCTACTTTTATAGTGTGTCGCCCAAGCCTTTCCCCAACACAAAATCTAATATTTTGATAAAAGTGATGCTTTTGTACTATTGGATTGTTGTTGGCCTCCTTCAGTCGTAGGACAACTCTGGTTCATCTCGCACAGTTCCTCATGTGGCTGTGGAGCCCTATTTTTGAGAGACACTCCCGTCCACAAATAGCGCAGGTTAAGGTGGTAGCGGAGCTAGCCACATTTCGTATTGTACGTTTTTCTTCCTGAGCTGAGACCCATGTTCTTTCACTGTCCATAGCTTTCTTGGTCACTGTCTCTCTCTCCATCTGGTGCGGTCTAGAGCTATGTCTTCCCAATGGTCAGTATTGATGTTCACTGATTGGATTATAAATGTGGCAATTATTTAGTCAGAAATATAGAAATGATAGAAGAAAGATACTTGTGTTATGTCTTCATTCGACCGTCTCCACCCCCCCCCCCCCCCACTGCACCGCGAACAAACACAAAAGTAAGTTAAATGTATGTGGTAAACGTAACACATTTAATAACAAGGTTACAAAGACAGTTTTTGTGATAACAAAACTCAAAATCGGCCCCCGAATTTGTCCACCCAGGCAGGAAAAAAGGCAGGTTTCAATATTTTCAGAAGAATATCGGTATTAAATTCTATCAGAAGTTGTGCACCCAGGAAGGTAAAAAGGCAGGTTTCAAAATTTTCAGAAAGAATATCAGAATGAAATTCTATCAAAGTTAAATGACAGAGAAGAATAGAGAAAGAAGGTTGACAGATCTTGTGTGGTGCCCCAACAGTCCAGCAGACCAAAGGATAGGTGAAAGTGAAGGTGAAGTTAGATGTGAACCTGGCCTAACTGATGTCTTATGATGAGTATCTTATTAATCTAATTGTTTTGGAAAGGGACACAATCACTTATTCAAAGCCTCAAGAACAAAAAATTTACGTAAAAAAAAAATCCTTTAGTTTTGTGTTTCAAATTGTAGTCCTCCTCTGAAGTTCACGCGATAACATGAAAAACTAATTATTAATTGTTGCTTGAAATTATGTTCAACCTATTTGCATAGTAAATATATTTTTTTCTCTTTAAAAAAAAGTTAATAATTATTTTTTTTTGTAAATGTGTATTTAGTATGACAGACCTTAAAGATATTAGCAATACAATTGAAAAAAAAAAAAATTTTTTTTATCGAAAATCTAAAACCATTTACATAAATGTGTTATAAAAATTGTAAATTTCATCTCCCTTACTAAACAGCATCCAGTGTTTGTTCCTATTAATAGTGAATAGTTGTAAAAATGGTGTATTTTCATGAAAAAAATGCTGGCATAATTGATTTAAAAAATTAGATTTTTCGATTTCAGAAAAGAAAAAAGTAGCCGTTGCATCAGAACTTTGAATGATTACAAATCAAATGTCATGATGTCTTATTTTCATTTTCTCTTCTAGTTTCTGAAATCTAAACGGGACGGACGGACAGACAAACAGACGGACGGACAGACAGGCTAAACAAAACTAATAGCGTCTTTTTTCCCTTTCGGGGCCTCTAAAAAGGGCATTTATGTAGTAATACAATTTTTTGAATTATTATTTATTTTGCAAAACATATTTGAAATCGTTTACATAAATGTGTTACAAATATGCTATATGGCAATATATTGCTATTCTCATGACTATGTCATCTCATGCTTCTATATCTCTACTATTAATATTAAATAGTTGTGAAAATGGTGTATTTTTTAATGTTAAAAATGCTTGCATAGTTGATTTTAAAAATTAAATTTTTCGATTTCAAAAAAGAAAAAAGTATCTTTTGCATGAGAGCTTTGAAAGATCTAAAATACCATTTAAACTGGACGGACAAACAAAACTAATACTGTCTCTTATTTCTTCGGAGGTGCTAAAAATGACTATACCTTTTTAAATTTTGAAGACATTTTTTACAGAATGATGAGGGAAGGGTACACTCCCCTGTCACATATCTCTGAATTACATTTCATCGTTGACTGATTCAGCTCAGTCAAAGTTTAATTTTTTTTTCTGACGTCATCTGCACACTTCTTAAAATTTGTTATGAACGTCTGAAAGACCCGTTGAATGAATGAATGGATGATGTTCTCTAGCAGTCTGAAGTCCCGTTGAATGGATGAATGGATGATGTTCACTAGCAGTCTGAAGTCTGTTAATAATAAAAATAACAATAAAAATAATCTTTATTATCCTACAATTTAATTTACAATTGTGCATTGAACATTACATCACATGATAAGTGCTAACGAAACATATGATAGTACTCTGACTGATACGTTAGTACCACATTACGTACACTATAGTAGTGTTGTACTATTCATTTGGCCCTTAAAAACTAGTTAAATAATATTACAAGTCTTTTCAAAAGTTTAACTGCTGTGAAGTTATTGAGCATCTCTGAAGTATTGACAATGTTTGAATGAACAATGAACAATGTGTACAATTATAACAATCTGTGAGGCTATGAACATCTATGTGGTTCTGAACTTCTGCGAGGTTATGAAAAGTATGAGGGTTATGAACATCAGTTAAGTTATGAGCGTGAGGTTATGAATATCTCTAAAGTTATTTGAGATTATAAGGATTTGTATAGTAATGGATATCTGTGAGGTTATGAACACATTATATTTCATAAAGAAACAGATACAAATCAAAACAATGTACAATAAAAGATATTGACATACATTTTCAATAAAAATATTCTTTTTTTTTTTGTTGGACTGCGCACGCCAGGTAAGTTTCTAACGTCAAATGAAAACATTACATAACAAAAGATAAGAATGGTGAGGGCACTTGTAAGCTAATTAAACAAGAGTCAGCAGACAAAAGTGTACTGCGTGGGTGTAGAGACATGTAGAACAATGAGACAGGTCGAGTGGCTAGTTTGTCCATGTTTACATTATCTTCACGACCATAATTTTGTAGTGACCTTTTCGGGTTCTACATAGTAGGCCTATATAATTTTTTAGCTGTCACTCACTAGTCAAGTATAGGCGGCCTTAGCAGTTCGACGGGCCCGGGATACTGTCATACGCGGGCCTAAGAGCCTTAAATATAGACTATATATACCTTACCACATCAAGCTAACTTATTGTTTCAAAACATAGTACCTGTACTATTGGCTGTTCGACTATGTACTTGTTCTGAATGTAGGATTTCTCGGAAATGATTTTATCCCCAGTCTACTAATATTGATTTAGTGACCAACGGAACATTTTGCATGGTAACATCAACAAACAAGATAAAAAGAATTTCTGCTTTTGTAGGCCCCTCTTTCACCCTGGGCCTGGGACGGTTGTCCCACTTGCCACCGGCCGAGGCCGCTTCTGTCTGTCTAATGAGAATTTGTCACATGTAGCAAGTACTTATGATGAAGTCACTTAGTGCTAACGTCCATAATGTTTGGTCACGGACGTAATGGAGTTCATTTTACATTAAACTCGCTTAATAACAAATATCCATAACAGTTTTTTATAACATACAGTTTATAGAAAAAAAACATCTGAGGTATTAGGGTATCGGGATGGTTCAAGTTACATTTGTTTTTTTTTACAAAGCTTATATCAATTGACTCTGTCAGTTTGTCTGACACACATTTTGAACACCTCATTTCTCCCACTTCGTATTCTCGGATTAAGTTGAAACTCCGCACAATTATTCACTGTCCCTAACAACAGATGAATCCATCTAAACATTGAAAACTTATTTTATCAAAGAATCATAATGAATTAATTCTGTTATATGTAGAGACAGTACTACTCAAGGGGAGATAGGCCTCGTATAAAGAATTAGGTCGTCAGCTAAAAATAAAAAAACTAACAATCTGTAACTATAGAACCTATAATCCTAGACGCCTAAGTAGTACACCTTTCTACGCCGTAGTTCAGTAAACCACAGTGCCATATTTAGACTTTAAAAGACACTTAACTATTTCAGATATTATTGCGGCCATTTTGGATCGCTATATAAGTCCATGTAGTGTATTGTCGTTCTTGTAAACAAATCATGCCTTATTTTCATCTATTATCATGTCAAAAAACAAAAAAGCTTTTTAACCATAGACACCCTATAAATAGATAGAAATGAAAGTGTTTTGTTCACCAATAAAATATGAAAACAACTGGGAAGGGTATTTTAACGCATATCGTTTATACGGTGTTTCGGATAAAAAGAACACTAGGTAAATTTTCATTTTGAAGGTCTAAGGTGCATTTAGTTGATATGAACTACAATTAGGACATCCGTGTTGACTGTGAGTGGTTCAAAAAGAAAACAAATGTAAGACACTAGGACAAGCGGTGCAAGTGTTTTAAATATATTTAAATAGATAGCGCATTCCAGACACTAGTTGCTTCCAGCTACTCAGGTCAGTACATCAGTAGATATTTAACTTGTTAAAATGTCGATTATTAAAACAATGTAGAAGAAACATCGATACATATTCATTGTGCCAATACGTCTATGTTTGATAACAGTGTAGAGTCCATTTTATCCATGCTATTAATACATGTTCTATTTCTTTCAACATAATCAGCAATGTCATGTTATATGATCAATTATACATTTCAGAGGTCTGGTGACATATCTGATTAAATGCAATGCTTAACACTAGCATTGTCAACTAGTGAGGATAATATTTCTATCGTTACAAGATTATTTCACTACATGTCTCAACCTTAGTCTATCAGAAACTACTAATAAAATATATCCTATGTTTATTCTATTTAGTACTATAAATAAGAACCATACCTAACATATACTATACCATACAACTAAATCTTCGGTTCTCTTTTTAAAAATATTTCAATGCTAAGAATCAAGAAATTAGTTCATTTTAAAAAGTTAAAATAGTAGCAACCAATTAAAAAAAAACTACTTATAAATCAAAACAAAGCTTATCTAAGGGAAAGAAACGCTAATTACTGCCATTTATCTGAAAATGGCAGTATTTAGCTCACTTTCTGATATGTAAAACAAAATTAATTAATTAGTTCTAATTGATTAATTAATTGGCTATTTTTTTATTGATTAGTGTATTTTCATCGACTCTGAATAATTATGCTAAATTTTAATTGGATCTGAGAATAGAAGAATAAAACGTGTCAAAACGTAAAAAAGGGATTTAATTCATTTATGTATCCACATCTCTCGTTAAGTAGCATTTATTCCCCTTATTTCGATATCTTACAAAATATTTAATCACCAACAATAACTTAACTAATTGTTTCATTTTTAAAATGGACTCATGTCTTGTCATGTTCAATGTATAATTGTGCAAATTTTAACTTCATCCTTCAATGGGCAATGGGAGAAAAAAACATGCTCAAAGTGTTTACCAGACAGACAGGCAGACAGACAGACAGATAAAGTTGATATAAGTTGTAATAAAGAAAAAGTTTAAAATTATCTTTAGAAATGAAAATTTGAAAAGTTATAATGTATATATAAAAAAACAACTAATATATATGAATCGTTCTGGCTGGTAAAGCGCTTTGTTTCCGAAAAGAGGGGGTTTTGGGTTTGAACCCTGGTTAAGACTTTGATTTTTTATTTCGGGATCTATAGGGCGCCTTTGGGTCTGCTCAGCTCCACCTGATATTGGCATTAGGAATAGTAAAGGCGGTCGTTGTGATGTCCACATAGCACACTAATTAACCGTGGGCCACAGAAACAGATGACCTTCACATCCCCTGCAAGGCTTGAAAGGTGGAAACTAATTATATTAGATATTATAATAACTAATTATGTTTTAACCGCAAATTCCTTTAAAAGGACATTAATACCCAGTGTATGCCAGGTACTAATTTCATTAACTATTAGATAGCACATGAGTTGTTTTTTTCTTTCTTTCTTATTAGATATTGATTATGCTTAGGGCAATACGTCTTTTGCTGGCCGCCGCGTTTTGCGCGGTCTGCCAATGTGCCACGAATGTTGCCATAACCAATCACTGGAACGGAGGATTCCAAGGGGAACCATGCATCCCCATCACCAAGGAATTGAACGGGTGGAGGGCGCACCTCTTGTTCAGCGAGGACGTGGACACTATTGAAGTCTGGGCGGCTGAGGTCACCAAGTTAACTCCAAGAGATTTCCTGCTCATCAACAAGGATTACGACGCTCAACAGCACGTAGGGGACCAGCTCTGCTTCACGTTTGTAGCCCGTGTCAACAACAAGGACATCACCCCGACCGTAACACTCTACATCGAAGGTATGGACGGCCCTGGTTCGAACCCTACTCAAGGTCCTCAAAATCCAGTGGGTACCTCGGCACCGAACACTGGTGGTGGCTCTGCTAGGAAGGACTACGCCAAAGCTCTGGGCAATTCAATCTTATTTTACGACGCTCAGAGGTAAGTAGCGTTGTATAGTTTCAGTTTAATTATGATGAACAATGTTGCCCACTCAGCAGTTCCATCCCTCTCCAAGCAGCTGATGTATCCAAAGGTACGCAATTGCCTATACAGTTTGAGATCTGCCTCGTCGCAGGTTCTGCAGGGATATTGTACTATGTGGTACAAACTGCCTAAGGCCGCCTAAGGGTCGCCGCCTTCAGATTTTTCCACAGGGTTGACTCTCGAAGTCTTTCCCATGATTGGGCTAGACGCAAGACAGCAGAGGTTTGAATTCAGCTTTGCTTCTCCTAGATGGGTAGCCAGCAATGGCTAACGAGCCACTCCAGCCCTAAACTGATTTAGTTACTTGCATTCGTCTCTTCTTTGACAATCTATTTACGCCAAACCGAATTCAATATTTAAAGATGAATGAATTACTTATAATGTACTTGACGTCATTCTGAGATTTCCCATCTCAATCTTTACCCCAAACGTAATAAAAGATTCTTATCATTAGATGTTAACAAAATGTTCATATTTCTAAAGATCTGGTAGACTACCCTCTAACAACCCGATCCGTTGGAGAGGCGATTCAGCGGTCAACGACTGTGTACCGGGGGGATGGTACGATGCTGGGGACCATGTGAAGTTTGGCCTTCCAATGGCTTCGTCCACCACCCTCCTCCTGTGGTCACTCTACAGGTAAGCATTATGGGAAATATACCAACAGAAGCCAGAGGTAGGAGTCTATAAAAAGCTACTTGGTTAACGACATTTACAACGAGACGTCTCTAGGAATTGTAGAATTTGGGAAATGTCTTATAAAAAGGGGTTAAAGTTCGAATCAACTTTTGTGTCTAACAATATTCATTGTTATTTATAGGTGAATGCTTGAAATTCAAACGTTGTTTCAACAAATTGTCGTTTAAATAATAATCAAATCAAAAGATAAAAATCTAAGAAATTCTCTTTTGATTTTTGCTATCTAGGGACAACATTGGCGCCAATTTTTGGAGTCTCTATGAATTATATACATCTTTGTTGTATGGAGTTAAATCATTATATACTTTACATTGTAGTAATTTTTAATTAAGAAAGAAAACCTCTAGACGATGTTATATTATTTAAAGCTGCAAGAGAAACTGGCTAGTGGTATACTAGTATTCCAGTCTTCATTAACCATGTTTACTTCTAATTCTTTAACTGGTATTATCCCATGCCCCATGTTTTTTTTAGTACTGCATTTTGCACTAATTCGCGTACTTGATAGTACTGGCATTTGTTATAACATTGAAAAAGGCAGTTTGAAAAGATCATTTGAATTAAACTTCTGCTATTGGACCACATACATTTTGATCTAATAATAAATAATACAAAAATAGTATCACAATAAGCAGACGACTGATTTCCCTTCACTGTAGATTTAAAGACGGCTACGCGAAAGCTGGACAGCTGGACATGATGTATGATATGATCAAATGGCCGTTAGATTATTTCCTCAAGGCCTGGAACCCACAGTCAAGAGAACTGGTGGTCCAGGTCGGAGACGGCAATGCTGATCACTCTTTCTGGGGTCGCCCCGAGGACATGAACATGGCACGCCCCTGCCAGACAGTCAGTTCTTCGAATAAGGTAAAAAAAATATTGAACAAAATCTAAGAGGAAGAACCGCAATATCACTGCTTTATTTCTCAATATTGCAAGGTTAACCCCCCTTTTTAAATTATTAATTACTATTACTTGATTAATTAATTCGTTATTTTTTTTTTATTGACTCGTGTATTGTCTAGACTAAGATTCATTTTGCAAGGTTTCAAATTGATCCCAGAATGTAAATTAAGAAAAGTAAAAGTGTACTATATTGTTACTATACAGACTGACGAAGTGAGTTAAGTAAAGATGATATTATCCCATGATAGGCTATTGTTGTGTTATTTCATGCTCAGGTCATATTAAACAAACAACAACTAAATCACACAGAAACTAAAACCTGAACGTTTCAAAGGGGAGATGTTTAAACACAACCATACACATTTGAAGGAGAATATCGAAAACTAGTATCTAGATTTCTATCATTTTTCTATAAATCAAACTACCATATTTTTAATAATAGAAAAGTAATTGTCGAAACATATTGTCAAATAAATCAAATAAAACTATTTTTATAAAATGACTTTTTCTAGGGTAGTGATATAGCTGGTGAAACAGCCGCTGCACTGGCCGTTGGATCTATCGTGTTTAAGGAAAAGGGCGATACTTCCTACAGCACACAGCTACTCACGGCTGCGGAAAGTCTTTTTGCTTTTGCTAAATCTAACAGGTGAATAATACGTATGAGTGTCTTAATTGTCTAAACACTGGCCTATGCATGATCTGAATGTATGAAAGCTCAGTAGCGCAGCGAGGTGCTAATGAGCACGGATTCAAGAATAGAATGTTGGTCCAATCATCAATTAGAAGGTACATTGTGAGCCGTTCCTTATGTATCAGTGCATTTACAAAAAAAAATATTCCAAAGTAGGTGCGAATTTGTACAAGTAACAGTAATACTGTAACAAGTAACATAGTCATATGATTCAATTCGAATTCTTACAAGTAACAGTGTCGTGTTGTAATGGAGAAACAACTATTTTCCAATAGCTTCCGTGGTCCCGCAAAGCACCCCATCGCGCCATGGCTGCTACCCGCTGTTTATACCCTCAGTTGAGGTATACGGTATTTTCAACTCAGTCTTTGTGTTTTACAGAGGTATATTTAGAGGCTCGGCACCTTTCTACTCATCAAGTGCGGACCAAGACGAGATGTGCGTCGCTGCTGCCTGGCTGTACAGAGCCACACGTAACAACCAATATCTCAATGATGCCAACTCACTTGTAGAGGACGCCTGGGCCTGGGCTCTGGGCTGGGACGACAAAAAAAGTAAGTTCTTTGTGTGTTTTTAGTTGTTCAGTTCTTATACATTTGATCTGAAAACCAATCTTTATCACGAAAATATTAAATTGGCAGTTTTACCATTGTTACTCATACAAGCTGAAGATCAAGGCTTTAATTACATCTACTTCATAGTACTTCTCAACACGAGGATATGGAGCAGGTTACTCTCAAAACATACACGAGTGTGTCATAATGTGGGCGTGGCTATTTGTAATTTGCTGGAGGATGAACCTTACTCTAAATACACTTAGATAACACAGCAGTAATGATATATGTAAAACAATTATTCGAATAGGCCCACACAAGATAAAAACTATTAGGCCTACTTTGATCCTCCTCAGCCGTTCGGCGCATTGGGCGACAAGCTGTCTCCTTGAAGGTCTGAAAAACCTCAATTGCAACAGAAACGACACATTTTAATTCATAGGGATAACTTAACATACTGCGAGGGCGGTCAATTCCCGATGACTGTGTTGGACCAAATCCAACAGGACGTCCAATGCCAGATCAAGTGGCAGAAAAAACTGTGCAGGTAGAAAAACAAATGTAGAGCAAATGTTGATCACTGGACTACATATTTAAAGAAGCTTATAAACGCCGACTGACTCACGTCAATGTTCCTCTATTTCCTTTTGTTTTGTTTATGCCTTTAAATTCTCTTCATTCCTTTGTTGTAATACCCATCACCATAATGTCCTGTTTCAGTTGCTTGCCAGCTTATACTGTACGAGGAGACACAAAAGTCTACACTAAAGGACGCAGTGGTCGGGTTCATGCAGTCCTGGTTACCTGGGGGTGGCATCACGTACACACCTTGTGGCCTGGCCTGGAGGGATCAGTGGGGCGCTAACAGGTCAGAACAGTTTCATGTATGCACGTATTAAATAACGTCAACTAGTTCTGCTGACACATTTAAATCAACTAAAACTTATCTTTGTGGCCTGTTTATCTTTACGGAAAAGAAACACCTGTTGGGAAGTGTCTTGTCTGTTTCACTCGCAAAGTGTGTAGGATAAATATTTGCATTTTTCTTCTTTTGTTTATCTTGTCAGTAGTTAACCTGAGATTGTATCAATAAGTACACCTGCACCATGGCGTAACTATCACACTGAAAGTATTGTATGAACAAGAAGAATGGAAAGGAATTTATGAGTTACAAAAAAACAAAAATATTTATAGATCTGCCTGAATAAGGATAATTCAACGATTTTTTTTTAGATTCGTCATTTAAGCAAAATAATCAATTATAATTAAAGTTATACAGATTTTTAGCATAACACAGATAACTATAGGTCTACTTTATTTATCATGCAAGCACAATTTAAAAGGCATCATGTAAACTTGTCAAGAGTAACATTTAGATGTAAGTTAACTGTTTAAAGAAAGGGAAATATGTAATATATCATATCACAATATAAAACAAACATATTTGGGGCTTTATTTCTAGAAAATAAATTTCAGACCAATTGGGACAGATAATTTACAGCTCAAGAAGAATCCCTCAGTTCCAAATCCTAGTTCTCAATGGAATTTGAACTCTAGACTTCGGAAGCTATGTTCTTTACCACTCAGCCCCCTGGCTTTACTTTAGTGGTATCATAATTACATGTCAAGACAGAAAATGAACTAAAATTAGATCCGCATCGAATTAATTTAGTGATTGAATTGAAATAAATTTAACAAAATGAAAAAAAAAAAAAGCTAAATCTAGGCTTAAGGCTTAACTCATTTTTAACGTAATATAAGAAACCAAGAAAATGGCCTACAGGGCCGGATTTAAGTATGTGGAGGCCTCTACAATTTTTTGTGAAAGCTTTAATAAATCCATTGACGAATGAAGATACATATATCTAAAAGTATGAGATGATTTAGAAGAAAGAACGAGAGTTTTTCTATATTTAATGTCACGTTCCGTCAAAAATTATTTAATATATATTATATTTAAAACGTGTAAAGTTTTGAGTTTATGGAAGTCAAGTCGCTTGGTAATTCCGGAGCTTTATTTTCTTACTCCTAGCGTGACGCAAGCATACACTTCTTAATCACGACATTTTGTCAGACGTAAAAATGCGATAAAAAAGTTGAAAAAAAAAATTCCGATCCTTTGAAATTCGAATATATTTTTATCTCTTTTGTGTAGGCCCCGGGCTGTAGCTCTGTGTGCCATCGTTTAAATTCGGCTCTGCAGGACTATAACATATATAGCTTAAATTTAGAAAATGAGCTTAATTGATATTTGATGATTGGAGTCTTATGTTCTCAGATATGCTGGAAACTCAGCATTCTTAGCCTTGTTGGCTGCTGAGGCTGGAATTAATACAGCGGACTACAGGAAGTGGGCGGTGGAACAGATCAACTACATCCTAGGGGACAACAACCACGACGGCGGCTGCTACAGCTTCCAGATCGGCTATGGCAGCAAGTTTCCCAGACAGCCTCACCACAGAGGAGCCTCATGCCCTGACAGACCCGCCCCTTGCAGTGGAGCTCAGCTTAACGACCCTGGCCCAAGCCCACAGATCCTCGTTGGCGCCATTGTTGGAGGACCGGAAGCCAATGACAACTACCGCGACGTCAGGACCGACTACATCCTGAACGAGGTAGCCACGGACTATAACTCTGGATTCCAAGGCGCACTCGCTGGCATCGTGCACCTTCAGGCAACGAACAATCTTCCAGTCACCCACAACAAATGTCAATGTAACGGGTAAAAAGTCTAAAGATACAATTATTGTTTGTCTACTAGATAAATATTGAATAAACATGCAATACGTTTAAGCTCTGCAAGAAATAGCGTATGTTGTTTATTTTATACATTTTTATGAATTTGATTTCTTAGCAGGAGGATAGCCAACGCATATATCTACTTGTGTAGCGACGCAAGAACACCGTAGTTTTCATGAGACCATTGCATCACTCATTCGCATACTTCATAGAAAATGGTTCATAGTTTAGTATTCATTTCCTTACAAGAAAAGGCTGTTAACAATCACGGTCTGCATCACACGATCATTAAAAATTCATATTAAAGTAAAAATAATGTTTCCATTTCAGACCTTGCGATCTGTAGTGTTTTGTATGTAAAGATCATCCGTTTCTGTGGCCCACGGTAAACGAGGGTGTCATGTGGCCAGCACAACGACCAACCGCCTTTACTTTTCCCCCAACTAAAATCAGGTACCCATTGGGTGGACTCAGAGGCGACAAAAAATTCCGAAATTCCCAGTCTTCACCAGGATTCGAACTGGAAACCCGGTTAAGAAGGCAAACGCTTTACCACTAAGCCATTGCGCCTCTTATTACCAGGTAACAAAAAGGCGAGGAAAAAAACAAACAAGGAGTCGATAACCCAAAAATCACCATGAAGAATAGGAAACTAGCTAAATGTAAAGAACAAAATACTAAATAAGACTTCTTCACGCAAGGGAAAGAACTGTATGATCTATTTCCCTTAATATCTCTCTCAATGAATTAATTACTTGTAGTTTTTTCTTTAACTCGTTAAATATTTAATTATGTATATTTTGTTAATGAGAAAACCAGAAATAAAACTTGTATCAGACAGAGTGAGTTCCTATAAGCTTTATCATCTAGAGTTCCTTTAACTGTATGCTCTGTTTTAACGGGGGTCTTAATACTTTCTCTTACTCTCAATTAATCTTGACTTCACCATGATTAGATAATATGTATAAAAACAAAAATAGAACACTGCGCTGGAGAAAAAGAAAAGCTTGTTGGAATAACGTGTAGGGCGTGGTGGTCGAGAGATTTCAGAGCTTGGCTTCAGAACCGAGAAGTCACAAGTTTGCAGAGCAGTGAAATTTGTGACTGTAGGATAACCTTGAATCGACTCAGTTCTAATGTCTACCTTATTGGAAAAAAGTAAAGCCAGTTGGATTTGTCCTGAACACAAGACACTTTGGTTAAATGTCTTCTGAACAAACAGACGATTTTTACATCATCTGGCACCAAAAACGCAATGGGAATGTTTTTTTAATCTAATAATGTTTTTATAAGTCCCCACGCCCTAAATACACAGACACAAGAAACACTAAACTTTTCAAGCTACACTAGTTAAGATAAAATTTTTAAGATAATGTATGTTTTAAATCAAGCGTTCCCAAGGCTAGAATACAATTTTGGCAGAATTCAGACAATTTTTCCTCGCAGCAATACAGACCTATTTTCGGAAAGTCGACTTTTTGAGTTATCTGCTAATTCAGCAGACGACCTCAAGATTGAAAGTAAAGGTGTACACGATGGGAAAGACACGGCTGCGAAATGTTCTAGAAATCCGAAAAGTTTCACGAACTGGAGCTACAGTTTTAAAGCGTATGAGACACAGCGTGACAGACTTAGTGTCGTCTGGACATTCTGACCACAGGTGAAAAAATAGTCATAAACACAGGCCGATATCACGGTCATAAACGAATCAGGGCTGGAAAAGAAAAATCTATTCTGTAAGGTGAGGCCGGGCTTTAAAAAAAGTTATCAATCAACATGTAGATCACATTGGGGGAGATCATAAATGAGATTAGTAAAATGGACTGTGTGTCTAGAGCTGGACCAAGGGACCAACTGATTTAGAACTCTAGGCAGCTAATAACTGACACGATTCTTATTCATTTAGAATATAAATTGTAAAAAGATTGTTTAAAAGATTAAGTATAAACTTATGATTTATTTAAAAATTCCCAAACTCACTTTACCGATATCATGAACAAGATGCACAAGTGAATTGGGGGAATCCTTTCGAATAGACACTATTACAGACACATATACATAAACACAAGGATGAAGAGCTTTTTGTTCAAGTGTCCAGACTTTTATCAGTGTTCCGTCTTTTTGAACTTAGCAAACAACAAAAACATTTATCAGATGTTTGTTTTGGGTCAGAAAAGAAGTTAGCCATGATTAATTCTCTACTAGTTGTGCTCCTTACTTTATTGGGATGATTGTCTAGAGAGTAAGAGGAGGTGGACACGGTTCTGAGGACACATTTGCTAAGTTATATCTAACCTTTACAGTAAGTGGTTTAGTTTTTAATATCTATATTATTTTTTTAAGTAATAAAAACAGGACTTTGTTTGATGGGAATTGATTATTGTATTTGGTTGACCTGTACCTCAAGCTAGATTTGTGATGAAGACAGAGTTTATTCATTTGAAAACATTTATGAACCATTTTCTTTTTCAAATCTCTAATAGTTGGCAGGTATAATTATGATTTAGAATAATTTAGGTAACTTTATGACTGTTTTCACTTTGCTGGCCAATGAGCAGTTCTATATTTACTATAATCTGTGTCCGGGTTCTCAAGTTGTCAATTAAACAAAAAATTTTGCAGAAAAAATAAAATACAAATTAGGAGAAATTAAGCACACTGTAATAGTTGCTAATGGTAACACTAGGGGGTAAATTACGAGATGATGTAATACCAGATGTTTAGGTTTTTAAGGCGAGAAAAAAAATTGTATCTAGACATTGAAATACGATTAGCCGTAGAAGTATTGAAAATATATATTTTTTTAAAATCAAGTAATTAAATAGGACAAGATAATTTTGAAAAGGCTAAACATCCTTTTACAACTTATAGAGCAATTATTTTGATGTTTATAACTAATGAATGCCAAATTTAAAAAAAAAATGTTTTCTATTCACCCCCCCCCCCCCTCCTTTTAGAGCGAATCGTGGTTAAGTGAATGTACAGATCTACTAGACTCTAATATTCCAATGATAGTTCTTTAGATTTAGACTGTTCAAAATGTTCCTGAACATAAACTTATTAAACTCTTAAATGTATGCGCTAATTCAAGAGGACATATAGATCTAGTCCGTTCAAGATAAATATTTTCTAGTGCTCTAACTAAATTAAAAAAAATATTTCTTTTTATACTTTGAAAAATTATAATTGTCAAACTAATTTTCTCCCAATTTGGCCAATGAGCTAGTAATTCTTTTCCCATCGATATACAACAACTGTCAAATTTCTATGTAAATCATTTGAGCCGTTTTCAAGATCCGTGTCCAGGTTCCATAAAGGTTTAAGTTTACGAGAAGTATTTTAAACGTAGCTGTTACAGTAAATCTATTCAGCAGTTCTATACGGTGCTACTTATATGTTGTTTTTTTAATTGCGACATCTTTAATGAATATCTTTACTTCAGTTTGGGTTTTTAGTACAATCTATAGAAAAAAACTGTCCCAACGAATAGGTCTATAACTTTCTTATTCTATGACTTAAGATTGTTAAATTTTTGTTACATTTATCTTACGATTTACATATATTAAGCATGCTATACGAATTGAATTGGTTTTATAATAATTATGTCTAGAACCTACGAGTTCCTTATTAACCATGATCGACTGGAGTCTACTGCTTCTGCTAATCCTTCATCCAGCACTTAACTGTGTCGCTGAAACTCCAATATCGATCCTGGGACACTGGAGTGGCGGTTTCCAGGGTCAGGCGTGCATCCCAATCACTAAGGAACTTGACGGCTGGAAGGCGCACATCCTCTTTAGTGAAGATGTGGACTCTCTGGACATCTGGGTGGCAGTGGCTACCAAGATCTCCCCCAGGGAGTACTTGATCCAGAACACGCAGTACAAAACTCAGGAGCACGTAGGGGACAGGCTGTGCTTCACGTTCCTAGGGCACGGCCTCGGGGACATCGTGCCCACAGCCAGCGTGTACGTAGAGGGTATGGACGAGCCAGTGGGGCTCAACACCACTCACGTGCCGACCGGTCCAACGACGCCCCCGGGTCCCACGCACGCGCTCCACCCAGTAAGGAAGAACTACACTGACGCTTTGGGGAAATCGATTTTATTTTATGAAGCTCAGAGGTCAGTAGATAAAAATAACATTTTATTTTTAAAAAAGCTTATATTAACCCACTCTGTCTGTTTGTCTGTCTGGTAAAAAGTGTGTACACGTTAGTTCTCCCACACCCATTCTCGGATCCAGCTAAGACTTCGCACAATTATTCATTGACATAGACACGACAAGAAATAAAAAAAAAAAAAAAAAGGAAACCAATTAGAAAATTAATTACTTGTAATTCATTATTTTGTTAAAAAAGCAACAAGGGAAACTAATACTTCAGTATTCGCAGATGTAGTTAAATTTGTTGGGTTTAGTCCCCTTAAATAATAAATCACGTTATTTCTTCCTCATGCATTCTATTGTAATAACTTGATGAAGTGCAAAGTCTACAAGAAGTTTGTTATATAGAAATACAGTGTTGACATGTAATCATCAGACGGATAGAACCAAGATAAGCCATGAGCAGTAGATAGAAGGTGCATTCAGGGCGATGTCCTCAGTTCGCTGTTCAAGACAGATTTCATAATTCAGACTCGTATCGGGAATCTTTAGACACTTTAAGACACACTAACAAATAGCAAGATTTCTGGAGGATCGGGCGTACAGAAGTCTTGATAAACTGTACATTTTTAAAGCCAAATATTATTTTATGTTTACTCTTTTATAAAAATAAAAGGAGATATTATTGTCAATATTTTTCTGTATGAAAATCGCAAATATTTTTAAGATAGAATATTCTAAATGCAATTAATGTAGTGACCACTTCTATTATGTATTCTAATAACCGACCACTTTTTGTTTCAACTATAGATCTGGAAAACTACCAGCCAATAACAGGGTGCCGTGGCGTGGTGATTCCGCCCTGAATGACTGTGTGCCCGGTGGCTGGTATGACGCAGGAGATCACGTGAAGTTTGGTCTACCAATGGCGTCCACCACAACAGTTTTACTTTGGTCCATTCTCAAGTAAGCTAGGATATGAGCACGCCCTGAGATACTGAAAATATGGTCATTTTAGTAGTTTATATAAGTCCAACGTTAGGCTCAATGCTGTAGATAATAATAATATTTCACTTAGTCAGTGCATATTTTGTCAGCATTAATCCATGTAGTCAGGCTAAGTCAGCTGATAGAACATATAGTCTCCAACTACAAATGATAGTGATCTTATTCAAATCTTCTGTGGCATTTTATTTCTCGAGAGACGATCTTTTCCTTTTGCAACTTTTTGTGTGACTAAAGAGGACAATCCTTTATACACAGCTGCGATCGCAGGTTGGGCATATATAATCACCAGGCGCCGTTGCATTTTACCCTTCTTTCTGCTTCTGTTGTGTATGACAACAAATTCAAATGTTATACTACTAGTATTTAGATCAGATATCACTATGTGCCTGTTTCCTGTGTTTTTAAACTATTAGGCGCTTCTGCGGTGTCTAATGTGGATAAACCAAACGGGGCTAACACTCAACGATATCCAATAACACCGGCGAAAGGCCGAACAATCAATGTAAGCTAGTTGACGCTGATACTGAATGTAGAACAAGAAGTTTAATAGTAACGAAGGGAACTGTCGAATGTCAGCTCACTCTGTACGTTTATAGCAAACTTTCTCAAAGCCATCCCGAAAGTGGTCTGTTTACATCGACTGATATTTCGCTATATCCTCCTAAAACCTAGCCTTGTTTTTACTAGTCACGTCATTGTCTCTAAGTCAAAACTTCCCCTATTTACGAAACAAATAATTAATTCCAAATCGTGACATAACACAACGACTAGGTTCAAGGATGGCTACGTCCAATCTGGACAACTAAACAACGCAATGGACCAGGTCAAATGGACGTTGGATTATTTCCTGAAAGGCTGGAACCCCCAAACAAAGCATCTTGTCGCCCAAGTGGGAGATGGCCGGGCGGACCATTCTTACTGGGGTCGACCTGAGGACATGACTATGCCAAGACCCTGTCTGTTTATCAACGAAACTGTTAACGTAAGTGTGTGTGTGTGTTGATTGAAATGTGAGGATGTGTTGATTAGTTACATCCCCGGATGCGACCATGAATAACACACTAAGTAAACAAGTAGTTTCAAGAAAGAGATCCAACAACAGAGGCAACATTACTTCATGTCGTCTGCTATTTCTAAGTCGTTATCTACTCTGTCTACGACATAACATCCATCAAAACATTCACACTGCACTATTTGACAACAGAAAATGGATAAGATAATACAAGGGATGTAACTGATACTTTACGTCCAAAACAAAATCAATACCAAAACAAGCAAACGAAAAAATAATACTTTAAAAAACCATAGCTTATCTAAGGGGAAATGACCGTTAATTACTATCATTTACTGATAATTACAGCTATTAGCTCCCTTTCTGCAATAGAACAAATTAAATAAATAGGCCTAGTACTAAATGATTAATAAATATTTGGATTGATTCGTGCATTGTTATAGACTAAGAACAATTATGCGAAATGTCAACTTGCTCCGAGAATGGGAAGTGGGAGACAGACGCGCCAGACAGGGGAGGAGATGGAAACCTCAACACAAATGTACAGCTAGACCCCTCGTCTTGTTGGTTGAGTGAAAGGGAAACTCCGATGGTTTGGACATTTTTTGATACAATATATGTTTTGATTTACATATAATGAATATATTATCTCTTTTTTTTAAAATTTGCAATAATAACTTAGTAATTGATGTTTTTCCAACGTAATTTTCCTGCGCATCCAAGACAGTCAGACTTTCACCGGGTTTCTATGTGACGTCACAACTACGTTTAATTTAATCTATTGACTTCTGTATAAAGGGAGACAGTACAGCAAAGTTTACATTCTCGTAAAAGAAATGTATCTTGGTCCATGCAATTAGATCTAGGATCTTGTATGCAAAGAAAAAAATGCGTATTAAAAGTAGATTTACATGCTTGACTAACCACGGCAGTGTGTATTTTCTCGCCAGACCACTCAACACACACAACAAACCCTATCGCTTGGTTGTCTTGTCATGGCCGACTACACGTAGTCTCGACTAGCCTTACACTGAACAGTTAGTTTGAATCAGTCAGACACACGATCTATTTACTTCTTGGGACAGGGAAAGACTTACTTTTTTCTTAAGTTGATTATCCAATGCTTTTAGATCTATTTATACAAGTATATGTATGTATATATTTATATAACTGTATCATAGATCTGGACTAGGCCGTCACTAAGCCTAACAGCTACTGTAAGAATGAAGCGATACGATTGGTTAAAATAAATGTAGTTTCTCTTTCAGTATTGTTGAGGGAAGCGACGTATGAAATAGCTTAAAACAAAATCTCAAAGAATCCCGTTTTTTTATGTCAAGAATTTACTGACTAATTTATTAAATATAAATGTTTCAATGCATTTAAATACAAAATGGTATAATGTTTACTATTACAACTTTTCACGCAGAATTTTTATATGTCAATAACTCAAATTTGCAAAACCATCGAAGTTTCCCTTTAAGGAATGAACCACACGGGAACGTCTTGTACTTTTATTGTAAGATGTCAAATGAGAAGAGGAAAACTAATACCTTATTACAGTTTATTTTATTATAAACAGATAGTTTCATTGACCTTTCATTTAATTAAAGATTAGCAAAGTTATTTTTTTGTCATCAAACTTTTATATTTTAAAACATTGAACCTGCAATCGAATTTAGGAGTATATCTTTCACTAAATAAGGCATCCATTTTCATTTGTTTCCTTAAAGTTGTAATAACAATGTCTTTCATTGCTAGGGAAGTGATATTGCTGCTGAGACAGCTGCGGCTCTAGCTACAGGGTCAATAGCCTTCAAAGAAAACGGCGATGCCGCTTACAGCACCCAACTCTTAACAGCAGCTGAGAGTCTTTATAGTTTTGCTAAAACCCACAGGTAAAACAAAATCCATAGGTAAGGAATGATATTAAAGATAACACATGATACCACAGGTATGAAATGATATCAAAGGTAACACATGATACCACAGGCAAGAAGTCATACCACATGTAAGACATGATTCCACAGGTAAAAATGTATAATAATGTAAGAAAGGATAATACATGTACAAAGAACACAGGTAAGAAATGACAATGTATAATGCTAAACCAGGCAACAGTTATCTGTCGTGAGAAAATGACAGCTCTTCTCCAAGAGCGCTTCTCCTTGTGGTATGAGAAGTAACGCCTTCCTGTATAATAGAGGAGTCAGTCTTCCTCTGTTTGGCTTGGTTTTCTTTGTCGGCTGATATGATTGGTTACCTCTCTCCATCCAAATCTTGCCTTACCGCCATTTCTCTCCACACATGTGTGATATAGTTTGCATGTAAGAAATAATTCTCCAGCTAACTAACATTCTGCAGATAGCTTATGACTTATTTCAACAGTGTGCCACAATTAGATAACCTCACTTTCAAGGTGCTTAAATTTTTCAGTGCGTATTTTACGTGTTAAAAAACACATTTACAGGGGTGTGTTTAAAGGATCTGCTACTTATTATTCATCACGTGACGAGAAGGACGAACTTTGTATGGCTACGCTCTGGCTGTATAGGGCCACACACAACACTCAGTACCTCCATGACGCTTACGACTATGTGGAAGATCTATGGGCCTGGGCTTTAAGCTGGGATGATAAAAAGGGTAAGTATCTCGTTTTTTTTTAAAATTACTTTTAATTAACTATATTATATTATTAATTCAGTGATCCTTTGTTTATCAAGCAAGCTGCGTTGCAGAGCCACCCGCTATAACTGAGAATACGCGAAATAAAAACGATATAATTGTATCATGTTTTATATACTATATTACACGATATCAGCGTTTCCCAAACCTTTTCTATAAAGGAACACTTCGCACATTCTGAGTATATAACAGAATATGTTGTTTATTTTTTAGAGACATTAATTCACCCATTAGTTCGTGAAACATTTATTCAGGCCTTGCAGCCTGTAATTCATCTTAAGAGAAATGTTTTTTCAATGATTGGTTTGTCGAAACAACTTCTAAAATGCTCGAATTCTGTTATAAGTTTCATATAGTGAGAGTCAACTTTAAAAAAAATATTTTTGTAACAAATATTAAAAATCTAAAACAAGTATGTTATGTGATACATATATATACATATTTAATTTTTAATTGATAGTGATTAGATACCATGCCGGATATGAGCACTGCCTACTGTTCCTTCTTACTTGAACAGAGTTACTTAAAATGTCGTTTGAATCGTAAGGACAAACATTATGATAAAATGGAGAGAAATAACTGCATTTATGTTCTGGCTGTAAATTCAAATTTGATTTTGAATCAAGTCAAACCCATCACATTGAATCAAGTCAAACCCATCACATTGAATCAAGTCAAACCCATCACATTATAAATGTGTTCAAAAAATAAAAAAATGATTACATTTAGTGTCGTGGTTTTATTTTCTAACCAGAAACTTTCATGCTGATTTCTCAAAATGTGTCCCAAGGAGAACAATTTTAATCTTTCTTTTCAAGAGTACATTTGATCTTCTCCAATGTGATCTAGCGTCTCTCTATCTGTTGTAACTTTGAAATGCATTCCGACAGTCATCGTTCTGTTGAAGTCTTTCTCAGGAAAAAAAATATTCTCACAGAACACTAAGACGTTGTTAAGACGATCTAACTCATTGTCAATGTACACGCTCTACTGCCTGGGATGTGTCTTTTTTCATTCATTAACTCACATTGACATGGACTCCTCATTTTAAGAAAAATAATTGAATTTAAGACGCAAAGAAATTAACTTTTGGGAAAACACTCCGCGCTTGGACCCAACTTCGCTTCCTCAAGGCATGGTCTGAGAAAATGGGAAGGGGGAATGTATATTTTGTTGTCCGGGTGACATCGCTAGTAAAAGTCTGAGAAACACTTGAGGTCCCGGGTTCAAATCCCGGACGAGCCCCCAAACTTCTTTTGTCACGTATTACGAATTGAATTCTACTTTTAAATGGCTTGCCTAGGGGAACGTGACAATAGAAAAGGAGTTGTGTCACTTATCTTAAGTCTGAATTTAATCAAAGACTTACAATGAATAACAAAAAAAAAATGACACAAGAAATCGGAAGGTAAACTATCAACTTAATGTTTAATCAAATATAAAGTTACAAGAAAGTAAAAATAAACATTTACTCAATACACTAATACAGAATTGATGTGTTGACCAAAACCCTTTTACAAAAATGACATGTAAAAATATTACAATACAAGAGTTTGAAAATGTAATTACAAATACAAGCAAGCAAGGCCTTGTAAAAAAGAAAACAAAATCTTAACTTACACGATCAAGTGGTTAACCACGCACGGGTCACGCAATGTCTCCGCTATTCTGTCTCACGGCTGTCTCCGTATGTCTGTCCGTCAACGTTACGCGAGCGGTCTTATATAATCTACCGCGCGTCGATATCCAGTATATTCTAGAACAGAAAGTCATAAACACCCAGATCTAGAACGCTCTTCAAAGAGACAAAAAAAAAAAACACCCTCCTTTCAACCAGAGGTACACACACAGGTCAAGGACCGGTCACTGTCTGTGTGGCTTGACGAATAAAAAAAAAACTTATTACACAAGGGGCAGACAACCTCCCCGTCTCTCGACCGCAACAGGTCAAAGAAAAAAAAACAATGCCTAGATACGTAACACACTGCTCTACAAACAGGCTCTATTGTATTAAAACAATCTACATCGATTTGCATTATATAAAATTGAATATTTTTCTTTCATTGATATTTATGTATTTTCACATTTTTATAGAGTAGACTACATCATTATAAGTTTTAAATGTCTAGATTCTAAATCTCTTTTGTCTGTTCAGTTGCCTGTCAACTTATACTGTACGAAGAGACGCACGATGACAGGTTCAGCAAGGCAGTTGTTGGATTCATGCAGGCCTGGCTGGACGGTATCAACTACACTCCTTGTGGCTTGGCCTGGAGAGATATGTGGGGTGCCAACAGGTACTTCGTGAGTTCACCTGTCAATAAACATTCAGGGCTGACTTTCCCAAGTTTTCAAAAAACATTCCGTGTTACCTTTCAATAACAATTTAGTCTTACTTTTCTCACCTTTCAGTAAACATTCAATGCTCTCTTGTCTTATTTATTCTTTAAGTAAAAGTATGTTCCCCTTTCAGACCATAGGGCAGAGGATAATAGAGTCATCTGTTTGTTTGGCCAACGGTTAAAGAGCAGGGTGTCATATGGCCAGCTCAAGGACCAACCATTTTACTTTCCCGAACTAAAGTCAGGTACCCATTATAGTTGAGTGGTCTTAATGGCCCCCTAAAAATCCCGAAGTTCAAAATTCCAGTCTTCAAAGAACCCCAGCTTAACCAATCAGCCACCGCGCCCCCTCTGTTTCTAACGCATTCATTAATTTTAATATATACAAAAAGCAAGGTCAATAGTTCAAGTAAAAGATTAGAGGTCGATAACGTATGATACTCCCTCCAGATTAGTGTGAGTCTGGTTTTGTGTAATACACGAGTTCTATTTGATACTTATTTCAGTTGTAATCAAATTGAGTTGCTTCTTATATTTCAATAGTAGTTCAGAAATAAAAGTTTAAAAAAGGTAGGAATCTGTTTGTATATTTGAAATGAACTGCACAATCATCTTGAGCTCAGACAGGTTTCTTTTTAGGGCAGGGGGGCATGACATTATTGTCAGTACCGTTGCTCTATCATTTGTTTTGTCCAAAGCATATAGATCTCCGAAAACATTTTTTTTTTCTGGCCTTTACTTAAGCCACACAGTTTTATAGACTTAAAAAGAAAAAGAAACTAAAAAAACAAACATTTTCCTCTGTTTTATTATTTTTAAAGAATGACATAGTTCTTTTTTTTTTCATTCTTATACATTTATTTAAAGATTATAGAGTGTTGCTCTTATTAATATCTTATATGTTGTTGTTCTTTTTTTCTTCAATCTTAACACAACTTGCTTGTTAGAAAGACATTAGTAACTACCTGGTCATGTGAATCGCACTTCGGAATGTGGTCACTATGGCCCTAAATACGATTCACTCCATGACCGTGCTGCTAGATGTTTGGGTTGGAACGTAATAATCTTTATTCTCAAATGAACAGCAAAAACTTATCAACTAAAACAAGTGACCGCTGTCCCCTACATCCCTAGTCCTGGCTTTTAAAGTATTTACGTTTTATAACAGCTTTTCTCAACCTTTTATGCTCGGCGACCCCTTTTTACAATCCCCCACTCTTCAGCGACTACCCCCCAACCCACACACATACAGCAATAGAAGAATACACAATAACAATTTTTAACAATTAATAATTTTCGATGGTCTTAGGCGACCATTGGCAAATCGTCAATCGAACCCCCAAAGGGGTCGCGACCCACAGGTTCAGAACCCCTGTTTTATAACATTATCTTCACTTCTCCCTTACTTTGTTGACCGTTGTTCTCTATTCCTCTATGTCTTTTGCCTTGTAGACAATTCTTTCAATTACAGGCCAATCCATTCTTTTGTGTTGTCTTCCAATAGCTTTCTCTGTCTGCATCTTTCTTTTCTTGTTAATTTGCCCTGCAGGAAGATCTTTGAAAGCCCTGAGGACATAGTGCTATGGCCATAGAGTTTTCGTTTTTTGACAGTAGTTGTAGCGTCCAATTATTCCATAGAGCTTTAGTATTTTAAAACATTATTAGTGAAATACAGATGCATGTTTCCTCGTTTAGATATGCTGCCAACTCAGCGTTTGTCGCTCTTCTGTCTGCTGAAGCTGGCATCAACCCATCGCAGTATCGCAAGTGGGCAGTCGAGCAGATGAACTACATCCTGGGGGACAACAAGCACGATGGGGGCTGCTACAGCTTTCAGATCGGCTACGGTGACAAGTACCCACTGCAGCCCCACCACAGGGCTGCCTCCTGTCCAGACAGACCCGCCAACTGCAGCTTCGCCCAGCTCAACGCCCCGGGCCCGAGTCCTCACGTTTTGATTGGCGCCATAGTCGGGGGCCCCGAATATAACGACAACTATCACGACCTGAGAAGTGATTACATCCTGAACGAGGTAGCGACAGACTATAACTCTGGGTTTCAAGGAGCTTTAGCTGCAATTGTACACCTACAGATTACTAATAACTTCCCTGTAACCAATAATAAATGTCCTTGTATGGTATAAATCAGTGTTTCTCAAAGTGGTGTAGGAGTACCCCAATGGGTACGGGAAGACTTTTGAGGTGGGGGGTACTGTTGCACTTTATTAACTATTCTGATTTTCTAAAATACCCTTTTATTTAGTTCTGTTTATAAATTATAGAGTGGTGGGGGGGAAGTGAAGGGTACTCAACATTATAAAAAGTATAAAAGGGGTACACATCGCTCAAAAGTTTGGGAAACACTGCTATAAATTATGACAGAAGATCTCCAAGATACTGATGTTCATAATTTTTACATTAAATTGGTTTTGACAAAATTATCTTAGAAGTTTTTCTGTACACTATTTGTCATGTATCTATTAATTCAGTGTTAATAGTAAGCCATCTTTAAATATAGCCTTCGTATGATATTCTTAACCAAGAAGCATGTCTAAAAATCATGTCATCTTTCTGTCCTGCTGATAATGACTTGTTACGGTACTGAGTGGATATCATTCCAATCAATTACTCATTTATTTAGGTACTACATGCATAAATGATCAGTTAGCGTTGAGTGTTTAAGCCAGTAATATGAAGTATTTATTTGAATTAATCAAAAATAAACAATAGAATAATAGCAGGGTATCTTCATATTTTACATCAATGCCTGTCGTACGGAGGACGCGACCTCAAAAAGGAGAAAACGTTATCCTCTTCCAGGACATTTGGTAACCCTCCAACTACGAGATATTACGTATATCCACGTATGCATGAACTTAGTTTTAAATACATTATAAAACGTTACGTATATTAAGAGAGCAAATGCCTGGCACGAGTAACATGGGTAGAGTTGAAAGCCAATGTTGTAAGGGTCGATACGGGCACCCACTACGCCCGAAGATCACACCATTTAGAAGTGCAGACATAAAAATGCAGAGACAGATGTTCATCGATGGATAAGTTAGCTTACAATATCTCAGCTCTTCATAGGTTTAGATCTAGCAACATTTGTACACACTTTCATGATCTATCTACTAGCTGCTTGTTTCTACAACGGTTAATACATTCTTTTAGTGAGATTGAAGAAAGTTGCAATTACTGACAGAGTTGTTTTTTTGTTGTTTTTTTTATTACGGTAATTGAATTATTTGTGTTTCCTGGATACCAAAAGTCAATAAGTGTTAGCGTTTACAAACTTCATATTCGCACTAAGCGTAAAGTGGGTAGAGAAAAAAGTCGGTACAGAGCGGGCGGGGTGAAGCCAGAAAATCCATGACAACTGGTAATCAGTTCTATAATGATCGAGGCTCGGTGCTCGAAACGCCACTTTTCATTCCTAATTACTTGTATTTTATTCATAATTTCCCCTTTCAATGATACCCATGGGGTGACTTCCTCTTGAGTAACAAGCTATACTCTCTAAATAATTGTTGTCGTGAAGTTCGAAATTAAATTTAAAAAAGTATTAATGATTAGGACGAAAAGAGAATCAATGATGTCAAAAATTAATATCTTTTTGTACACGTATTTTATTGGTTGACTCAAAGAATTTTGGGGCATACAATTATTCTTAACGAACCAAAATATAATGCTTTATTACACAGAAATGAATACTTTTTTATTTAATGACATCGAAAAGCTTGAGGCAAAAAAAGCTTACTAGCTTTTCACAGATGCCATTTGAAAAGATATAGAAAAGCCAATGTAAAGAAAGTCTTTAAAGTTTTTTTTATACAAAAAGGAAGTCTAGTCCAGTGTAGTGAAATGTAAAAATAAAAATACAATTGCAGCTATTTTAATAAGGTAATCTCTATAGAGCTCACAATTAATATTCGCTTTAACTAATAAGAAATATGACTTCGTTTATTAACCCTTTATGTGCTAAGCTGAGTGCATACAAAATGTAATTACAATTCTGATGCTTAGAGGTTAATCTACCACACGCGTTTTAATGGTTAACCAGCATTACAATTTAAAGTATCTACTGTGGTAATAGTATTTATTAGATTTTATTTCCCTATTGTAAACATTTTTGTTTACTAGAGTAAAAATATCACAAAGAAATATAATTATGTTTATTATAATTAACTTTCTTTATTGCAAAATCTATTCTCTCTATGAAGTCATACTAGTCTATATCAACTATAGAATTAGAATCAATTTTTGTAGACGACATACGATTCTCGAAGTTAGCACTCAATTTTTTATTATTGTATTGACAAAAGCTAAACAATTATCTAGCTTAAAAAAACAGCACTCATCATCTGTTATGAAAAACTTTTAAATTATTATAGGACCGAGGATTTCGCTAGCCGGAAAGTTTGTTACGAAACAAACTAAAGAGTAAATGTGCAAGCACATAATCTTCAGATAAAACTACAGACTGTACAACTGAATGTAGATATTGAATTGCTGAAACAAAAGAAATATGAAATATATATAATGCACAGACTGTAATGTTTCCAAAACAATAAAGAAAAGATGACATTGGAAGGAGAACATAAAGAAGTGTTGTGATTTTTACCCTGAGCTCTATAGATCTGAGGAGGCGCGGTGGCTGAGTGGTAAAACGCTTAGTTTCCGAACCACGGGTTCCCGGTTCGAATCCTGGTGACGACTGAGATTTTTTTTAATTTTGGGATTTTCGGGCGCCTCCGAGTCTATCCAGCTTATTGGGTTCTTGACTTAAGTAGGTCATGGAAACAGATGACCTTTACATCATCTTTCATATATGCCACAAGGTTTGAAACGGGAATACTTTTTTTACTATAACATTTTAAAAACTAGTATTTCCTTTTTAAAAATGCAATAATTGTTTAATATTCAAAATCTGAAGAAGCCAAAAAGGTATCAAAATATTTCAAAGAAAAAAAATAAAACTAAAAAAAAAAGAAATATAATAGTTCTATTTTTAAAAAGTTAATTAAATACTTCTCCTGGTTTTATTGCTCTACCACCGGCAGCTCTACCAGCAGCTATGATGAATCAAACGTCCCCTGACGGCACCTGCTTTACAGGCGACATTACTGATGGACTTGTAGAAATATTTTTCATGGTGAATTTTTTCGCTTTGAACGCCATAATTGGCTCCGTCGGACTCGTGGTGAATGTTATCAAAGTGATTGTGTTTTTCAAACTTGGACTCAATAACAGCACCAACATTTCCTTCTTTGTCCTGTCTCTTGCTGATGCTGGTATCGGCTTGCTCATGGTTGGTTTTAGCGTAGTCTTCAATCCACTGTTTCAGCAAACGATCTCAAACATAGACGTCGAGTTCGCCATATCCTACTATTGCGTTTCCTGGCCGTACAGTGTTTTCAGCCGAGTAACAGCCTTGATGACCGCGGTCATCACCGTGGAGAGATTTTTATGTATAACATTTCCGTTGAAAGTAAAGGAGATTATAAACCCGACTATAACCGCCATTACGTCCATAACCTTAACATTTCTTGTACTGGCCACTGTGATACCAGCTTTTGTAGCTACACATCTTGGAGCCGTGTTCAACGAGAAATTGAACAAGACCATACTAGGACTTGTTCAAACTGAATACAGAGTACAACTCGAGACTTTCTCTTATTTCTTCTTGGCTTTCTTTCAAATCATGTCTATAGTTGTTATTACAGTCTTCACGATCGCATTGACACACAGATTTCTTCAAATTACTAGCTGGAGAAATCAAGTGTCCAATAAAAGTGGAGAACTCTCAGGCAAAGATAAAAGACTGGTCAAGATGGTCATACTTTTATCTATATCATTTTTATTGTTCTCAATTCCAGCTATCGTCTTTATATTTTTTGCGGAGTTCCAAGAAGGATTCACCATTACTGGAGCGTGCAAACATTTATATTTTATTTTCAGTTCGTTTATTTTTCCAACGGACGCAATGAATTCTATAGTCAGTTTCTTTCTGTTGCTACACATGAGCTCCAAGTTTCAACACGTCGTCAATGTGATGCTGCAAGTGGTTATGAGAGGAAAGAAAAAAAAACGACAGACAGAAGAATAAAACGTACATTCGTAATGAACACAACGTTCAAACTTTGTTCATTGAAATCTTATTTCAAGTGGGTGGTCGTTTTCTTCATGGAAAATAACTACAACAATAATACAATTTAAACCTTCTCTGTACAACAGTGTAGTCAATACACAAGAACTGAAGTTCATCTTGAAAAGCTACTGATTATGAGAAATTGAGATTATGCTATATATTTTTATTGTGTCGTGATTTGATTTTAGGAAGTCACAATACAAATGAACATGTATGAGATATATGCAAAAAAAAAAGTTCCCCTTTCAGACCTTGTGGTCTATAGGGCAGACGATGTAAAGGCCATCTGTCCACTAAGCTCTCATGGGTACCTGACGTTAGTTGAGGGAAAAATAAAGGCGGCTGAAGCTGTGCTGGCCACATGACCCCATCGTTCAACATAGGCCACAGAGAGATATATCAAGGAATATTTTTTAAAACAAATATTATTACTTAAATGTTGTATTTATACGTGCATATGTGCATTTACAAAAATACAAAAAGTTGATGTGTATTCTCTATGTATAGATATTTCTATGTTTTACATTTCTATCTACGTATTGGATGTCTTAACTATTTTAAACGTTAATTAAAAGATTGTGAACGGATACATGAACTTTATTGTACATGTTCAGTTTTATAAATTATAATCTACAGGGGGTATACATGTTGTATCTGCAGCAGAGACGCTGTGGACAAAATGTGTGCCCGGGGGAGTGTAGCCCCCTCCATTTTCTAGGAATATTTCATAGAAATAAATAGGCTTATAAATAAAAAGTATTTAATAATGAAATAATACAAATAAACTTAGAATATATAACCTAAGTAAAATGCAATAATTTTATTATTTTGGTGCCTTTCTGCTCGTGGCGCCCCCCTGAGTGTGGCACCCGGGCATCGTTCCCCCTTGATCAGCTGACAAACGTTGCCGCTGTTGGTGTTAATGTATTGGATTGGTAGCACCAAATTTGTTGATGATGTGCTTCAGTCTTGTCTGTCGTGACATTTCAATAGTTGCAGTATTTCTTTGAGCTTACACGTTGATTTGTTTCACTAACTAAATATTTGTTTGTTTGGTGCAGTCACAAAGCTGTTTAGCTATGAGCTACTCTAAATGCTATAAATGGAATTTGTTCCACACCCTATGACAAAATATTTTTTTACAAAGTGTATTAGGTGTACTGTGTATGTGTCTGTGTGTATGTGTCTGTTTATTTTTTTGTGTGATTTGAGAGTGTCGTTCTGTTATATCTTTTGGTAAAAGGCCATGCCTGTCTTGTACTGGAAAGTTTTTTTCAGTGTTTGACTAGCTTGGGTTAGTCATTAGTCTAGTTAGTACATGATAAACCTCCTTAGACACTATCCTTGGTGTAACAGGGCATTGGAGAAGATGTAGAGAATCGACAAAGTGCAGGCCCAGGCACTAAGGTTCATTACTGGCACCTTAAGGACGAGCCCAACATACGCTGCAGAAATAATGTGTAACCTGCCTCCTCTCGGCCTGAGGAGAGAGAGAGAGGGCGGTACTTGTAGCCCTGGAGCGTTATAAAGGGAGCGACCCATGGCTCCACACACATATTCTAGGCAGTCGGTGGAGAAAAAAACAACCGGATAGGACGGCAGTCATTTATGCACAGTGATTGTAATCTGAGTATGCAAGCTGGACTCTCCACCGACAGGGTACTAATCCGTAGGATAGGTACTTGTCCTTCATGGAGGAGTCTGCCCAGCCCTCCCATTAACTTAACACTAGCGGTACTGGACTAGGTACTAGAAAACTTATTCCACCAGACATCCTAAAAAGATGGCATCGCACACATTAAAATCATACCCATTCTATGCTTGGTATCCTACAGATTTTTAATATGAGTTAAAACATTGATATTATTTAAAAAGAAAATTGACTATTACTGAAGAGTTCGCCAAACAATTTTCCTAAAATTTGTGGAAGTTTTGAAAGTACCTGCATCAAAAATATCGGGAACTTGAATGGTCAATGTAAACCACCCCTAAAATATTAATGTTTACCTGGACTGCACCATACATCAATATATCCTTTGTAAAACCACCAGTGGCCACCACAGGGCTGCCTTCTGTCCGATTCAGAAACCCCATTGGCAGCGAAGAACATGCTGGGAATTACTCCCTTAGAGCACGTGAGAGAAAGAGCAGTGAGTTTTAAGGTTGCCTTGTCCCCGTACAAGGACAACCTTTGTGTCGGACATGTACCAGTTATCTTCCTATCAAATCATTGTCTCCTGTCCAGACAAACCCGCCAACTGCAGCTTCGCCCAGCTCAACACCGCGGGCCCGAGTACTCACGTTTTTGATTGGCGCCATAGTCGGGGGCCCCGAATATAACGACAACTACCACGATCTGAGAAGTCATTATATCCTGAACGAGGTAGCGACAGACTAGAACTCAGGGTTTCAAGGAGCTTAAGCTGCAATAGTACACCTACAGATGACTAATAACTTTCCTTTAACTAATAATAAATGTCTTTGTATGGCATACATTATGATAGAAGATCTCCAAGATACTGTTGTACATCCTTTTTACATTAAATTTGTTTGCCGAAATTATCAAAAAAAATTTTTCTTTGCAGTATTTGTCATGTACCTATAAATTCAGTGTTGATGGTAAGCCATCTTTGAATGTAGCCTACGCATGATATTATTAACGAAGAAAAATAATATCATCTTTCTGTTCTGCTAATAATTATCAGTTTCGGTACTGTCGAAACAACTTGATATCATTCAAATTAATAACTCATTCCTGTACGTCCTGTATGCACCACATTTTCAGTTAGTGAGTATGTTTTGTATTTAAGCCTGTTTTATGAAGTATGTTTTTGCATTGATCAAAAATAAAAAAAAATAGAATAAAAGTCGGGTATCTTCACTCTTTAAATCAATGCCTGTCGTAGGAGAACGCGCCTCAAAAAAGGAGACAATTTTCTTTTCTTCCCTGACATCTGGTATCCCTAAAACACGTAGAACTACGATGTGTTCCGTATATCCACGCATGCATCTGTTTTAAATCCATTTCAAACTTTAAATATGAAGAAAACAAATGCCTGGTAATAGTAACGTGGGCAGAGTTGTAGGCCAATAGAAAACAAAGGGCCAGTTTGGGCACAAAGTACGCCAAAGTTTTTCCTGCATTTCTGAGCTTCAAAAACGTATTCTATTTTAATGCACCATTTCTAATAGTAAGACAATTTTGCAGCTAAAATTAAATTAAACAAAGAAGGGATTGAACTAGAGATGAAAATCAAACCCGTCTTTTAAAGTTCGCGTTCGGTTCGGTCAGATTTAAGTTCGGGTTCGGTTCGTTTCGATGATGAGTATAGTTCGAGTTCGGTTCGGTCAGATATAAAGTTCGGGTTCAGTTCGATGTTAGGAAATTAAGTTATAGCAAAACTATGTACATGTAATAATGTTCAATGCAATTTATTAGATAAAACAGTGATGTCTATCAAAAGACACTAACAGTGTGCTGGCGCCTGCTTTAACTGGTCGTGGTCAAGGGTGATTCTGGAGGCCCGACTGTTGACGCTGGAACTTTGGTGGCTTTAGCCCTGTCGCGATTTTGGTGTTTGTCTATATAATTAACAAATAAAACTAAACACCTGAATATAGTTAGAAAAACGTAGGCGTTTAACTTTATTAACATACAATATAGAATCTTCCAAATAAAACGTTTACATATAGGTATATCAACAAAACTGGCGACTAAACTAAGATCTCTAATGACTATGAACGTTAGATTTCACGATAGTAATTCTCGTACAATATTAGGAGAACAGGCAGAAGCGGGAAATGCGACCGCCCGCTCTACAAAACCCACGCCAACTGTCCTCCGTTTTCAAAAGCAATCTCCCTGTCCATGTATACTACAAAGCAACACAGTGGTTACGTCCATACGCATCATCAGTGACGCATAACCTTGGCCTCTGACCAGTGATGACGCGATCTGGTCAGAGCTAAGGCTTTGTATGTCCAAGGCGCCGCGCCAACTGCCCCTTTTTCCTCCAATTTCCCAGGTCACCCCGCCCTCGTTGTAGCCTATGTCCCCTGGTCACGTGACAACAAAATAAACATTAAAAGCACACACAAAAAATACCTATTTCCCCTTCCAATGATAAAATAAATCTAATTCAACTAATTAAAATATATTTTAAACATAAATAATTGCATTAGATCTAAAATATAAATAACAGTAAACAAACTTAAAACTTTCCACAATAACTAAGGCCATGATGGCGGGAAAAGGGTCAGCTAGGTTAACATTCCTTAGCCAGGCCCGTAGTGGGCTGCAGGTTTTCTACTACACACACAGAAACGGGTGTGGGCTCACAGCGGTTTGTGACAATGTCAAACCTCATGTAACATACGGCTATTATAATTTCCGACATTCGTGTCGCTGGCTACATAAAAGAAATAATACAAAAAAATAGTAAATACTAAATAAATCCTTTTCATTAGAAACCCACGGATATATTACTTAGACTAATTCATGGGATTTGGTAAGTTTATCCGAAACCAACTTCTCAAAATCTTGCTGCATAAATGTAGCACCTGGTCGAGGCATTAAATCTTGTCGTTCGTCTGTGAGGTGAATATTCAACATTTCGTCCATTTCCACTTGTTCAATAAGATGCAATTCTCGTTTAGAAGGAGCTTTTATCACCTTATACATTCGAAATCAACTTGTTTTTCTTGTAGTTTGTTATTGAGTCTATTTAGATATGATGTGATGTCACTTTAAAAAAGCTAAATCCCCAACCACGAGGCACTTGTTTTCAATTCTCTGATATAAAAAATTTCAGTTTCATGTCTCATATAATAAAATAATATTTTAGAATCTTTCCTCCATTTAACCAGCCCCGCACTTCACTGTTAAATAAAACGTCTTCATATCTGGACTTTATTTCTGTCAAAGAATTTCTTAAAAATTTTGTAGTTCAACGCTTGAAATGTTATAAAATTGACTGTGCTGAAAACATCATCACATAGTCCTGGTTCAACACCTTGTCACAGAGGTTCAGTTTGACTTCACATTTTTTTAAAAATCTGTCTACCTGTCCGCTATGTCATCCAGCCATTCTTCTGGTGGTATCAATAGTCACGCAAACTAATTTCTCCCAACGAAGAGAAACATCATCCATGATGTCTGAAACTTCTCTGAACATTTTCTTTGCCAGTGTTGGTTCCATTCTTGCTCCTCATAGCAGCTAGAGCTTCTGTGATTTTAACATTGTCTCGACTAAGTAGCAAGAGTTGAGCGGTATCAGATAGGTGTGTAGCAATAGAAAACATTTCGAGTCCTACTGCTGCTCTATCTCTTAGTTTTAAATTAACATTTCTATTTGTCTTGGGGAAAAGGGCGTCGGCTTCAACTGCCATTTTGTTTTGTCATGGCAGATTTCTTCCCTCAATAGAAGTGACACCTTTTTTACACATTCGCCTTCGAAAAAATGGCCTCATTTCACTACTTAAAATATGAGCACCTGTGTAGCCTGCCGACATTGTCTTGTCCCTTCTTGCTAAATATTCACATCAATCCTCTAATCTCTAGACGTAACTTAGAGATGTTTATATTCGCGGCTCCTACTACGAATGCCGTCATATTTATGATTTTGATTTCATAATTCTGTTCAACTTTACGTTCTATAGAAACAGCTACAAACAGCGCTATTTTCATGTTCCACAAAAAGGTAATGATCTGTCCAACTTTTCCTGGTAGTTTCTTCATTCAGAGTCTACTTTTCGTTTGTTCGAATTTCCCATCTCATGAACGCACAAATACAAGTATAGCACCATACGTGTTGACACCAAAGGAAGACAACCCATATTGACTCACGAAGACACACACGATGTCAAGGACACGGCTAGCTAAAGAAGACAGAAATGGTAATCAATTTGGAGCATGCCTTTTCACTAAGAAATATGTCAGTTATTTAGAATAACAAAAATAATGAAACAAATAAATTCCACTTATATATGACAAAAAACACCAACTTACAAAAAAAACGTAAACTACCTAGGTGTTATAATAAATGAAAAACTGCCATGGAACAGAAACAAAATAGAGTATTGAGATTCATAACAAACGAATATTCACATTTGACTCGAGTAACACCTTTAGTAAAATAACTAAATTTAGAAAGCCTTCAGGGCAGAAGACTCAAAAGTAAAGTAGCAATTAAACATAAAACACTGAACCATAATCTTCAAATACAAAAACAAAATCTAATAAAATACTCAGAAATACAGTGATAAAGGCACATTCCTCATTCCATATGCTAGGATAAATTTGTTCAAATGCTCCTTCTTCCCTAGTGCTATTAGAGCATGGAATGGGTTGCCAGCCAAGAAAACCAATGACTTTGCAGAATTTAAGTCATTGTTTAATATGCATGAAGTGTTTGGTAAGTCCAGATGTTTGTAGACACATTTAAAAATATTTAGGATGGTAGTATCCTAGGCAATAAACTAAATTTTACTGCAAATACTTGTAAGACAACTTTCTTTACCGACAATAAAGCTTATTATTATTAGGCATTATCATCAACAACAAGCTTTCATGGGAAGACCACCTTGGAACTCTGACAAAGAAAACAGCCCAGCGACTCTTTTTTCTATACAAACTCAATAGCTTTAAACTAAGCAAGAAGATCCTTGAGACATTTTACAGCGCGACTATACAAAATCTGCTAACATACGGAATAACTTGTTGGCAAGGCAACGCCTCATCTAAACTGTTGCGACGTCTAGAAAAAATCATTAAAAAAGCATCAAAAATTACACTTACAACATAACCACATTTAAAGGAACTTTTTGAACAAAAGTGCCTAAGAAAAATCGAAAAAATCTTGGAAGACAACGGCCACCCGCTCCATCAGAACTACGACAGGTCGTCGAGAAGTGGGCGACTGCTGTCAATCAAAACAAGAACGGAGCGGTACAAAAACTCGTTCGTACCTCACTCGGTCAGACTCTATCACCGCCACTCATTGATCAGGGAACATGAAATGCACCAAGATACCTGTGTGTAGTCGCTGAATGAACTCTTTATGTTGTCTGTTGTATTTATGTGTATTTTTCTGTTGTGTTGTCTTTATATGAGAAAAGAGTCCTTGTAATCACAACAGATTTCCGTAAGGATCAATAAAGCAGTCTTAGTCTTAGTCTTATTATTGTTATTATTATTAATAATATAATTATTATTATCAGGAATATCAAAGTAAACAATCTCTTTGGTTTAGGTCGTCATAAAATAGTACGTAATATAATAGACATATTAAACAGCAATGAAGGGCGAGTGAATTTTATAAAAAATTAGCCGATCGGATAAAACTGCTTTTAGCGAAGTAGTTATATTAATTATATGTCATTAAACCTTTTTGCAGACTCTCTACAATCGTATCCTTGACTCTTGTGGTTCCGCGTACCACAGTTTGAGAACCGCTGCCTTAATGGGGATAGAAACTCGAAATTTTCAGATCGATTTCCACAAATCCGATACTCCTCTGCCTTAAAGCCGATTGTCTGTTTTGACGTAGTATAAAGGAATATAACTTTAATTTCAATAGTATTGTAATGGTAGACACGGCAATGCGACAAAGTGTACTACATTACATATATCAACAAGTATGTCTATGTTTATTTCTCTTAATATCAACAAGCTTAACGTCCGTGGTGTACACAATTACCCCGATGAACAGATATTTGACATTATTAAAAAATTAAAAACACTACCTGAAAACTAATTAACATCATTAGTCTCTAGATGTAACTATTAACTTTGCAATGTTGCTTATTTATTTTTGGCCAGAAGCTACAATTTTAGCTCTCAACATTCAGCAAAGCCATTTTATTGATTGATGAAAATGGAAATTAGTGTCAGTTCGTGCGAGATATTATTACTAATGGCTTTCTTAGTAATTCTGAATGCACGTCATAGACGTAGCTAGCCAATAAGATAAGAATAAAATGTAGTAAGGTTACTATATTAAAAAACACATTGACTTAGCTACTTTAATAATATGTCAGTTTAACTAATTGCTTTAAGCAGACATCACTAGTTAACATACCTTGTGCTTTATAAGATGTTAGGAACTCCATTTCAACAATAATTAGAAATAAAACTTAATAATAAGCACTACATGCAACAAAAAAAAATAATGCTAATGATATGTTTAAAAGCTTAATATAACTGTAGCTATAGATTGATGAGGACGGAGCAGACAATAGAATAAAGGATTTTCCTCCTTGTCTCTTGTGTGTCTAAGTCTCCACTCCAAAACAAACAATTCGGCCCATTGTTTTAAAAATGAAATGTGACTTTATTTGTTGCACCTCGTTTCATTGATTTTGTTCTCTGCTTGATCAGTGGAAGTGATCGATACACATTAACACAAGTATTAACATGTAAATAATTTTATTAAGGCCTGGCTCTATATTCTCTATTTGTTTGTGCTTCACCGTGTGTTTGGCCTCTCTAACTCAATACGGATATAGTGAACTTTTATTGACTTTGATAGTCCACACTTGTTTCGTTCTTTGCATACAAGAATGACATAACATTTTTTTTAAAGATAAAAAAAAATGTTATCTGGAATGCACAACTATACAATGAGGGACTAGGCAGCACCAACGTATTCTGGGAAATAGTTGGTTACCTTAAGATAAAATCATTACGTTCTTAACGCAGAGTTATACAATCACATTTAATGACGGTAATCTGCTCTTTGTTCACACATCGCCTCCAAAGTTCTTGTTAACATTAAGTAATTAATTTGACGGAAAGAAATGTAAATCTTTGATGAGAAATATAGATTTTGGTGTCAAATGTAGACTTTAGGTGAGAAATGTAGATCTTTGGTAAAAAATATCAAAATTTTGTGAGAAATGTAAATCTTTGTTCAGAAATGTAGATTTTGGTGTCAAATGTAGACTTTAGGTGAGAAATGTAGATCTTTGGTAAAAAATATCAAAATTTTGTGAGAAATGTAAATCTTTGTTCAGAAATGTAGATCTTTGGTGTTAAATTTTGATCTTTTAGTGTGAAATGTAGATCTTTGATGAGTGATGTAGATTTTTGTGTCATATGTCTATTCTGTTATGAAATGTAGATCTTTGGTTAGAAATGTAAATCTTTTGTCTATATAATTGTGGTTTTGTGCTTTGTGAAGTTTTTGATTCATATTTTATTATTATTTAGGCCTTGTCACGTAGAGAAAACTATTTGAGAATGAAAACTAAAAATTAAACCAGCGAATAGGGTCAGCGCGTAGCTAAATTAAAATAATTGCCAAATTGAAAACTTATTTTTCTTTTTCGGTCTAACATTATATGTGTATTTATCGATCGTAGCTCTATTATATTTAATTTTTAAATCCTTCCATCAATCTAATATTCCTAGAGTAGAAGCGTAGATGAATGCTATGTATTTTGTTTATAAGATTAATGCATTTCATAAATATTATGTCTATACTAGCTTATGTCTTTTTAAGCCAGATATGTTAACAGACGTCCGGCAAAAAGAGCAAATATCTATTAGACATCAACCTAAATTGTTTAAATGTATGGTCAATGTGTTTGTTTTTTGTTTACTTTTATTACATACTGTCCATCCATTGAATTCAATCCTTCACATTTTTATTTGAACTCATCACTTTCTTGAATCAGTTTTTTGCATTTTAAGTCTGTTCAAAAGAAACAGAACGCATGTGTGATTTTTACAACGCCTTATCAATTCACTCTGTCTGTATGTCTGTCTGTCTGGTACTAAATTTTACACGTCCTTAATCCCACTTCCCTTTCTCGGATGAAGTTGAAACTTTGTACATTTGTTCATTGTCAATAAAGAAACATGGATCATTAAAACAATTACCAATTAATAAATTAATTAATACTTATTCTTTTTTAATATTAAAAAGATAAATAGCTCTTACTTTATTAAGATATATGGCTGTAAATTTGAAGTGATATCCCTTATATTAGTTTTTTAAAAAGGTTTTGTATATTTTTCTTTGTTTTTCCTTAGCATAACAAGGCATAAGGCTAATGTTAAAAGACTGTATTCGCTTATTCCCACACATTGGAAAATGAACACTAATAGAATTACCATTGAGAGGCATTTCTTAGACAAAGTACAATCGATGGAAAATAGCTTGCATATAATTCCACATTGATGTTTAGCGCAAAATATTAATCCTATTAACTGCCTTAGTCCATTCGTCTGAAAAATATGCTTCGCCTTACTTAATATAACCTAGTTTTTATTGTGTATCTTATATTTGATGCAACTCCGCCATCTGCCGGTCCCAAGCCCGGGTGAAAAAGGAGGAGGGTTTGGCGTGGGGCTAGCGACCCCACCCTGTAAAACCACTATTGCTACAGAAACGGCAAACTTACACATAAAGAAAACTATACATGCGGCGAGGGCGGCCAAACCCTGATCAAAGCCAACTGAAAGTCCAATACCCGATACATGGCAAGCCTTTCAACGCAAGGAAACCGACTCTTATAGGCACGTGAAATGTAAGAACCCTGAATCAATGCGGTAAACTGGCCCAACTTTTAAGAGAGTTTGACTCTTACCGGCTGGACATCCTTGGGATCTGCGAGATGCGGTGGACATCAAGTGGACAAATAATCAATGATGGCAAGACAATAATATATTCAGGACATGATAAGGAGCACATTGGTGGTGTAGGAATCATCATGTCTAAAATAGCAGCTTCGGCGCTAATCGCTTGGAAGCCGGTCAGTGACCGCATCATTACAGCTCGACTCCAAACAAAGCAAATCAAAGTCACTACCATCCAAGCATATGCCCCTACAGAGGATGCAGAAGATACCATCAAAGATAGTTTCTATAACCAATTACAAACCACTCTTGATGAAACACCTACTCACGACCTAATTCTAATGATGGGAGACTTTTCGCCAAAATCAATCCCAACCGAACTGGTTTTGAATATGTAATGGGAACATATGGCTCTGTAGAAAAAATCAGTGAAAATGGCGAGCGCTTGATTTCTCTATGTGCACCCAAAAGCCTTTCAATTGGAAACACATATTTTAAGCACAAACAAATACACAAAAAAACATGGCGATCACCAAATGGAGAAACCTTCAACGAGATAGATTACATTTGCATCTCCAAACGATGGAGGTCATTTCTGTTAGACGTGCGGACCCGCAGAGGAGCGGATATCGGCTCAGACCACTACCTTGTCAGTGGCAAATGTAAGCTCCGATTGAAATGCCAACCAAAACGAGCCACACGACCCCGCCCATTTAATGTAGAGAAGCTTAAAGACGGCAATACTGCAGCAGTGTTCCAATTGAAACTAACGAACCGCTTTGAGTCTCTTGAAGATATATTGACCCTTGAAGAAGAGTGGGCCAACTTTAAAGATACCACTATTGGGTGCGCGGAAGAAGTTATCGGAAGGAGGCGAGGTTCAAACAAGGAACGGTGGATACAAGACAGAACATGGAATTTATAGATGAGAGGAAAGAGACCAAACGTAGACGAGATCAGAAAAATGAAACACAGGATCGCAGCCTAGCGGAAGAAGCCTATAGGGAAGCAGATCTGAAAGTAAAGAGAAGTTGTCGGCGAGATAAACGGGACTGGATTGAGCAGAAGGGACAATGGGCACAAGCAGCTACAAGCAGAAATGACACAAAAACCGTCCATCGCATTGTCCGAGATCTCACTGGAGCAAAGAGTGGACATGGTGCACCGATAAAAGACAAGCAAGGCAAAACTTTGTTAACGAAGAACAGGATGCAAGATGGGTAGAGCACTTTAAAGAGACCCTTAACCAACTGTCGACAGACCAAACTTACATATTCAAGGACCCCTCTCCAAACAATGATCTCAAGGTCAAGACAGACCCAATAACTGCTGAGGAGGTTACCATGGCCATTGCAGTGTTAAAGAATAACAAAGCACCAGGGCTAGACATGATATCAGCAGAAATGCTAAAATATGGGGGACAGTGCATTGTTAACAGACTGACTGATCTCTTAAATCTCTGTTGGCGAACTTCAAAAGACCCAGGGAACTGGCAAAAGGGAGTGATTGTAAAGCTTCCAAAAAAGGGCAACTTGGCAGACTGCAACAACTGGAGGGGCATTACTCTCCTCTCTGTCCCGGGCAAAGTTTTCAGCACTGTTTTGTTGAGACGGCTTCAACAGTCTGTAGATGAAAGGCTCAGAGAAGAACAAGCAGGTTTCCGAAGAGGCAGATCATGTACAGAGCAGATTTTCGTTCTACGAAATATCATAGAACAAAGTCTTGAGTACCAATAACGGCTAACGGTCAGTTTCGTAGACTTCAAAAAAGCGTTTGATAGTGTCCTTCGAGAATCACTATGGAAAACAGTTAGAGAATACGGTCCAGATCCTACGACACCTTTACAGTCAATTTAGTTGCTGCATTAAAACAGAAGAGGGAACAACAGAGTTTTTTTCAATCGAGACAGGTGTGAGACAGGGGTGCATCTTATCTCCCTTCCTTTTCCTCCTAGCTATCGACTACATAATGAGGAGAGCAATGAATTTAACTGCCTTTGGTATTCCATGGCATAATCAGCTCCGATTGACGGACTTGGACTTTGCTGATGTTGCACTACTCGGGGCTACAAATAAATGCATTCAAGAAATGACGGAGAGCCTAGACAGAGAGGCACCCAAAATTGGCCTCCGCATAAACTTGGATAAGACTAAAATTATGCGAGTGGGATATAAGGCAAAGGGTGTCCCCGTCAGACTTGGCGAGTCAAAGCTTGAAGAACTGGACAAGTTCACGTACCTTGGCAGCATCATAACAAACGATGGAGATGCTTACCATGATGTAGAGTGCCGAATAGGAAAGGCAGGGAGCATTTTCCAAAGGCTGCAGCCTATTTGGACTAGCGAAGCAATTAGACTCGAGACAAAAATACACCTTCTCAACACAATCGTCATTCCAACTGCTACATATGCATGTGAGACATGGAAGTCATCTGTCAAAATTGAGAAAAGACTAAATGTGGCTCAACAAAAATGGCTGAGACGGATTTTGGGAGTCAGTTACTCAGATCGGGTCTCAAACAAGGAAATCCTATGCCGAACTGGGAGACGAACACTTGGTGAGGTTGTGACTGAGTGTCGCATGAGGTTTGCGGGACGTGTTCTACGTCAAAATGAATTACGCACACCAAGAGTTGCGATAACATGGAAGCTAAAACAAGGAAAGCGCAAACAGGGACGCCCTCGTATTACTTGGCGACACACCTTCATGGAGGACCTCAGAACAGTGGACAGCAGGTGGGAGGAGGCTTCAGACATTGCCAGAACCTAAGTAAGTAAGTATATTTGATGCTATAATCAACATGTCCAAACGCAAACATCAAATCTTGTCAATAGGTAACATATTGCTTTAAGGAGGACGAAACCCAAACACATGATGTCTTTGGAAGTGAACACTGAGAACAAATTTAGCAGCCGGTGACCATTACGTAGAGTGTAGCATATTGTGAACTCTCTGGAAGATCCTGCGACGCTGCTGATACCAAACAGTAAAACCTTTTGCTTTCATTCGAATCCAGCTGCAAGAAAAGGAGGTGGGGGGGGGGGGAATCTGCTGTGAAGGTGGCAAAGTTGCAACCAAGGCCATAGTCTAATCTCTTATCTCCTCCTCGTGAAGAGCCCTCTAGTCGTCGTACGATTGAAAGAGGTCAACAAATCTAAGTATGCATTTCATCTCCCATTTACTTATGACATAGATTTTAGCTGTGGGTAGAAAATCTGTCAACAGATAGACCATATTGTATGTAACGTGATTTACATGTTTAGAATGTTCCTTCAGAGTTGAAGATAATCTACATCCTAGTCCAAAACTCCCGCAGAATAACGGGGAATGACAGAGGGCAAGGTGTGAACCCAGGGCCATCGAGACTACCGAACGACAGTTTAGCGTGCTTACCACACGACCAAGCAGCCATCCTACCAGGCAGCAATCCATAGTCATGAAATACTTTTACCATCCCTAAATAAATGTTAATAAAAAAAAAAAAAAATTAAATTTTATCAGAGCTCAGTTTATATGAATTTTATTTTTTTTATAACGGATCTAGCCATTATATTATTCTTCATGAGTTTAGTATCGCTGTATAGCTGTTTCCCAAATCTAGAAATATTATTTCAGTAGGCCTATCTTGTAAAAGGAAAACAAAACAAAGCTTATATTAATGCGTATCAATCAGTTCGGATCAGTCATATAAATAATTTTTAATCTAGATTTAGTTCTAGACTAACAATAATGCGATTAGAAATATTTTTTACGGGGAAACGACCTAAATTCGAACTTTGGTAACCACTCTGCTAGTAAGGAGTCTATAAACATAGAAGATTGTATAGTTATATATTTTGTTTGGAGGCGAGGTGGCTGAGCGGTAAAATGCTTGTCTTTCGAACCGCGGGACCTGAGTCTACCCAGCTCTAATGGTTACCTAACATTATTTAGGGAAAAGTAAAGGCGGTTGGTCGTTGTGCTGGCTACATGACACTCTCGTAAACCGTAGGCCACAGAGACAGATGACCTTTACATCAGCTTCCCTATAGACCACTTATACCACCACTTCGGTTAAGTACTATTTCTTTCCCCTGTTTGAGATACCAAGTAAACTTTTACCAATAGTTATTTAACTAAGTTTTTTTTTTTAAATTGTTCCTTGTGTCAGGTAAAAGAAATAATTGAGCAATATTTCAGCTTGATCCGAGAATGGGTGTAAGAAAAATAATGTGTACACACTTTTTGCCAGACCTACAGACACACAGTTAGATTGAGTCGATATAAGCTTTGTAAAAATGACATCTTGTGTTTCAATAGATCTAGACATAATGTATCAAACATTTTTTATTATAATAAAGCCATGTTCACTTTATGATTGTATTTACCGACTTGTATTTTTGTGTGTGTATATTTTTTGTTTCTTAAAGTTAGTAAAAACATTTCCTTTATTTGAAAAGGGGAATTTTTTTTTTTCAGATTGTATGTCGCTTTCTCATGAGTGTGTTACCAATCTAGTGTATGTAGGACAGTGGTGAATCATACGTCTCCAGGAATCATGTGTTTTAATAACAATATCACAGATGAAATTTCAGAACTTGTTATTACTGTGAGTTATTTTATTCTGAACACTATTATCGGTTTTACTGGACTCGTGGTGAATGTTATCAAAGTGATTGTGTTTTTCAAACTAGGACTCAATGACAGCACCAACATTTCCTTCTTCGTCCTGTCACTTGCAGACACTGGAATTGGAATACTGATGGTTGGTTTTAGTACAGGCTTCAACCCTTTGTTCAAACAAGCTGTCATGTACATTGACGTTGCAGTGTCTATAGCCTATTATTGTTTGACATGGCCGTACGTATCTTCAGTCGTCTCGCAAGCCTTATGACTGCAGTCATCACCGTGGAGAGATTCTTGTGCATAACATTTCCTTTAAAGGTTAAAGAGATCTTCAACCCGACCGTTGCTGCCACAATTTCTATAATCTTGATACTGAGTGTGCTGGTCAGTGTTATACCAGCTTTTGTAGCCACAAGACTTGGATTAGTGTTTAACGATAAACTCAACCTAACACTATTAGGACTTGTTCAAACTGAGTCGCGAGCACAGCTAGAGAGCGTCTCGTTTTTGTGTGTGGCTATCTTTCAAATAGTTTCTATAGGAGTTATTACGTCGTTCACCATAGCACTGACACATACATTTCTTCAAACTACAAAATGGAGAAATCTTGTGTCCAATAAAAGTGAGCAACTTTCCACCAAACACATGAGACTGGTCAAGATGGTCATATTCATGTCCATTTCATTTTTAATTTTCTCCATTCCGTCAATGATATTTATATTTCTTGCTGTGTTTCAGGAAGGATTTACCAATGATGGACCTTGTAAGGGTTAGGTATTTTACCTTGTCAGCTCTTTTATCTTTTTATCTTTTAATTCTATAATTAGTTTTGTTCTATTACTTCAGATGAGCTCCAAGTATAAACACATCTTTAGACTCATGCTTTTTGGGACCAAGCGCCTAAAGAAACATTAGCCCTAAAAGGAATAACGTTTCGTCCGGGATTTAGTACAAGAAACTTATTATCTAACGAAATATTCTTTTAGCCAGCAATAATTATAGGCCTATATATTTATTGCATGACATTACCTGTCCTACTGCAACTGAATTATCTGCTATGTCTACCGCCTGCTTACAAACTTGGATTATTTCTTGCTTATTTTATCTATATGAAACAAATGGTTCTGTCACATAAGAGATTACGTCATACCAGTAGTTGAACATTTAGCCGTTATTGAGACTCGTTACCAAAGCTAAAGATTTGGACTAGTGAAATTGGATTTTGATCTCTTGATGTAATCTCTTTTGAGAGGCTCAAGTAAGATATTCCCCTCTCCCCCTTTTAGAAGAATAACAATATAGAGAGCTGCCTAATCTGGACGACCATTTCAAAGTTCATGTTTCGATATAGAACTACTCGTCTGAATCTTTCAACATAAAAATAATGACAAGGAGTGATTAATTGCTTATTTTACGTAGCGCTTCTTTCATGCTTACAGCATGCTCAGCGCGCTTTGGCCAAAATCTTTGTGGCCTAGTTGGTAGAGGGGGCATCTGTGAGAAGGTATCTGAGCTGCGAACGGGGCTTGAGTTGGGATTCGAACTAGAGACCCTCCACCCTTGTTAGGTGGCCGATCGACTTTGCCTTTCAGCCTCACGTCCCAGTTAGACTACAATGTTGAGCTAATAACCATCCGTATCAAATCAAGGAATAGGATTTGATAATTTTTAAGACCTACTGGAGAAGGACAACTGAATCTAAACCTCCGTTTCCTTGCGGCTATACCCAAAATCAGAAGCTGCTGATCCCAAACTGTATTGGATATTTGTCATATAAAAGTTTTAGAACCCCTGTAATATCTGGTGACAAGTAGTCACTGAACTAATCCGTGCAGCTAGCACGAGATTTTGTTTGGTCGGAAGCTGGTGGACATCTCAGTTGACCTTAGACTCTTGTAGAGAGAGGAGTGTTATGGATACTTTTGACAAGTAGAGTTATGTATAAGTATTGAAGTTATTATAATTTATTTGTATTCAGGACTTATCTCATTGGATGTAATTTGTGATGACTGAAGTCGCCAATATCTTTTGTGATTATATTTTATGTGAATAAAAACCATGTCTGCTACCAGTGAGTCTATTAATAATTCTAAATGTTGTGGTCAGAGAGTTCAGTATATTAGTGTTCTCACGCACCAGAAAATCTAGTGCGCGAGTGAAATTATTTAATTAAGAAGACAAAGAATATTATAGTATCTACAAGAGGTATCTACAACACACAGAGACATTCGCGTCATCACGCCTACAACAAAAACTAGGCTGTGACATATGGTGGCCAGTATGTCTTAAATGACAGAACGAACCTACACTCTTTAACAAGTAAATCGTCGATCGTCTACTTTCCATCTGGCGTAGAAGTACAAGAACTATTTCTTCCATTATGGTGGCAAAAACAATTGAACAGAACTTAAAGGTCTAACAAACTTTTCTTCAACAACAAGAAATTAACTCAGGTGACCTGGCTCCAACATGATCTCAAATCGATTCCTAGATCTAAATACGTTATCATAGATCTAAAATATAACCAACTAGATTCATAATACAATATCAAGTTGAAGGTAAATGAGATATGATGCAGATTGATGATAAACACCAGGTCAAGGCCCATGTATCTTAACTTTTAGAGATCTACTACTTTAACATCCTCATACACATAAAAGTCCATTTAATTAGTGTGTATGAAACTGAATACAGTCATGCCTGATGAGCCGCAATCTGGGTGAAAACAATTACTAAAGAAAAGCCGAAGCCGGAGTACAGCAATCTGTCTGTGCTACAACCTCAGAAGCACAGCAACCTGTCTGTACTAATCAATCCGACGTCATTCAAGTCGACTATTCATCCTGGTGTATGTCATTTGAGACTCACCTAATTATTTGTTCACTGTTCCAGTAACAAATTGTGGTACACTTAGGCACGTGATACCATTATATCGTCCTAACTGAATCTTCTCCATAACATCTTCTGTGAATAACTTTTCCTGTCTTATACTGCTAATTGAGCCAGTCATTCACTATTGTAGAGAGAGGAGTGTTATGGATATTTTTGACAAGTAGAGTTATGTATAAGTATTGAAGTTATTATAATTTATTTGTATTCAGGACTTATTTCCTTGGATGTAATTTGTGATGGCTGAAGTCGCCAATATCTTTTGTGATTATATTTTATGTGAATAAAAACCATGTCTGCTACCAGTGAGTCTATTAATAATTCTAAATGTTGTGGTCAGAGAGTTCAGTATATTAGTGTTCTCACGCACCAGCAAATCTAGTGCGCGAGTGAAAGTATTTAATTAAGAAGACAAAGAATATTATAGTATCTACAAGAGGTATATACAACACACAGAGACATTCGCGTCATCACGTCTACAACAAGAACTAGGCTGTGACAATATTCCGTTCCTTTGGTCACATCAGCTGCGTCTAGAGGGGGGACTACGTTTGTAGGCGACATCGCTTCATTTATAAACAATGCCCAGGATTTCATCTAGCTTAGGAGATGAACCATAATCGTTACGACTGAATGAGGTCAATTGGATAGTCTAACGTTTAGTTCATAGTAAAAATCATACAATGTTAACAATACCGGTGCCTAGTTTGCCTATGCCTAAGGCCGACCCTGCTGCTTTAATCTCTGATGAAACAATATATCATAATATTGGATTCATTATTTTTTATCATCATCCACATAGTTATTTACTTTATGTACGACTGTGTTCATTGTCTCTCTGTCAGGCCGAACTTAGGGCTGAACTAATTGTAAATAACAAACGTTTTAAATAGTATCACACAACAGAAATACACCAAAAAAATAGACAACTTATATTGGTATTCGTATGTAATAATTGAAAATTCAATAATATTTGTATCTATAATTATGTAATACAATTGAAGTATATTTACTAATAACAAGTTAAGTCCTGACAACATAATACTCAACAAAACAAAAGAGAAAACTGATAAATGTCATCTTTTGTGATTCGCACATAGAGTCTATAATTTCAGATGCTCCATCAGAGATGGTGATTACTACATTCTAGCCCAACCAATAAGAGGATGGCGTGTAGAGTTCATACCTGGGAACATGTCCTTAGAACATACCACACGACCAGGAAGCAATCAATTGTTGGCTATATGCTTTCGTAAAATAGTCACAATTATTACAACTATTTTTTTAGTGTTGGGGCGGGATGGATCTTTACTATATAGGGTATATGTAATATAAAACGTTACGTAACCCGGGACACTTAATACTTTCTAAGTACATTTTATAAATAAAGTTTCCTTTTTTGTTCTTATGATAGAAAACAAAGAGAATATGTGATAAAAGGTAATGAAAAACGATTGGCAACACCATTGCAGGCTCCACAAACACAACCCACAGAGCAGGCTGTAAGTTTTCATCATAGAAATGAAAATGTGGCTTGAGTGCTGAGACAAGTCCCAAAAAGCTCGCTGAGTTTGGGAGCGCATGAGCCCAGACCGCACTTCCCCATGGTGGAGGCTGTCCAGGCCTGAGCAAGCTATTATAGCACAGTGCAGGAAAGGCCTCTGTCTGTTGGATCAAATTTCCCACGGCAATGGCCAAATTTTGATTCACGGCGCCCCTGCTTTGGGGACGAAGAGGAAACCGTGTCTAATATTCTGTTTGACTGCCCCAGACTTGCTGATCTCCCCCTGACTTGCTGATCTCTCCCTGACTTGCTGTGCTGATCTCCCCCTGACTTGCTGATCTCACCTTGACTTGCTGATCTCCTCCTGACTTGCTGATCTCCTCCTGACTTGCTGATCTCCCCCTGACTTGCTGATCTCCGCCTGACTTGCTGATCTCCCCCTGACTTGCTGATCTTCGCCTGACTTGCGGATCTTCGCCTGACTTGCTGATCTCCTTCTGACTTGCTGATCTCCCCCTGACTAGCGGATTTCCGCCAGACTTGCGTATCTCCCCCTGACTTGCTGATCTCCCCCTGACTTGCTGATCTCCCCCTGACTTGCTGATCTCCCCCTGACTTGCTGATCTCCCCCTGACTTGCTGATCTCCCCCTGACTTGCTGATCTCCCCCTGACTTGCTGATCTCCCCCTGACTTGCTGATCTCCCCCTGACTTGCTGATCTCCGCCTGACTTGCGGATCTCCGTCTGACTTGCTGATCTCCTTCTGACTTGCTGATCTCCGACAGACTTGCGGATCTCCCCCTGACTTGCTGATCTCCCCCTGACTTGCGGATCTCCGTCTCAACAGGTCTCGGAAACCAAATAATTATCTATCTTTATGTACTACGCAAAACAGCAGGGTTCTGTCCTTGTCTTTTGCAAGAGAGCATTTGTGCCTCTCAAGCCCTCACTCGAATGGAGTTTGATGATGACGATGAATGAAAAGTTCACAGATAAAAATTTTGGGAAGCTGAAAATTTGTCATACCCATAACACGTTTAGATCATCATTGTAAGGATTTAAAACAAAACAACTTTACAGTAAACTTATCAAAACTCTACACCTACAACGATGCATAATCATCTTATGATTCAATTCGCTCGCTGAATGACATTGTGGATGATAAGAAATCGGGTATTTGTTATGGCGTGATGCCTTAAACACACACACAAACACACACACACAAGAAACGAAAAAATGCAATAAGACAACCTATTCAAAACAACAAAAACCTTATCCATTACACAACATCTGCACTGTGCTAAAAAGGCCTTTCTCTCTCTCTGCACATGTCAAACATGATCGTTACAAATATTGACAGAGACTTGTGCTTTAACTAGTAGCTAGATCTAAGTAGAGGATAATCCAATAATTGTATAATATTTTAGATTTAATAACTGGCACTAGTACCAGTAGGCTTCAGGAAGGAGGTTCCCTTTAGCATGGCTGCTAATCCACAATAGAAGTATGAAAACTCTCAAATCTAAAACCCAAACGAGGGCAAGCTTTGGGAATCAACCCTTAGGAAAAACAGAAACCTTGTAACCCGTAGGGCAGCTTACAGCATCCAGTACGAAATTCTGGTAGAGCCTGAGACGATGCTGATCTCAAGATGCATTTCATATTAGCTGTTCCTCTGGTTGGACAAATGATTGTCTGGGTAGAGATGGAGGCAGTGTTGCATGAACGACATCGTTTTGACCACAGCTATTGCAAGTTCTCCTCTCAGTTCCGCCATGATCTCAGGTGTCACTTACAAAGACCGCATCACGAACGAAGATAAGAAACAGGATTGATAGAACCAATTTGATCCCACGATGACCACTGTCAAATAAAGGTAACTCAAAACTATATTGCCACATGTGTCTAGAGGGATAATAAGGGTAGTTAATATTTTTGTAAAGAGTTAGTCCCTTTAAAAAGCGATATTTTGCAAGTCAATGGTAAAACTAAAAGGCAGATCTGAATGTTTATCTCCTTTTGTTGGAAAACTACTATATACTGTACATTGCTCATAAAGTTAATATACTTTTTAAGTCAATGTTGACTGTTTTCAATGGCCATATTGAGTGTTTAGGCTGAGCAGTGTACATTATTTTGAACTAAATCTATGTAATGTTTATATAATTCTTTTGCTGTTTTGCTCTGAAGTGTTGTAGGAATGTTGCTTTTTTTTTACAATTTGCTAAGTAGATTTTATTTATTTGTTGTAAGTCAGTTGGTGTCTGTAAATATTAAACGTCTACTTAGTCTCTTTTTCTCACCTGTAGTTTTTATTTTATTTTATTTTTTTTTTACTGTAAAGACAAAATTAGGGTCGAATAGTATTTAAAAAACAAATTTTTCTTTTGAGACGAGACAGTAGTGTGTCTCAGTGATGGCTGTCCTTTGATTGTTTTAACCTGTACCTGCCTTACTATTTAAATATCCTTCATTATTTTATTTTATTTCGTTGGCCTTTATTTCCGTATTTATTTATGATCTTTTTTTAGGTCTCTAAATAAACTCTATTATTATTATTTGTATGTCTCAGTAAGTTATACATCTACAGCTACAATTAATAGCCTGGGTAATATAATTTGGGAACACAAAGTACCATTGGACTAACTTGCTAGTACAGCAGAAGTTACTGTTCTTATGACCTAATCATAGTATGAGGTCACACCACATCACAGGGTCCTCAGGGCTCCCTAAGACCTTTCTTCAGGGAACAGTAACAGGAAGAAGATGATGAGGAAGACACAGAAAGTGATGGAAAGACAGGATTAAAGAATGGACAGGCTGTCAGTGAATGAAATTCTATCAAAGGAAAAGTGTCAGGGGCAGGTATGGCAAGACTGAATGTGTTACTTCTTTGTTGAAATTTTTATATGATAGTTATATCCCTTTGTTATGTACTCTAATGTTTTGAATGTGAACAGGCTGCACGTGATGTGAACTGGATGGTTTAGTCTTCTTTAAATGTGAACAGGCTGCACGTGATTTGAACTGGATGGTTTAGTCTTTCTTGAATGTGAGAGTAAGATAGTCATAGGAGTCTTGTGCCCAGTCCAGGAAGGTTGAACAGGTGTTCCCTGGACTGGTGTTTTGTGTTAGTTATTATAGTAGAAGAGGACGGATTGTTGTTTGCTATTATGGGGTATTTTCTATATCAATAATAAAGTTGTGATTTCATGAGAAATAAGTTTTTTTCTGGATTCCTTTACAAATATATTGGTTATCAATAAGTGTTTATTATAGATCTGCAGTAATTTCCGCAAGTAACACCTATTGAGCCAAGAAAAGAACCTGACACCCAAAGGACAGACAGGAATGGAGAAAGACGATTGACAGTTCTTGTAAGGTGCCGCAACGGTCCAACAGATCAAGGGTTAGGTAAAGGTGATGTAAAGGTGCAGTGCGCAATGAGATGAATCCTAGTCATTCTTGACTAAACGTGACGATATAATTAGTATAAATTATAAGAGCTGATAATTATTTGCACTAAAAGGATTCACATTATTTTGATATTACTACGAACTTGTATTTACTCTTAAAAGAATTGAATTATTTTAGTCGAGTAAAACAGTTGTCGTATTTTTATGTCGTCATTTGTTCCTTGACTTTCATCGTAAGGGTACTGTGACAGTTCATGTAACAAAAGGTCAGCAGATGTTCTTTGCAGTATATCAAGAGAGAGGTCGGCCCACTTTTTGTTTTACGCTGGCCAACCATCTTTTCATCGGACAACCGTTTCTTCGTGCTCCCTCCACTGTACCTTAAAGGATGACTTTTGATAGTCTTGTCTTACAATAGGACTAGCTCAGATTTTGTCTCTTCACATTAATGAAGTTTTTTGTTTTTTTTTTCATTTTGACAGACAGCCTTGACTGTGGACGCGTGTCTGTAATTCTGCTAATATCTTTGTGTGACTGTCGTTATATTAAGTCTTTAAGATAAATTAAATTGCATGTTTTTCCCGCTTGCGACATTGTTACCTGCAAGGTATTATGGCACTATTAGGAATTAGTTATTTGTTTCGTAAATAAGAAAAAGTTTTGACTGAGTCTAGACGCGACTAGTAAAAACGTTAGGATTTTATGAAAGAATATCGAAACTTAAACAGACCACTTTTGACAGCTTTAGAGAGAGAAGTATTTTTATGAACGTAGAGATTTAGCGTGACGACTTTTGGCGGCTCCCTTCGATATTAATAAACTATTTGTTTGATATTCAATAAAAGCGTCGACTAACTTATATTGTTGTCGTTGACCTGTGTTGAGTTCGCTATTGGAGAGTTACCTCCGTTTGACTTATCTGCATAAGACACTGCACGGAAGCGTCTAACAATGGTCAACAAAAACATTTTAATTTAAGAAACTCATTGGAAATCTAATGCTCAAGCAGACTTCTATGAGGCTAAAAACACCTGGGGATCAAGGATAAATGAGCTGCCACAGAGATCAGTGTCTTCAACATCATTGTTACGTTAATACTTCCCAGCAGAGAAGAGACATGGCGAACCATCGTAATCACCAAGAAAAATAAATCTAAGCATTCATCAATACCTGCCTCAAGAAGATTTTTATAATCTGCTGGAGAGACAATATCACTAGTGTGGAACTGTAGCAAAGAACAAAGCAGAAGGCTATGAAAAATATATCCTTCACTAACGATAGCGATGGATACGTCACACAATTAGCAAGCCTGAATCTTCATCACAAGCAAACCTTTCACCTGGAAACCGAAATTTGGAAGCATATGCCAAGCAGATGGACAAGACGTGTGGACAGTTGGAGAGACTCGTCCAGAACTGAGACGCCTGGAGGAAGCTGGTTGGTGCCCAGGACTCAGACGGGACCATAGGCAGAGATAAGATGAGATGGAGTCCTAAATCACCAATAAGGAACCCTCGGTATAATGTACCTGTTATATATACCCATAATTGGCAATCAGCATTATTTTTATGACACATAGATTAATTTTTTTTTATACGAAATTAATTTATTTTGTTATCTCTTAAGCCTACAATGGGGCATATTTACGCTAATGTAAATATATATGTCAGACGCAAATTTTTAAATATAAGTGTCCACTTTGTAGTTATGAAAGAGGATATTGCACACATACCTATATGTTTCTATTTATACGCATGAAATTATCAGTAGCTGCCAACAGAGACTCAAAAAGGCCATCTAGAACTATATCTAGTCTATATCTACATTTAAAAAAAATACATAGGTATCTAAGACGACTAAATCTACAATCTAGACCTAGATCTCAATTTGACAAAAATGAATAATTATCTCTAAGACAAAAATAGCTTCCGGTAAAAGAGCAATACATATACATCGGTCCAAAAGGTCAGTGAGCAGAACATTCCTATGTATTTCTATTAATTTACTTTCATCGACTCTAGTAAATGAAAATTATAGGCAAAATGTTTTGCCTGACATATATTTACACCTGCGTAAATAGGTCCTATTAGTGTCACGCTCTATTTTATATAATTATTGTACTTGACTTTTCTAAACTTTTCCACGGTCCCAATAATATGTGGTCGTTCTAATTTATTCACTTAATTTATGACTTTTATATCTCGCTGGAGGGTAGAGTGGGGTGGAATTAACTAGAAGCTGACGTATGGGAAGTAAGAAGGGAGAGGCCAGGCTAGGGGGGTGGGGAGAAACAACTTGTGCATGGAATGTATGGTATAATTTAATTCCTAATTACCAATACTTTTGTATCTACGAATTGTTTCTAAGTCCAATGTTTGAGTTAAGAGATACACTTTGAGTTGAGAAATTGATTTGGACATTGATTATTAAATCACATGTTTCTCGGATGTCAACATACTATTTAAAATGTTAGTGCAGAATTCAAGACATTCTCCATTAAATTTTATGAAACGAATTTAAAAAGAAAATACATCTAATAAAGAAATATGATATTTTGATACATGAGAGCAACTCTTGAAATGTCTCGTGTTTTAAAGATACAGCTCAAAGATGAAGTAGTTTTCTTTGAGACTCAGATGTGACTTTTAATTAGCATCTTGCCAATGAGGTGTTTATAGAACAGTTTCACAATCTAAACATTGTTTGTTTGTTTTTTCAAATATTACCTATATTACAGACCTATGTATATGTTATACCTAGACTGAAAAACTGAAACCAATTCTTATCCAATAATGATCAGATCACAGACCTATATGTATAGATTGTTATGTACGTAACTCTTTTTCATGCTGTTAGGGAAGTCGCCCCGATATTTTCTGTCTAAAAAAAGTAATCTTTAGTTTTCCAAGTTCAGAAATAATGCAATACCATGTCGTAAATTTTAAATAGAACGTACGATATAATCACTCCAAATCTATGGAATAAAGCTGTTTCCTGTTAGTTTCCTTTGAGATAATACTTCAAAAAATTCTAGATCGAAATAATTCATGTTTTTTTTTTTGTATTTTAATCATCTAATTTACATTTAAATAGATTGATTACCTAGATCTTTCTAGATTATGTATCTAAAAATTTCAAAATAATAATTATTAGACGAGAGTTATTTTTGAATGTTCGATTACTAGATCTAGATCTAAAAATTAAATTATACGATACATAGGTTTGGATTGAAAAAAAACAACTATACTTCTTATAACAACTTTACAAAATAAACACCTTATTTCAGCTTTTTAAAAAAAAAATTCACGACACTTGTGTGTAGTGCTAGAGATTTTCATGTCATTGTTTTGGAGTATTAGAAAAAAAAAAGAGATATAGCAACAAACGACCTACTGACTCTATGTTCGAGTAAAGATGAAGATGTTTATGTGTGTCTGCTTTTGAAACGTTCTCTAGATCTACTTATTTAGAGAGATATCGCTAAAGAGAATGCTTAAAGTAATTTATATTTTTGTCTTGAGACTATTTCTTCTCTCAAAAGTTGTGCTAGTACGTATACAATATTGCGTTGAAATTTCTTTCGGTATTCAAAATGTAACACTCATATCTCTGCACGAGTTTAGGTTTCATTAGGACGGCAAGATAAATAAATGCAAAGTACAATAGAGCGATCCTAAGATCTGAGAGACTGTTTTCCAATAATATCGTAGGCTAACTTGTGTTAGAATATTTCGCTGCCAATCATTTCCGCGCTATTCACAGTTACACAATATCGGATTAGTATTATTATTATAAAACAAAGACTTAAAGAATGAATGTTACGTCTCAGGACAAAGTCTGCTCTTATGGCAATATTTCGGAAGAGATTGTGGAATTTTTCTTCTTGTTGAATTTCTTTATTTTGAACGCCATTACTGGCTCCATTGGACTCGTGGTGAATGTTATCAAAGTGATTGTGTTTTTCAAACTTGGACTCCGTGACAGCACCAACATTTCCTTCTTTGTCCTGTCACTAGCGGATGCTGGTGTTGGACTACTGTTAATAGGATTCAGTGTCGTCTTCAACCCGTTGTTTAAAGACGCGGTGACATACATTGAAATTTCAGTGTCCATCAGCTTCTATTGTTTGACGTGGCCGTACGGTTTCTTCAGTCGTGTCGCAAGCCTTATGACTGCAGTCATCACCGTGGAGAGATTCTTGTGCATAACATTTCCCCTCAAAGTGAAAGAGATCTTAAACCCGACCGTGGCGACCTTCACCTCAGTAACCTTAACCCTTGCCGTACTGGCCAGTGTAATGCCCGCTTTTAAGGCCAGGACACTTGGGCTAGTGTTTAGCGAAAAACTGAACCTGACTATAATAGGAATCGTTCTATCAGATGACAAGGAGGAGTATCTAAGCCTTACCTATCTATTTTCTTTTTTCGCTATGGGCGTCTTTCAAATATTGTCCATAGTAATCATCGTCATTTTTACCATTGCTCTAACTCATAAATTTCTTCAAATTACCAACTGGAGAAATCGAGTATCTACTAAAAGTGATGAGCTTTCAAGCAAAGAAAAGAGGCTGGTCAAGATGATCATTTTTATGTCCATTTCCTTTTTAATTTTCTCCATCCCTGGAATGATATTTTGTCTGTTCGCGGTATTTGACGAGAGTTTCGCTTATGAAGGACCTTGCAGAAACATTTACTTAATATTCAGCTCTTTGATTTTTCCCCCGGACTCATTGAATTCTTTGGTAAATTTTTTTCTGTTGTTATATATGAGCTCTAAATTTAAAAATGTTGTAAGACTTATGTATGAAGGCATCATTAGTTTAAAAAAAACAAAAACCTTAAATATAGTTTAATTAAATGCATAAGTTGTTTTTTTGTGTGTTTAAATCCAGTTATCATAACACTCACATTCTTTTCTTATGTACAAAAATATGCCCCTGTGGTTAACGTTTTTTTAAAAATGCTTTTGTATTGTGCATCTTTTATGCCATTAGCATACTCAGTACGCTCTGGACCAATCTTTTTTGTTGATCAATCGGAAGAAGTGGTATCTTGGAGATAATTTCCGTGTTGCCTTTAGGCGCTAAACTTAGCTCTAGTCGTGTTTCAGACTAGAGCCCCTTTGATAGGTAGTCCAGCTGATGTTTTTCCACCTCAGCCACACATCTTTTGGATTCTAACATACGCCTCTGATTACAAATATATTTATTCCATAATGGTCATACAAACACCAAATATGTTATCTACATACATTGAATGCACTATATAAGGAAAATGCATTTATCATTGTCTGCGTCGTTTTCATTATCTAAAATAGACAAAATTGTGAATATCGCATTAGCGCGCGACATTGTTTTAGGAAATAGCCCTATACGATCATCTTCTCAGTTCTTCTACATGCTGATATCTTAATCAAATTATGCCAACATCTACTGCCCGCGGGGTAAATCTGATTCTTGACTTTGTGCTAACCTTGAATATTTTCCCACATTGAAGTCGTATAAGATTCAACATTTTTAAGGTGATCTGGCAAAAGTGCCGGACATTTCTATTACCATTGCCTCGTATTGATTTATAGCTTTTATATAGCGCTACTTTCATGCTTATTTGTAGACCAGTGGGGAGAGGGAGGGAAGTATTTAGGAGAAGGTTTTCTGTGCTGCCTTTAGGCGCTCAGTAAACATAACTCTGCTCGAGTCGGGTATCGAACCTAGTGCCCTCTTCATAGGTAGCCAAGCCAAGTTCAAGCGTACTTAGCCTCTCGACCACGCTTCAAAACAAAAAGTAATGTATGTCACGAGTTCTCGGACTTGACTTTTTTTTTCTTGTTATCAATGGTTGCACCTTACGTAAATTTCTTAAAGGAAAAAAATGCTTATATAAAGTGTTTTAACATGTACAAGCCATCACAGGTTCATAATAGTGCATATTCATGTCAATGTTTACTTAGCATATTAAAGCCTAGCCCCATATCACCCGCGCCCATCGGGCTTTAAATTTATTTAACGTATCAAGGGCAAAAACAAAAAAGTAAAACGTTACATCTAAAAAAATACATCAACAGCAGACGTGACCTAGATGTAACTTTGCGTAAATCGGTTTTATAATCAAACTAAATCTGAAATAAAGACTTATAAAAAAGAGAATGTAATTCTTCTGTTTTTGTTTTTTTAATGCATACTGGAAACTGAATTGTATTAATTATATTAGGTAGTTTATTAAATGGTCATCGTGCACATCAATAATACACCTTTAATATTTTTCTGTTTGTGACCGTTTACACTAATTTGATTTGTACGACTGAACTGCGCATACAACTACATATTAAGTATTAAATAATAATTATTTTGTATTGATAAAATTCAAATTTAACCAATTAAATTAACAATTAATATGTATTGCTGGAATCATCGAACACACTGGAAATGTTTTTTTACCTAGGCTTATCATCTGTTCCTGTGTACGTAATGTTTCATATATTCTATAATGGAGACATTCAAACATTAAATATTAATTTATTATTTTGTTTTAAGTATCATTGTAAAAGTGTTCGCAAAGAGTTTCTCGTGTATTTCTTAATCTTTCACGTGTCCGCGTAACTGTTTTCACTAAAGGAGAAGGGGCGAAGGCGAGTAACTGGCGCCTTAGCCAGTAGTCTGCAAGTAGGAAGGGGTCATTAGCCAACTAGCAGAAGGAAAACTGAATTCAAAACTCTGCTGCCTTGCAACTATTCCCAAACATGGGAAAACTGTAGTGGGTCAACCCTGAGGAAAAATAAGGAGCTGGTGACCCTTGGGGCAGTTTGCAGAACACAGGGCTACACCCTATAAGAGCCTGTGACGCCACTAATCCCAAACTGTATGTAGGCTACTTCTTATGCAAAGAATCCCATAAGAAGCTTTTAATTTAATAGCTCATGCCACCGATGTGCCCTTGAAATGTATTGTTGCTTAAAGAAATTTTTTTAATAATAAAACAGTTTTCACAACTACAACGGCTGGTAAAATCAATGTTTTACCTATAGTGTTTTCCGTATTTTGCCATAAGTTAAGAGATATTGTAAGACATTCATAAACCAACATCTTCTCTATACGATGTTGAAGAGAGATTGTGCGGGTCTATTCAGAACTTTATCTTTGAGTGTTAGAAAATTTTTAATTTTTTTTTCTACTTTGTCAGGGTGACATTGTCTCAGATGATCCCCTAGCCGCACTCTAGCGTAATTGGTTTCGTATCATTTAAAAAAAAAAGTCACTTAGGCAACCGCTTGTTTGACAAGGAAGGAATGAATCCCAGTTTTAAATAATCAACGCTGGACAGTGTACATTTCTTTTTGTTAAACACGTGTTACATGTAGACACAATGAAGCTTTTTAAATACGTATTGAGTTAAATACCACAATTCTTTGGTTTGATTAGCAGGATAAATATTTACAGGATTTACCAAGGTACAAATCATATACTAGTGTATAAAATAATTAAATTAAATAAATGTAAAAATTAAAGTCTCGATCTGCTTAAATGAAATCTATTATTGTAGACCCCCATGGACATCTCAAAGACCCCCAATTTATTTTTTCACTTTCGTAGACCCCTTGGAAGTCTTCGTAGACCCCTGGGGGTCTATATAGACCACTTTGGGTATCACTGCTCTAGACATTAGATTACACATAAAAAAAGACATTATTACATTTTCTTTAAGCTTGGATATTTATTATTGGTAAAAGATTTTTATAATTATTGAATGCCATCAGACAAAAAAAAGTATATTTAATTATTTTTAGATGTGGCGGTCGTCATCTCAGGGATAGAGTGGAAAAAATATTTATTAGAAATCATATTGTTTAGACAGATTGTTTAGTATTCCACCACATAATGCTGTAAATGCAAATAATAATAATAATAATAGAATATGACTTTGTATAGTATACTATATTAACTTAGCCTATACCTGCAGGGAATGATGCGACGACGTAAGTCTTATTCAAAACGACGTTCTCCGTGACCAGTGTGTAGTTAGACAGTCGATAAAAGTCGTTGTATTCTGACGTTCTCTGTGACCAGTGTGTAGTTAGACAGTCGATAAAAGTCGTTGTATTCTGACGTTCTCTGTGACCAGTGTGTAGTTAGACAGTCGATAAAAGTCGTTGTATTCTGACGTTCTCTGTGACCAGTGTGTAGTTAGACAGTCGATAAAAGTTGTTGTATTCTGACGTTCTCCGTGACCAGTGTGTAGTTAGACAGTCTATAAAAGTCGTTGTATTCTGACGTTCTCCGTGACCAGTGTGTAGTTAGACAGTCTATAAAAGTCGTTGTATTCTGACGTTCTCCGTGACCAGTGTGTAGTTAGACAGTCGATAAAAGTCGTTGTATTCTGACGTTCTCCGTGACCAGTGTGTAGTTAGACAGTCGATAAAAGTCGTTGTATTCTGACGTTCTCTGTGACCAGTGTGTAGTTAGACAGTCGATAAAAGTCGTTGTATTCTGACGTTCTCCGTGACCAGTGTGTAGTTAGACAGTCTATAAAAGTCGTTGTATTCTGACGTTCTCCGTGACCAGTGTGTAGTTAGACAGTCGATAAAAGTCGTTGTATTCTGACGTTCTCCGTGACCAGTGTGTAGTTAGACAGTCGATAAAAGTCGTTGGTAATGTCTGTATTGTTGGCGGTTATCATCATAGCTAAAGGGGGAAATATATATCAATGAATCCTATACTCTTAAGCAAGCAATTCTTGCATTTTTATGTATGTATGTATGTATGTGTAAATATATATCATGTGCGTAGCCGGGGGGCCCCCGAAATAAAATTGGCTCCTCAGGGCGAGAATCGGAATTTAGTGACTGATTTTTGCTTTGATTTTCCTTATTTTATGTGAGATTTTAATACTAAACCATTACTTGCCTCAGCGCAGCCAAGGGGTTTTAGGTTTAAAACCCCCTACCAGGTGGTTTTTTCAGTTAACCCCCCCTCTATAAAACAAAACAAAACAAAATAATGGGAACGACAATCTCCATATTCCAAAAGCATAGCTAAGGAAGATTTTGATTTTATTACCCCTCCAAAAATAAGGATGAAAGCCGCTCTTCAATATAACACTAACCATTCATCAGTCACCAGATTCTATAAGCGTTACCAAGAGGGTTTTTGTGTTGAAAACCCCCTCCAGCGGGTTTAAAGCTGAAAAAAATACCTCTTCAATATAAAAAAAGCAAATGACACACACAAAATACTATGAGCGTAGCCAAGGGGGTTTTGAGTTTAATCCCCCCTTCAGTGGGGTATGAAGCTAAAAAATACCTCTTCAGTATAACAAAAAAGAAAATTACGCACTCAAAAAGATATGAGCGTAGTCAAAGGAGTTCAGTGGGGTTTGAAGCTAGAAAGTACCTTTTCAATATAAAAGAAAAGCAAATTACACACGCTAAAATCTATGAACGTAGCCAAAAGGGGTTTTGAGTTTAAACACACAGCCAGCGGAGTTTAAAGCTAAAAAATACCTCTTCAATGTAAAAATAAGCAAATTACGTACTCAAATGCTATGAGCGTAGCCAAAGGGGGTTTTGAGTTTAATCCCCCCTTCAGAGGGGTTTTAGCATAAAAAATACCTCTTCAAAATAAAAAAAATCCCTCCCCCAAACCCCCGTCCCCTCCCCCCACACAAAATAAAATACCGGGCTACGCCCATGTCAACACATTTACATTAAGATGTAAGGAAGGAATGCAATGTGTTGGCGGATGACGTTCTGGTGTTATTTTGTGGTCCTATTGTCAAAATAATTGTAGTGTGCTAAAGGACTTTGGCATAGTGATGCATGTAAGTCGTAGTCGTCTTTTGCTAAATGTTAGGACAATAAGATCCAAAGAACCAAGGGTAATGGACGAAAAAAAACGAAAAATCAAGGCTTTTTAATTAAAAAAAAAAAAAGATAAACCAAGGCTAATTACCAAAGACTAACCAAAAAGCTGAGGGTACCGGTACTGAAAAGAGGAAAAAAAAGGCTTCTAGATGAGAAGAACAAACAAATAAAAGACTTCTGGATGAAAGAACAAACAAATAAAAGACTTCTGGATGAGAAGAACAAACAAATAAAAGACTTCTGGATGAGAAGAACAAACAAATAAAAGACTTCTGGATGAGAAGAAAAAACAAAAAAAAGGCTTCTGGATGAGAAGAACAAACAAATAAAAGACTTCTGGATGAGAAGAACAAACAAATAAAAGACTTCTGGATGAGAAGAACAAACAAATAAAAGACTTCTGGATGAGAAGAACAAACAAATAAAAGACTTCTGGATGAGAAGAACAAACAAAAAAAAAAAGACTTCTGGATGAGAAGAACAAACAAAAAAAAAAGCTTCTAGATGAGAAGAACAAACAAATAAAAGACTTCTGGATGAGAAGAACAAACAAAAAAAAGACTTCTGGATGAGAAGAACAAACAAATAAAAGGCTTCTGGATGAGAAGAACAAACAAAAAAAAAAGGCTTCTGGATGAGAAGAACAAACAAATAAAAGACTTCTGGATGAGAAGAACAAAAAAAAAAAAAGACTTCTGGATGAGAAGAACAAACAAATAAAAGACTTCTGGATGAGAAGAACAAAAAAAAAAAAAGACTTCTGGATGAGAAGAACAAACAAATAAAAGACTTCTGGATGAGAAGAACAAACAAAAAAAAAAGGCTTCTGGATGAGAAGAACAAACAAAAAAAAAAGGCTTCTGGATGAGAAGAAAATGAAGGACCAAGGCTTCTTTTTGTGTTTGTTTGTTCGTCATCTTTTTCCTATTCACTATATATATGAGGAACTGCTTTAAAAGAAAGAAAGTCGTACATGTTTTATTCAGAGTTAACTTGACTTGGAAAGCTGGACTGTCTCCCTCCTTGGCAGCGAAGGCAGAAAAGATCGATGCATTGATCTTCGTGCCATTGCTAGTCACAGCTTTTTCAGTTCTACCCTGAAGACAAAAAGATCTAATCAAATTATAAATACCTATATATTTTTGTAAACTTGTTATTAACAGAATGCATCTTCGGTACATTCTCTGAATCTCTGAATCTGCAAAAGATACCTTTTCTCGCAATACGAATTCATTTTATTGACAAGTTTTTTTTTATATGAGTAAAAATAATAATAATAATAAAAATTTAAAACAAAATATGGAAATATATCAGCCCAGTCTATTATCATGTGTTGCATAACAAGGTGACATTGACAAGGCTAATTCAAATTTTTATTGACGATGTTAATGGACGAAGTGGCATAGGCATAATGCTAAAGCTTAGATTGACAAAGTGACATTAACAAAGCGACATAAACAACGCAAAGTTTCATTTACAAAAAGGAATGAAAGTAATTTCATGTACAGATGGAAATGGACAAAATAGACTTGGACAATTAGACATTGACAAAGTGACATTGACAAAGTGACATTGACAAAGTGACATTGACAAAGTGACATTGACAAAGTGACATTGACAAAGTGACATTGACAAAGTGACATTGACAAAGTGACATTGACAAAGTGACATTGACAAAGTGACATTGACAAAGTGACATTGACAAAGTGACATTGACAAAGTGACATTGACAAAGTGACATTGAAAAAGTGACATTGAAAAAGTGACAATAGCTAATGACATTGGAAAAAGGAGATCAACAAAGTGACATTTGAAAAATTATCTTTTAGATGAGAATATCCCAAGCTACAGTTAACAACGACTGTTATCGTCGAGCTAGAAAGAGTTGCTTTTTTAAAAAATATATACATGTTAGTTTTTTGTTATAGTACATTCTAAAACAAGAATACTACCATAAAGGTCGTCGTTTTTGTAAATATGTGTGCAATGGTTTAAATTCATTATCTCCTTTAAACAACTATGAAAAATCATTGAACTGTAAAACGAATATATTCATACTGGCGATAAGCGTAACCAGGAGTATTTTTCGGTGGGGAATCCCCCCCGTCCCACCTTATATATATATATATATATATTGTTGGCCTCCTTCAGTCGTAGAGTGATTATGGTTAATCTCCAAGACTTTTCATGTGGTTGTGGAGTCATATTTTCGAGAAGCACTCCCGCAGGCTAAGGTGACTTTGGAGCCCTATTTTGGAGAGACACTCCCGCAGGCTAAGATGGCTTTGGAGCCCTAATTTGGAGAGACACTCCCGCAGGCTAAGGTGGCTTTGGAGCCCTTTTTTGGAGAGACAATCCCGCAGGCTAAGGTGGCTTTGGAGCCCTATTTTGGTGAGACACTCCCACAGGCTAAGGTGGCTTTGGAGCCCTATTTTGGTGAGACACTCCCGCAGGCTAAGGTGGCTTTGGAACCCTATTTTGGTGAGACACTCCCGCAGGCTAAGGTGGCTTTGGAGCCCTATTTTGGTGAGACACTCCCACAGGCTAAGGTGGCTTTGGAGGCCTATTTTGGAAAGACACTACCGCAGGCTAAGGTGGCTTTGGAGCCCTATTTTGGTGAGACACTCCCGCAGGCTAAGGTGGCTTTGGAGGCCTATTTTGGAAAGACACTACCGCAGGCTAAGGTTGCTTTGGAGCCCTATTTTGGTGAGACACTCCCGCAGGCTAAGGTGGCTTTGGAGGCCTATTTTGGAAAGACACTACCGCAGGCTAAGGTGGCTTTGGAGCCCTATTTTGGAGAGACACTCCCATCCACAAATATCGCACGTTATGGTAACTTTTGCTTTGGTGGTAGAGGAGCTGGTCATTTGACGTATGGCACACTTCTCATCTAGAGCTGAGGCCCATGTGTTTTCGCTGTCTATAGCTTTCTGTCTCGCTCCATCTAGTGCTGTCTAGGGCTATGTCTTCTCAATGGTCAGTATCAATGTTCACTGATTTGTGGTCCCGTTTCAATACATCCATGTGAAGCGACCAGTTTTTCTTTAGCCAGACGCGAGTATCCTTCATTCGACGAACATGTCCATATATATATGTGTGTGTGTGTTTGTATTGTATTCTGACCCTCTATTCTTTCGGCAGATGTTTTATTGTACCCTAGAATAGATTCTTCCAGGAGTTAGTGGAAAAACAGTAGACATGCCGCTCCTTGCCATTGGGGAAGAGGCGTTGAACTCCAACCCCCCCCCACACACACACACACGGCTACGCCCATGATACTCTTACCTACAGAATAAACCTTCTGCTGGGAATGTCCATGAGCGTATACTCTGCCCAACCGTTCATCGTGTAGTTCAAGTCGTCCAGAGTAATGAAATGAGGATCTCCCAGAATGTTTGCTGTCAAGAAAGTAAACAAATAGTATGGATCACGTGACGTTTAGAATAGCGTTGCTTTAAGTTTTTTGCACGTTAAGAACATATGGCACATGTCCATAGCTCATGTTCTATAAGTGTGTGTGCGTTTTTTTTTATTCTGGTGTGTTTCTGTGGTTTGAGTGTGTCAGCTTAAGTGTGTTGTGTGACCATGTAGATGTTTTACAGGCAGAAAGTTAAAGGCGCGAGTTAAGCAATTTAATTAAAATAGATTTTCTAAAAAAAAATTCAACACAAAAATAAATCTGAAAATGATCTTTTCAATCGAGCTAATTTAACTTATCTACGTACCAGGTATAAACGGTATTATGTTTGTACAGCTCATGTCCGGAAAGACAGCAAAAAATCGTTCACACAATGTAGAGCTGAGACTTTCCTTACAGCACCACCTGTTAGCTTGGACATTCTCTGCGACCACAAGACCACGGGTCATTTACAAGTACATGACCAGCATCCGGCGAATTATGAATATTTGATGCCTTTTTGAGAGCCTCGTTGTACTGAGCTAGGCTTGGGTAGTACTGATATTTCCACTGGTAGCAGCACAGCTTTAAGAGACGAAATTATTCAAATACGATTAAAAATTATAAACAGTATCGTATGAATTGCATGTCACGAGTTAATATAGCAGAGCATGTTAATGAAAGAATTAAAGTTTTCTAAGTCATTGCTTTTCTTTATTGAATAACGCAACCTGTTTCTCGCTTTAATTTCAAGCTTTAAGGAGCATGGACCTTTTGTACGAGTTTGTCCTGACATAAAATAAACTTGCCTTTATCTTTGGTTTTGATATTAAAGGAAAGCGCGTGTTCGAATTTGTTCCTAGCATGCGGTAGTAGAGTTCCCCTTTCAGACTATGCGATGCATAGGGCAGAGGATTTAAAGGTGATCTGTTTCTGTGGCGCACTGTTAACCAGGAACCAGAATAACGAGTTAACGACCAACTGCCTGTACTTTCCCCAACTAATGGCATGTACCCATTAAAGCTGGGAGTACTATTCGTGCAGCGGTACTCTGAATTCGTAAGTGCGTCAGGACGCCCAGTAAACCCTCATGCGCTAACCTGAGAACAAAAAATGAACTCAAGTATATCGGATTATATTTATATGTGTATTTGTATCAGTATATCTATTTTTTTGTTGTTTGGTAAACATTCGAAGGTGGGAGGGGGGGGGAAGTTTTAGAAAAAGACATTTATTTTAATTGAAGTGCAAAGGTAATTGTCCAAAGACCACCAATTGTATTGTTCCCCACCTTTCCTTCTATTCGGTTTCTCATTTTCTCTATAAAAAAAAAGTAATATTATAAATATAAATACATGACTTACTCTGTTTCTTGGGTTGCCTTGTAAGATTGAAACTTAACGTTGAAACTGAGAGCGTAGCAAGTGACGTTTTCACGAATCTGATACACCCACCACCTTCTGTCCAGCAGATTGACAGTACAAGGACACTTGTGGAGCTGGTCGATGTCTGATTTGTATTTGGTGTTTGTCATCAGTCCAGCATAACTGCAAGTGTATCTCTGACATTTCTGAGTGGAACTAATCAGCCTGGAGACCTCGTAAGTCCACGTTCCAATCAAACCTACATAGAACACACACACACATTTTTTATTTTTGCACAATTTATCAAAACTTGTATAACTTATAGAAAAATAAAAAATAATATATAAATATAAATATATACATATGCTGTAGCACCAGTGACGGAGCGATAGGGTTAAGGTCTGTGCAACCAACTGTCACATGTGACTCTGGCAAATCACACAGGTCTATGGACAAGGGACAGTAATGCTGGTATACTCAAAAAATGACCTGTGTTATGGTCATGTGATCGAAATCTTTCGTGGACCAGAGACAGTTTGTTAAAAAGGGGGAATGCTGACCAAGACAGCAAGGCAGTAAGTACGGTGCGGTACAATGTGAGTCCTTGAGAATGTAACTGTACTAGTCCAGGAGTAGACAGAGAGACTAGTAGTGTTTAGTAGGCAGTTCTGTTAACAATAAGGGATTTTTAGTTAGTGTGGCCAATTGTGTAGTATTGGCTATTGAAGTAGTTAGTTATTAAACCACCACATTATCAGTTGAAACTCGTGTTGTCAAGTTCTTGTGTTAGATGTGTTGTGTTGAGCAGTTTTTACAGTAGACCTGGTAGAGAAAATCGTAACAATATAAAGAAACATTAAAAAGGCACAACAATTATAAAAATAAACGACATCTATCTGTTGTGATGTCACTTTTAACAGGGGCTGACTGTTTGCCAATCGCTTATTACGTAACTAATTATTCTAAAAAGTCTTTGTACATTAAATCTAATGAGTATGGCTTCTAAGAACATATAATGTTATATCGTATTTTCTGTAGAACACAATTTTTTTAAAAATAATAATAATTTCTGTTTGGTAATGACATGCCATTCAGTTTGAATATTTTTTTGTCTTCGTTTTCTTTCTTTTTTTTCGCAATAAAATTTTGGAAATATTATCATAACCAAAAAAAAGTAAGTTAAATTTATAATTTTTTTCGAATTATGTAACTTTCAACACATCTATTACCATACGTGAGTTAACTACTCTGTTGGCGAGAACTTATCTTATCTTCTTATCTTATCCAATATACACTTTACTTCAAAAAGAAGAAGATAACGTCCTACCCATCATGCATTTAGTCAAGCATTTTAACCAATGACCTAAACTCTGCCAATTCACTGGTTTTCCTGGCTAGCTCAGGCAACCCATTCCATGCTCTAATAGTACTAGTGAAGAAGGAGTATTTGTACAAATTTGTCCTAGCATATGGGACGAGGAATGTACCTTTATCTTTGTGTCTTTCAGAGTATTTTATTAGATTTTGTTTTTGTATTTGAAGATTATGGTTCAGTGTTTTATGTATAATTGCTACTTTACTTTTGAGTCTTCTGTCCTGAAGGCTTTCTAAATTTAGTGATTTTTTTTTATAGGTGTTACTCTAGTCAAATTTGTGTCTGTTCCAGTTTCTTAATGTTTTCTTGAGTTGAGGGGTCCCAAACGGAGGATACATATTCTATTATTGGCCTAACCAAGGTTAAATAACATTTTAGTTTTATGTTCTTATTTGATTTATATAAATTTCTTTTAATAAATCCTAATGCTTTGTTTGATTTTTTATAGTTTCATCAATATGTGGATTCCATGACAGTTTTTCATTTATTATAACACCTAGGTATTTTGCGTTTTTAGTCTGTGTTACTGGTTTGCCATGAATAAGATAAGTGGAATTAATTTGTTTTAGTTTTTTTGTTACTCTTAACAACTGACATTTTTCTGGGTCCAATTTGATTCCCATTTCTGTAATTCATCTAATTCTCTTTGTAAAATATCTGTGTCTTGTGTTGTTTTTATTGTTATATATATTATGTAATCGTCTGCAAATAATCTGACTTTTGTTCCTGGAGTAATGCACTTTGGTAAATCATTTATGTAAACTAAAAATAGTAGTGGACCCAAGACTGTTCCTTGAGTTACACCTGAGTTTACTGTTATCGGTGTTGATTTAGAGCCATTTATTATTACAGTTTGTTCTCTCCCTATCAGAAAATCTTTAATCCACTGATGCAGTGGACCATTAATGCCAAAATATTTTAATTTTTTAAGCAAACTATGGTAGTGAACTTTGTCAAAAGCCTTAGAAAAATCTAGTAAGATAGCATCTATTTGTTCACTATTATCTAAACCTTTAGAAAAATCATCAATTAGTCCTATTGTCTTTCACATGATCTATATTTCCTAAAGCCATGTTGGTATGGTGTAAGGACATTTTGTTTGTCTAAGTGGTTTATGATGTTGCTACATATTATGTGTTCTAGGATTTTACATGTGATGCTGGTAAGTGATACTGGTCTATAGTTTCCTGGGTCAGTTTTTTCTCCTTTTGTAAATAGGGGGGTGACATTAGCTTCTTTCCAGTCCTTTGGTACTCTGCCCTGGTTAAGTGAAGCCTGAAAGAGTATTTTGAACACTGGGGCTAGCTCATTGCTTAGTTCTTTGAGTAATCTAGCTGGAATACCATCAGGTCAAGACGCTTTATTTGGTTTGGTGTTGGCTAATAGTTTTTGAATTCCATTTTCTTGTACTACAATATCTTCTATGTTGTCTACTTGGATCAAATTCAGTAGTATGTCTTTGTCTCCTGGGGCTGAGAATGCTGATGCAAAGTATGTGTTTAGGATGTTTGCTTTAGTTTCATTATCATTATGTATTATGTTATGTTCATCTTTTAATGGCGCTATGCCTGTTGTTTCCATTTTCTTAGACTTAATGTATGACCATAGGTTTTTGTTGTAATCTTTAGATATTACATTGTTTATGTATTCACTCTGCAGCTGTCTGCTTACTTTTTGGGTTAAGTGTTTAATTTTTATATACTTTTGTAAACTCTTTCTGCCTTAGTTTGATATCTGGTGTATACCGTGTATTCTTCAAAGTTACACACGCCGCACTTAGTTCATCGGTCAAGCAACTTCTGGCATCTGATGTAATATAATTCATTGTAAAAAATAAAGATTCGCATGAGTAAGTAGACACGAAAATTGACAGAATGTATGTTGCTACTTTTATCAGAGAATTGAAAGTTTTAGGCAGGTCATTCCAAACGTGAAGAATCTCATTTTCTGCTAATATCTGAGGTTCTAATGATCCATTTAACCGTTCACGTTCAATTAATTCAAGTCTTATTCTAAGTCAATAAATTTGTCTCCAAATTGCGCTGGACTGAAACTCAAGTTACATTTCAAAGTCGTGTAATCCCATCCAAGAAATCATGGTCAAATCCAGAGTTTCAAAATCTACTGTATCTGGATATTTTTTTTAATTTGGAGGTGTACTCGAATTTTCGAAATTATTCAAAACACAGTGAAAATTGTTTAGCATTTGTGTCAATTATCTCTAAAAATAATCTTTTCTTATAATCTTTGCCGGTAGTATCATGAACTTTTAAATCATCATAAAATTTCTTCAGTTTGTTAAAATATTTTAATTCTTCCTTCTCTATGTCCACGTTTGTAAATCTTCAACTTTTTCTCAAATGTCAAATACCTGATCGACAGATTTTCCGAAACCTTGCAGCTTCGTATTAAGTTCATTTAAATGGGATGAAAAATCGGTAAAAAAACAAACATTAGTCTGATAAGCCAGTCAACATTTGTCAATTCTGAGCTATTTTGTTTGTTATCATCCATATAGATTCGAATTTCATCAAGGCATTCCACAAACCGTTCCAGAACGTGACCTCGGCTTAGCCAACGTACGTTGTTGTACATTAATAAGCCAGAGTAACTGGACTGAACTTCATTTAGCAGCTGTTCAAATTTTCTTTTATTCAAAGCACGGGCAGTAATGAAGTTTACGGTTTTTGTTACACATTTCATAATGTCTTCAAGTTCCTTTAAGCCGTTTTTTGAACTTAAGGCTTGTTGGTGCACAATGCAGTGAAAAGTGATTAGTGAGTGTCCAACATGTCCTGTAAACAAAGTAACGAAACCTGCATCTTTTCTAGTCATACTTGGAGCACCATCAGTTGTAACAGAAACTATTTTTTTGAGATCTACACCTGCATTTCTGAGTTCAGTCACAACAGTTGGACATATATCTGCACCTGCCTCTTTGAGTTCAGTCACAACAGTTGGACATATATCTGCACCTGTTGTTGTCGTTGGTAAAGTTGCTAATTTTATTAGTTCTTCGTGTATTTCATTTCCTTTGCTATATTTGGCAATGATGGCCAGTCTAGCGGACGATGTCACATCAGTACTTTCATCAAGGCAAATAGTTATAGGCTTGACATGCATTAATATCGTTCTTTACTTGTTCTTGAATATTCACGTACAATTTCATAACTCTCGCTTTAACCGTGTTTCGGCTTATTGGCAAATCCTTTATTCTCTGAACGACTTTATCCTTGTTTTGAAAGTCTTCAAACAAATAAGACGCACATTCTAACATTGCTTCCTTGATATAATCACCGTCACTTAAAGGTTTTTCATGCTTAGATATAATTTTTGAAACTTCAAAACTTGCAGCCACTTAGTTAGAAGAACTTCTAACAAAGTTTACAAAAGAACTGGATTGTGAAATCAGTTTTTTAACTCACGCGATATATGTTCTTTTTGCTCATCCTCGCTTTTGCCTAAAAGCCAGCTGTAATTGGACTCATAATGACGTTTTACTTATGATGTCCGACAAACAACACTTTCCAAACATATGGCATATGAGGCCTTGTTTTCTCTGTGAATCATTCCATATCTTTCAGTCCACCACTCTTGAAAAGGTCTGCCACTTCCTTCTTCTTCATTAAGTTTTATTTTTTTTTATTTTTGAGAATGACATGTTATGGTAATTATTCTGATAAAAATGTATTGATGGCAACGCTAGCAATCGATGTCAGACCGACACGTTTTCAGTATCAACAAAATGGCGGAAGCTAAGGAGATCTCGTTCAAATACGAGATTTGTCTTGAAAAAAATGTATTATGCCCTATGCTCCCCAAATGAAAAACAATCATATGAAAAAATTATATGGAATATGATCCACTAGCGCTTCTTCCATATTATTTACAATTCTCGGAAATAATTGAACGTTATTAATTATGGGAATTTGAGATATTCGTGATTTTTCCAAAAAACACATTTCTTAATATCATTGTCGTCGCGTGCCACACCAAATCGTTTCGCGTGCCACCTTGGGCACGCGTGCCATAGGTTCGCCAGCCCTGATATAGACCAAATTTGGGAATCACTGCCCTAAACATTTCACACTAAAAAAAAACTATTTTTAGTGTGTTCTTTTTATTGAACCATGCTATAGTTACCTAATCATCTAGATTGTTACATGGGTGACCGGTCATTTAATCTTCAATTATACCATTACCCGTTCACTTCATCCCCCGGTCATTTCATCCCCCGGTCACTTAATCCCCAATTAAATATTTTATATGTGAAATGATTATGTCGAATGCTATGTGACATTTTATGACATGTTATTAATGCCTTTATAGCGTTTCCTCTTCCACTTAATATTCTTAATGAGAAATTTTATTTTCTATTGTAAATCTGGGTGTACTTAGCTATAGCTCTTCTATTGGATATGGAAAATGTAACATTATAATATTATCTTGCGAGGGTCGTAATAATCAAAGACCAAGGTTTGAGAGATAGAAGTGCGATTAGAATAATTATGACCGTGGCGCTGATAACTTATTATCAAAGGCCAAGGTGTGGTGAAAGTACGACCAGGTTTCACTTTAGTTTATTTTTCCATCGCTTTTTCTTGAAAATGGGCGCGTCATTTTTAACCTTGAAAATAAGGTTTTATTTTTTTTCTAATAAAGGCGGCTACGTCATAAATTGTAATTAAACAACAATAGTAGGCTGTGAACTCAATGGATGTAAACAACCCGGTCAGATATACGTTGGCTACACATTTAAACCATTATGACGTTACATAGAAACCCGTTTAAAGTCTGACCATTTAGAATGCGCAGAAACGTGACAATCTCCGAACATCAATTGCTAAGTTATAAATAAATTGAAAAGAATAATATATTTCTTCTTTAAATATTATATTAGATCAAAAATTGTAAAAACAACCGGGTTGTCTTTTAAAGGCTTGGCCTCCACACCGAAAAGTCTCGAGTTTTAAATTTCCATGAACATGTGGGAAACTCCGTAACAACATCAACATTTCAAAAGTGTTTCTTCAAATTGAAAGGGGATCGCTTCAAATAATGTGTTTGAATGTATTCTCATTCATTCAGTAGTGGCTCAATGTGTTTGAATGTATTCTCATGCATTCAGAAGTGGCTCAATGTGTTTGAATGTATTCTCATTCATTCAGTAGTGGCTCAATGTGTTTGAATGTATTCTCATTCATTCAGTAGTGGCTCAATGTGTTTGAATGTATTCTCATTCATTCAGTAGTGGCTCAATGTGTTTGAATGTATTCTCATTCATTCAGTAGTGGCTCAATGTTTTTGAATGTATTCTCATTCATTCAGTAGTGGCTCAATGTGTTTGAATGTATTCTCATTCATTCAGTAGTGGCTCAATGTGTTTGAATGTATTCTCATTCATTCAGTAGTGGCTCAATGTGTTTGAATGTATTCTCATTCATTCAGTAGTGGCTCAATGTGTTTGAATGTATTCTCATGCATTCAGTAGTGGCTCAATGTGTTTGAATGTATTCTCATTCATTCAGTAGTGGCTCAATGTGTTTGAATGTATTCTCATGCATTCAGTAGTGGCTCAATGTGTTTGAATGTATTCTCATTCATTCAGTAGTGGCTCAATGTGATGGAATGTATTCTCATTCATTCAGTAGTGGCTCAATGTGTTTGAAGTATTCTCATTCATTCAGTAGTGGCTCAATGTTTTTGAATGTATTCTCATTCATTCAGTAGTGGCTCAATGTGTTTGAATGTATTCTCATTCATTCAGTAGTGGCTCAATGTGTTTGAATGTATTCTCATTCATTCAGTAGTGGCTCAATGTGTTTGAATGTATTCTCATGCATTCAGTAGTGGCTCAATGTGATGGAATGTATTCTCATTCATTCAGTAGTGGCTCAATGTGTTTGAATGTATTCTCATTCATTCAGTAGTGGCTCAATGTGTTTGAATGTATTCTCATTCATTCAGTAGTGGCTCAATGTGTTTGAATGTATTCTCATTCATTCAGTAGTGGCTCAATGTGTTTAAAAGTATTCTCATTCATTCAGTAGTGGCTCAATGTGTTTAAAAGTATTCTCATTCATTCAGTAGTGGCTCAATGTGTTTGAATGTATTCTCATTCATTCAGTAGTGGCTCAATGTGTTTGAATGTATTCTCATTCATTCAGTAGTGGCTCAAGAACATCTCGGTGGCCCTCACCAATCCAGATACGACAAATGTAATTTATGACAAAAGTAATCTGAATCTGTCCGTACATTTACCTCCAGTACCAATGCAAGGATCGTTTCTTTTTCTTTGATTCAGTTATGACTCTCAACAAGTGTTTAAAGTCAATGTTTGTAGAACTTCTTAACAGAATCAAGCGACCTTTTTTTTACAAAGGATATTGTTTTTGTTTCACTTTGGTGTCATCCTGACCGCTCACATGGGCCCCAACTGGTCATGAGTCATAGACTCAAATGCAATGAGCTCCTTAGCGCAATGGTTGTTACGTTTCAAACTATTGGCCCTTAATGATCGTGGGTCCGAGGTCATTGAGCCCCTTCGCACCATGGATGACACGTCTAATATCATGCATGAAGATAAGAAAGGGTGCATACGTGGTTTGAATTCAACATTGTCGTGACGAATGTGCTCAGACAGACATCCTTATTTTGTTAGTTAAACATTTACCTCGATATTTATAAAACGAGCACCGGTTGTTGTAAGATTGTTTTTATTGTCATTAATACTCGAAATATTTTTTTTTTGTTTTATTGACAAAAATAAAGCACTTCAACCATGGATTCACTTTAATATTTTATTACACTGGATATCCATATGACGTGAGCACGCTTTATATGATATGATAATTGACAAAAGAATATAAACTTATAATGATGTTTTGTTGAGTATATTGTAAATTATACAACATTGCTGTGATAACCTACTAAGTAAAATTTTTTGTCTTGATCATTTACTCAAACATCTATTCTAATCACCAATTCTTCGGCTTGTTTTGGATGATAAAATAGGAAAACAAAACTTTTCATAACTGAAGCCTTGGACAGCTATCAGCGGTTTAATTTAAAATTATCAAAAAAAGATTTTTTATTCATAATTCTTACAAACTATTTATTTAACTTAAATACATACATGCAATTATTGCTCACTTAGAAGAATAGAGTACCATACCAGGATGGCTGCCTGGTCGTGCGGTTTGCGCACTGGACTGTCATTCAGATTTATCGATGGTCCAGGGTTCAAACCCTGCCCGCTCCCATCCCCCGTCGTCCTTTGGGAGGTTTGGACTAGGAAGTAATTATCTTCAACTCTGAATGAACATCCGAAACATGTAAAACATTTGACAAACATACGTAGATGTAGATCTAGGCTACAGAGTTCTAAATCAAAGCGTTAGGTTTAATGCCTGACCTTTATGTCCATATAATAAACTCCACCAATAAATATTCGCATACGTCTTCCCAGCTGGTTGATTCAGAAAATGCCGACCTTCCATTTTAAGGCAATAAAGCAGCTGTCGGTGTCACGGGTTTGATACCCGAATCAAATAAATTGTTTTTAATTATATTTTTGTTTATATTATATATATATATATATTATATATATGGCTCCTTTTGTCTCGAAAGGCAATGGATGCGCCCAAATAAGTCACTGGTTTTGGCTTAATCTTGATACGGGGCAGAATCTGGTGTGGCTAATCAAGGCAATTCTTCTCCGGGGCGCATTCCTGGGCCTTGGATAAAGGGGTTATGGGTGGCCCATGCGTCATGATCTCTCTCTCGACCTTGCTGATGTGATCCAAAGGAACGCATCGCGTTACATTTGGCACCAACTCAGTTGCAGAAGCTGCCGGAGGGAATTTCATAGTTGATACTCATAACGCCTAAGGGGCTTCACTCCTGATTTATCCTCAAGGTTGTCTCCTGAAGCCTCAGTACCGCAAGGCAGAGGGGGTTTGAAGTCAGAGTAAATGATGGAGGTATTGTCTTTAAATGATGGAGGTATTGTCTTTAAATGATGGAGGTATTGTCTTTAAATAATGGAGGTATTGTCTTTAAATGATGGAGGTATTGTCTTAAAATGATGGAGGTATTGTCTTTAAATGATGTAGGTATTGTCTTTAAATGATGGAGGTATTGTCTTAAAATGATGGAGGTATTGTCTTTAAATGATGGAGGTATTGTCTTTAAATGATGGAGGTATTGTCTTAAAATGATGGAGGTATTGTCTTTAAATGATGGAGGTATTGTCTTAAAATGATGGAGGTATTGTCTTTAAATGATGGAGGTATTGTCTTTAAATGATGGAGATATTGTCTTTAAATTATTGTCTTTAAATGAATGTAGGTATTGTCTTTAAATCATGGAGGTATTGTCTTTAAATGATGGAGGTATTGTCTTTAAAAAATATTTTAAAATGTTTTTCTTGTTTTTCTTATGGAATTTAATTTTTTCAATAGTCCCCAAAAGTTTTTCTTTAGGGTCTTTAGTGGAGATAAATTAAGCAAGAATGGTTTGCGCTTCTCCCGCGCCGTCGTTTCCCGGTTACCGGGCTGACCGAATGGGAAATCACATTCCATTCATTTTTAGAAAGTATACATAATGTAAATGAGGTTTGTTTGTCGACTTGATGGCCAACAACTAGCCGTGCTATTGTTCCTTTCTAGAAATGCTCTTCTTTTCTGTTGGCTTACTTGTCAATTTTTTTTTGCCTCTTACATGGCAATACAATAAACAATATTATGTGACTGTATTAAGCATTTAGTGGAAGAGTCACAGTGGAAGAGCCACAGCCAAGGAGTCAATGAGCGAAGACAATTATGTCCTACACGAATATTTCTATAAAATAGAAACTTTAAACGTTATTAATTCATTTGTTTTTCATGATGATTTAGGCAATTTGTTTCACTGTCTAATAACTCTAGTGAAGAAGCGCTTGTACGAATTTATTTTAGCATATTGAATAACAAATTTGCCTTCATCATTTTGTCTTTTTGCCTTTTTATTAGTCTACGTCATAAATTGTAATTAAACAACACTAGTAGGTTTTAATTAGTTTAATTGAAATGTAGTTTTAATTAGGGTTCACTTCCATAAGTATTTCTGATAACAAATCCAGGATCACAAACACAAGGGTCATTTTTTTATTTCTTTTCTTCTTTCTTTTGCTTTTTTCTGAAAAACAAATTCAGATTTCTAAAGACATTGGCAGGTTAGCTATACTAAAACTTCTAGTAGAAAATTACATTTAAATGATTCTTTATCACATTTGTCAAAAAAGAAAACTAGAAATCCAGACAGATATTTTTGTTATCAATTAATTAGCTGCAAAGGTATAAGTACCCATGCGTGCAAGATGAAAAGAGTTGAGTGTGGGTGAGTGCAGGAGGCGCAGTGGCTGAACGGTAAAGCGCTTGGCTTTCAAACCGGGGATCGGGGTTCGAATCCTGATGAAGACTGGGATTTTTAATTTCCGTATCTTTGGGCGCCTCGAAATTCAACTAGAACCCAATGGGTAAAAACGTTTGGTCGTTGTGATGGTCACATGACCACCATGGGCCACAGAAACAGATGACCTTGGCATGAAAAATGGTCTGAAAGGGGAACTTTTTTTTGGTGCTTTTAATAGGTAAAGATCAGTACGGTGAAATTCAGTAAAGTGCAGATATTATAAAGTTGTGTACTAAACTTGTGTAGATTTACACATCGCTAGACGCTAAAAGTCAATAAAGTTGGTGGACACAGAGATCAGTCGCGTTGAGTTTATTTACGTCAATAAGTGCATAAAGTCAGAAGAAGTGAAACACATTTTGTTTTACAGAGCTTTTAGGAAACACGATCAAAGTATTTTCACCAATATGTAAATGTGTACAAAATAAAAATGTTTCATTATAGTCTTCAGATAATCACCTTGATTGGATTACAGTTAACTTGCACGTTTCGGTCGTGGCTTTTAGAAATTGATATCATTATAGTCCTAGCTGAGAAAGTGCTTGGCTTCTGAACGGAGAGGACCCTGGTTTAAATTTCGGTAAATACAAAGATTTCAAATGCTCTGGATTTCTAGTCCGCCCATGAGACCACTTAACTCTAATTGATTCCTGATTTAGTTAGGGAAAAGAAAAGCCACATGAAACAGATGATCTTTACATTATCTGCCCTATAAATTGCAAAGTATAAAAGGGGTACTATACTTTTTTCACATCACAAAATAAGAGATTAGAGACAGGGTTACTGCAACGATTAAACCGCATGATGACCTGCTAACTATCGTAAAAAAACGCCAGCTAGAAATCCATGGCCATATTACAAAATCTATCAAAGACCTTCCTTCAGGGAACAGTTCAAGGAAAAAGAAGAAGAGGCAGAGAAAGCGATGGGAGGACAACATAAAAGAATGGACAGGCCTGACATTGAAAGAGGCTCTAACTAAGACAGAGACAGAGAGGAATGGATTAGGACGGTCAACGAATCTTGCATGTTGCCCCAACGGTCCAACAGACTAAGCGATAGGTAAAAAGGTAAAAGGTAAAAATCATATTAAAAAAATGGCACGATATGAAGAAAACAGGGCAACTGGTAAGAATGGGGGCTTTTTAGCAATCAGTCTTAAGTGAAACATTCACTTTAAAAAAAATATTTATATACTATTGATTATGTATGATTTCAAATCAAAATTTGTTAACTGACATCGATAACTGCTGATTGTAGCTTTAAGATATAATTGAGTCCACATAAAGGTACCTTATGACCTGATAAACTGGGCCTTAAAACCTCCGCCATTAATAGAACCATCAGTTTTGAACTGCACGTACAACCACTGACGACTTGATCTAAGATCCAGAAGTGGGCTGTCACCGCAGTATTGTCCAATACTTCTAGAATCACTTGTGTTACCATCCAAGACCCTGAGATAGTCATCGGTACAGCCTGGGGTCAACTCTATGTTAATATCAGTTATACTGCAAACATAAGGAAAATCATAAGATCATACTGGGTACTGCAAATATGATTTTGGCAACATAAAAGTTATAAAATAAAGCTTGACATCTCGAGTTTACAATCCAAGTAGTAATTATTGCTTTATTATTAATTTTTTAAAATATTTTGCAACATTGCAAATAAAGAAAATGCTCTATTTGTCAGAAGTAATCGCAATACTTGGTACAAATTAATAGCAAGAAACCCTATTTTGAAACTAGAAGCTACACAGCTTTACAAAGGTAAATAAAACACAGACAGAAAACGTGGGCAAAGAGCTACTGTTTAGTTTTCCGATTGTATAGTTGGCTATTGTTTGTTTCAAACTTACTATTAAGTGGTGACCTATTAAGGTACTAATTCAGCTTATACCACCACATCAGCCAAGTACAATTTCTTTTTCTTTTTTGAGATACCAAACAAAAAGAAATAATTATGCAAAATGTCAGCTTGATCCGAGACTGGGCATCGGAAAGCACACGTGTTTAACTCTTTCTCTCTTAATCGACGAAACCATCATTGATTTTGACCTCATTAAAATAAATTAATGTTTAATTTTATAAACTTGACTTTGTGTTATATAAAAAGATAATGCATTTTCATTTAATTCTATACCAAATACAACATTTTCTAATAAAATAGAACAAGGCTATTGAAGCTTAACCATAACAGGTGAGTGAAATAGTAATGAGCAAAATGAAGAATTCCTTCAAAACGTGGACAAATAATTACGGAGAGAAAGAGTTAATTTTTTTTAAACTAGATAAGAATTGACCTAGGCGTATTGTGAATTTACCTGAAAGTAACTTGTCCACCCGATGCAGAATTTATAATCCAGTAACAATTAACATTTGTTGGATAGAAATTTGGGTATCCAGGGCTCACAATATATCCATAAGTGGCATTAATAGTCGTGTTGCAAGCTGTACAAAATAGATAATCAGTAGGTTTTAATAAGACCTACACTAAATGTCAGACGTGTGGCTGAGAGGCATAAATTACTTGGCTAAGGCTTGGTCACCAAACAAGGGGCTCGAGGCCTCGAGTTAGAATCCCATCTCGAGCTAAGTTGGTTTAGCCGAGTGCCTAAAGGCAGCACGGAAACCTTCTTTCGGATACCTTCTATAAGATACTTGCTTTATGGGCATCCGCGCAAATGCCATTTGTGAGGTACCCAAATGGGCCTGCGGGTGGCCGAATGAACCACATTGTAGGACAATAAGTACCGTGAATCTGGCAGACGTTTCACCTTTTGTTCAAGAGCTTTCAGATTTGACTGTGTTATAATAAATACAAATACTCTGGTAATAATGGAATCACTCAATGTACACACCCATACAACAAGCGAGTGGAAACACTCAATGTACACACCCATACAACAAGCGAGTGGAATCACTAAATGTACACACCCATACAACAAGCGAGTGGAATCACTAAATGTACACACCCATACAACAAGCGAGTGGAATCACTCAATGTACACACCCATACAACAAACGAGTGGAATCACTCAATGTACACACCCATACAACAAGCGAGTGGAATCACTAAATGTACACACCCATACAACAAGCGAGTGGAATCACTAAATGTACACACCCATACAACAAGCGAGTGGAATCACTCAATGTACACACCCATACAACAAGCGAATGGAATCACTAAATGTACACACCCATACAACAAGCGAGTGGAATCACTAAATGTACACACCCATACTACAAGCGAGTGGAATCACTAAATGTACACACCCATAAAACAAGCGAGTGGAATCACTAAATGTACACACCCATACAACAAGCGAGTGGAATCACTCAATGTACATACCAATACAACAAACGAGTGGAATCACTCAATGTACACACCCATACAACAAGCGAGTGGAATCACTAAATGTATACCCATGCAACAAGCGTGTGGAATCACTAAATGTACACACCCATACAACAAGCGAGTGGAATCACTAAATGTACACACCCATACAACAAGCGATTGGAATCACTCAATGTACACACCCATACAACAAGCGAGTGGAATCACTCAATGTACACACCCATACAACAAGCGAGTGGAATCACTAAATGTACACACCCATACAACAAGCGAGTGGAATCACTCAATGTACACACCCATACAACAAGCGAGTGGAATCACTCAATGTACACACCCATACAACAAGCGAGTGGAATCACTAAATGTAATCCTATTCAACAAGCGAGTGGAATCACTCAATGTACACACCCATACAACAAGCAAGTGGAATCACTAAATGTACACCCATACAACAAGCGAGTGGAATCCCTAAATGTATACCCATACAACAAGCGAGTGGAATCACTAAATGTACACACCCATACAACAAGCGAGTGGAATCACTAAATGTATAACCATACAACAAGCGAGTGGAATCACTAAATGTATACCCATACAACAAGCGAGTGGAATCACTAAATGTATAACCATACAACAAGCGTGTGGCGATTTACAATCCTCTATATACACTTAGCGATTTTAACAATCAGCATAAGGTTTACATTTTGTATAGTCCTGTAGAAGTGACGTTAGTGTCGATATACTTGGGTGAATCTATAACGTGACGCTGAGATTATAATTAGTAATGAATTTCCTATTCTAATGGGGTATTATTGTATACAGTAGTCTATAGATCGAGTGTTACCAAAATTGACTCAAAAGGTAAGGTGCCCAGTCAAATATCCATTATTGAGTTGATTCGTGGCAACATCGCAGTATTCCCCCAACGAAATCTTTCACAAATCAAATTGTAAGCGGTGATGGAAAGATAAAGTTGTGGAGGGTAAGAATAGTTGAAAGATAAATGTTACAAATGGCTGGAATCTTGCTGCCTAGAGGCATTACAATGACTGATTTCCTCTCCTGTTCCGTAGAATCAATTCCAAAATATTGGGAAATCTTATACTGATATCGTTCAAGAAGGAACATTCACAAAGCGGCACCTACTCTGGAGAGCAAGCCATGCTAGATAATGAAGAAACACTTAACTCATATCCACAAAGATGCTTAACCTATTAATTCCATCTAAATGTAGATATACATGTAAGTCATTAACTACTTAAGCCTTTTAACAAGTGAGCTGAATCAACTTTTGATCAGGAAACAGTAGTGTCTTGAGATAATAAAGGACTTCGACTTGACTAACTTGTCGGCACTAAAAATGTAGGAAATTAAATAATGAAAATGAGATAGGACATCTTAATTTATCTTATAAAATACAGACGTCACTTAAAATAAGAAGATGATTACTTTCTTTGCGTCATGCATCTAGTCATGCATATTAACCTATGACCTAAATTCTGCCAAGTCACTGGTTTTATTGGCTGGCTCAGACAACCCATTCCATGCTCTAATTGCACTAGGGAAGAAGGAGTATTTGTACACATTTGTTCTAACATATAAGAATGTGAACAAGACGACAACTGTTGTAGGCAATGGAGGTGAGAGTAAAGAGAATTGCCTTGCAAAAACTTTTCAGATTTTCGTTACTGAATTTAAAAGTAGTACAATTTATTGACAAGGGCGTGTTTTTTTGTAATCCTAGACCTAAGCTTGGCCCATGAGTTAGCAAGTTGAAATGTTTAAAGAAGAGGCTAAAAAGTAGCTAGACACAAGAACACTTCCAGGGTGATTAAGGCTGTTGATGAAGAACTTTCATGTTTCTCAAAGTAATAAAGGTTGCAATTGTATAATTGTATAAATTGAAATTTCCTGTAGCCTTCAAGTGTAACGTTAAATTAAGCCTATCTGAACCCAAGTACTGAGCATGTTGTAAGCATGAAAGTTGCACCATATTGCTATAACCCTTTCATGCACACCGCCACAGAAGGTGTGCACTATTAGAGACTAGACTGAGAAGAATGTTGACATTAGAAAGAATAAAACTTCGTCCAAGTCAAGAACTTATGAAGAGGCTTTGCTTAAGGCAGACATTGTTATTATGTGTTTGGGATGTTCCCATGCAAATAAACAACTATATCCCGGAGTTGCTCCCCTTAAGTTATTAAACTATAAAAGCAATTATAAATAACTGAACTTATAACTAAGATTTATAAAAGCCTGTATAGATTACGGTGACTTTAATTTTGTTTATTTTCTACTAAAATATCTATTGGAGTATCTCAGCGACACAAAGAAGCTCCATCGTGTACTCTTTATCTTTCAAGAGGAAGTGTCAATAGTAAAAGCTCTTAAAGACATAAGATAAGATAATTTTTATTGATCCAATCAAATGAGAATTCAGTTATACTACAATTTCGGCAAAGTCTTTGCATCGTTTCTTTTGTATTCTTTGAGTTTTCTTAACATTTGTTCGCTGGCCTAGTAGGTAAAGCTTGTTTTAACACGGACCTAATACAGAGCTAACAGACATATTGCTTAAGCTGATATTTTAGACATAATGATCATACCTTCAATTATTATTAATTCTGAATACAATTCTAATCATTATAGAAGATGAGAATAAGATGTAGTATATATTTGTATAAGATAAAGTGTTTATAAAGTTTCTTTATAAAACTAATAGCTTCAGTTTAAAATATCCGTATCTTCTTGATAATAGTCCTTTCAAACAGAAATTGTGGGATGTATATATTTACCATTAATTTCCAGACATCTGCTGCTGTTGTTGGGGTCCAGTCTTGACCACTCTGGACAGACACATTGTTCAACTCTGGGAATGACGGAGATAACTTCACAAGAGTGAGAGCAGCTCTTGGCTAGACATTTACCTGTTATAAACATGCTAGAACCTGAACGAGATTCGGTTATGTACAAATTAAATATATACTATACAAATATATATCACACATACATAAAACAGAAAATCTTCACACCGTCTGCTCAATAGATAACCTAAATCGGAAGGGTTAAATTACTTTTGTATTACTTTAAATAAAGTGAAGTTTTGCTAGCTGTATTACAAAAGAAACTAAGAAAATATACTTTTAATGTCATAAACAAAGTCATTAGGACTACTTTTTGAACTATTTATTTTTCAGCAAAGTTTTAACTTGGTTCAAGAATAAGATGTGGGACCAATTAGGTATACAAGACTCAACCCAGATACACAGACAGATTGAGTTCATATAAGCTTATATCAAAAGATATGCTTCTATGAATGCTTCACTAAGGACAGTTTTGTTAATAGTATAAGATAAGATAATTTTTATTGATCCAATCAAATGGAAATTCAGTTTGACAACAATTGACAAGCTAAGCGTAACTACTGTAACAATAACATTATAGATGCAAATCAGAACAACATTCACACACGAAACACATACACACTCACAACCAGCGCTTTATGAATTAGACTTCTATGTACTTCTCAATGACGACAGCTGATCTTGTAACACTCTGACCGACAGTTGGTTGAAGGAGTTTTTAAATCTTTTTGTTTTAGTCCTAATGGAAAGGAGACGACCACTTCGTTCAGATCTGATGTAACAGTGGTTTAATGGGTGCAGGTTGTCTTTAAGAAACGTGAGTGTTTTGGAAAGGCATCTTTCATAGAAAAGCTCTTCAAGAGATGGTAGCTGTGTTCGAGTGATATACGATGCTTTTTTAATTAGTCTATTTAGTCTAAGTCTTTGTGCAAGTAAAGTATTACCATACCAGCAGGTGATGGCAATGTTAATTAGACTGCTGATGGTTGCTGTATAAAAAAGTTTAATTATTGTTTTGATGATATTAAACTTTGCTTTCTAAAAAAAAAAAGAAATAGTCGAGAATCGTGTTCAAATACTACTTACACACACACACATACATTTTTAGGGACGAGTTACAAAGACATCAACTGATACTATTTTCTGTATAATAGAGTGCTTTTGTTCTTACACTTCGGTAGGATTAAATCAAAGTTATTTGAATAAAAAAAAGTAAATTTCCACTTTCTATGTGGAAGATGATATATAGGTCATTTGTTTCTGTGGCCTAAGGTTAACGAGGGTGTCATGTTGCCAGCACAATGACCAATCGCCTTTACTTTTTCCCAACTGATGTCAGGTACCCATTAGAGCTGGGTAGACTCAGAGGCGCCCAAAGATCCCGAAAAAAAAAACAGTCTTTACCAGGATTCGAACCCGGTACCCCCCGGTACCGCGCCTCCATAGTTATATGAATAGCTAATAAATAAAGAAAATCTTGGGAATACTTGAGATTACACACATTTCTCCACTTGTAAACAAGATCTTAAAATTTGATTCGTCAAACTTTTGAATTATGAAGTTGATCTATGTTAGAAACAGGATTGAATTCTTGTATTAAAAATGCAATAAAGAAACTAACTCTGAATAGTATATGTTCCTCTGAATCCCTTTCTTGTCACCGATCCATCAGAAAGAAACTCAAGATGCATGGCACCTCCAGATGATGTTATTGAACCTGGTGCTGCTGTACAGAAGGGACCAAAAGGACTTGCGCTGGAGTTATTTCCATCATATATGTTCAAAAAGTCGAATGGGCAACCCTCAACTTCATACTCAGTAATGCTGAACAGAGTGATGGACGAATAGAAAAGGTACACCGTTAGCAATATAATATGGGTTATGGTAATTGATCTATTTTTTGCTGTGAGAAAGAAAACAAAATAGCTGCCCTGTTAGCTAGCCCAAAACAGATGCATATATTCGCACAAACTGTGGCAAAATTGAGCTCCAGATATGGCTTGAACAGTCATTCCAGATACTGCCCAGTCTCAAGACAAAACCAAATTCATTGACTCACCTGGACGCATCCATTGTCGTCTGAGACAGAAGAAGCCATATATTTGAAAGTACGCATCACATTCTTATGCAATAGTGGATGTTAGTATACATCTAGTTATTCAACATTTGCAGTTCAAGAAAAGAAAAGGCACCATGACAAGGGGAGATGAGCCTTACAAGATTTAAGGGTGCCAATTAAAAATATCTTAGAACAGTGTTACTCAAACTTGGGTCCGCAAGACAACCGCATGGGTCTGCAGAAAGTTAAAATTGTTTACAATTTAAATAACTTCTTCGCCATTTTATCCAAACGGATAGAGATCAGCTTTTCAAGGGCTGACGTTGTATAGTTTTTTTCTGGGACTAGTTTTAGAGGTCTCCCTATTTTTGGAAGAGATTGTATTTAGAAGACGCGTTCATTTTTTGCTATAGTATAAAAGAAGTGGACATGTGAACAGAATTACTTCAGCTTAAGAGTTTATGAAAACAGATGTCTAGACCTTGACTCAACTGCAGGGGTGAACAAGATGGTTGACATGTTCTAGATACTAACGATTTTTGAAAGGGATAAATGATTACACGTTGAAATGACAGAGGTAGCCAAACAGTAGCTAGATGAATGAGAATAGTTTCAAGTGCAATCGTATTTACACAATTCATTGTACATTGTGCATATGGATAACTTTGACTATTTCAAATTCTAAATGTTGTCGTTATGAATCTCTCTATCCTCCATCTATTTACACATGTAAAGATTTATAGAACATTGTAATTCATTAAATAGAGAACGGAATATATTTATAAATGTAAGACATCTATAGTAATAAATCCATCATGTTTATATTAACTTTCAAGTTTCACATGCTGTGTTCATATTAGGGATGCACCGGATAGCACTTTTTGATATTCGGCCAGAACCAGATTTGTCCAGTTAGTAAAATATATTCGGCCGAAGCCGGATACTTACATGTCTTGTAAATAGCTTATGTTGCTGAAAATTTTGCAAAACTGTGAAATAACATACCCATATTCCTATTGTTTTCTTTTTTAATTTACCTTATCATTTTTAACTAGGTTACTGATTGATGAATTCAAACGTACTTAGTAAAAGACAGAGAAAGACCGTATTTTGGCTGGATTGTGAGAAATGGATAAATTTTCGGCAGGAGTTGGAGACGGAGCTACTATCCAGTGCACAACTAGTTCATAAATGTGTCTATGTCTTTAACATGTCAACTACCTACTTGATATTAATGACTGCTCCTAGTTCGTTACTTAAAATAGTCCAAGCGCAGTAACTGTTGTGAGAATAATTCAGTGGAAAGTTAGGGGACATAATTGTTCCTCTTTTAGCCGTCAATGTAATGTTACACTGTTGATCTATGCACAAAACAATGAAAACTTCTTAGAAAAGGGATTAAGTTGCTCTTATACTTTATCGGTTGATTATATCTTATCTCTTAATTGAAAATATTATCACAATCAATAAAACAAAAAATAAAGCAAACAAGTCACACAATTCCATGAGCGTAGCCAACGGGTTTTTAATTTAACCCCCCCCCCTTTTTTTTCAAAGTGTTTTTGACAATAAAAATCACTCTTAATAAAAAAGAAAGCAAACTACAGTCACCAAATTCTATGAGCGTAGCCAAGTTTTAAATTTAAAAGACTCCTCCAGAGAGTTTTGAGGTTAAAAACCCACCTCTTTAATAATAAAGTAAAGCAAGCTACAGTCACCGAATTCTATGAACGAACCCAATTAGGGGTCTTAAGTTTAAGCCTCCTTCCAGAGGGTTTTGAGATTAAGCCTCCTTCCAGAGGGTTTTGATTTTTAAGCCTCCTCCTAGAGAGTTTTAAGTTTAAAATGGGCCTACTGAACTGAAGAGACTACAATCAACAAATTATATGAGCGTAGCCAAAAGGGGTTTTAGAAATCCTCCACATGGTTTTCAGTTTAACACCTCCTTATCAGATAGTTAGGACGATAAAACTCCACTTTTCGAAAACAAAATCTAGTCATCAAATTATATGAGAGAAGCCGTGAGGGGTTTTGAGGTTGACCACCCTTTCCAATAAAAAGAAAAGCAAAGCTACAATTTCATGGATGGCGGTTTGCGCGCTGGATTGTCGTTTGGACTTATTGATGGACCCGGTTCAAACTCTGCCCGCTCCCATCCCCTGTCGCCCTGCTGGAGTTTTGGACTAGGAAGAAAATTATCTTCAACTTTGCAGGAACATCCGAAACATTTTACCCTTCTCTGCCAATAAAAAAACTACGGCAAAAGTATAATTGTTAATAATTAAGACCCAGAATGTGCATTTTATGAAACATTTTTTATGTATATTAATTTGTTATTAATTCAAATGGATCTAGTGAGCTTTGTTAGAAACATGCAGATTAAACTCAGTTTTCGTGTGTTCAAATAAATATTTTTATTTTTGGTTTAATAGTGTATCTTAAATGAAAAGAAAAACCAACTTGAGCATGTCTTGAAGTCACTTGAACTAAGGGTATAGCCTTCGTTACATTTGCATTTGTAGGAACCTTCAATGTTTATGCAAATATGATCACATAGGCTTGTATTTGAACATTCATTGATGTCTGTTAACAGGACGAAATTTATGGAAATAGACATGCTTAAATAGAAATAAAAAGATTTTCTGCATTTTCTTTAATTTAGAGTATACAAATATATTTTCGTTTAAGAATAAAGCAATTTTAAAAATATAAAGGTATACAGAACTTTATTATTTGAATGAAAAGTAATAAATCTGCTTGTAAATTCTTTACAAACTTGACTCCACAGGCGGGCTACTAATAGAAAACTGGAATATCCAAAATCTAAATTATATCTAGAACAATGTTTTCCAAATTATTTCCTTAACGGAACACTTCGCACAATCTGAGTATTTAGCGGAACACTTTGCTCACATTTTTAGAGAGTATGGCCTTCTAGTTACTTATTCCAGCCTCGCGGAACAATAGGGTTCCGAGGAACACAATTTGGGAAACACTGATCTAGAAGATGCGCTAGCTATTGCACAGCCTAAAGCTTAAAAGAAGTTTCTAAAAGTTTTCAAAGATTTAACAGCAAGTCAGTTAAAGCAATACTTATTTCATTGAGTTTAGATGTCTTCTGTAGTTCAAAGTAAATCTTATTTAACAAAAACCAACTGTGAAATCTATTTTATAGGGAAAAAAATAAAATGAGTAAATGCAGTTGTTAGAGTTAATAAACGGTTCATCCATCCCAGTGGCGTTACTGCCCATGGAGGGCTCTGACACATCCCTCCATTTAGATCTCTCCTGGGCCTTTCGTCTCCACGCCCTAAAACCAAGCTGTTGCTGATCTGCCTCCACATCATCAATCCATCGCATTCGGGGTCTGCCTTTTGGTTCGCCTGCCTTTTTGGTTTTTGTCTGTATACAATTTTCGCTCCTCTGTTATCTGACATTCTTTCAAGGTGACCTGCCCAACGTAGTCTGTTCTTTTTTATTTCAGTCACTATCGGTGGGTCTCCATACAATTCATACATCTCATGGTTAGTGCATGTCCTAAAACCAGTTTCATCTTGTATAGCAACATACATTTTCCTAAGAATAACGTTTTATAAGTGACTTTAATAGTTTGGCTTTAGGAAAAACCTATTAGCAACATGCACAGCATGATCAATCACAACCTTCCAAATTACGATGAACTTTAGGACCTCAATATTTTGGCCCGAAAGTATATGAATTTATATAAATTAAGAAACAGTCTTTGTAAAGATGAGACCAGGATTTTAATTAGTTAATACACCTTTATTAAAATGACCCTCACATGATTGATTAATGAAAAAAAAAAGGTAAAATACCTATGCACAGTTTGTTTACGTTGTTGAAGCCAGTCGGACATGGCCCACAAATGTAGCCTTCTGTTGCATTTCCTTGCTGTGCAGCTGTTAGATCGGTACAGTTCTGCCCATTTGAACAAGGCTGAGATGTACAGCCATTAAACTCTGACTCACAGTAGAGACCTTAGGTCATATAGTAATAAAACAAGAGAGAGAATTATTTAAAATCATTTGTAGTCGAATCAAAAAGAAATATATTTCTGTATAATAAAGTGAAATACAAAAGGCGAGGCTATTGATTCATATTCTTTTTACACATACACACACGCACGCAGGCATACACACACACACGCACTCACACACACGCACCAGTGCTTAAATGATTAATCTTAATACAACTGGGCATTAATGTTCCTTCGATAATAGTGGTGATCTTAGGATAAGTAAAGTTGCACTACAATAATAGGTTTACTAGATTTAGGCTAATTGGACATTTGACATAGATTTGAACTATTAAAGATCTTTTATTATATAACAAAACAAGGAAATAAAAAATCTTATCCTTTTATACATAGAAATACAACAATTCAATAATTGGTGCCCAAAAAAATGTTAAAACGCATATAATAGTTCTGCTGGCACCATTAGGTACTCTAGTTATTTGTTTCATAAAAGGGGAAGAAAGAACCTCATTCACCAATCGTAAACAAACAACATTTAGTCACTTGATAATATTGATAAAACTACGAAAAGAACTGTCACGTCATAGCCACTGTGTATTAAAATTAGATCTTAATTTGTATAGAAGAGATAGAGAATCACGTGGCTAAATGTCGTTTGTTTACGATTGGTGAATGAGGTCCATTGACTTCGAGACAATGACGTCACTATTAAAAGAAGACAAAGTTTTGAGAAAGAATAGCGGAATATTAACATATGTAAACTTTGGCCGGCTTTAGAGAAGATTTTTTTTTATAGACGTAGAGATTTAATTTGACGACATTCGACGGTCCCCTTTGTTTATATAAACTTATTCGACATTCGCTGTCAGCGTCGACTAACTTTTCTTGTTGGTCTTTCGTCTGTATTATTGGTTTTCATTATTAAAGTGTTACCTTCGATTGGTTATCAGACACAGCGCGGAAGCGCCTAACAACTGACGATCCCATCTTAGCTTACTGGTGCCATCGTTCAGAAGTTTTGGAGAAACCCTCTCCCAAAAAGAGGCACTAAAATCATAACAATTCGATGCCATCTACTGCTTCACAGATGGGTCTGTACTTAAAGACCCCGTGAGAGCCCGTGGCCTTCATATGTTACCCTGAACTGACCCAGACAGGCTTTCATGCAGCTTCGATGCCGAAATTACGGCGATTTCCATGGCATTACGCTTCTTAGGGAAAAAATTCGTAAAAAGAAACCGTTGCGACTTCTGTTGTAATGGTTACCGATTCAAGCTCCTACCTACATGGCTGGCTTGGGGAGAAAGTCACCTTTGGCTGAAGAGGCTTCGGTGCCGCAGATAACATCCGCTGAATTGTTGGAGCTGTCATCTTTATGCAGTGGGCGCCCTCGCGTTGCGGCGTGGGATGGCTTCAACAAAGCCCGTGGAGTCTTGCAGAATTTGTGTCACCCGGACAGCGACGATCTATGGTGGAGGCTTAGAAGGCCGCAACAAACAATAATAACGCAGTGTGGGACGGGGCACTACCCTGTTGTAGCATACTTTGCCCGGTTCTGGTCAAATTTTGATGCCCGATGCCGACACTGTGGAGAGTCAGTGGAAACAGTGGTGCAAATCTTGCAAGAATATCCGCAGCTCCGACAGCTGCGGGGGAATGTGTCTGCAGAGACACTTGATCTGTATGGGAGCTATGAGGCACTACGCCTTTCCAGCCTTGCTACCAATTTGAGTTCATCTCATGTGCTGGAATGAGGCAGAAGTCCAGTCATAGGCCTAGACTGCAGCTAGACTCTGATTTTGTAGCTACGTCAGCAAAGTACTGTCAGATTGGCTGAATACGTGATGCACGCTTTATAGCCAGATAGCCGTTATTTTGCCACTGGACTCAGTTTGACTTTGTCGCTGAAGTTTCTTTGGACAGTTCCAGTTTCATTCTGTATCGAAGAATATTTTGCCCGCGTCGGACACAGACGCCACAGCATTGAGATTTGATAATCTGGTTATCTGCATCAGACACATCGCAGAAGCGCCAAACAATATATATATCTAACAATATATAATCGCCACAGTCCAGCGCAGGAAGAGCGGTCAACTGTGACCAGTGACAGTACACGCCAGTTCGGCAACGACCAGTGTGTAAATATTACGCACGCAAGTCACGGCGATTGTGTTCATTCTGAGTGGTCAAGAACGTTCCATCCGATTCTAGAAGGCAAGTAGAGACACTATATAAACGCGTGTCAGAAAGACTGCACTTCACGTTACCTGGCAATGTGACCAGACGAGGCGAAGTTAGAAACAGCACAGTGTGTGAAGTCAGGCGGAGCAAGGCTAGGTTTTGGACAGTTAGTGTGATGTTGTTGCTAACTGTACAGTATTTGTAATGTATTTGAAATTAAATTGCTACTGTTACTTTGGAGCCCTGAGTTGTGAGGTTCTTTGAGTTCGTTGTGTCGTGTGGTGCAGTTTGAAGGGATCCTGGATAGTAGAGGAGAGATCGTAACAATATATATAGACAGACAGATAGACAGATAGATAGACAGACAGATAGACAGACAGATAGACAGACAGATAGACAGACAGATAGACAGACAGATAGACAGACAGATAGACAGACAGATAGATAGACAGACAGACAGACAGACAGAAAGACAGATAGATAGATAGATAGATAGATAGATAGATAGATAGATAGATAGATAGATAGATAGATAGATAGATAGATAGATAGATAGATAGATAGATAGATAGATGAATGTATTAATCGGGGTTCTTACCTGTGTACGCCGGCTGGCAAATACATCTCTGTTCCCTAAACATGCCGTCTAAATGTTCAACAAAAGAGCTACAGTTCAAATCACACACGCCACGCCCACTACAAGATGGGCATAGTGTCACAGGTATGTTCAGTACAGCAGAGAAGGCTCCCCTGGAATCTCTCGCCTGAAAGCTGTTTTAAGACATTAGAAAAGATGTTATGTCCATTTCAAGTTATAGCCACTATCAGCCGTTCATCAGTCGCATTTAGATCTCGTAAACAAGAAAAGATACTTTGAAAAAATCCGACATTATGAATATGTTATAACTTTCAATGTTCTAATGCAAAGACTAATACATTTTTATGTTTTGTTTTTTTTGAAAGCGAAAAAATTTATTGTTTTTGTTCATAAAAAGACACCATTTTTACAACTATTCACTATTAATAATAAAAAAACAACAACACGGAATACTATTTAGTAAGGGCATACATATGTTGGGAATATTTCAAACATTTATGCAAACAGTTTTTAATTATTTTTTTAAAAATGTTTTTAAAATTGTATTACTAAATTAATTAATTTATGCTTTACTAGCTACGTATCTTAACAAAAAAAAATGTTTACTCTTTTTTTAAAGAGAAAAAATTATATTTAGTATTCATATAAAGTGGGATATAATTAAAAACAACAATAATTAAGTAGTGTTTCATATTATACACGTGAACTAGAACACCACAGGTAATACAGGGAAGATTTAACTAAAGAGAATTTTTATTTTAAGAAAATAATAGTATAATCAAATTATAAAATCTCCGTATCCTGTTGTATCGTCAGTCGAACTATCAATTTAACAGTATCGGTGACACTTTCGACACGAGCGTGTCTTTTTTTTTTTTAAATTTTTTTCTATATCGACGGTGATGCAGTTATTAATAGTTTGTAGTTCATACTTCTGTTATTCTTTCTGATAATATTGAAACCTGCCTGAGCGGAACACTTTAGGGGCCCAATTTGAGTTTGTGTTTCCACACAAACTGCTTTGTAACCTAGTTCTGTATAATTTTACTAGATCATTCTTGAAGAGATTAGAAAGCATGAATATAAAAGTTTTCTTCCTATATATCTCTTTATTTTAACATTCCTCTAGTAAGCTTGCCAATTCTACTTGGTTTTCTTTTTTTTTATCTTAATTATACATTAGTTATTAGGTGCGAAGTAATCTCTCTCATGAATACTACTCTGCTTCATAAATGAGGACTTGTTTTTAAATTGTTTGTTTCTTATCTAACTAAGCACAGTACAAGGACTGTCATCATAAGCCCTTACAAATGTCTGATAATAAGTAAACATTAGCAGACGTATTCAAACAATTGAAGTACTTGAACACCACTGGAGCTTTGTGTTCCCTCTCTCTCTCGGCCACCTCATCAAAAGTCACGCCAAAAGTTTAAAACAAAAATTAGCAATTGTTTTTGCTTCTAACCTTCTATGAGATACAGTGCTAAAATGGTACATACCTGAGCCTAACTGGGTCATTCTTGATTGGTACGAATTGTACACTTTCATTAGGAAGCAAGGTAACAGCTTTGCTGGTAGAAAGATTTATTATTGTAACATAATCCATGTCCACATCTGCAGTTGTTAAATGTAAAATATTTGACGTATTCTCTTGAACTACCCATCTGTTATTCGTTAGCTCGATCTGGCTTAAAAATTCCAAAATTGGCGGTGAGTTGGCTGCAAAACGTTGGAAAATACAGTCACAATTGAATGTTTCAACTTTCACAAAAAGCAGGGCCAAATTTGAGGAAGGGAATGTGGGGCTAATGCACACACACACATACACACACACAGGTTTCCACAATCAAAGGGCCACAAACAATAGAACAATAAAACCCTACATTGCCTGGTCAGCATAATTGCTCTTTTGTTTTTCCTTGGCATTTTTACTGAAAATACTTTAGATTTTACAGTAAGTAAGACTACCGTGGTTAAAACTTGTCAACTTTTTGCGTGTTCTTAATATACTCCAGATTTACTACATTGCGTAAACTCTAGAAAGGCACGTTTTTTGTTACTAAAGCATGCACATTAAATAATTTAATTTTTAGAAACGAATAAAAACGAAGTATTCTTTTTCTTGTATAATATGACATCCTTTAGATATTAGTTATTGTTTTTTTTTTTTTAATTTAAATTTAATTTTAATTAAGGCTTTCGAAAAAGTGTAGGGGCCTCAACAAAATCTTTACCCCGGGCCTCCAGGTACAGATCTTTATGGAGACAGCTTGCCGCCCAATGCGCCGAACGGCGCGGGAGGACCTAAGTCTAAGTCTAAGCCAGGTACTTAAATCCGGCCCTGACAATAAGGCTTGTTGGTTTATAAAGATTGACCCATAATAATACTGTCTAAAGATTAAAACATAGCATTACATGCTTGTGTCAATATATCTTAAGAAGTTAGTAAAAAAATATATATGTGAAAGTTAAAGATTGTTTTAGTAGTGATTATGTATATTGTTAGTTTTAAAGAGGCTGATGTTAGCAACGTATTTCAAAGTTTAATGGAATTTATTAAATGTTTCGCTTCCGAGAGCTACACATATAGCAAAGCACATACACTTAAAACAGAAATGGAAAAGTGTCAGATTGAACTTTATACTATAATATTGATAATGGCAACATTTTGAAAAAAAAAAAGGTTACAAAGACAGTTTGTGTGGAAACACAAACTCAAAATCGGACCCCGATGTAGTCTACCTAGAGTCTTCACCAGGATTCGAACACGGGACTTACGGTTCCAAGTACTTTACCTCTCAGCCACAGCATCTTCAAATATTTACTTAGCGTACACTTATATTTTTTTTAAAGTAATAATTATTATCCTTATCCATACATTCAAAATTAATAACATGTTACATGTAATAAAAAGAAACTAAAAAAGATTTATTCTTCTAACAAAATTAGATAAATTGGCAACAAAAAAAAAATAATTCTTGACCTACTTTAAACTACAGTTGTGTACAAATGACTTAAAAAGACTTTCCCCTCGAAAATAAAAATTAATATCTCCATAGTCATTTCTGATATAAACTAGACATAGATCTAGCTAGATTTAGACCTAGTTCTAGATCTAAATCTAGATTCAAGATGCAAGCGTAGGTCTAAAACTAGATCTAAGTCTATATCTAGAAACAGATCTAACTAGATATAGGATCAGAATCAGATCAAAGTCTAGATCTAATACATGGGCGAAGCCACAGAGGGGGGTTGGGGGTTCAACCCCCCGCCAATTAAAATCCCCCACTGGGGGGGGGGAGACGGACTTAAGTGACTGATTTTTGCTTAATTTTGTTTATTTTAGGTCAGATTTTCATACTACACCATTACTTGCCCCAGCGAAGCCAAGGGGGTTTTGAGTTTAAAACCCCTAACAGGGGTTTGTTTTTGGAGGATAAAACCCCCTAACAGGGGGTTTTGAGTTTGAAACCCCCTTCAGAAAGGGTTTGATGCTAAAATATATCTCTTCAATATAAAAAAAACAAATTACACACTAAAATTATTTGAGCGTAGCCAAGCCGATTAGGGGTTTTGAGTTTAAACTCCTTTCCTCCAGATGGTTTTGATTTTAAAATCCCCTTACAGAGCGTTTTGAGGTGGAAAAACTCCATCTTCAATAGTACTCTAAAGCAAACTACGATCCTAGCTAAATGGGGTTTTGAATTTAAAAAACAAAAAAAAAGTGGACACAGCTTGACAGTAAATGCGCCGAACGGCACAGGAGAGTCTAAGTCAGTAAGAATAGCACATTAATTTATAAAATAAGATTTTTTAATAGCAGGAGAATGCACTGTAGATACCTCAGAATATGCATTTTGTTGGCATTCAATACCAGAAATAGTGCTTGGCGGCGGGGCTCCCCCTAGCGCTCCCCCAGACCTCCTTGCTGGCAATGGCGAGGAGTCAACAATTTTTCCACTTACTACAGGAAGATCATATTCTAGAGCACAATAAACGTGTTCCGAAAGAATGGTCAGAATGTAATAAAGATTCTGTACACACACACACACACATAAATATATATACAATTTTTTTTTCGCGGGGGGGGGGGGGGGAGAGACGGGGATCGGAGAAAAAAATCCCCCCCCCTAAATCCTGGCTACGCCCACGATCTAACAATATATATATATATATATATATATATATATATATATATATATATATATATATATATATATATCTTCTATATTATAAAGTAGAATGTGAGGTGTATGTATGTATGTATGTTACTTATAGACATCAAAACCGCTTGACTAATGTTGATAAAACTAGGCAGGAATGTTCCTTGGGTACTAACTTAGACCGTATGTATGTATTGTAGCACTAAAACAAACTTAAGACCCTCAAAAAAAATAAAGTTGTCCGACTCTATTGGATCTAGGCCATGGTTAACAATGTTGACAAGAGAAAAGATCGAAAGGATTTAGACCTAGATCTAATTTTAAGAAATACACTTGGCGCAGATAGTTTTTTACTTTGACACATGAAAATACAAAAGAATGTCCATTGATTTCATTATATAATAAAATTAACCTTCAATTTTGTGTTTCAAAAGCATTTTTTACATAAATTAGTTCCTTATATCTGTGACTACAGATTTCCTGACGAACATTCTTTCATTAGACATTACCAATTGGTTACACATTAACATCTCTCTACTGAGTCTATTCCTAGGTCTAGGTCTAAAACTCTTATTGAACTCTAAGATGATAAAACTTCTTTTCGCAAAGATAGTTTTGTGCTTTAACACATAAACATACTAATTATTGTCCATTCATTTGATATTATAATCAATTTAACATTCAAATTTGTTTTTCTAAAGCATTTTTAATACATTCGTTCGCTGTTCGCTAAAGTTGCGTAGCCGTGTTGAGATAGGCCTATATTCATTCATGAAAAAAGGTCACGCATGCGCAACACAGAATGAACTCTATAAAAGCCAATTTTAACTCAAGATTAGTGTAGATATATGTCTACCTCAAGATCTACTTTATACTTTACCACATGAACATACAAAATTAAGTCTATTCATCTCAAATTTTAATCAAATATATGTAGGCCTACAAGCAAATGTTTTAATTTGAAAAAATGGATTTAAGCCTATTAGCTATTTATATTTGATAGCTTCATTCACACTATTTTTACATTGACACATTCGCTTTACTTATTAAATTATTATTTCGTTTAATTGTGACTATATCGACAGTAATGCGCAAATAAAGACCCGCGGGTCGCGGGTAACATATGTCTAGTATATATATTGTTACGTGCGCATCTTAGTGTAAATGTGAAAACGTGCGCATCTTAGTGTAAATGTGAAATGGTGCGAATGCGTGTTGAAAATAGGAAGAAACCAAAATGGAGGAATATGAACAAGAAAGTGTTTTTCAGTGCTAATAAAGAACATTCACGTGTGCATTGTGTGTGTGTGTGTGTGGGGTGACCTAAGTGAGTTATTTCATTGTTATCTCATGACTACCATTAGACTGGTACTGGGACTCTTCTCCAGGACATTGTGTTGGACTCATTGAACTGTGTATTGATCTGTCTATGTGCTTTGAGGTCTTCATAATGAACTATTCAGTCAAAGTGACTGTGTCATGAATTGTTTATATTTTATACTTGTCATAACAAAATCATCTCTTGTCCACCAATCCTTGCAACATTTTTTTTTTTCAGCTCTGCTGTTCATTGTTCTTATCATAGGGAAACTGGAGATTGTGTAGAGTATATCATGACTATTGACATTCTGTTAAGAATTAAGCTATTTTATTGTGTACATTGGTAAATTCTGGCACGGAGTGTAGTAGATATTCAATAGAGAATTGTTCAATTGTGGGTGTACACAACAATGATTTGTGAGCAGATATAGATTTGGATTGAATTATAGGCGGGGAGTGGTATAAACGAAATCTGCATGATTCCATAGAGATATGTATAGATATATATGTGTCACAACTGGGGAATATAAATGTTATATGTTAATCTAATGTTAGAAGTGTATTATTATTAATATGTCATTGTGTATGATTTTGGTTTGTATTACATTATGGTTCCCTATGTTACAGAGAATTTAGATTTTTTTTTTAACTTGGAATAGGCTAATAAGATATGTGGTGATTTGTATTTTGGACGTTCGATGTACATCAAACTTGTCAAACAGGGGGGGTGTTACGTGCGCATCTTAGTGTAAATGTGAAAACGTGCGCATCTTAGTGTAAATGTGAAATGGTGCGAATGCGTGTTGAAAATAGGAAGAAACCAAAATGGAGGAATATGAACAAGAAAGTGTTTTTCAGTGCTAATAAAGATTAAAGTATTTATAAACGGTGATGTGTCGTTTTCCCTGTCTAAAGAGTTTCATCTAATATGAAGACGTAACATATATATATATATATATAGTTCGTCCATCGTGGTTCGATGATGACCACTTTGTCATCCAGAGGGCTGAGGGCTTTGCACTGGGGTTTTGTGCCTCCTCGTGTGGCTAGTGAGACCTAAGTGAGAGCTCGAAATGTTCGGCTGCACACAAAAAAAAAATAAAGCTCATTTAAAGGGAGAAAACTCCGTCCTTAAAACTATACCTACGAATAGTGTACAAATTATTTCCCTTATTCGATATTACACAAATAATTAAATTACCATTAATTAATTGACTAATTGATTATTTTTCTTTATTGATTCATATTGTGCTAAGAACAATAAATATTTGTTTAAAGTATTAGATTGATAGGAGAAAGCGCGAGGGAGAAATTACGTTAACAATTATTTAAGTGGACTAAACCTAACAAATTTAGACATATCGGTGAATACTAAAGTATTAGTTTCCCTTGTTGCTATTAAACTAATGTAATGAATTACCAGTAATTAAAAATCCAATAGCTTACCTTTTTTATTATTTATTAATGTTTTGTCTATGTCAATGAATAATTGTGCGAAGTTTCTACTTGATTTGAGAATGGGCGCGGGAGAAATAACGTGTACAAAAATTGTCCAACACAGACAGACAAGCAGACAGACAGTCAGATTGAGTTGATATGAGCTTTTTAAATGAGATTGAAGATAATAAATCTTAATGATAATATTAGATTGCAGATTTTTTAAAACTCAAATGCTAACTACTAACATAAACTTAGTTTTCGTGTGAGTATTGCCTCTCTTCTAGCTTTTGTTGCCAAGGCAATGGAAGCGTCTCTAGTGACAGCAAAGTCATAAATACACTCTTTGTTGTCAGCCCCACACAATGCTACAGACTCGTTGACTTGAGCTTGGCTTAAACTGTCAATAAAGACTGGAATAAACTCCGGATGTTGATAGCCGTGAGTACTTTGTCCAGACTCGTAAGAGAACACAGAGTTGTTTGGAGTGACTTGATCTGTTCAATGTGGACAACAAAAAGAAAATAAAATATTGCTTAACAAATATTGAAATTATTTTTTTTTTAAATCTTTCTTTTCAATTTTAATAAACAAAGTATATTTCTTAGAGAAACTCTAAGACATGCGATGACCCATATCAGATATATTACTCTGTCGTGTGCAATCCTTTCTATGTTCCTCAATGTCAGGTGCAAAGGATTCAACTTGGAAAAATACAAGAATGGTGAGGATCATAAGAATTCCAAAATTAGAAATTAAAAGGATTAAAAAAAATTTTTTTTTTTGTTTCGAACTATTATTATTATAAATTCACTCCTCTTTCCCTTTTACATACTTACATACTTTGACTTGTTTTAAATTGACAGTCTTTACCCATCTTTAACTTTGTGTAACCATCTTTTAACTATTTCTACTAACTGTATCTTTGGTGTGACCATACTCAACTATTTCTAGCTATCTGTAACTGTGTGTAACCATACTCAACTATTTCTAGCTATCTTTAACTTTGTGTAACAATACTCAACTATTTCTAGCTATCTTTAACTTTAGGTAACCATATTTAACAATTTCTAACCATCTTTAGCTTTGTAACCATTTTTAAATCTGTTTAATTATCTTTCATAATTTTTACCCAATTTAACCATCCTTACATGTCAATGTTCGATTATCTTTTTTTTACTAGTACTACTTTACTTTGGCGTTTCAACCTAGTTTCGCTTACATGAAGCGTAGTTAAATAAACGCATTGAAAGCGTTGATCTAATTATTTTTTCTACACCTGAATTTTTTCTAATCCATCGATACACGATCAGTACGTTATCATGTTTGATTATATAATCATTAGGGTTCAGAAGTCTTAAAGCAAATTTTAAGCTAATGTTTTTCGGGGACTTTATAGTTTCACGTGTACACCCTTAGTATAAAGAGGAATGATTTCCGTGGTATACAACCTCCAAGACACTATCAATACATTTTTCTATTTTACTAAGATCGACAGGCTCATTATTTTATTAATAACCATTTTGCGAGGCTTATCAATCAACTCACTTAGCTTAAAAAAGCTACATTCAACAATGTTTGAGATTTCATCCTTATAGTAAACTAAATGTAAAGAGAAGCAAAGTTCCCCTTTCAGACTTTGCGATCTATGATGCAGATGACAAAGAGCTTATCTGTTTCTGTAGCCCACGGCTAACGAGGGTGTCATGTGGCCAACAAACAACAAATTTTTCTCCAACTAATGTCAGGTGTGTTATAAGAGCTGCGTTGACTCAGAAGCGCTCTAAAAAATTCCGAAAGTAAAAATCACAGGCTTCCCGGTTCGGAAGTCAAGCGCCTTACCACTCAGCCACCGCACCTCTTAGATATTATACAGTTAACTATATCAAAGATAATAATAACTAATTGAGAAACATTAGAACGAAAGAAGAAAGAAATTCTTGTCTTCTATTCTTGAAACTGTCAGGTAGAGTTGAACCTTCGGCTCTTGGAACTGTCAGGTAGAGTTGAGCCTTCGGCTCTTGGAACTCTAGGCCGGCAAAAGTGAACACGAGCTCCCTTTCACCGGCTTGAATGAGAACAGTACACTGTTCTGTCTGGCGGGGGTCAGACTCGCAGCCAGAGGCTTCTTGCACCAGGACCCCCGCCATTTACTTTTCTAAACCAGGCTTACCCTGCAGGACACACCATATATGTAACGGCCCCTTGAGAAACGGCGCCTAGATGTATCTTCTATTGAAGTATTTCAATTGTTCGTATTATTATGACTAAATAATTAAACGCGTGGATCGGGGATTTCCTGAGTGACGCGACGGTACATTTAAGACGTAATTATGGATAAAGAGACCTCTTCCGGTAGTGCTTAGTGTTTTCTTTAGCTGACTACCTGGACTGTGTCCTTCTTTGTATATAAAATATTTTCTTAAAAGGCCGTATTAACTGATTATTTTATTATTGTTGTGAGAGTTGTCGTTAGTTAGAACTCGCAAGTACAAATAATATCGTCTCAACTTAATCAAGTCAGCAGACACATACAACCTCTCAACACTATCAATCATATTTCTTAGTTCTGCCTTTATCTGTTATGACATGATTAGGAATTAGTTATTCGTTTCGGGAATAAGGGGAAAGTTTTACTTAGCGACAAATGACGTGACAGATCTTTAAAAAACAGGAACGCTCTTAGTGACGCTAGAAAGAGGATGCTTTGTGTAGAGCAGTAGAATAGAGATACGAATTTACGGACATAGCTGACATCGGACGATTCCCTTCTTAGTTATTAAATGTATTTGTAAAACAGCATCAGCGTCGACTACCTATTTTGATTGTTTCGGCTTTTTCGCCGGTGTTACTGAAGTAGTTTTGAGTTCGGTATTACCTCCAGTCAGACGTAGATCTACACTAGATCTATCTACAAGCATCAACACCGCGCGGAAGCTTGAACAATCGTAATGTTATTGTATATATTACTGGAAAGATGTGAAATCCGGCATTCTTTAGAATGCCTAGGTATTTTGCACATTGCAGGTAACATTTGAAACCCTTTTGTGTGAGTGACTTACACCAAGACGCAAACTGTTCCAAAATCACTTTTTCACTTATATTACTTGGTAGCACTGTTCCGTTTGGTAGCTCAAAGTCATCCTCAGGTATCCCATTGAAGTTGCCAAAGAGACCTTTGGTTAAAGCCCTGAGAGATTCGTCCACTTCTAAGTCTATTTCAAGAGCTCTGATGCCAACTTGAACTATGAGGGTTACTCCTAGAAAAGCAAAATTTATACAATCTTTAATTTCTACAACCCCTCTAATCAAGTCACTTCTTCATTGAGTAACCTATGTGGGTGAGTTGGCGGGCGCTGATCTCAAAAACGACTCTTTGGAATTTATAAAAATTAAAATGTATATCGCTGAGAACAAATTACTGTACCGTTGGCAAAATGTGTGGAAAACTATAGTTTGACCGTTATACTTTTTCAAGGTAAAAAATAAATAAATGTAAATTTGGCAGGAGACTATATCTAGGCTTAGAGCCAACATTGCGTAGTCAGCTACATTGACGTAACTATACGATAACTTTAAATTTAAAGTTGCTTTAATTTATTTTCTTTTGCGTAATTAATATAGATTACATCTAGATTCTAGCTCTAAAAGTAGATGCTGACTAGATCTTAAGATTTCTAAATCAGATTGTTTGGTCTAGTTTTAGATCTAGATGTCCACATAATGAATATATAAATCATTGCACCAATTTGTCTTCCTCGCTGGCGGAATCAGAAAATTCGCTGATCTAAGAAGATGACGATGTCAATGGTTCGATCCCCGAATCGTACTAAAAGTTTTTCAAAATTATTTTTTTATTTTTTAATTATCTCATCATAATTGAAGTTTAATAATGGAGGTATTGTCTTTTTAAAAAGATATTTTTAAAATGTTTTTCTTGTTTTATAGAATCCTATCGTTTAGTAATTACCATGCTGGTTGATATTGTTTTTTTCAGAAACATTTAATTTCAATAATTTTTGCTGTTGTAAAAAAACAATAGACGGTAAAATAATTCTGCAAACTAGCTCTTGCATTTGAGTTGAATTCATCTGACAAGTTTTCAGTTTTGTATGTTGAGGAATCTGGCATATCTCGAAATGATAGGGTTAGGGTTAGGACAACTTGAATTTGTGTAGTCCACCACGGAGAAGATGTGCGTGTTATATTTACAATTGCTCTATTTAACTCGTCTTTCGAGGAAGTTGGGTGGACACGAATATCAAAACCGGCTCTATAGATCAGTGGCGTAGTTAACGGTACGGGGGGCCATGGGGGGGGGGGATTTGAGGGGCTCCTGTTTTTTGACAATCGACATCACGAAATGAGATATTGTACTTAATAAAAATTTGTCTAAATTCTAACTGGTACAGTATATAAGTAGAATTAATATCGAAACATAAGCATTAAGATTCTTTTAATGAATAATACCGCTGTTTAGACGAGGTAATGCAGAAACGACAAATCTCAATTCCTATCGCCTAGCGTCGTGCTTTCTGTGCAGCGAAGACATCTATAACCACAGCTATATCAATGCTGTCTAGTTGTTTTGAGTCCACATGAATAGCAAGATTACATGGCAGTGGCGTAATATTTAATATTTAATGTAAACAAAAATTTAATACATTTATTTGGGGGACTTTTTAAATGGAGGCCCAAGGAGACTATCACATTTGAACCCCCCTCACCCTAGCTACGTCACTGCTAAATATTTTCCTAGAAATTTTACAGTTGTATATCGCTGATATGGCCACACTAGGAAAAATCTAGTTTTAACGTTAAAATTATTTTAAAAAAAAGAAATCGATTTAAATTTGGTTAGAGAACTAGGTCTAGATCTAGATTCAACACAAGTTTTGATAGCACTATCGTGTTGGAATGTAAGGCATTATTGATTTAAGAGATTAATAAATAAAGAATAATTTTACGTATAGTATGCTAATGAGCACAAAGTTTTGTAAAAAAAAAAAAGATAAAAAAAACACACATACTCATCGCACATGTACACACACATACATACATTCATACAAATATATATATATATATATATGAAGAGATTAAGAGATTAAAGACATGTTTATTATTGAAGTAACGTCTGTATTTTGTAAGATAAGATAAGACTTTCCTTCAGTGAACAGTACCAGGAAAAAGAAGGATGAGATTGAAAGAGAAAGCGATGGAAAGACATCAAACATAAAAGAATGGACGGGTCTGTGATTGAAAGAGATTCTATCCAAGGCAAATACAGCGAGGAATAGAGAAATACGGTCGACAAATCTTGTGCGTTGCCCTAACAGAGTAAGGGATATGTGATGGGGAAGAACAGGTATAGAGAGTAGAACATGAACAAGACTAAGTTATATTCACGTACCGCTTTACATTAGTGTTCACAGTCTAGTTTTGAACGCTTTTAAACAAAACGTATGACGTCGTAAAATAACACTATTATACAAGTAAATAGAAACCTTGTGTCGTAGACTAAATGAACTGTACCATACCTGCAGGGAATGAAGCAATGAGATTGGTATTGTTCAAAATATTCTCACGACGGATTGCAAGTATCTCTGTGACCAAAGTGTAGTTAGACAGTCTATAAAAGTCGTCTGTAATATCTTTATCGTTGGCCTTTATTATCATCGCTAAGAAATAAGAATTAAATATTAAATGAATAACAATTGACTGAAAGATTTTTTTATTACGTAAAGGCAAATCCAAAACTATAACAAGCTTTATTTTGCTTTTGTGTTATGGCCAGCTATTTGAGCATGAACTTCCAATCGAGATTAGAAATGAGTACATTTAATCTGAGAAGTGTGTAAGTGAAGACGTCACCATTCAAGAAGATCAGATCCTTTCTTACATTTGACCTTCTGCTTCACATTTGTTTTGGGGGGGGTGGGTGGAGGGGTAAGGGTTGGGGTTAGGGAAAGTAAAATAAAACTCCTTCGATCTCTCATTTCTTCTTCTTCGTTCTCTGTAAAATAAATATATAAATGGTAAAATCCTACATGATTTGTTCCATGATAACTTGACTTGGAAAGCTGGATTGTCTCCCTCCTTGGCAGCGAAGGCTGAAAAGATCGTGGCATTGATCTTAGTACCATTGCTAGTCTCAGCTTTTTCAGTTCTACCCTGGGATAAAATGAATACATTTATTTAGAGTTAAAATACTTCTTATTAGATCTCTCAGCTAAGATTAAACCGGCAATAATTCTACACAAGTCTCTCCCCAATGTTTAGTGCTTACTAAATAAAACAACATTAATAAATTACAACTAATTAATTATCTATTCTTTTCAACTTTTGATTGGTTCATGCATAGTGTTTGCGAAAATACATCTTTAAATTATCCACTAAATTATCTCATGGCTCATTGAGCTGTACGTTAAAAATATTCATGTTTGTGGTATTTCTTCTTACCTGGAGAAGAAACGTCTTGCTGGGGATGTCCATGAGCGTGTACTCTCCCCAGCCGTTCATCGTGTAGTTCAAGTCGTCCAGAGTAATGAAATGAGGGTCTCCCAGAATGTGTGCTGTCAAGAAAGCAAACAAATGATATGGTCAAGATAAAGTAAGAATGAATATATATATATATATATAATTTGTGTGGGTTAAAAATGTACTGCAGGCGGCGCTCTTTCTTTTCACGAGGTCCCAAACCCTATCCCCTTGTATTCTATTGTTTAGTTTCTGTGTGTGTGTGTGTGTGTGTGTGTGTTTTGTGGTGTGTGTAAATGTTAGAAAAACAGAAAATTTAGGGCATGATCTACACCATTTAAATAGATTCATTAGATTCAAAGACAAAAGACTTTAGGACATTAAACAAAATTGTAATACTTTTCTAAATTGAATTAATAATACTAATCAACCTACATGGTATATAAGGGATATCATTAGTACACCCCATGTCCGGGAAGTTGGCATTAAATCGCTCACACAATACAGAACTGAGACTTTCTTTACAGCACCACTTGTTAGCCTGGACATTTTCTTGTACGGCCTTGGAGCTGTAAGTAAACGATGACCATGGGTCACTTATGAGTATGTGACCAGCCTCTGGAGAGTTATGAATATTTGATGCCCTTCTTTGGGCCTCATCTTCCTTGTCTTTAGTTTTGAAGCTTTGAATATAATTCCACTGGTAGCAGCATAGCTTTAAGGGTGGAGAATGAAAATAAAAAGATATTCAAAGAACCAATTGAAACATTTAAAATTAGATAAAAAGAGAACACAAGTCAAATGTCTCTTTACAACAGTCATAATAATAATGTCATCCTTTACCTATATGGATATGAGACATGTGTATCTGGACAAAATCAATGAGGTCTTTTTTAACGCTCCCAACATAGATGTCTGGGCTCCGTCATAGGCATTCGATGTCAAGACCGCAAACAAATAGCGATTTGTTTAGTCATAGCTGATATAATAAAACGTTTAGAAGGACTGTTTATACATCTACAACAACGTATCCTTTTAGGCAGTGTTTCTCAAACCTTTGCCTTAACGGAACAGTTCGCACATTCTAAGTATTTAGAGAAACACCTTGCACATTTTTAGATAGATTGATTCAAATGGTGGCCTACTAATCAATTATTCCAGTAGTTCGTGGAAGACGTAGTCAGGTATTCGAAACATTAGGGCTCCGCGAAATACAGTTTGGGAAATACGACCTTAAAGGAACGACCGTATGCTGAAAGCAATCCTTTCTGGTGAGCTGAAAGCTGGACGGCGTAACAGAGGTTACCTTCCGTAAACGCTTCGAAGACCAGCTTAGGCGCGATCTTGCTTAAAAATTACATAGAAGAGAGCACATGCAATAGGGCGGCTTCTGAGCCAAAAATTTACATAGTTATAAAGCAGTAAAATAGCTAAGACATGTGTTTATAAAATAAATTGGGATGTGGACCATCTCCATCAGAACTACGTCAGGTCGTCGTGAAGTGTGGGACTACTGTCAATCAAAACAAGAACAGAGCGGTCAGACTATTCAATGCCATTCGTTGATCAGGAAATATGAAAAGGAACAAGATGACTGTGTGTTGTCGCTGAATGAACTCTTTATGTTGTGTCTGTTGTATTTATGTGTATGTTTCTTTTGTGTTGTCTTTATCTGAGAAAAGAGTCCTTGTAATCACAAACAAATTTCCATAAGGATCAATCAAGCAGTCTTAGTCTTGGTCTTTAAAAAATATCTTTAAAGTCCACCCATGACACTAACCTATAGCTGTCCTCCATCCTCAAATAAGGTTGTTAATGAAGTACTTACTCTGTTTCTTCTGTTGCCCTGTAAGAGCCTCGATTTAACGATAGAAGTGATAGCGTAGCACGTGACGTTACCACGACTCTCGTAAAGTAACCATCTTCTGTCCAGCAGATTGACAGTACATGGACACTTGTAGAGTTGGTCGATATCTAATATGTAGTTGAGGTTCGTCAATAGTTCTTGATGACTGCATAAGTACCTCTGACATTTCTGAGTGGAACTTGTAGACCTGGAGACCTCGTAAGTCCACGCTCCAACCAAGCCTATATAGAACACACACATACCCTCAGATCTTTGCAGTATGTCTTATGGTTCGATAGAAATATAGTCTAAGCTTCCTACCGTAGGAAGTACAGAATACACAATTAATAGATGACGTAATGAACGTGTTAAGATGTCATTTAAAAAAAAATCTTAATTCTTGCTTAGAAAAATATTTAAAAAAAACTAAATAATAACCTATAAGCCATATTTCTAACCAATCATAAGATGTACCCAGACTGAAGCTACCTTTCTTTTTAAATAGTTTTTCTTCTATACGGTTCATTACCAAAAAAATATTCCACTTTCTGTATCTTGTATCACATCTACCAAAATGTGTTTCCAGTTTCGCTTCCCTTGTAATGTAATGCATTGAAGTAAATATTTATCTCTCTTAATATTTTAATCATAACTTACAATTTTTTCTCAAGACTGAATGGAGAAAAAAAAAGAAAGGAAAATGTTCGATAAACTGAAAAGGCAAGTAACCTTAGGAAATCAAGAGTATTCAGATACTCATTGGTAACAAGAAAGTTTTAGTTATATTAGACACTAATACTTTTTCAATAACGGTTGGACTCAGTTGGAGAAATAAAAGTTATTGATTAACTCTTTCTCTCCGTAATTATTTATCACATTCTAGTGGAATTAACATTGGTGTCGTCAGTTAGGAGAGAAAGAGTTAAGCAAAGCTCACGGAATAAATGCACCTGTGATCTATAGGCATTACATAAAACAAATACAATGAGAAATCATTGACCACCATTAGCTTCGAAGTAAAGGCGTGTACACTCATTAAAACATTTTTATATTACTTTTCAGTTTTGCAATAATCTTCTTATCATCTTCTTATTTGAAGTAATGTATGTATTATATAAGTTACTCCATGTAATCCGCGATTTGAAATAAATATCAGTGATACCAAAATCCTTTAAAAATAGAAGAACGTACTTAGTCTTACTCGTGAAATTATTTCAACCTACAGTTTTAAACATAAAAATTATGAAAGGAATCGCGTTATTTTAAGTAATGTCTCTATGGTGAAATTATGAGTAAAAAATACATTTTAAAAAAAAGCGTCTGTTAAGAGTACTTGTATCAATTAGTTTGGAGCAGTCATGTCATTCAATTTGGAATAGATCTAGACTAAAAATAAGAAAGCGTTTATAAAAATAAAAACAAAAAAATGTAAAAAAAATTAAAAAAAGGAACGACCTTAATTCAAAGGTGTGGGCTAAAACCTTCTCAGGCTTCTCAAGCCATCGCGGTAACCACTCTGCTAGCGAAGTCTATGAACATTAAAATTTGTATAGTTAGTTATCTATTGTTTCTATTTCATGTGTGTGTTCACAATGCCTGAGACAACACCCTACTATAAGGGGGACTAATTCAGTTTAGACCACTACTTCAGCCAAGTACTATTTATGTCCCTTTTTTGAGATACCAAGCAAAGTAATTTATTACCAATAGTTAATTAACTAGTTGGTTAATTATTTTGTATTGCTTGATTCTTATTTTGTCAGGTAAAAAAAATAACTGTGCAAAAGTTGATCCGAAATTGGGTGTTGGAGAAATAAGGTGTGTAAACATTAAGCCAGACAGACACAGACAGACACACAAACAGACAGAAAAAGTTGATATAAGCTTTGTAAAAAAAATTACACTAATTACATTATAAATAAATTTTAAAATTATTATCTAGCGCTATTTAGTATTTTAAGAAGAAATAGAATGTATTTTTTTCAGGTATTATTCATTCTATTTTTCATGTTGTACTGTCCAAATCTTAAGTATAGCTGACATTTTTTATTTTTTCTTGTAATACACTTTACATTCCACTACCTACCAATTCCTTGCCCAATCACGCTATCAAGAGTATAGATCTGATCAGTAGAACTAGCAATGTCAGTGATGCCAGTGTCAGGTCTTAAAAAACCAGCTTTGATTACCCGTCCTTCTTTCGGATGCCATTTCATCTTATCTTGTTGGTAAATAAATAGTACAAACGCAGACTCTTCGTCTATGGTATAAAAAAAAAGATTTGTGTATTAGATCACATGATCACATTTGTTTTGTACTGTAACAACATATAAATTTTATAAAATAATTACAGGGCTGAGGAGAACAAAACTTTTAAAATTTAACAGTTTAAGGCACATTTGGCTTCTCAATCATCGTTCTGAAGAGACCCAAGTCCTACGTCATTGCAGGTACTCAAATGACGTCATAATGTTAAAAAATCACTGCAAGTTCTTACCTAATGATAATACGATTTTTGTTCTTCCTTACAAACTACCTACCCAATCCTCTATATAGAATAATGAGTCTTGACTCTAATTGTTACAATTTACTCTCCTGGAAGTAATGTATTCCAATGTAAGTTTTAATGGCCAGCTAAACAACTTCTGCTCCCATAACTTTATAATCTCATCTACCGCTATTGGGAATCGGGTCATGGTCCGCAGCAAATGCGCAACGCATATATATAGTTGCAATATATTTTCAAATGCGATCGGAGTGATTGCAACAAAATTATTATAGAGATGGTATCTCTCTTCTGTATAGCTAGACACATAGTCGTTATATGGCACTATCCAGGCTGCAACTGATAGCTAGTAGAGTCTACCCATTTTCTCAATGTAAATTCAGGAGTGGTGGGTCCAATGTAGAAATGATATCCTCTCTATCTGCTGCAAAAGAGAGAGAGTCAGACAATCTCCTATACATCGTCTTTGTTGATCTGACAAAAGCATTTGACATGGTCAGCAGATGTTGCCTTTTCAAACTCCTAAGAAAAATGTGATGCCTTTTAAAACTATTTAAGTTTATTTAGTGTTTTTATGAGGAAACAAAATGTACAGTGAAATTTAACTAAGACCTATCAGGACTTTTTTGAGGTCAACAGTGGTGTCAATCAGGATGTGTGTTCGCACCTACTCAGGCATTTTCTTTTCCCGCCTATTGTGTTATGCTTATAACGACATCCAACGAAGATGTAGTTCTCCGTTCAAAAGATCACGTCACTCTATAAGTCATGGTAATTTCTCAGTATTTATTTATAATAATATTTAAACATTTTTCAGAATGTTTTTGTTTCACAGTAATTTATTTTATTCATTTGTTGGATTCAAATTCAGTTTTTGTCAATGACTTGCAAGGTCATTACTGTGGGAATTGTATTAACAGACAAAAAAAATGATACAATAATGAAAATAAAAAATATTATTACAATCATTCTTATGCTTGCTTTTATAGAGCGCATTCTTCCATGCTTACAACTTGCTGATATGACTCTATGGTCCGATCGCTTTTGTGGATCAATGGGAAAAGGGGGGTTAATTAGAGAAGGTTTCCGTGCTACAGTTAGGAACTTAACAAACACAACTCTGGTCAAGTCGGGAGTAGGACTCGAGCCCCATTTGTTAGGAAGCCATGTCGTAGCCAAGCGTTTAGGTATCTCAGCCTTACATCCCTGATCGCGTCATACTTGCCTTGGACCGAGACCATTCCTTATAGAAGGCCTCAGCACTGACTTGCAACGCCACAACTTGTAGGCAGTTTAGACCATTAGCTCGTGGCCACGTCGTACAGAGAGTTTTGCTTTATTATTTTTTTTTTGGTTAAAACAATTTTTAATGAATGTATACAGCTGGAGGAGAACATGTCATCTTAAAGCAGTAACCTTGTCTTCAAATATTTAGAATGGCTTACCATTGATTTGGTCGGTGTATCCACTGATGTATACAGCTGGAGGAGAACATGTCATCTTAAAGCAGTAACCTTGTCTTAAAATATTTAGAATGGCTTACCATTGATTTGGTCGGTGTCTCCACTGATGTATACAGCTGGAGGAGAACATGTCATCTTAAAGCAGTAACCTTGTCTTAAAATATTTAGAATGGCTTACCATTGATTTGGTCGGTGTCTCCACTGATGTATACAGTTGGAGGAGAACATGTCATCTTAAAGCAGTAACCTTGTCTTCAAATATTTAGAATGGCTTACCATTGATTTGGTCGGTGTATCCACTGATGTATACAGTTGGAGGAGAACATGTCATCTTAAAGCAGTAACCTTGTCTTCAAATATTTAGAATTGATTACCATTGATTTGGTCGGTGTATCCACTGATGTATACAGTTGGAGGAGAACATGTCATCTTAAAGCAGTAACCTTGTCTTCAAATATTTAGAATGGCTTACCATTGGTTTGGTCGGTGTATCCACTGATGTATACAGTTGGAGGAGAACATGTCATCTTAAAGCAGTAGCCTTGTCTTCAAATATTTAGAATGGCTTACCATTGATTTGGTCGGTGTATCCACTGATGTATACAGTTGGAGGAGAACATGTCATCTTAAAGCAGTAACCTTGTCTTCAAATATTTAGAATGGCTTACCATTGATTTGGTCGGTGTATCCACTGATGTAGACTAACTGAAAACTGGTCGTTTCTTTGTTAGAACTTGACTAAAACAACAAAACCAACAGTGTAACAAAATTGAAATAAATAAATGACTTCTACATTTTAAGAAAATAGTTTTTATTAATATTAAAATTAATTTTTTCCTATCTATCTATCTAATCTATCTAATCTATCTAATCTATCTAATCTATCTAATCTATCTAATCTATCTATCTATCTATCTAATCTGTTTATCTGTCTATCTGTCTGTCTGTCTGTCTGTCTATCTATTTATCTATCTATAAATTAATATATCTATCTATCTGTCTATCTATATATCTATCAATCTATCAATCAATCTATCTATCTATCAATCAATCTATCAATCAATCTATCAATCAATCTATCTACCAATCAATCAATCAATCAGTCTATCAAAATATCTATCAATCAATCTATCAATCAATCTATCAATCAATCTATCAATCAATCAATCAATCTATCAATCAATCTATCTATCAATCAATCTATCAATCAATCTATCAATCAATCAATCTATCAATCAATCTATCAATCAATCTATCAATCAATCTATCAATCAATCTATATATCTATCTATCTATCTATCTATCTATTTATCTAAAATAATTAAAAAGTGCAAAATAGATACAAAAAGAGATTGACTAGAAAGCCTGATAAGGAAAGAAACAGAGCAACTAGACCAGCGATGCCCAACCTAATTCGACCAGCGGCAAATTTAATTTCCGACTCTCGAATCGACTTGCAACAGTTTTTTGTGTCTTGGCGTAGTTTAACAATCTTTTTTTTGCGAATGAATCAAGAATGGCGTCATATTTCTTTTATGCCGTTTAAATGTTGTGGATTTTCAAGACAGCGACATCTTCTGTACAAATATTATGATTTTTCCACAAAAAGTATAAAATGTAAAATCCGTTTATTTTGCATGGTAGATTCTAAATTCAAAGTCCACTAGTACCTGAACGTATAAATGTTGAAGGTCATGGTACCAATACGTCAAAGGAAGAAGTTAGGGCCCTATCGTAGGGAAGATACATATGTAAAACTTTTTTTGGAAAAAATAAAAGGAGGGGATTTTCTCCATATTATGCTGACGTTTAGGCCGCGACAACAGTAATAATAGTAATAATAGCAAGCCTGATGTAGCCCCCAGGCCGTATTTTGGGTATCACTGAATTAGGCAGAAAGAAACATAGACTAGACAGAAAGAAAAAAAGAAAGAAAAAACAAAAACACAGCTAGACATTCTTAGAAGGAAAAAACACACACACACAGACAAAGAGAGTGTGTGTGTGAGAGAGAGAGAGAGAGAGAGAGAGACAGGGAGGGAGTGTGTTGTGTGACTACCCCAGAGAGAAATTTTTAGTCAGATTAGACGATTTTTACAAACACTATCGATAAACTATTGATAAATAATGAGATAATGATTGACTAAATAAAAGAGTCTTGTTTGAGTTTGTTCTTAAAGATAAGAAATAGCAATAGAGAAGATAATCAAGTTGATGTGAAAGATAAACAACAAAAGAATAGAGAGAAAAAAGAAAACTAGAGACAAATATAAACAAGAAATTGTATTTTACCGTGACAGATTCAGGCTGTACATCCAACCAAGTCGTCACTAAAACTCTATTCACGTCAAAATCTGTCACATTGTAAAATGATTTGATGTCCGCAGCGGCTCTCTCCATGACCACAGCCTTGGAGGTGGACAAACAGCTGCACCTTTTGTTCGTAGAGGTGACCTCCTCACATTTCTCGTAGACATTGTAGTAAACAGATCCCTTAGTGGCGTCCATTTTTGACCAGAGAGGAGCAATGATGTAGTTTTTCTGGGAGAGAGCTAGATTGAAATCTGGTTCTCTGGACAGAGCGGAGGTTGAGAAGCTAATAACGCCATTACTCAAAACCTGATCAATAAAACGATTAAAATCATTCACCTCTTGAGGACTACATTGAAAACGAAATATTAAGTCATATTTCAATTATTCTTTTAATAATTCTATTACTGTTGTCGTTAATTTAAACGATACTTCAAGAACAGAAATCAAGTTAAAAATAAATGTGTATGTCCACATTGAGAGAACTGCAAAACATAAATGAGAAATGTTTAAAAGCAGACATAATTAGGAAGCGCCTATGCAACGCTAATAATTCGGCAGTTGCAAACCCAAACCCATTTGTCGGATATTCCATCACCACACCTAAGAGCCCAGATGTTTAAATATGCTAATACCACACTAATTGAGAAGGTGCTTTTGAAATAAGACTATGAATTCGGCACCCTAATAGCACAACCAGATATAATGGGCTCAGCCGTCTGTAGATATATATATATACCAACTGTTAGCAAGTAACTGGTTAACTCAATGTTTAAAGTGTTCACCTTCTAGGACTAGGTTCATGAGTTGTGAATAATATTCATAATATTAAAATAAGGTATCAACTATATGGCACCAGCTTTGAGGTGGTGACATAATCCTTATATACTACTCTAAATCAAACATATGACCCGCTTCAGTCTCAAAGCGACAATGGATCATCTCACAGAAATAAGATGAATGTCACCCACACAGCAGATACCCCCTCTCTACGTCAGCTGCTGATACAGTTTGGGATCAGAGGCGTCGAAGGCTGTGCAAATGTGTAGAACTTTGTTCCTCAAGCTTGGTAATGGTCTCTGTCCCCTGTTATATTGTTATAACATCTATAGTCTCTTGAAGACGCCGAGAATTGAAAATAATTTGTGCTAGAATGTAACGCAAACATTGTACTGGCCACAGTGACCTGTTGATTTCAAGAAAAAAAACTTTTAAAAACATTTCTACTTACAAAAGCTTCTTTGTATAAAGTGTTTCCAAATGGAGTGAAATCACTAAATGTGACTTTACTGAAGTACACTCCGTTGGAAGTTTTCATTGCAGGATTGATCAAAATGTCTGAACAGGATGGACCATGACAATAGAATGGTACTAAAGGGGAGCAAACGAAAACAAACCATTTAATTAATGCTATATATGTTTTTAAGACCAAATACTTTAAATAATAATAATAAGGCTTTTCTATTCCGAAGATTAATGAGGAGTGCAGTATCTTCCGTGACTAGGCAGCCTTGGCTGCGACCTACAATTTTACCACATACAGCGCAGGCATAACCATTGTCCGTCGGTGGACAATATATTTTTTTTTTTCGCAGTCTACGTTTTTTCTCGGCAGCGGATTTTCTGTTGGTCTCAAATGTCTATCCCGCAGCCTTTGTAAGCGACTTCCAGCTGTCTCGTTCTTAAGCGGCATGCAACCAGGTGCTCTCTTCTATAATTTTAATATAACACTAATATCTTATAAATTTACAGGTTGCCTTTTGGATAAGTGCATTTTTCCCACTTGGGTGTCACCCGGTGTTGCAAGCACGCCCGCATCCCCTAGTGACGCCACTGCCCTCCTCTACTCTACACAAATGTGTATAACAAAACAAATATGTACAGACTATTTGACCCACGGCGCAGCATACGTCTTTATTTTGTAGGTCGGCCTAAGGCAATGCAACCTATGCGACCGCAGCGGGCGTGTCATAGGCCCCAACTTATCCTAGGTGTTAATTATTAAATTAAACCATTTTATAACTTAAAACAGATTTTTCGCGGCCTCCTGATTACCAGGAGCTCATGGACATCTCCAAAAATTGCAAAATATACAAAAATATACAAAATTATTAAAAATCTTTTAAAAACTCATAGAAATCTCCTGAAATATAGACACAATTCTCATTTTGCGGTGTCATTAAGTATGGAAAATGCCAATCCTAGTCGCAATAGAATTGCGATTGTGGAATATGATGAAAATGCTTCTCGCGCCTCAAACTAATGAAGAATTACTTGAGGTCTACAATTCTCGAAGATAGATTGAAACATTTGGTCATTCTTGCTACTGAGCGTGATGTATGTAGGAAATAGAATTGTTATGTTATACTGTATGACTTCGCTACACGCAAGGTTCGTAAAGTAATTCTATACGTAGTACAGCTGCTAAAGTTATATGGGGTAACTCTAGTCCGACTTGCAGAAATAAAAGAGAGTTCTTTCCATCACTTCTTTAAATAATAATAATAAGGCTTTTCTATTCCGAAGATTAATGAGGAGTGCAGTATCTTCCGTGACTAGGCAGCCTTATGTTAAGCCATGAAGAGAATCATATTTATATAGATAGATAGATAGAGAGAGAGATTATCATACTTAAAAAAACAAACTTTTACGATTTTAAGTACCGCATCGGAATCAGAAATGAAAAAAAAATTAGCGCATGGAGCTAAAAGGTTGGCCACCCCTGCTATATCAGAAATGAAAAAAAATTAGCGCATGGAACAAAAAGGTTGGCCACCCCTTCTATATCTTAAAAAAAAAAAAAACAAAGGTATACAAATGATTTTCCTATTAAACAGAAAGAGATAAACAGTTAAAAAAATGTCACAAGCAAAAAGTGAGGTATCCTGAAAGAAAAGGCAAAAATATTTTGCTTGTATATAACTAATATTACTAATATTGATATAGTGGTCTTTAATCAGCGTAACTTTGCAGAAAAAAATTCAACCAACTAGAAAACAATAACTTCTTTTCTCGAGGGCCCTTCCGGCGCGGGGCCTGGAGCGGTTGCCGCCTCTGAGTGTATGTCTGAGTGTATGTCCAATACGCAAGAATTTACAAGCACAAATTTTCATTACGACATTGAAAATATAACATCTAAAAAAAAAAAAAAAATTTTGGCTAAAAGTTTAAAACAAACTGACCAACACATTTGAACTTATCTACTCCAAGGACCAAATTGTCTGGACAAACACATTGCTCCTTTCCTGCAGTGTTAACGTAACATGAGTGGGAACAATAGGCCGAGTTTCTTTCACAGTTGTTTAGAGCTTTAAATAGAAACAGTTTTACGTACACATTTAAGAACAACATAAAAAGTTGCATAATTGTGTACTTTTAATATAATGCTAAAAATCAAATTTTAATATACAATCTCTGTATGTATGTATGTATGTATGTATGTATGTATGTATGTATGTATGTATGTATGTATGTATGTATGTATGTATTTATGTATGTATGTATGTATGTATGCATGTATGTATGTATGTATGTATGTATGTATGTATGAATGTATGCATGCATGTATTTATGTATGTATGTATGTATGTATGTATGTATGTATGTATGTATGTATGTATGTATGTATGTATGTATGTATGTATGTATGTATGTATGTATGTATTTATGTATGTATGTATGTATGTATGCATGTATGTATGCATGTATGTATGTATGTATGTATGTATGAATGTATGCATGCATGTATTTATGCATGTATGTATGTATGTATGTATGTATGTATGTATGTATGTATGTATGTATGTATGTATGTATATATGTATGTATGTCCTTCATAGAAATCAAAACCGCTTGACCAATCTTGATAAAATTTGGCATAAATGTTCCTTGGATACTAACGCATGTAAAGTAGCCCTAAAACTGACTAAGGACTCTCAAAAAAGAAGTTGCTCAACTCTATGAAAGTATTACAATTTCATGCTTATAGGTCATATAGCCATGTTTACATGAGACAAGGTTGGAAGGTCACGCTTGCGCAGAGTGGTGAATCTAGCGAAGGCTAAATCTAGATCTATTTGTTTTAATACTTCAACATATAAAATATAGTCCCTTCATTTTATTGTTTTATAAAATTAATCTTCAAATTTTTGTTTCAAAAGCTTTTTTTATAATATAAATTCGCTCGTTAAAGCTGAGACTTTTGCCGTCTTGACATTCATTTTAATGGCTCCATTCATAATATCACGAGTTGACACGACGGTAAGGTCACGCATGCGCAGAGCAGAAAATCTCGCGAAGGCTAAATCTAATCCTAAGATCTACTCTTCGCAAAAAAAAATTTTTTATTTAACACACGAACATACAAAAATATAGCCTAGTCCTTTTATTCAATAAAATTGACCTTCAAATGTGTGTTTTTAAAAGCATTTTAAAATAAATGTGTTTGTTATATCTTCGATTTTAGATTTCTTGACATACATTCAAGCATTCATTTTTAATTATTACAGCATTATTTTGGGTCATTCTAATACACTATATCACTAACTATAACAGTGATACGCAACTATGACCCGCGGGCCGCAGGTAATATCTGGCTAGTATATTAATATTTTTTGTTAGAAAATCAGAATAACAAAAATAATAAAAAATTAGAAAACATACATAATGCTGACCTTGACATTGACCTAAAGTATTGCGAGTATAACCAGGGCGACATGGACAGGTATAACTGCCTGCTGTGTTCACACACTCAGTGTTAGCTGGACAAATGGACACTGTGTTTTTAACCAGACACTCGTTAATATCGTCGGCACAGCTTGAGCCTGTCCATCCAGACTTACAGAAACAGACGCCACTAGTTCTGTCACAGTCGTCAGTGTTGGTCTGGTTACAGGTGCAAGTTTGAGAACATCCGGTACCATAAGTAAAATTTAAACAACCTTGACATTTGAAAGAAACAAGAAAAACATAATTTAAAAAAAAAAAATATGTATTATCAATTAGTTTGGATTAGTCATGTAATTAAATTTGTAATAGATCTAGACTAGCAATAAAAAAGCTTTTATAAAGATGAATAAAACCCAAAAAAAGGGAACGTCAAGAATCTGTGGGCTCATGCAATCTCAGGCTTTCAAAAAACAAACGATTCAATTACTCCACTAATGAAGAGTCTATAAACGCAGAAGAGTGTATAGGTCTATATTGTTTCTATTTCATGTTTGTGTTTACTAAGCCTGAGGCGGCAGCCTAATATAAAGCAGAAAATTTAAGCTTATACCATCACTTCAGTCAAGTACTATTTTATACCTTGTTTCAGATACCAAACAAAAAATTTTTATTACCATTAGTTAATTAACTTTAATTTTAAAAAAAAAATTCATTCTTGTGTTGTCAGGTAAAAGAAATCATTATGCGAAATTTCATCTTGAACCAAAATTGGGTGTCGGGGCACTGGCGGATCCAGGGGGGGCGGTAGGGGCGATCGCCCCCCCCCCACTCGGCCGACGTATAAAAATATATACTAATTATTTATATTTAAACCTATTTTTACATTAATTCGCCTCCCCGTCCAGTATGTTGGTCGATATGGTCGGGTCGGAATGGGGCAATGGCATCAATTCCGTTCCCCCCCCCCCGCATAAACTTTCGAGTTGGGGGGGCGGTCCAATTTATATGTAGAAATCACAGCTTGCTAACAGAATCAATTAAATATATGTATGGTTAAAACTTGTTATTGGTATTTTAACCGATCTTTATATTATGTCGTTCTCCTGTTGGCCGATGGGGTGGGATCGAATACCTCTACTGCCCTTCCTATCTAAAACCTTTGAGTGGGGGTGGTCCTACGTTTCGGAGAAATCATAGTTTGTGAACAAAATTAGTTGAATTAATATATAAATTTTATATTCTGTCGCTCTCCTTCAGGTATTTTTGCCGATTCGGTGGGATAATGGGGGGGGGGGGGGCGATTGCATGTACTGCCCTCCCCACTCTAGCCCTCTGAGTGGGGGGGGGCGGTCCTGTTTTTATGGAGAAATCATTGTATGTGAACAAAATTAGTTGAATATGTATATAATATAAACTACGTGAACCCATTGTATATTATGTCGCACCACACTCTAATCTCAAATTTTATCATTAGTAAATATAAAATGAAAAGGGGTTGTACCAGGTGGGAGGGTCAATACATGCAATCACCTTCCCCCCATGGGACAAAGCAATACTTTTTCTTTTTGTATTAGAGTTAAGAAATTACAAAATAAATAAAATATGTCACTAATATAATGTATACATGCTATAAAATTAAATTCTTATAACCAGTCGCCCCAACCTTATTCTTTAATGGCAATTGCAATCATTAGCAGAAATTATAAAAAGGAGGGAGGATTAATCATTTTTACTCTATCGCCCCCTCCCCTTTCCAGAATTTATATAATTTCACATGAATTTATCTTTATTATTTTAAGAAAGACTTTGCTTTGGAAAAGTTATAATTTAAACGAAATTTTTCAGTATAAGAGTCACGATTGAGATGAGTTCTAAACCCAGTCGCCTTTTCCAATCTTACTCAATTTGATATTTTTCTATTAAATAAGTTTTGGACTATAAGTCACAATTTATGCTCTAATTTTATTGAATATTATTTATCGAATAATTTATTTTTGGGCGCCAATCCTCAAAGCCTTAATCTAAAGATGTGGGGTATCTTATCTTTTCAATGAACAAATCGGTTTTATTTGCAATGTATCAAGGGTGCAAAAATTTATATTAGAATATTTTTCAACATTATTTAAAAGGTTCTTTATAATAGAATGAATAATGAGCTTTAGGTCAGGAGAATGCGTTTCTTCAGTGAAGAATGTAAGAAAACGCTTTTCGTGATTGGGCTTCGACCCGAACCCTACTGATAATTAATGAGCTGTAGATGTCACAAGGATGCGTTTCTGCAGTGAAAAGTGCAAAAAAACGCTTTTTGAGTCGGGGCTTCGCCCCGAACCCCACTGAGCAATAATGAGATGCGGATGTAGGGAGAATGTGTTTATGCAGTGAAGAATGCAAGAAAATGCTTTATGCGTGGGAAATCTTACAGCGCTCCCCCAGACCCTCAAGCTTGCAAGAGAAAGGCCTCAACATGACTTTTTTATTTTTTCGCCGAAGGATGAGAAACACTGCTCTATTTTATTCTCATATATATATAAATATGCTGTACGCACGTTTATGCATAGGGTTAGGGTTTACTCGGCTTTAGGGTTAGGGTTTGGAAAACAATCGCCCCCCCCCCCACTCCAAAGTTCTGGATCCGCTAGTGTGTCGGGGAAATAAAGTTTAAAATAATTTGGCCAGACAGACAGACATACATACAGACAGAGTGAGTTGATATAAGCTTTGTAAAAAACAGACATGTTTAAAAACATTATGAAACTAAAAATGCATGTATTACACACGTGTTTTGCGTCTCTATTGATAAGAACTATAAACACGGGCCACACAGTAAGCGTACTGGTTCCCTGGACTAGAGATGGGAAACGAACCGAACTGAGCCCGAGCCAAATAAACCGAATGCGAACCTCATGATGAAACTTTAAAACTTATTGTAATGAGCCGTACCTACGACTGTCTTTACCTAAACCGAACTGAATCAGAATTTTGCAATATTGAACTAATTGGCACAAACATAAAATAAATCTGATACCACATTAACAACTATAAAAATGATAAAAGTATGACATCTATGGGGCTTTTAATGTAAATGTCATCTGTCTCTGTGGCCGACGGTTAACGAGGGCGTCACGTGACCACCAATTAATCTAATTCTGTCATCTCTGTATCATTTTACGTCTCGAAGAACTATCCTTTCCATCTAGAACTTTCCATATAACTAGAGGCGTATCCTTGATACAGAGCGATCATAGGTTGGACATCTCAAATCAACAAGGGCTGTTGCACTTTCCCCCATCTTTCTACTTCTGGTGTGTATGCCTTCTGCTATGCTGGACCCATCCTTTCACCTCTCCAAATGACTCAATTTAGTGGCTCCAAATTTTAAAATTCCCCCGGGTGCCCTTCAACGAGTATCCGAAATGTGTTTGTACATTAAATATTACGCCATTATCTCACTTCATGATGTCGAGGTCAGGTCCCCGGGGCCCCAAATCCCTAGCTAGGCCACTGATTTTAAAGTTTGAAGTTGCAGTAGCTAGAAGGTTGCACATTATTTAGGTTATGTTTTAATGTATATAAGTCTGAAATTCAAGTAAATACTTTTTGATACCAAAGCTAATATTACACAAGAATTGCACATTTATTACCATATCTCTCAATACTGCTAGAGTTATTACCCTTTTTCTATATAAACAGTTAATTAATTACCAGTATTAAATTAAGTAATGGTTAAAACTGTTATTTCATGTAATGTGGCAATGAACAATTGTGCAAAGTGGGAGAAAAAAGTGTTAAGAATCCTAACAGACAGAAAAAAGACAGACAGATTTAATAAAAGCTTTGTGAAAAGCAACACTTACTTGTCGCCGTGATCGAAGCAAGGAAACCTTTGCTAACAAAAGAGCCGGAAGTTGTGAATGTTACTTTGATAGAGTTTGAATGAGACAATAAAAAGCTAGGCACTTTGGTATCACAGTACTGGCCTAGAAGACGCGTCGATGTTGATGCTACGTCAAAGACTTGAACAGATTCATAGTTACATCGGTAATTGCTAGTGAGATTAAAGTCCAGAAAGCTGAAAAGATAAAAAAAAAAACATATGTAGCGACCCCCGAAAGTGGAATAGCCGTTAATAGTTATGTGTGGTCTGTCCGTCCGTCTGTTCGTCCCGTTAAAATCTCGTAAACTAAAAAGATATTGAAAATCCGACATCATGATATTTTAGATCTTTTCTTCTTTTTAGAAAACTAAAAATTTAATTTTTAAAATCTACTATGCAAGCATTTTTTTCATAAAAATACACAAAATACACAACTTTTTAAATGAACAAATTCAGGGAAGGTAAGTTTTATTTTTTGAAGTCCAATAATTATTCATTAATAACACAAGCTTTACTCAGAATCGCTTTGCACATGAAAATTGCATCTAAGGTCACAAAGGAAAAAGTATCAATGGCTCATATAAAAATAAAACAAATTGTACAATGGCTTCTTCTTCCATAGTGCCATTAGATAATGGAATGGGTTGCAAAAATAAGCAAGGAAAACCAACGAACTAGCAGAGTTTCAGTCATTGATTAACATGCATGACGAGATTGACATAAGAAATACATAGGACGTACTTATCTTCTTGTTTTGAAGAGAACGTCTGTACTAGATAAGAAGAAGACGAAGACATTGTCTATTTAGTAACTAACTCATTGAAATACTCATTCAAACATTGTTTTTTTAAAAAAAAGAATTTTGATACAAACTTCGTTTTAATTGTAGGTTTAAAAAAAAAAAAAAAGGTCAAACTACTTTTACAACTGGCAGTTTTGACATAGCCTCATTCTCAACTTGACAACAATCTAAACAGAGGCCAGATGTAGATCTAGATTTAGATATGAATGTATTAGAAATTTGAGCAAAATTTACATCTTTAATTATTAAGGCAATAGCTTTTCTGGCGGCTTAGGGGTGCAGAATTATTTATGAAGTATCATAGTAAGAAGCGAATAGGACGCGAACAGCATATTGCACCTTATTAAGTTACCGCTGGCACTAGATTTGTTTGGACCTAGTAATCCTGCTCCTATTGGTCTAGTCATTTGAAGATTTAATGTGTTATATAAGGCAAACAAATCTACTCTAGATCTAGATGTCTTACTTGACACGTGTGTGTATTCAATGTGTTAGATATTCACTTGCATGCACATTTACCACTCTCTATTGGAAATAGGAAAAATATTCCGTTATGACGTCATTTGTTCAACGTTGCAAACTATTTGGGTTCTATTTTAATTTATGCAAAGTCTGAAGTTCATGTAAGCAAAGCCAAAGATAATATTACACAAGAATTGCACATTTACAACCATATCTCTCAATACTTCTAGATTTATTACCCCTTTTGTATATAAACAGTTGATTGATTACCGTATTAATTAGCAGCTAATTAGTAATCTGATTTAGTAGGTCCAGTTTTAATGACAGAATTAAACAACAAAGTTAAGAGAACCGAATGTAACGGGGGTGCGGTACGTGACGTTTTGGCGCAGCCATTTTGACGCATGTGATGTTTATGGCGCGAGATATGATGTGACGATATTTTATTAAGCACGTAGCTTTTATAACAATTTTTTTTCCCCTTTACTATAATAGTGTAGATATAGTATGTTCCCGTCAAGTGCATTTTTTTATATATTAAAAAAAGTATTGACATCAGTTTAATATCCGAACAAGCTAACATTCTTTTAAAAGATATATTTTGAGAAATTGGGTAGGGGTGATTTGGGTGACACATCTCCACTTGACACAGGTAAGGTCAAACAAATGAAGACAAGACGAGCACCAAGCACTGGTCGCTGGCGCCATGCATCTGGCGCTGATCTCCTTTAGGCTGGTCATTACCAAAACGTCCTGCTTCTATAAGGGTGGGGTCAGAATGTCCTTGAGCGTGTCACTTGAAAAGAGTCTTACATCGTTTAATGCAACGAAGGTCGGGAAAGGGGGCACATAACTTCTGCAGACAGCATTCTACTTCAAGAAAGATAATGCCATAATTCAAGTTTTCGTCTTACTCAATAGAAATAATTGTATTGGCCGGGCCATTGATTGTCCATGTGCAAGATGTCCACTTATCATAAAGATGGCCTCTTGGATAATCACGACTTGCTATTGTACTATTGGAAGCAGTGATGGTCACATTACAGTCTAGTATATAGTAATAGAATAAAATAAATATTAAGCAATAATCGTGTTTATCATACAATGATATACATATCCCTCTCTCTCTCTATCCCTATCTCTATCTATCTATCTGTCTCTCTCTATCCCTATCTCTATCTATCTATCTATCTGTCTCTCTCTCTCTCTATCTACCTATCTATCTATCTATCTATCTACCTATCTATCTATCTATCTATCTATCTACCTACCTATCTATCTATCTATCTATCTATCTATCTATCTATCTATCTATCTATCTCTCTATCTCTTTCTCTCTTTCGCTCTATTTCTCTATCTATCTATCTATCTGTCTCTCTCTTTCTCTCTCTCTATCTCTCTCTCCCTATCTCTATCTATCTATCTGTCTCTCTCTCTCTATCTATCTCTCTCCCTATGTCAATCTATCTATCTATCTCTCTCTCTCTCTCTCTCTCTCTGTATATATATATATATATATAAAAGCTATAAGTATTACCCGTGTTGACATCTTCTGATATACACGTGTAGTTGTCACCCTTTGTTATGCAGGTCGTGTTGAAAGGACATGGATTGGGCATGCAGGAGTCAACTCTCTGGGAGCAGTCACTTCCGGTCCAGCCACTAAGACACGAGCACTGACCAGTTTGGGCTTCGCAAGAAGCAGACGCGTCTCGTATACAGGAACAGAGAGAGCAGCTTAAACCATAAGTCCATTCTGGACAGTCTGTACAGTGAGAATAGAATAGGTGCGTTAATTTCATTGAATTCAAATATCTGTTAGTAATTAATAGTAATTATATAGAAGGACAAACGAGAAATGAAAAGCACATCCGTTTGAATAGACAAAATATTTAATAGATAGTTTGCACTTGGAGATAGCGTAACATCTAATCAATAACGGCAGGAAATTAATTAAAATGCCAACACATGTTTAAACGTTGACATTATTTTAATATCACAACAAGATGGTATATTCATTCGTTTTGAAAGTAAGACTCGAGGTCCAATCATTGTGGAAGTAAAAAAAACAATGAAAATGTATTATTTAAAAAACATACTTTATTCTTTCTATACGCCTTCAGTCTTGGAAGGACTTAATCACATTTTTATATTTTCAATAGTATTGGTCGTAATGTCAATACTTTGGTAGACAATCGATAACTACATTATGGTACAAAATCTGTCGGAGAGCCACAAAAATGTTCACACTTTGTTTGAAACACTGACAGAGTTACACATAACTTAGAAGAAGAAACATGGCCACCATCAATTGGTGGTGAGGACATTTAAACAAACAGAGAGAGAGAGACAGAAAAAGAGTGTGAGACAGAGAGTGAGACAGACAGAGAGAGAGACAGAGAGAAAGTGTGAGACATATAGAGAAAGAGAGACGGTGTGAGATAGACAGAGAGTGAGACAGAAAGAAAGAGAGACAGACAGATAGTCTAAGAGAGAGAGAGAAAAACAGACAGGGAGAGAGAGAGAGACAGACAGAGAGAGGGGGGGTCACCGAGGCTGATTGTTAAATGTGATATGACGGACCATTGTGTCTATTTATAATATGACACCCAAATGTCACATTAATTAACCAAGAATAGTAACATGTTAAATGTAATACCATTTGTTGTTTCAGTTATTTCATAAGTAGCTGAGAATCCTCTACTGGCGACAGACTCGTCAGACTTAAACAGTATGTACATGTTGCCTTGTGTTGTTACTGTTACATTGGATGTGTTGTTACACAGGTGGAGGATTCTGGGTGAAGAGATGCAGGTACCATCGTAGACGTCCAGGAAGTCATACAAACAGTATTCCGTGTTCTCTAGAGACAGATCCGTCAATCTGACAGACAAGAAACAGTTCAATTTACATTGAATTTACATTAAAAAGATGCCCAGCCTTTTACGACCTGCGGGCCATTTTAATTTCCAACATTCATGTCGCGGGCCACATGGACGTAAAGGTACACAACGAAATGAAATGGACCTGAAACTATTTGATTAGAAACTTTCATTAATGAATCGGATTTTGCAAGTTTATGTTCGCGTCGGAAAGTGCCGTGATTTTTCTGCTTAAAATGTGAGCAGCATTGTAGCTAGCTTTAACACCGACTCATTTTCTTATCTCGTTTTGGTAAATATTTTCATAAATCCTCCAATCTCTAGGCGTAGTTGAACAATCTTTTATTTCCGGCTCAAACCAAGAATGCCGTCCTATTTGTTTCATAATGCTGTTTACATGTTAGTGTTTTTCAACCACCACACTTTCTTTATAAATTCCATATGTTGACTTATTATCATGTTCCACAAGGATGAGACTGCTGTAAATGTACATTTTGGTTTTCTATAGTTATGTTTTGTTTGGTGTAATCGTAAGACAAATTTTCTTACGGATAATAAAGATTATTATTATTATTCAGATTCGCATTTCATTAACATATAAATGTGACGAGCACACTTGCCGGGGATTATATGATCAAACTTGAGAACTCAATGAAGTGAAGAAACATCTCTCTGTATTTTCTTCCAAACTTCTTTACTAATACTTCTTCAACTTTCACATCAAATGAACTTCTCAATTGAACAACAACTTGACTTGATACTTTATAAATAAAACTTTAAGATACATAAAACTTCACTTACTATAACTTCAACTTCAAGTAATATAACTTCAGATAATATTACTTCAACTAATAAAACTTTAATTAAATGGCCCCGCTAATGTCACAAAACTTAACTAAATTTTACTTAGAGAAGACTTAAGCGATAACTAAGCGAGGACCCCGTCTAACTGACTTTCCCTTCATTTATACCTTTCTAAATCGTACATTCCAGAATCATTGACACTTCTCCCCTAATTATTTTAGTCACTTTGACCTTCTAGAAGCTGACGTGTGCTATTTTTTTTTCCTTAACCTCTTTCTTTGATTGGATACCTAAAATTAATCTATTTACGCTGGACAGCACAGGCTTGACCCCTTCTAGAAACTGGTCAAAATAGGTCACAGACTCGACTCGAGACAATAAATGTTTAAAATCAAGGTGCCAATCCATTAGAGAAATAGTGCAGACACTAACATAAATAAAGATTAACTTTTCAAACCCATTTTTTATTGTTGTTTTTTTTAACTCTAGACCTGCGCACAATCAAGAGTGAGAAACAGAAACACAGATGACATATAATATATATAACCTATATGCCATTTACCTTTTTTCTGAAAATAGCATCTAATTCATAAGACCACTTAATACACATAACAATAGGTATCAAAATCTATAACACAAACTGGTCCCTTTCGAAACATGTTTGTTTTTCTCTCTCCTTCTAAGATGTTCACATAATAGAATATTTTTACAAATGTATTTTACAAAGCATATATCAACACACTTTGTCTGTCTGCGTCTGGTCAAAAATTGTGTACTTGTTATTTCTCCCACACCCATTTTCCGATCAAGTTGAAAATTTGCACAAGTATTCATAGAAATAGACATAAATCAATAAAAAAGTAACAATTAGACAATTAATTACTGGTAATTCATTATTATGTTTAATAACAACAAGGAAAGCTAATACTTTAGTATTCACAGATATGGCTAAATTTGTTTGGCTTAGTTCCTTTAAATAATTGTGAACGCTATTTTTCCCTCATGCATTATTCGATCGAGCTGGTGCTTAAAACAATTACCTAACAAAACATGAATCAATAAATAGAAAAACTCAATTCGTCAATTATATATGAGCACTTTGATTATTTTGTTTGATATTAAAATAACTGGTAAATATAGATTTTAGGAGATTTTCCCCCTTTAGATAAGCTTTGTTTTTTGAAACAAAGGATTTTAATTTTTTTTAATTTTTTTTTTTAAATTTAGTTCAAGCGTATCTACAACAATGACCTTAATGTTATGTTTCCATTGAACGTTCCCTCTAAGTTCCAGGCACAGGTCAAGTCTTCGCTATATCCATTAGGGTAGCCCAGACTTGTTATTGTTCCGCTTGAATCTGTTAGTTGTCCACCACACGAGGCTAGAAATATGGAGAAAGGTTGATATACATGTGTTATCAAAGTTCTTAAATATTTGCAAAACGTTATTTGGAAAAATCAATTTATATTAACGAGATTTTTTATTCATCATTAATAGAAATAATCAATGTTAATGTCTGTTAAAACGGTTATTTAGGTGGAAATCATTTCAGTATTACTAGTTGTCACTATAGACAGACCTAAAGACGACATGATCATCCAACTGGCTCATACATTGATATATTTCGGAGACGTCCAATCAAACAGTATTAGTTGTTCTATGAGTGTTGTCTTCTGCAACAGTTTTGAGTTTTAGCACCCCTCTCCCCATTAATAATAAGTGAAATTAAAGAATATGAATATTTTATACTTTGTGGAGACTATTGTAATATGTTTATATTATGTATTGTCAGAAGTATTTATCTTTGAAAAACTACATCGCGTTATCTATAGTTATTTCTTGTGAAATTAGTTAGCTATTTTAATTTTTAAAAAAAATAATAATTGTCCTCCTGTTAAAAAAAAAAAAGAAAGAGATTGAGATGTATATTTGTTACCATTTTTCTGAAAATATGCTTGGAAGCCTCTACCCTCAACAAAACTGTTAGATTTAAAGACGATGTAGAGTTGTCCGCTCTTTGAAGTTCTTACTGACGGGAGTCCCGTGCCACAATAGGTTCCAATGGACTGAGTCTGTGCAGTAGGGCCATCAAATATTTCAACTGAATCTGATGTACAGTTGGTTGAACTTTCTAAATCAAAGTCTTGAAATCTGTTCGGTAAATATTCATGAGTATTAAAAGTATTAAACTACATTTCTCTGACATTATATGGTCTAAAATATTGTCCGAATATTAATATAATGTTGTCTTAGCATTGCTATTAAGTTTTTATAACATGACATTGCCATGAAGCTGTTATAAAAAAAATTGCCATAAAGTTGTTATAACATAACATTGCCATATAGTTGTTATAACATAACATTGTCATAAAATTGTTACAACATAGCATTGTCATAAAATTGTTACAACATAACATTGTCATAAAATGGCCACGATAAAGCCATAAAAAAGACATTGACAAAATCAAGTACTTGTCTTTCAAAGCTTGCGATCTATAGGGCAGAGAATGAATTGATCATCTTGCGATCTATAGGGCAGAGAATGAATTGATCATCTTGCGATCTATAGGGCAGAGAATGAATTGATCATCTTGCGATCTATAGGGCAGAGAATGAATTGATCATCTTGCGATCTATAGGGCAGAGAATGAATTGATCATCTTGCGATCTATAGGGCAGAGAATGAATTGATCATCTTGCGATCTATAGGGCAGAGAATGAATTGATCATCTTGCGATCTATAGGGCAGAGAATGAATTGATCATCTTGCGATCTATAGGGCAGAGAATGAATTGATCCTCTTGCGATCTATAGGGCAGAGAATGAATTGATCCTCTTGCGATCTATAGGGCAGAGAATGAATTGATCCTCTTTGTCTTGGCCAACGTTTCACAGCGGTGTGTCATGTGACCAGCACTAGGACCGAACGTCTTTAGTTTTACTAACGTATGTCACGTACTCATTAGATCTGGCAGGTACCCATTAGAACTGGCAGGTACCCATTAGATCTGTCAGGTACCCATTAGATGTGGCAGGTACCCATTAGATCTGGCAGGTACCCATTAGATCTGGCAGGTACCCATTAGAACTGGCAGGTACCCATTAGATCTGGCATGTACCCATTAGATCTGTCAGGTACTTATTAGATGTGTCAGGTACCCATTAGATCTGGCAGGTACCTATTAGAAGTGGCAGGTATCCATTAGATCTGGTAGGTATCCAATAGAGTTGGGTGGACTCAAAATACATCAAAATAATTATCTGACAGGCTCATTACTGGAAACCATTACAACTTTAGATTATATACAAACGTATAAAATAAATATATTACCTTAATGAAATTCGAGTTCCATATATGATCCAGCAAACCGAAATGTTGTGAGTATAATTGTTTGGATAGTTGGGGCTTGAAAAGTTACCAGAGATCCCAGTTAGTATTGTTGGTTTGCAGGAAGATTGGTTAACAGCTGTAGGGAAATAAATAGTGATCGTTTTTTTTTCATTGTGTGAACAAGAAAATAAATGTCAATGTGAACCGTAACAACATCCGTTACACATTAGCTATTAATTATTTAATAAAAACATTTGAATACATATGAAATTGAGTTTCTTGTTAAACCTTTATATATTATATATATATAAATATATATAAATATATATATATATATATATATATATATATATATATATATATATATATATATATATATATATATATATATATATATATATATATATATATATATATATTATATATATATATTGGTTGTTTTCGAGTCCATAGATTAATTAGCTCAGCTGTGACGTGGAAACGAGCTATTGTGCTAAATTGCCCACAGTTTGTGACGTTGCAAGTCAGTGTTGAGACTTTATATAACCTAGTAGTCGATCCACGGCATAGCGTACGCCGCTATCTTGCAGGGCCGGCATTGGGCCACTGCAACCTATGCAACCGCACTGGGCCCCGCACTTTCATACGATCCGCGATAATTCTAGGCGTAAAGTTGGATAAATTGATTTATAGATTGAAACATTTGGTTTCGTTTTTTTCTATTGAGCGTGTTCTAGAAATATAATTTTTATAATATACTGTATGACTTCGTAACACGCAAGGCTCGTAAAGTAATTATGTACGTAGTAAAGAATGAATAAAATGCAAAGACGAATTTATTTTCTAACACAAATTCTTAATTTTCACTTATCATCCGTATCCCTACTCAAACTTGGCCCCGCAAAATCCGTTTCGCATAGCGCCCACAATGGTTAAGTTCGGACCTGCTATTTAGTGACGGGTGAATACAGAGTAGTTTACTTGTTCTTCCCCCTCTCTTTGATACGTGGGGTAACTCTAGTCCGACTTGAAGAGATAAAAAAGGGATTATTTAGTGACTTCTTGGTCACAATGGTTAAGTCCGGCCCTGCTATTTAGTGAAGGGTGAATACGACTTGTTCTCCCCTATCTTCTCTTTTTTTTTTTTCGACGCTAAAGTAAAGTGGGGTAACTCTAGTCCGACACTGCAGAAATAAAAGATTGATCTTACCTTACGTCTTAGTGCCTGAACTGATAAGTCATGAAGAGAATTATCTTATCTTATATATATATATATATATATATATATATATAGATGGTGTCGGTTAGTGTGACAAAGAGAAATGATAACAAAAAATATTTTTTACAAATCAAAATTTTAAATTGAGTGTTCTTGAATTAATTAGTTTGGATCAGTCCTGTAATTAAGTTTGTAATAAATCTTGACTAACAAATTGTGCGACTCGAAATATTTTAACTAATTGTTTTTGTTTAGCGCTATTCATGCTTTTAGCTTTCTCAATACGCTATGATCATATCACTTCTCTGGACCAGTTGGAGTGGGGGTAGAAGGGAGAAAGAAGGGGGTATCTGGGTGATAGCATTTTAAATGTATTTATAAACAAAAACGGTAAAGGACCTGAACTCTAACTAGATGGCTAAGGCATCCAGAAGCCAACACGGTAACGACTGTTCCAGGGCGCTGCTTATGAAAAATTGTTTTACAGTTCTTTATTTTGTTCCCTACATACAATTAAGGGGACTAATTTAACTTATACCACTTTATCGGTCAATAATTTTTTCCCCTTATTTGAGATAGAAAACAAAATATTTAATTACAATAGATAATTAACTAATTGGTTGATTCATTTGTATTGATTCTTGTGTTGGCATGTAAAAGAAATAATTGTGAGAAATGTCAGCTTGACCCGAGATCGGAAATGGAAGAAATAACGTGTACAAACTTTTTACCAGACAGACAGACGGACAGACAGAGTTGATATATGTTTTGTAAAAAGACATGTTCTAGCCAGCCAAAAGTATCAAACCGATTATCATTGTTTCAAACCTTAAACCATAAAGATGAGAAAAACTCATCGATGGAGAAGATAATATCGAAGAATGCATAAATAATCAAGTTTGAATAACATTTTCCAAAGAATTTCATTCGCTAAGCACCCTTACAAGTTAGGCCGATTTAACCGAATGCTTCTAATAGAGCACCGTGCCTGAAAGAGGCTGCGCAATTAACATTTAGCATATCATTACCCAACATTGCTATTCTGACAGGCTTTGAAAGATGTAGGACTTAAGATTGAACATACCTTAATTTATCGTCCCATTGACCTCACTTTAATGAACCTAATCACGCCTAATGCGATTGAGTTGCTTATTACGCATGTTGTATAATAAATGTTGATTTAATTATCTTATTAATAATAATAGTGTCACCACCTCAAAGTTTGTGCCATAGAGTAGATACCCCATTTGAATGTTGTGATTGTTATTCACAACTAATGGTTTAACAAGGTGAACACTTTTAACCTTGAGTTAGTTAGATACAAGCAGTTAGTTGGAGACAGTCACTTGATAGAGTCACTTGATAGCAGTCAGTTAGAGTCCGTAAAGTGAGTTACTTTTGGGTCCTCAGAAAGGAAGGACTTATGTTTTGGAGAATTCTAAACCATTGAGTAAAGTGTTAAGGAGTATCATTATGAAATGTATTGGATGTTGAAGTTCACAAATAGTTCTGGAAGGTATTGTTCATTGATTCATTGAGCCATAGGGATGGATTGCCAATATATATATCCCTATATATCCCTATATATATATATATATATATATTATTTCCTCTTACTAAATGGCTTGTCTGCTGATACGGTGTTAGTCTGTGAATTTCTAGGTTCGACGTTATTTACAAGAATCTAAAGTAACATCCAACAATATGAACCCAATGTCACCACCCCTACATCTGAAACCACCTCAGTGACATTTATGGGGTCTGAAAATTCACACCGGTGACAAATAGTTTTTATTATATACACTTCTAGAAGTGGGGCCTCGCAAGCATCCATTAAATTGGGCTCCGCAATGTGTTAGGCCGGCCCTGCCCTTATTCGAACAATTAAAAGTAAAGAAATGGTGTGGGTGTAATAAGAGAAGAAAGTGGTGCTTACAGAAAGAAGTGCTTACAGAAAGTAGTGCTTAAAGAAAGAAGTGCTTACAGAAAAAAGTGCTTACATGTCTTTTTTAATGTGCTAAACTTGGCCAAAAAACCCTTCGATGTGATGGAGCCATCAGTTTTGAAAACAACGAGTAAGCTGTTGGAACTAGTCATAAGATTTGTCGGCAAGGCGTTGCCACAGAAACGTCCCAGGCTCTTGCATTCTATCGGACTCTCTTCGATAATGTCAACATAATCCCAGGCGCATGTTATGTGTGCCACAAGGCTCATGTCTGTAAAACTAGAACAAGAAAAACATAAACAAAAATACTTTAAAATAAAAACAAAGTTTATATTAAGACATGTATTAAGACCAGACATGTAATTAATTATATGTAGAATTGGCGTAGACATAATAAATCAGTGCGGTTTAAAATATTGTTAGCAATTGTTTGTTTTTTTAGGTTTTAGTTTTCCCAATCCGCTATAATCTTATCACTCGTTTGGACCAGTTGTGAAAGAAGAGGGAAGAAGGGGGAATCATGGTGAATGTTTACAGGATTGTTTTTCAAATGCATATTTTTTTTTTTACTAAGGTCTAAAGTTCTCAAGGGCGCTTATTCAACTTATACCATCACATCTATCAAGTACGATTTCTTCCCCTTGTTCAAGATAACAAAATAACTTAATAATAATAGTAAATTAGCTAATTGGTTAATTTTTGTTATGATTCTTGTGCTCTCAGGTCAAATAAATAATTGTGCAAAATTTCAGCTGAATCCGAGATTAGATGTGAGAGAAATGATGTGTCTAGGTTGTATACCAGAGGCTAGAAAGTGTTTTTTTTTCATTGCACATGCTTGGATAATAATCTCAGGAAAGGTTATATCTATTGATAATTAACACAAACGATATCAGCATACCTTATAAAGATTCTGTTGCTGACATTGGTGGTTATATGCCACTCACAGTAGACATTGTTATCATATTGTTGTGGATACCCAGGACTAGCAATAAAGCCGGAGCTGTCATTTATTGTGGTGTTACATTCTAGACAGAAAAAGGCATACGGCTGGTTACAGAAGCTGTTAAAAGTGACGAAATGTGGTGAAAAGTCTAAAAAGCGTAACATGCTACCATAGAGAAGGCGCTCACAAAGAGATGAGTTTAGGGTTTCCCGATTTGATGGCATTCTTATTTGAATATTGCCTAACTAAGAGTCACAACAAAAATCAGAAACACCCTTAAAAGAGATGTGCTCTTTGTGCTTGTAGCAGTGGTAGTGTCTATTTCCTGAATCCCCGCTGATCTATAGTGCGCTTCTAAAAACCGCCATCTATACATTAATACATAGTTCATTAATTTAATTAAAATTAATAGCAACAGTTTGTTAATAATTGCATTCTATTACAATTGAAATTTTTTATGCAAACAAATGTAACTTTTCAAACTTAAAGAGAACACACAAAAATCAAGGTCATACCATAATAGTTAGAACAGAAGACTCCACTGCTGTTTGTCACTGTTTTCATCCAATTAGGGCAAGTGCATTGTTCAGTCCATGGATTCGTATTAGTGACAGTACATTGATACTTGCATGTATTATTTGCTTCGCATTGAGCTGTGGTTGAAAACGTCATGAAAACATTATACTTATACATTGTACCCCAGCTTTCCCCGTTGGTCCCTAGGCTTGATATTATTTGTTATGGCCGGAACATCCCTTTTGTTTATATTTGAGCTTCCGATAATTGGGCCACGTTTTACTTATATTTACTCCCACGCCGCCCCCCCCCCCCTTTACAAAAAAACCAACAACATGCGTTTGGCCCGTGAATTCAAATATCAATACCTATTAAAACACTGAATCATAAAAACATGATTAACATAAATGCAAAAATTCAAAGAACTAATAATTAAGAAACACTCACAATATTAAAGCATACACTGACAGACAAACAGGATCACACAAACTAATTTGACAATAAACCACAAAAGTTTTAGAACATAACTAGAAAATCAATAGACATCCCGATGTACTGCAATATAATGTAGCTCCATTTCTCAGAAACATAAAGATGTTGTTATTTTCGGATTTCGGATTTAAACTAAAAACTGCTGTAGAGCTAAATATAGTTTAAACTACGCAATAACAGTTATCGAAAAAAAATGTGGATAGATCAACTTTGGCTTTCACTATTTTATGTGCAAGAATGTATTTAAACTTTGAATTAGAGCAGAGGTGGGCAACGTTTTTCAACCGAGGGCCACATTAATAAAATTTGGGGACTAGGCGGGCTGCATATATATAATATTTCTTGAACTAATTTTACGAATTATTTCTTTTTTATTTTGCTATTGTCCATTTACATCTATCACTCAACACGAATGTATAGTAGTACTTAATATGAAGTATATAGCTGTTTACTCTCGTGCATAATGTTCCGGAACCATGGAACTAGCTTACTAGTTGTTTTTCTTGTGACTACTGTCAAAGGAACTGACTGGAACTTCTCTTTCAGGTCATATTTTGCTTGTAGGTATGTCATCTGGAGCTGAGACAGCTTCTGCATTAAATGGTGAGCTGAGGGTATTGAAAACTGGTTCCAAGTTGCTGACGTCTTAAAATTTGTTTTAAAATTCCACAATCAAGGAATCCAAATAGGTCTTGTACTTTTCAACAATTTCACTACAAATAGTTTCACCTTTCAGTTAAGGTAAAATGATTAAGCCTTAATTTCACTTGCAGGCCTCAATAAATGGAATAGCTTTTTTTGAAAAGATTTAAGATGCACATACATTTCATGTGCAAACAACAAATTGCAAATCTTCCGATGATAAACATGGAGTCTGTCTTTAACTTTTCATTAGAAATATTAGGAAAAGTCACAGTCTATGTCCATTTAGGAACCTAACATTTTCTTCCTTGAGATTCCAGATTGATCTAATGATTGGCCAGCGAATACTAATGGTTTACCGAATATCAGAATGTTTTAATTCCAAATCTTTACGTACTTTTCGGAACTGCCATTCGGAGCCGGCCTTGGATACTTGGAGGCCACAGGCGAAGTGAATTTGGTGGCCCCGAATAAAATGTAAACATAAATATAAAGGGAAAAAACTAAAATTATGCAATTTATTAAAGACGTAATGTACTTCAAACAATAACAATTTTCGCTGTTTCTTCTCTATAAATCAAAGCGTATTTCCTTATCGAGGCCCCCAACAATCATGGACCTTAGGAGCTGCATACTTTGACTATGCCTAGGGACGGCCCTGAGGACGGCCGGCCCTGGGGACGGACGGCCCTGTGCATAATGCAAAACTGTCAAAATTAATGACACAAAACGTTTGAATTCAGTGTAGCTTTTTGTAAATTTTCCAGTTAATAGTTTATGGATGGGATATTTTGGTTATTTTATTAAAAAGTTTGTTTTTCTCAGTCAAAGCTCCATCAGTTGTTACCCTTGCCAACCCAAACTCTTTCAACACAGTTCTTCAAAGCATTGAATAAATACAGACCTGATCTTATGTCTTTTACTGAATTTATCGAAATATTGCTATTAAATATAATGTTCGTTTACTTTAAACGTTTTATAAGGACGTTTAGAGACAATGTTTCTTTAGCCTCTTCATTATAAGTGATAAGAATCAAAAGTTTCAATAATTTCTATAGATATTTACAATTATTTATTTTTAATATATTTGCAATTTTATATGTGTAATGTGTGGCATACTTCATTTATTTAGGTTTTCGCGGGCCTCATAAAACATTTTGACGGGCCGCATGTGGCCCGCGGGTCGTAATTTGCCCAGCCCTGAATTAGAGGGTGTGGCAGAATATGTAGATCGCAGCTGGGGCTGCGTAGTCACGGGAAGTACTGCATTCCTCATTAATCTGCGACACGCCTTATTATTATTTTCAGTTTGGATTTCTTAAATATTTAACAGTTTTCTGTTTATCTTTCACCAATTTAAATACTCCACTCAGGCCCGGATGTGAATTACTTAACATTTTATTTAGAAGTACGGAAGTATGCTCAGTACTCAAATCTTGCGTCACATTTTCTTATTTAAAGTATTCAAAGTACAGTAAGTAAAGTAAATTATTCCTTCATACCTTGCAGACGATGTAGATGTCATCTTTTCTTTATGGCCGACTGTTAGCTAGGGAGTCATGTGACCAACACAACGACCAACCTTCTTTCCTTTTCCAAACTAATGCCAGGTACCCATTAAAGCTGGGTGGACCCAGGCGCGTCTTAGAAATCTCAAAGCTCAAAATAACTGTTACCGAGATTCGAACCCTAGACCGATTCGGTTTGAAAGACAAACGCTTTACCCCTCATCCATGTTTCTAAAAAGTTACAAGAGAGTCTTCAAGTCAATGGATATCTAAATATTTTTTTTTACAACTTTTCTCATCAGCTTGCAAATTCATGGCTAGATGGACACTGTCTGGCCAAGGATGTTGAAAATAGCTAAAAAGAAAATTTCTTACAGATTTGAAAGTGTACATAAACATTTTTTTAAAAACGCTAATTGCCCACACGAGAGTAAAACTCTAGTTTATCTGTTATAATTTTCGAAATATAATCATCTAAAAATCTAATTTGGACAGTGGAATGAACATCCACTATAATGTCATCAAAGATTCGAAACAATGAATAGAACAGAAATATTTTCGCTCGGACATATGTGATAAACATTGTCTGGACTGTTAAATTGTAACAATTGATAGATTAAACATGAAAATTATATATATATAATATAAAATATTTTTTAATCTATCAATCAATACATATTTACGGTGAGGTATCTGCTCTTGCACAAAGTGATCAGCTTCATTATTGAGGAAATGTCTTTACAATTTATTAGTTTCTAATGAGTCTTTGTCTCGCGTTTACTATTTTGTATCTATCATGGACAAATGTACTGGGGTGATTTAACGTTTCTGTGTCTCCAATTAGAATGATCAGGTGGTCAGAATTTTGTTTAATGCAAAAAAAAAAAAGCCTCTTGTAAGTTACCTTTGTTGCATGTAGCTGAACCCCAACCATCTTTACAGACACACACCCCTGTCTCAGAGTCGCAGCCAACTGAGTTATTTTTGACACAGTTACAGTCTGTATCGCAAGTATCTTTGCCGAAGGTAAATGCAGGGCACACTGTGGAAACAGAAAAAAATAAAGGCATGCAAGTTGGCAGGCTGGATGAAAGCGTCACAAGGAAACTAGTGCTCTGTTAGCAGTAGGTTATCCGTGATATAAATGAAACACTTCCACTAGATGATCTCAATTTGTAGAAATATATCAACACTACTACACCGATTAAATATAATTAATATAACAAAAAATTATTTAAAAAACGTGTACTTGTTGTCAGCTCATTTACATCGTTCGGAAAATATTCATACACATCATAACTAAATACTGATATTAGATAATTACAAATGAAATGTTTATTAAAAAGTCGACTAATTCATCCACAATACACTTTCTGTCATACCTAAGAGATTTTAACATGGTTAGTCTTGGAATGTAAAGAAAACACTTCTTATTCGTAACTGCAAAATAAGAATTTTAATTCTATTTAGCTGTAATACAGAGTCGCTCCTTATGCCAAAACACACAAATACAATAATGAGTCTTATAATACACATCTTGTCCACTTATACAAACGAAAAGCAAACCGCCAAATCTGCGACAACCACAGAGGAATATCTCTTCTCTCTATTTATGGAAAAATCCTCGCACGCATCCTACTAAATCGTCTCATGCAACACCTAGAACATGGTCTAATACCAGAAAGCAAGTGTGGCTTCAGAAATAAGCCTGGCACCATTGACATGATCTTTGCGGCAAGGCAGCTGAAGGAAAAATGCCAAAAACAAAATGCTGAACTCCACAAACACAAAGCTAGGGATCTTTCGAGCCGTCATACTCCCTACATTGCTCTATGCCTCAGAAGCGTGGACAGTGTACAGAAAACGTGCAAAGAAACTGAATCATTTCCACATGACAAATACTGAATGTCAAATAGCAAGACAAAATACCAGATACTGAAGTCCTCCGAAGAGCGGGTCTCCAAAGCATCCATACAATCCTGATGCAGTCCCAGCTGCGATGGGCAGGACATGTCTGAAGAATGGAAGACCACCGCATCCCTAAACGACTCTTGTATGGCCTACTAAGCGAAGGAAAGCGCTCACAAGGTGGTCAAAGAAAGCGCTTCAGGGACACCCTCAAAGTTTCTCTAAAGGCGTTCAGCATAGACCCAGGCACCTGGGAGACAGAGGCACATAACAGAGCATCATGGCGTCGTGCTGTGAAAACTGGCGCACAGGTTGCTGAGGAAAAAAGAACAATGCTGGCAGAAGGAAAATACCAGAGAAGAAAAGCAAGGCAAACAAAACTAAATCCAGCTGGAATAACCTGCCCAGTGTGCGGCCGAACATTCCGGGCTCACATAGGTCTCACCAGCCACATGAGGAGGCATAAGACCCCAGTGCAAAGCCCTCAGCCCCCTGGATGACAAAGTGGTCATCATCGAACCACGATGTACGAACTATATCATACACATCTTGAAGTGAATCAATGCATATCCCCAAATTTCGCCTCAACCATTATTGACCAGGATAGAAGACTTAAAAGTGAAGTAGTAATTATACATAAAACACTAAACCTTTATCTTCAAATACACAAACAAAACCTAATAAAATACTTAGAAAGACACAAAGATAAAGGTACATTCCCCGTTCCAGAGGCTATGACACATTTATACAAATGCTCCTTCTTCCTTAGTGCTATTGGAGCATGTAATGGGTTGCTTAAGCCAGCGAGAAAAAAAAAAACCAATGACTCGGCAGAATTTAAGTCAATGGTTAACATGCATGACTAGAAGCATGACGTGTAGGAATTAATTATTTTCTTTTTCGAAGTAACGCCTGTAAACAATATCATTCATAAAACTCCATGCTAACTCCTTCAAAATGAGTAATTCGTTCATCGTTTCATGTATGTATTCAACTATTTTTTTCAAAATTGACAACTATGTCACAGTAATATATAAAGTAACCCTATCGGACATTGCTTTCTATAAGGTCATCTGTTTCTGTGGCCTACGGTTAACGAAGGTGTCATGTGCCCACCACGACGAGCAAATATACTTTCAGGCCTAGTGCCTATTAGAGTTGGTGGTCTCGGAGGAGACCTAAAAATTTCGAATTTCAAAATCCCAGTCTTCACTGGGATTCGAACCCGAGACTCCCATTTTACCACTCAGCCAACGCATCCCCATTTCAGAGTAGGATTGTGATGATTCTGTCTTTTTTTTATTTTTGTTAAAAAATATGTTTTTTATGTACCTATTGCCGAGTAAGTTGCAATGAATCCTTGTCTGACTCCTTCGTAATCAGATTGAAAGACTATGCTAAGCTTGTTTCCTGTAGATCTTATTCGAACGTTCGAGACTTCTGCCTGACTCATGGCTCCACACAGCTGAGTGAGAGGTGAGGAGTTTTGTGTTTCTCCATCATACACCTGGACAGAATCATAACAACAAGTGCTTTGCCCTTCCAAGTCTACCCTATGAAATCTGTCAATAGGATTCGAAAGAGTAATAGAATACATAATTTTAATTAAATAAATAACGAGGTATTATTTGCAATTAATGTATAAAAAGATAACAAGTGGACAAACGTCTCTTTTACAAAGCTTGTATCAACTCACTACGTCTGTCTGTCTGTCTGGAACACATTTTGCACTTGCCAAGCTCGGATCAAGTTGAAACTTTAATCAATTTTTCTATGTTTCTAACAACATGAATCGAAAAAAAAAATGTGATCAATTGATTAGTGGTCGTTAATTTTTTTATATAAATGTAAATGTGCAATTCTTACCTTTATATAAGTTTTTTTTTTTTTAAAGTTTTTTAAAAGCAATTTTTATGTTTTGCTTGTTTACTTATTCCATCAGATTGATACCTATCAGTTCATCACATATAGTAGGTAGTTATTGTGTTTTGGTATAGCATACATGGAGCGTAACTTTGTCCTTGTTTAGATAAATGGCAGTAATTGGCTGTTCTTTCCCTTAGATACGCTTTGTTTGTTTTTTTTAAGTTATCTTTTTTTTTCTATTGCTTGTTATCTTAAGCAACATTAGTAATCAACAAACAGCGAATTGCATACCTTAAGTTGATCACCTGTCCCAGTTTTGCTGTTATAGTCCAACGACAACTAGATGAGATAGGATAGTTGTTAGGATAGCCAGGGGAGCTTATTATCCCACAAGATGAAGTTAGCAAACCACCACAGTCTTCAGAGAGAGTATATGTTATAATGTAAATAATCCCGTTTACATGTACATATAACAAACTATTTTCTATATTTGTTTTAGTTTTTGATATTCTAATATTTGAAAGATGATTTCACTAAAACTAAAAATATGTAATGTGTCATTCTGCAAGCGTCATGTTTCCTTCTTAATTGAACTATGAAGAAATACTTTAAGCAAAATTAATGGAAGGCAATCTTTCTAGTTGCAATAGTGATATTGTTAGCCAGGTTGAAATAAAAGCGTATCTAAGCATAATATCAAAGTTATATTTAGAAAATTGTTTAATGTATAAACCAAGTAACACTTAAAGAGAGGCGTGCATACCAAACAATAACACCAAACTCAAACACCGCTCACATACATGGCACACAAATGCAACATACAAAAAGAAAGAAAAACACAAAGAGCAAATGCCACAACCACAAACACCACTTACAAATATCAAACACAAATACCACACACAAACACTACACACAAATGCCACATACAAACACCACACACAAAGACACACAAAACACCACACACAGACACCATAAAAAAAACACACACAAACATCACACATAAACACCACACATAGAAACCCCAAAAACAGTATATCCAAACAACACTTACACAACATACAAACACCACAGATAAACACTATTCATAAACACCACATACACAAAAAAAAACAGGGCACACAAGGAATACACGCAAACAAACTGACCTGTTGTATTTAACACAGACTCAGCCAAGGCGTGCGAGATCCACCCCAAAAAGAATAAAGTGGACATACATGTCCACTGTTTTGATCCACACATGCTCTTAAGTCGATAATCTTATCTAAATAAATAATTGAATATAAAATTAGATAAAAAATAAGTCAAACAATAAAAATTGCATGAGTATTTAGTTGTATAAATATTTTTAAGAATCAATTTACTGTAAAGCAATTTTAGTTTCTTTCACCATTAACATTAGCTTTTTTTTTTTATTTTAAATTTTATAGTCAATCTACAATAGAAGTTTGATACATGAATAACAAATGCAAAATTACGATTTTACAACATACAAACTGAATTTGTAAAAAGAATATAACCGAAACAATTATCTCAAGTTGTTGGTATGATCCTTATCAAAACCATTTTGACCAATCTTGATCAAATTGGGCATAAATGGTCCTTATATATTGGCCTTGTCAAAAAGTGCCCATTTCACCGTTTCTGATTTCCGGTGCCTAAGTTATCGGGTGCTTAAATTAACTGGAGCCTACATTTCCAGGTATTTAAATGTCTGATGCCTAAATTAACTATGCCTAAATTTCCAGTGCCTAAACTTCATAGATTCCTACCAGACCAGTGTGATGAGCACCCTGCTATATGGTATTGAAACATGGTTAGTAATAATCTAGAATTTCTTTATTGACCTTTACAGTAGTTTTAAAACAATACTGAGTAGATTAGAAACTGCACGGACACATTGTTTTCAAGACTGCAAGAAGTAATCATGTGTGGCAAATTTAGATATTGTTTTAAAAAAACAAAGTTTATATTAAGTGTAATATTTGTACAAATTGTTTTTGTCTGTCTGTCTGATAAAAAGTTTGTACATGTTTTTTCTCTCACATCTAATCTCGGATTAAGATGAAAATTCGCACAATTATTTCTATGTAAGAACATGCTTAGTTATAGCCTTGTGGACTTTGCAATACTGGGCTGTTACTTGTTTTATTGGATTAAATATTAAAGTTTATGAAGTTATATTTCTACTCGTCTACAGACTTCATAATTATTGAATTTGTATTAAGTTTGAGCCCACGCAAATCATAATTGAATTAAGTTAATCAAGAAATCTGCCACCACCAGTATCAAAGTGGGCCCGTTATATAAAATGCCACAGACTGCTTTTGGTCCTGATATCTAGAGCCCGATTCCAATATAGGATCATTCAGTACATATTTGAGAAGTAAAGATAATTTTTCGTCAGTTCAAATGTTTATATACTTGAATAATATGAACACTAATAACACTAAAAAAATATAGTTATAAAATAATTAATAAATGTACACGACATTGCTTAAATAGATCTCAAAAGTTATAACATTTAAAGTGAGCAGACACGATGGCTGCATGGTCGTGCGGTATGCGCGCTGGACTATCGTTCGGACTTCTCGATGGTCCCGGGTTCAAACACTGCCCGATGCCATCCCCGGTCGTCCTGCGGAAGGTTTGTACTAGGAAGTAAATTATCTTCAAACTCTGAAGGAACATCCGAAACATGTCAAACATTTTACAAACATTCTACAAACAAAATTATAAGAATAAGTAACATATATGTCAAGTTTCATTTAACTTTTTCATACGACTATATCAATCCCCTGGGCTAGTCTACAAAGGACTTATCATTATGAAAGAACGACAGTATACATACATGGCATAGATAAGTACCTCTACTCATACTTTACCTTCACAAGTAGTCACCCAAGTAAAGCACTACTTACTTTATCCACAAGGCAATACTCAACATATGAAGGATGAGAGACCAACAATCAACATATATCCATGGCAAGATCTGCTACTTATATTTGAACCAATGTTACCTCCCCTAAACACTCGTGTTCAATTTGAAATGCCTCTACTAACTTTAAACTCATAACAAAGAATTAAAAAAAAAAACATTAGTTCTACATACTGCCCACCCTTTACACTTTTGTAATCTTAACATCTAAGCAACATAATTCCACACTGTCACAAAATAAAGAAACGTATGTATCATGAAATAAAAAGTAATTGAAAAAAAGTATGTAATACATTATAGCAAATGTTGACACTATCAGTCCGCTTTTGAGCGCAAATAATTACTTTTCTTGTGCTCAGCGGCTTGGAAATCCTATATATCCGTGTCATTGTGTGTCCTGCACAAGTTATCTCTCTTACCTGCACATTATGTAATGCACATTACAACTACTGACAGGGGCATACCCAGGACTTTTTTTTTCTTTTTGGGTGGTGGGTGCCAGATAGAGACACATTTTTTCGTTATTTCTTAGCAAATACACATATATACAAATATATATATATATATATATATATATATATATATATATATATATATATATATATATATATATATATATAACCTATATATTTGGACTCAACCAGCGCATGCATAACCATTGTCCGCAGATGGTCGATTATGTCCTTGGCATATAAATACATATGGCTATGCATTATGTTCTGTAGTTCCATTTGTAGGTGGCTAAGCGCAGGTTAAATATAAAATTCGCTATTCTATACCTTTTCAATATGGCCTTAGAGTTTTAGTTTGCGTTTTTTTTAGTAGTTAGCAGGTTATCGTGGGGTTCAATCTCTATAATAATCCTGTCTTTAATCTCTTCGTTTGTGATGAGGTCTTTGTATGTGATACCTAGGATCTTTCGGTAGCATCTCAATACCATTGCTAGGATCCTTCTCTTAAACTCTGCAGTTAGCGTCCAAGACATGCAAGCATATAAGATTGTAGCCAAGACCAAGGAGCGCGTCAGTCAGTTTTTAGTGTCGATGGCATGTCTTAGTCTCTTCATATTGTTTGAGTTTTGCAAGAGCTGCTGTGGACTGATTTGGGCCAGTAGTTTAGGTTTGTTCCCTCATCTGAGACTATAGTTTCGAGGTATTTTATTTTCAACTGTTTTATTTCAATGTTATTTAATATATACTTTGAACATCCCGATGATTAGTTTGTTATTGTAAATCAAACAAAACAAGACAATGTTAACTTTTTAAAAAATAATTTTAATATTGATTAAATGTAAAAAAAAAAAAAAAAGATTATCAAAATTATTTAAACATTATTTATTTCTAATGGTACTCAGTGGCGTAGCTATGACCGGGGAGGGGGGGGGTTGTCAAAATTTGAAAATCCTCACGAGCCCCACTTGAGGGTCCCCCAAAAGAGTGTCCAATATTATTTTTTTTTACATTAAATATTAAGCCAATGCCAAGTTATCTTGCTATTTGTGTTGTTATGTAAATTAGTGACCATATTGTATGTGTATATTTATTAAGTGCATTATCTCATGTCATGATGTCGAATGTCAAAATGCTAGAGCCCCTAAAGAAGTCAAGCCCCCCGGGCCCCCAAATCCTTCGCTACGCAACTGATGGTACTGGTACTAAGTAATTTTATGTGTTATAAGAAAAAAATATTCCTAATTTGAGCATTAGAAAATAATGTTTAGATACTGATCATCTTTTACACAATTCTTCAACAAGAAATAGTTTATCAGTTCTTATTAGTGTTATAGATCAAATGTATAAGAAGAAGCTACGCCTATGTAAGACCTAGACGAAACGAAAATAGAACTAAAACTTATTTGGAACCAGACTTTCAGTTTTGAAGTGGTAAACATTATAAGTGAAGTAAAAGATTAGTTAGAACTGGGCAATGAATGTCTGCCAAGACTTCTGCCAAGACTTTGAAACAGGTTCAAACATACGATAGCATATTCTGTGGCTGAAAGCTTTGGTTGATGAAGAGTTGTTGTTTTTTTACTTCTAAGAACTGAGAACTGAATTAAATCATTTGTAAAGGATATTAAGCATATTTTATAAAAGGTTTAAAAAGTATATATACACAATGGATTACAATAGACTATGAGATGAATATGTATTTTATCTCGTCTATTGATCTATTGCCGGCTTTAGGTTTATGTTGATCGTTGGAAATTAGAAATGGTGTCAGATAATGTTGCAAACTGGGCTTTAAAACCTCTGCCAGTGACCGAATAATCAGATCTGAAATGGACATACAAGGATTGACCACTTGATCTAAGAGGTAAAGGTGGGTTGTTACCGCAGTACTGTCCAATTCTTCCAGAAACACTGGTGTTACCATCGAACACCTTCACGTAGTCATATGTACAGCCTGAGGTGGTTTCTACGTTTATGTCAGTTACACTAGAAACAAATAGACAAAAACAAAAGGGTTATCACAATACCTCGAATCATGTTGCACATTCCGAATGGGTGGGCAAATCCTGGGTGAGTGGACACGTTTCTCGAAAATGGTTCTAACGATTTTCCTAGAAGGTTGATGTATATCTTTGGGAAAAAAATGACTAACTTGTTGAGCACACTGGGAAAACTCTAGTTTGAGCGTGTTAACTTTTCAAAGTATAAAAGAAATACATTTATATCTTTTTACAGATACTATTCGTCGCATGTAGACTCTATTCCAAAGACTTATATATATTGTATCTAGACTGGTTATGGAGTACTTTAATATTACAAAAGAAGTGATTTAAAAAAAAAAGTTGAAACAAGGCGTTGTTTTGTAAAGTAGTTATAAGAAGTAAAATATTTTTTTCGACACTAACCTATGTAACATATAATTTAATGTTTAGATCTAGATCTAGTATTGAACATCTCGTCTCACGATACATAATCTATTGAGATCTAGGTTATAAATCTATTTAAATCTGCATAAGATTATTAAAATCAAAAGACATGATTATGTCGATCTAGGATTTTTGAAACATTATCTCAATGGGGCGATTTCCTTTAGAGCTTGAAAATGTGTTACGTACATAAAAATCTATGTATATAGGTCTGTGATATATAGATTATTAGAATATTATAGAATCTAGTAGATTTATACGTTCTTTTAAGAGTTGTTATTTCCCTTGGGAGGAGACAGAATGTAAAGGGGTAAAATAGTTCCTTTTTAAAAAAGAAAATAATCCAACATTCATTAGTTATTAAGAGCAAAATAAAATTGCTCTATAAGTGAAATTAAAAAAGTATTGTCTTTTTTTTTTTTACAAAGCTTATATCAGCTCAATCCGTCGGGTACAAGTATGAAAACATTATTTCTCCGACACCAACCAAATCTCGGATCAAGCTGAGCTTTTGCATATTTATTTATTTTCTTTTTCTTTCACAAAAAAGAGTCAATTTAAAAAAAAAAAAATACACAATTACTCAATTATTTATCGTATTTAGTATTGCAAGAAATTGTACTTGACTGATATGGTGCTATAAGTTGAATTAGTTCCCTTTATACTTTGCTTTAAAGTTTGAATCCAATAATACATAACTATAAAACCTTATATTTTCATAAGCACTTCTCTGATGCCGTGGTTACATTATTCGCTTGAGGAGGCTTGATGAGGCTAGAGCCCTCGAGGTTCGAATCCAGGTCGTTCAACTTTTTTGGGGTTGTAACTTTTTTTTATAAATGTATTTAAAAAGCGATTACGATAATATTCAAACAGATACTTCCTTCTTTCACCACTTACCCCTTTACCAACTGTTCCAGACACGTGACATGTTCATAGAGCAGTGAGAGAGTTAAAAGCTTGAAATTGCGCTAAACAAAAACACTTGGTAAACATTTCTAATCCCTTTTTACAAGCTTTGTTATTTTTATTTTAGGATTTTTTTTTTCTTATCAAAAAGTATTTTTATATGATTTTTCTTGTTACAAAATGTATCTACATCTAGACATAGTATATATTTACTTGAATGAAACTTGTCCACCCGATGCAGAATTTATAATCCAGTAACATTTAATGTTAGTTGGATAGAAATGTGGGTATCCAGGGCTTACAATGTATCCAGAAGTGGCAGTAACTGTCGTGTTACAAGCTGAGAAATACACATTTGGAGACATATAAAACTGAGTACATGTACATTTCATATATTTCTTTCATAATAAAGTGTGTCGTAGCTCTATTGTATACATTTTATTTTCATAGACTAGTGCAGACCATGGATGTTTTATTTTTACCTGCTCGTCGTTGAACAAAATCGTTTATATTAAAGTATATATGGGCAAAACTGTCAGTTCACTGCTAAGAACTTTAATTGTTTAGTAAGATGCATACTTTGACTCTTTTTTTTTTTACAATAGTAAAGGATTAGTTTATTCGAGTTCTTTTACATTCTATATTGTTTATTCCTTAACTCTCAATTAAGCAAATCACATTTTACCTTGTGACAATGCTCCTAGACACTTTAAACTCTGAACACAAACTCTAATGAAAATTATCCCCAAATGAGACAAGCGTTGCATAAGAAAAAGTATCCAAATGTTTTTCACATATAGAATACATATATTTATAAAATGTAAAAATAAGTACATATGAGTATTCTTTAGTACACTACAGACGATCGTTAAATAAAGGCGGAATGTGGTAATTAACTTTACCATTGATTTCTAGACACCTGTTGCTGTTGTTGGGGTCAAGTCTTGACCACTCTGGACAGACACATTGCTCATTTCTCGGACTAGTGGAAATAACTTCACAAGAGTGGGAGCAGTTTTTCAGCCGACATTTATCTGTCAATAAGTGTTAGAACTATTTAGAAATATACAAACATTGTTTATAATACATTATTATAATACAGTTGTTGTTTTTTAACAGGTAAACATACAACTGTCTCGGTTCATTGAACATACAACGAAGAAAGTATGTGTATAATTCCATTATTATGAGCCTGACCGACGATCATGGATAACCGTGTCAATAATGGCTCAGTGCCATTGTGAGCTTTTACGAGAAATGCGTTTTGTGAAATACATCTATGTTAACTAAACTTGACAATCTGATGGATGTTATTTTTTAACGCCTCAAACGTGATTGTCTTTCCAATGCATTATATTGCTCACTATTCAGCCCATACAAATTATGCTATTTTGTGAAAAAAAAACTTTTTTTTTCAGAAGACTAAAGCCAGATTTTGTTTTAGAAGTTGCATGAAATTGGATTATCAATATCATTTCCATTTTTTTTAAATAGTTTTTTTTTATGTGGCAGATGGACTGATTTACAGACAAACCAATATCGGATCTTTCCTTTAAAGAGTCACAACTGACACAACAAGAATAAAATAACTAACTCTGAATAGTGTATGTTCCTCTGAATCCTTTTCTTGTTTCAGATCCATCAGAAACGAACACAAGATGCATGGCACCTCCTGATGATACTATTAAGCCTGGCATTTCTTTGCAGAATGGTCCCAACTGACTGTCACTTGTGTTGTTTCCATCATATATAGTTAAATAGTCGTATGGGCAACCTTCAATATCATACTCAGTCATGCTGTATACAGTGGTAGAAGGAATACAAGAATTTTAATACCGACAATATGAAATACAATAAAAATACATATAACATACCTATAACATACCTATAACATACCTATAACATACATATAACATACATATAACATACATATTATATTTGGCTCCTTTTGTCTCGAAAGGCAATGGATGCGCCCAAATGAGTCACTGGTTTTGGCTTAATCTTGAGACGGGCAGAATCTGGTGTGGTTAATCAAGCCAATTTTAGAACGGCAGACTTTGCCACAATTCTGATTTAGGGCTAGCGGACAGGGCAGCTTTCTTTTTTTCCCTCTTGATTAAGGCCGCTTCAATTCTTTTGTTCTCAGCAAGGGTGGTCCCAGCACGCACAATCTGTCTCCATGCACTCCGGTCTTTGGCTATGTTTTCCCACATACTTTCACTGATGCCTGTGGCTCTCATGTCTCGCTTGCATGTCTTGCATGTTAGTCTTGGGCGGCCCTTGGGTCTGACTCCTTCCACAAGCTCAGCATATAAGATATCTTTCGGGATTCTACCATCTGGCATGCGGGTGACATGTCCAAGCCAGCGTAATCTTCTTTGTGTCAGGAGAGCATACATGCTGTTCTTATTGGCCAATCTCAAAACTTCCAGATTGGAGACATGATCCCTCCAAGAGATGCCCATGATGCGTCTCAGGCAGCGCAAGTGGAAACTATTCAATCTGTGCTCTTGGTACAAGTATGTTGACCAGCTTTCACTGCCATAAAGGAGAGTGCTCACAACACAGGCGTTGTAGACTAGGATTTTGGTTGCTGTGGTCAATTTACCATTTTCCCAGACGCGTTTGGAGAGTTTTGCAAATGCTGTGGAAGCTTTTCCTATCCTTTTTGTCAGCTCGATGTCTAAGCCTAGGTTACTGACAATTGTTGAACCCAAGAAGGTAAATTCCTGCACCACTGAAAGGGTGTGGTTCCCAATTTGTATTATAGGTATTTCTGCGACGTCTTGTGCCAGGATTTCGGTCTTGGAGACACTTATAGTAAGGCTAAACTCTTGACAAGCAGCTGCTAAGGCGTTCACTAGCATCTGTATACCTTCTGTGAGTGAGATACGAGTGCCGCGTCATCGGCAAACAGCAGCTCCCTTATCAAGATACGACGCCTTTTCGTTTTGGCTTTAAGATGTGCCAGGTTAAAGAGCCTTCCATCGGATCTGCTATGGATATATATTCCGTCTTCCAGGGATTTAAAAGCACTGGTTAGTACGACTGAGAAGAAGATGCCAAATAGTGTAGGGGCCAGTACACATCCTTGTTTTACACCGCTCTTAAATGAGAATGGCCTGGAGGAACTTTCAAACTGAACAGTGCCCTGCATATTTTCGTGAAAAGCTGACACTAGTTTTCTTAACTTATTTGGGCAGCCTATTCTCTCTAGTACAGCAAACAGACCGCTTCTGCTAACAAGGTCAAAGGCCTTGGTCAAATCAATAAATGCTATGAAGAGGGACTGCTTTTGTTCTCTGCTCTTCTCCTGTAGCTGCCTCAGAGAGAAAATCATATCTGTTGTAGATCTACCTGCCCTAAAGCCACACTGCGACTCTGGATAAACACGATCTGCCAAGATCTGTAATCGCTTTAGTAATACTCTAGCAAAAGCCTTTCCGACTATGCTAAGCAGTGAGATGCCTCTGTAATTGTTACAATCAGAGCGGTCGCCTTTATTTTTATAAATTGTAACTATGTTGGAGTCTTTCAATTCCTGGGGGACCATTCCTTGTTCCCAGTACAAGCTTAGCAGTTCATGGAGTGGTTTGATTATGGCATGTTTTCCAGCCTGAATGACTTCACCAGGAATGCCATCTCCTCCGGGTGTTTTCCCATGTGCAAGCATGTCAATGGCTATGCTCAGCTCCTTTACTGAGGGCGTTTCGTCTAATTCCGTCAAAACTGGAAGTGATGGGAAGTTAGTAAAAGCATTTGGTGAGATGGCGTTTTAAATCTGGTAAAGTTCTGCATAGTGTTCTACCCATCGTTCCATTTGCAGCGCACGATCACTGATGAGTGAGCCATCTTTTGACTTGAGCGGAGCACACTTGCTGGTGTGAGGTCCAAAGGCTTTTCTCATGCCCTCGTATAGTCCTCTTATGTTACCACAGTCGGCACAAGATTGAATATCTTCGCATAGCTCCTGCCAGTATTTGTTTGCACACTGTCTCGCTACTCTTTGGGCATTGTTACGTGCAGCTCTGAGCCTGTTTAAGTTGCTTGGTGTGGGATCCTTCTTGTCGATTAGCATGGCTGCTCTCTTGTTTGTAGTGGCAGTTTACATTTCTGAAAGACTAGCTTGAAACCAGTTTTCGCTTTTCTTGGTTTTGTTTCCAAAGACCAGTGATGATGTTTGGTAGATTGTATCACGCATAAACGTCCAGTTTTTTTCTACCTAAGTCACAGAGAAGGCTTTAAAAGCTTCCTCTAATTTGTTCTCATATTCGGTGCAAAGATCAGGATTTTTTGTGCTAGTGGTATTCTGGCGTGATTTTCTTTTTCCCTGTGATGTGTGGATCTTAGTTGGAAGCAGTCTTGTCCGGCAGGACACTAAAGTATGATCAGTATCACAATCCGCGCTTTGGTAGCTATGTGTATATTTCCTATGTTCTTTTTTTCGTGTCAGTATCATATCCACCTGGTGCCAGTGCCCAGACCTATGGTGCCTCCATGAGACACAGTGCTGTGGTTTTGATTTGAAGTATGTGTTGGTAATGCAGAGCTTATGGTATGTGCAGAATTCAAGCAGTCTTTGTCCGTTCTCATTCATCTTTCCGATTCCGAAAAGCCCAAGGCCAAGTAGTGTGATCTGATCCTACTCTGGCATTGAAGTCACCTAGAAGGATCATATGTTCTTTCTGAGAAATGTTTGCAATGGCTTCTTTGAGGTCTTCATAGAACTTGTCTTTGTCCTCCTGAGTTTATGAAAGATGAAATGCTTTGATATTAACATATCAAAAGTATACCTGGATATGTATATACCTGGATATGTATATACCTGGATATGTATACACCTGGATATGTATACACCTGGATATGTATACACCTGGATATGTATACACCTGGGTATGTATACACCTGGGTATGTATACACCTGGGTATGTATACACCTGGGTATGTATACACCTGGGTATGTATACACCTGGATATGTATACACCTGGATATGTATACACCTGGATATGTATACACCTGGATATGTATACACCTGGATATGTATACACCTGGATATGTATACACCTGGATATGTATACACCTGGATATTTTTACACCTGGATATGTATACACCTGGATATGTATACACCTGGATATTTTTACACCTGGATATGTATACACCTGGATATGTATACACCTGGATATGTATACACCTGGATATGTATACACCTGGATATGTATACACCTGGATATGTATACACCTGGATATTTTTACACCTGGATATGTATACACCTGGATATGTATACACCTGGATATGTATACACCTGGATATGTATACACCTGGATATGTATACACCTGGATATGTATACACCTGGATATGTATACACCTGGATATGTATACACCTGGATATGTATACACCTGGATATGTATACACCTGGATATGTATACACCTGGATATGTATACACCTGGATATGTATACACCTGGATATTTTTACACCTGGATATGTATACACCTGGATATGTATACACCTGGATATGTATACACCTGGATATGTATACACCTGGATATGTATACACCTGGATATGTATACACCTGGATATGTATACACCTGGATATGTATACACCTGGATATGTATACACCTGGATATGTATACACCTGGATATGTATACACCTGGATATGTATACACCTGGATATGTATACACCTGGATATGTATACACCTGGATATGTATACACCTGGACATGTATACACCTGGACATGTATACACCTGGATATGTATACACCTGGATATGTATACACCTGGATATGTATACACCTGGATATGTATACACCTGGACATGTATACACCTGAATATGTATACACCTGGACATGTATACACCTGAATATGTATACACCTGGATATGTATACACCTGAATATGTATACACCTGGATATGTATACACCTGGATATGTATACATCTGGATATGTATACATCTGGATATGTATACACCTGGATATGTATACACCTGGATATGTATACACCTGGATATGGATACGTGGATATGGATACGTGGATATGGATACGTGGACATGGATACGTGGATATGGATACGTGGATATGTATACGAGGATATGGATACGTGGATATGTATACGAGGATATGTATACGAGGATATGTATACGAGGATATGTATACGAGGATATGTATACGAGGATATGTATACGAGGATATGTATACGTGGATATGTATACGAGGATATGTATACGTGGATTGTATACGTGGATATGTATACGTGGATATGTATACGTGGATATGTGTACGTGGATATGTGTACGTGGATATGTATACGTGGATATGTATACGTGGATATGTGTACGTGGATATGTGTACGTGGATATGTATATGTGGATAGGTATACCTGGATATGTATATGTGGATACTTTAAAAAAAGATTATACAAAGTGTAATTTTATCAGTTTGCATCAGAGATGTAATTAAATTTGGAATAAATCTAGATCAACAACAATAAATCTGTGCGATTAATAATACTTTTATCAATTTTTTATATTATTTTTTTTTTGCGTATCACTTTTCAAGCTTTTATCTTTCTCACTATGTTAAGATCATCTCATTTGTCTGGATTTGTTGGGGAGGGGGGGGGAGAAAGAAAGCAACATCTGGGTGGGTTTTACAGAAAAAAAAAAAAAGGAAGCGGGTATCGACCTGAATTCGAACTCTTGGCTCACGCCACCTCGGGCCGACGTTCTAACCACTCTGCTAACGAGAGACTTATGACTAGAGAAAAATTGTATAGTAATATATTGTTTTGTTTCAATTTAGTTTGACGACCTATAAAGGGGACTAATAAAGATTATAACACCACTTCAGTCAAGTACAACTTATTTCCCTTGTTCGAGATACCAAACAAAATAATTAATTACCAATAGTAAATAAACTAATTGGTCTTTTTGTTTTTCTTGTGTAGTCAGATAAAAGAAATAATTGTGCAAAAGGTCAGCTTGATCCGAGATTTCTGTGGGACAAATAACATGTAAGCTTTATACCAGACATGTATGAAAAGATATGTGTTGTAAACTATACGCCTATGTGTCACACATACTATTGATATAACAAAGTATGCATACACAGTAACTATTTTTGAAGTACAATCTTTCAAGTTTGATATAATCATTTAACGTCTTCGTCTTGCCAATGCGAAACTCCTTACTTGATTAGTACAACTGCCCCTATTTCGTTACTTAAAATAGTCCAATCGCAGTAAGCATTGTCTGAATAATTCTGTGGAAAGTTTGGAGACATAACTGTACCACTTGTGGCCGTCAAAGTTGTGTTGCACTGTTGGTCTGTGGATTACACAATTTCAAGTCATCGTATTAGTCTTTACAGTAAAAAGATCAGGTTTCTGTCATGTTTCATCGAGCAGATTAATGTACTAGGGTTACACTTCAGCTACGCCTTTTGATTTTTTTAATATGTTTGATATTGTTGATTATGGCCGGAGCATGTCCTTCCAATAACTGGGTTACATTCTAACAATCCCCAAGCATACGTGATTATAATTTTTAGCCCGTGAATGATTGTATTTGTTAAAATAAAATAAAACGGCCCCTCCCCCCACCCTCCATCCCCCCTCCCTTCCGCTGCTTACGAGGGAAATTCTAGGCTCGACAATGGCTTCCAGAAGTTAAGCATGAACTATACGTGCAGCGCATCACACAGAGAATTTAGATGCTAAGAAAACAAAGTATATGTACTTCTCCATCATCATCCACATTGGCATAGACGAATGTCAATCAACCTAGGCTAAATCTGAGCTGGTAAGAGGAAGACATCTTCCAATTGAACTTGAAGAGAGTTATCTCCTGGACGTGAGACTGTTTGCTGAGGATGACCGTGGCTGCATGTAAACCTGAAGCTCCCTTAAAAGGCGTCTGTCGGATGGGTCTGCTGATAGTGTGTCCGATCAACGGCTGTGTTGAAGAAAACAGAGCTCGACACTATCTCTTTGTGTGCCAAACGGCCACGTCATCGTCTCAAGCCTGATCAACTGGAGAAAGAGAAAGCGGCACCGGAGGAAAACAGTGCGGATAGCTTCGTGGGGAAAACGCTCCTTGCCGCCTGTGGCTCCCACCGATCAACCTCCACCTTAACTGTCAAACCTCCAGTGTGCTGATTCTTTTCGGGACAAAAAGCGCTAGAAGGGGCAATGTTATAACGTGGCATGCACACCGCCTTCCAAGATAGTGCAGAAGGTGCGCACCATCAGTGACTAGACTAGGAAGGATATTGACAGAGAGGGAGAGAACGATTTCCGCCCAAGTCTAGAACCGAAATGAAGATGCTGTGTTCAAGGCAGATGTCCTATGTGTTTGTCATGTCTCCATGTAAATAAACACCTATGTCTCGTTGAGTTGCCTCCCTTCAGTTTTTACATAATATATATATAATGATTATAATGTACATCGTATCATATTATTTCCTCTAACATTTAGACAACATAATATTATCTCTTGCACGTGCATTATTATTATATCTGAAACTTAAAAGTTAAATTTCTTACTAAAAACTACATTTCGTTAAGTTAAAAAAGTTCTTGTACTGAGAGACAGAGAGAAAATACACTCTATTCACATAATGTAATAATAAAGTGTTTACAAACTTGAGCATGTCCTGAGGTCACTGGAACTGAGGGTAAAGCCTTCCTTGCATTCACATTTGTAGGACCCTTCAGTATTGACGCAAATGTGATCACATAGACTTGAATTTAAACACTCATTGATATCTATTTTTTTTTAAAAATCAAAGATACGGAAAAGTAACTATGTACAAATTAAGAACCTAACAAAATAACATCTTTCCTGGCCTATATCATTGAAATATACTATTGAGCACAAGCGCCAGAGTATAATAGTAGTTTTAAAAAAAATATTAACAAAAAAAAATCATTAGTATGAGAAGAGAGTCAACAAAATATAGTTTAAAGTCATACAATTAGTCACATAGGTGAAGGTCATGTAGTACAAACATTGAGTTTCATAATCTACAAACTGTGACTGTTTCTTTGGTTGTGTTACTGTGTTATCTACACAAAGCTTGTTAGAAGATTTGTAAAAAGTTTCAGAAATGTATTTATCTATGAATCAAATCAGATGCTTTCAATTATACATTTTATAATAATGAATCCGTATATCTAGCTTATAACACAGCAAGCTTCTGTGTTAACGTTTTTTACTAACAAGGGTAAAGGGTTAGATTTTTTTAAAAATAAAAGATGAAAGAAAGTAACCAACTGAGTATCACAAAACTCAGACAGTATGTTGTTGGATTTAGAACTTGAGAAGCCTGGCTTTAGCAAACAATGTAGACAAACTATGAAGCTTAACTTGTATAAAATCAATCAAACCCTTTAGGTAAACTTTGTATGCCTTCTTCAGCCTTCTAAAGAAAGTAAAAACTACTTCAGTCTTTAGAAGAGAATTTAGTTTTTTTTCTGATATCTGACAACTAAATCGCACTAAAATATAAGCCGGAGAGACAAGGATCTACTGGGGTAAAAACTAAAGCTTGACAATGACTACTTTTTCAAAAAGAACAAATACATCCTTCAATTTTAAAAAGTGTTAAAAATAGAAAGAAAAAGAGATCAAGCCGTTCTTTGTTTAAAATTCATTTTTTTTAAAAAACCAACTGGCATGTAGTTATTGAACGATGAAAACTATAGATTACCTATGCACAGTTTGTCCACATCGGTGAAGCCAATCGGGCATGGCCCACAAATGTAGCCCTCTGTTGCATTTCCTTGCTGTACAGCTGTTAGATCAGAACAGCTCTGTCCTACGGAGCATGGCTGAGATGCACAACCATCTAACTCTGACTCACAGTAGGTACCTAAATGTATACAGTGGTCAAATTTTGATTTATAAACATTTGAAAACGACTTGAAACAAGCTTTCTTTCCTAAGGCAACTATAAGCCATTACATTACATTTGTGTTGCACATGGTTTATTTCTCTTTTATTTTAGAATATATAAATATATATATAAATATATATTAGATAGTTTTAAAAAAAATCAAACAAAAAGAAAACAAAACCTTTCCTTTGAAGTAAGTACCTTATTTATTTATCGTAAAGGTCCTTTAGGGATGATGGTAAAAGAAATATGCAAAAATTTTATGGACAAGATCAGTTTTCACAAATATAGGCTTACAAGTTACAACCAAGGAGAAGTCAAACAAAAAATTAAGCGATCCTTTTTCTATGAGAGCTACTGTATCTCTCAAAATCGGAAACTGGCGGTAGGAATTTAATAAATAACACTGTCACCTGTGTATGCTGGCTGGCAAATGCATCTCTGTACCCGAAACATGCCTCCAAGATAGTCAACAAGAGGGCTAGAGCTCAAATCACACGTGCCACGCCCACTACACGACGGGCACACTGTAACCAATATGTTAAGTGCAGCAGAGTAGCCTCCCTTGGAATCTCTAGCCTGGAAGCTATTTAAAGAAAGATGTAGAAATATGTTAAATTAGGTTTTAGAAAAAAAATCTTAAATGAAAGAAGTTGACAAGAATATATGTAAATGCTCTGAATGGCTTGAAAGTTCTGGTTCTACCTTTCATTTGACTAATGTATAGTACGACGACTAACCGTTTTGAAGGTCAAATAAGTGGTAAAGCGCTTGGCTTTCAAACCGGAGGGTCTCAGGTTCCAATCCTGGTGTAGACCAAGATTTTTTTTTTCGGGATCTTTAGGGCACCTCTGAGCTCACCCAGCTCTAATGGGTACCAGACATTAGTTGGGGAAAAGTAAAGGCGGTTCCTCGTTGTGCTGGCCATATGACACCCTCGTTAAAGGTGGGCCACAGAAACATGACTTTTACATCAACAGCACTATAGACTTCATGGTCTTAAAAGGGAAAAAATATTTCTGGTACTCACTTAAAATGGCTAGTCTCACTCGGAAACGTACTAAAGGAAAATAAAAAATAAAAACTTATTTAAGATATGACCTGCAAAGGTTAAAACATAGGCTCTAATTTAAAATAACCTTGCTCGTCCATCCGGTATGACTTGTCACGTAGTATTAAGAGTCAATGCCAAGATCGACGTTTTCTTAATTGTATAAACAAATAAACAACAGTAAATTTCCAGTAGTAGTAAAAATAGCCAAGGAAGTTAAAAATTGGGATCTAGTTCTAGTCTGTTGCAGATGTTAATTTTTGAGAAAATATAAATAGAATGGAAGACACTACGCTATCTCTTCCAAGAAGTTTCAAGCTTGAAGTCTTTTGCTATGAAATTGCTATTGAAATTAAATTATTTTATGTGTTCAATCTTTTCATGATTTCAGCTTGAGGAATCAAACTGTTTATTTCATAAACAGGATTTCTGTTTCTTCTTACAAACAACATTCAACGGCATACTTTGCAATTTTTTTTAAGGTCATCTGATTTATCCTCCAAAACAATCCACCCTGTACAATTCTAACAATATAAAGACAAGTTGGTGAATAATGAAAGTACGTCTGGAATTTCATTAAAAACCATCTTAAAAGCAATATAAAAAATCATATACCAACTAAATACACATCAAACAAAATAAATAAATGCTGGTTTAATAATAGACTAAAGAAGCTCTGTAAACAGAAGGAAAACCTATATAGAAAATTTTAAAAAACCAAGGCAGAAAGAGTTTACAAAAAGTATATAAAAATTAAACACCTAACCCAAAAAAGTAAGCAGACAGCTGCAGAGTGAATACATAAACAATGTAATATCTAAAGATAACAACAAAAACCTATGGTCATACATTAAGTCTAAGAAAATGGAAACAACAGGCATAGCGCCATTAAAAGATGAACATAACATAATACATAATGATAATGAAACTAAAGCAAACATCCTAAACAAATACTTTGCATCAGCATTATCAGCCCCAGGAGACAAAGACATATTTCTTAATTTGAACCAAGTAGACAACATAGAAGATTTAGTAGTACAAGAAAATGGAATTAAAAAACTATTAGCCAACACCAAACCAAATAAAGCGTCTGGACCTGATGGTATTCCAGCTAGATTACTCAAAGAACTAAGCAATGAGCTAGCCCCAGTGTTCAAAATACTCTTTCAGGCTTCACTTAACCAGGGCAGAGTACCAAAGGACTGGAAAGAAGCTAATGTCATCCCCCTATTTAAAAAAGGAGAAGAATCTGATCCAGGAAACTACAGACCAGTATCACTTACCAGCATCACATGTAAAATCCTAGAACACATAATATGTAGCAACATCATAAACCACTTAGACAAACATAATGTCCTCACCCCATACCAACATGGCTTTAGGAAATATAGATCATGTGAAACACAACTAATAGGACTAATTGATGATTTTTCAAAAGGTTTAGATTATAGTGAACAAATAGATGCTATCTTACTAGATTTTTCCAAGGCTTTTGACAAAGTTCACCACCATAGTTTGCTTAAAAAATTAAAATATTTCGGCATTAATGGTCCACTGCATCCGTGGATTAAAGATTTTCTGATAGGGAGAGAACAAACTGTAATAATAAATGGCTCTAAATCAACACAGATAACAGTAAACTCAGGTGTACCTCAAGAAACAGTCTTGGGTCCACTACTTTTTTTAATTTACATAAATGATTTACCAAATTGCATTAGTTCAGGAACAAAAGTCAGATTATTTGCAGACGATTGCATAATATATAGAACAATAAAAACAATACAAGACACAGATATTTTACAAAGAGAATTAGATGAATTACAGAAATGGGAATCAAATTGGAGCATGTCTTTCCACCCAGAAAAATGTCAGTTGTTAAGAGTAACAAAAAAACTAAAACAAATTAATTCCACTTATCTTATTCATGGCAAACCAGTAACACAGACTAAAAACGCAAAATACCTAGGTGTTATAATAAATGAAAAACTGTCATGGAATCCACATATTGATGAAACTATAAAAAAAATCCAACAAAGCATTAGGGTTTAATAAAAGAAATTTCTATAAATCAAATAAGAACATAAAACTAAAATGTTATTTAACCTTGGTTAAGCCAATAATTTAATATGCATCCACCGTTTGGGACCCCTCAACTCAGGAAAACATTAAGAAACTGGAACAAACACAAAATAGAGCAGTGAGATTCATAACAAACGAATATTCACATTTGACTAGAGTAACACCATTAGTAAAATTACTAAATTTAGAAAGCCTTCAGGATAGAAGACTCAAAAGTAAAGTAGCAATTATACATAAAACACTGAACCATAGAGCATGGAATGGGTTGCCTGAGCTAGCCAGAAAAACCAGTGACTTGGCAGAATTTAAGTCATTGTTTAAAATGTATGACTAAATGCATGACGCGTAGGACGTAATCATCTTCTTTTTTGAAGTAACGTCTGTATTATATAAGATAAGAAGATAATTACCTGAGTCTAACCGGGTCATTCTTGATTGGCACAAATTGAACACTTCCATTCGGCAACAAGGAAACAGCTGTGTTGTTAGATAGATTTATAATAGTAACATTATCCATGTCAGCATCTGTAGTTGTCAACTGTAAGACATTCACGAAATTTTCTCGAACTGCCCATCTGTTATTTGTAAGCTTCATGTGGCTGGAAATCTCCACAATAGGCGGCGAGTTGGCTGCAAAGACCAACACGTCAAAAATGAATCATGATATATTTAGGTAATATTATTTTAAGGTTATAGAATTTTCCTTAAATTAAACTGAAAAAAGTTGAAGTCTATCAAGTAATGCTATGTGTCTGTGTGTCTAAAGATATTTTGTTTAAATAGAACTAAACGGGAAGGTTCAATTCAAGATTTAAATCATAGCTTTTATATAGCGCTACTTTTATGCTTATAGCACGCTCAGAGCGCTTTGATCCAATTCATTTGAGGACCAGTGGGGTTTTCCGTGCTGCCCTTTAGGTGCTCAGAAACAACTCTGCCCGAGTCGGGTGTCGAACCTCGAGTCCTCTTCATGGGTAGCCAAATCAAGTTCAGACGTACTTAGCCTCTCAACCATGCTAAGCACTTGGTTTCTAAATTGTATACAAGGGACACAGATCAGTACACAGGGCAGTTGAACAATCTGTTGTATGTTGCTTGTTAGGCATAAGAAATATAATTTTTGAGATATAATATTGTGTTTAAAACAAAGTAACAAAAGTATCTCGGATTTTTTTTTCTTGACTTTGTAAATAGATTCAATTATTATGAAGTCTAGATTTAGTGGCGTCACAAGAAGACAAATAATGCTCTGAAGTTGACATTTTATTTTGTGCATTGCTTTAAAAGCAGGTCAAGCTTTTGGACTCTATTTGAAAAGAATAGATTAAATTGGTTTATTATTTGCCGAAGAAAGTTTGGGCATTTTAGAAATGTTTTCTAGAAAGGAAGAGAGATAGAAAGAGAAGCAAGTAAAAGGAAGAGAGATAGAAAGAGAAGCGAGTAAAAGGAAGAGAGATAGAAAGAGAAGCGAGTAAAAGGAAGAGAGATAGAAAGAGAAGCGAGTAAAAGGAAGAGAAATAGAAAGAGAAGCGAGTAAAAGGAAGAGAGATAGAAAGAGAAGCGAGTAAAAGGAAGAGAGATAGAAAGAGAAGCGAGTAAAAGGAAGAGAAATAGAAAGAGAAGCGAGTAAAAGGAAGAGAGATAGAAAGAGAAGCGAGTAAAAAGAAGAGAGATAGAAAGAGAAGCGAGAGAATTGAATGGTTCTTAATTAGTCTAATAAAAATGAAGGAAAGAAAAATGTGACAACTTTGTTGCATAGATAATAGTATATATATATAGATATTTGGTGATAACTATAGTATGGGCATGACATAAAGAGCTTATAGATGCGATTGTCTTAAACCAACAAGAAAGATAAAAATAATTTTTAAATGCTAATATACTGGGAAGAACTGCATATTTACTGTCCCTTCTATTAATACTTGTTTCCCTTTTTCTATTAAAAGAATAATTACCACTAGTTAATAAATTAGTGGGTAATTTATTTTATTGGTTCACGTATTGTTAACGAGGATAAATAATTGTGCAAAGTAATCACTTGATCTGAAAATGAGAATTTGGAGAAATAACGTGTACAAACTTTGTTACAGACAGACGGAGTGAGTTAATGTAAGCTTTGTCAAAATATCTATCTTTACCCTCTGGATCTGTATCAACAAGTAGAAGAAAAATGTGAAAGAAAACTTGTAATTAATTAAGTTATAGTTTAACTTCATTGGAAACTACGTACATAATTCCTGTTTTTTAATGACTATTTCTTCTTTCTTGTCTTTGGTAGAAAGTGCAAGGGCGGTATCTCTAGTGGCAATATAATCATAGATACACTCTTTGTTCTCTACTCCACACACTGTGAGAGTCTCGTTCACTTGAGCTTGGCTTAAACTGTCACTGAAGACAGGAACAAACTCTGGGTGTTGATAGTCGTTGGTAGTTCGACCAGCATCATAGATAAACACAGAGTTGTGCAGAGTGACTTTATCTGTCAAATGTTGAGAAAAACAAAAGGCCAAACAAATTTATATAATTAAATTGGAACAAATTGCAAGCATTGAATTAAAAACGAAATATTACTTCTATATGGCACATATGGGTGTGAATCAATTTATACATTGTCAATTAAAATACTTGCATGTTATACGGCCTCTGTTGGTCTATTTCTACATTCTTTACTTTTGTCAAATATTATAAGCCCATATCAATTCTCACAACCCCATCATGTAAATTTTTTTTTTTTGTTTCCCAATGATATTTTCATCACTTGAGTTCATCGTGCAACATAATATATTTTTAATAGTAGATCGCAATACTTTTATTTCAATTCAGTTAGAGATTCGATTTACATAAAAGATAAATATTTGTTTGCTGAGAACCAATAGAAATAAAGTTAGACGAAAGTGCACAACTATTCGTTATTTTACCGCCTCTTTCTCAAGTCAAGTTTCTTGGTCGAGTATTGTCTATAATGTTAGAATCAAGACTCAAGTTCTATTGTTTTTATTTTCCCCATACATTTTGGCCCCTGCACAATGTAAGACTAAGACAAATAGGTAAAAATTGACTGGCACATTTTTTTTAGCAGGAGGGGGAGGAGTTGTTATGGCACCATTAGGAATTAGTTATTTGTTTCGGAAATATGGGATAAGTTTTTACTTAGTGACGATGACATGATAGTTTTAAAAAAGGAAGAACGATATAGGAGTCGACATAAACAAGACGCTTTTCATAACAACATAGAAAGAAGAAGCATTTATAAACGGCTAGAAGTAGGTGACATTCGACGGTTTCCTTCATAAGTATTAAACGTGTTTGATATTCACCAGCTGAGTCGACTACCTCTATTGATTGTTCGGCCTTTCGCCGGCGATATCGGTTTCGTTCAGTGTGACCTCCATTTGGGTTTGTTTGTATTTTAAGTATATGGCACCGCGAAAGAGCTTAACACTTGTTATAATATATATTAAGTTCATTGAAAAAAACAGATTTAACTTAATTGACTTACACCAAGACGCAAACTGTTCCAGAATTTCTTTTTCACTTATATTACTTGGTAGCACCGTTCCATTTGGTAGCTCAAAGTCATCCTCAGGTATTCCATTGAAGTTGCCGAGGAGACCTTTCGTCGAAGACCTGAGAGATTTGTCCACTTCCAGGTCTATTTCTAGATGTCTTACTCCGACTTGGATTATGATTGTTACACCTTAAGAAACATTTAACATTTAACACAAACACACCCCTGCTTATAAACATAACTATCTAGACATAATATCTAGGCTGGATACGAAGTCTGTTTTCTAGCATATATTTAACATTCATAAAACTATTGACCATATTTTTTAGCTTTGAAATCATAAGCGCTAACCATGGAGAATTTCTTCATTTTTTCATATCCCCAGTACCACAATACCTTGTAAGGGCTGCATTTCTAGCTAAGGGCACAATGATGTCTTCCCCCTGCCCGGAACGGCGTGGCGGACTTGCGCCACTGATAAAAGTTGGAGAAATACTAACTTACAGTGTAGTGGCTTATCGAACTTCTACAAAGCGGAGTAATCAATAATAAAGAGATAATCATGTATTTTATTTGTTAATAATAAAAAAAATTGTATCGTGTGCTAAATCAACTTAATCGTACCTGCAGGGAAGGCAGCGGTGACAACAATTTTGTTCAGAATGTTCTCTCGACGAATGCCAACGCTCTCATTGACCAGGGTGTAGTTAGACAGTCTATAAAAGTCGTTTGTAATGTCTTTGTTGTTGGCGGTTATAATCATTGCTGAGAATATAGAAGAATTATTAAAATGTATGTCAATTACTCTAACTTTAATTTGCATTATAGTATAGCATGATAGCACCCTGGGAGTCGCTGGGATAAAGAAATGTAAAAAAAAAACAAAAAAAAACACAAATATTCACATTTGAGTTCTAGTTTTGGGAGTTACCTCTCTTGCACGTAAAAAAAAAACGTTTTTTCTAGCCTTGTGGTGTCTAGGGCAGATAATGTGAACGTCATCTCTTTCTGTTGCCTACATAACGAGGCTGTCATGTGATTAGGTGAACTCCGAAGCTCCCATCGTTGGCAATACTTTTAAGTAACACCTCCCCACTAGAGAAGTAAACCTAGGTAAGCTTGGAGTACAAATGTAGTGAAAGAAAGTCTTACATGATTTGTCCAGAGTTAACTTTACTTGGAAAGCTGGATTGTCTCCCTCCTTGGCAGCGAAGGCAGAAAAGATCGTGGCATTGATCTTCGTGACATTGCTAGTCTCTGCTTTTTCAGTTCTACCCTGAAGGAAAAAAAACTGTAATTAAGGAAGTTTGAAAAACATTTTTATACTTTTTTTACAAAAAAATTTGAAGCTAACAAAACGGTTTACATATTACTGAATTTCCATTCTCTACGACATAAGCATGGAATTTACTCTGTTATTATGGGTGCATTTACTACAGCGCCAGATCGTGCAACCGCCATGGGCCCTACTCTTAAAAGGTGGCTTCCACATATCAAAAATATATCTATGTGAACCAATTATTTATTAATATTAAATATGAGAAAATGACAAATTTAAGCTTAAATTTCCTGCTTTTATATTTCTTTCTTCATCAATTTGACAAACTTTTAGATTGTTTAAATTGCATATATCCTGAAAGCTTGAAGAGGGTAATGACTTCCCCAAAAATTTTGCCAAGAGCCTGTTCCTCTTTCAGGCCTTGCGACATATGGAGCAGACGATGTAAAGGTCATCTGTTTCTGTGACCGCCTTTTTTTTTTCAACCATGACTGTGAGGTATCCATTAGAGCTGGATTGACTCAGAGGCACCCTAAAGATCCTAAACTTTAAAATTCCAGTCTTCACCAGGAATCGAACCCGGGACTAAACCCAAGCTCTTTAAAACAGAGCAACCACAAAAATCCGGCATGATTCATTTATTAGCACTGCAGCGTAAAAAAACAAAATTATTTAACATCTTAAGTTACATTCTCTAAAGCATACTACATAGTTCGTCGTCTTTGCGTACAGATTTGTGCATTGTTTTAAACTGAATGTCTCTAATCAATCATTATCAGAACTCACTGAGCTGAATAATAAGTAAATCCATGCTCAATTCTTCTTACCTGGAGAAGAAACCTTCTGCTGGGGATGTCCATGAGCGTGTACTCTCCCCAGCCGTTCATCGTGTAGTTCAAGTCGTCCAAAGTAATGAAATGAGGGTCTCCCAGAATGTGTGCTGTCAAAAAGGAAACAAAATCATTGAGAACGTACTAATTTATAAGTAGGAAATCTCCATTTCTTGACTTACAAGTCTCTCTTCTTGTTGTCCCACCAAAGTCCCGAAACCAATCCTAGTTTCATTGTCTTTCTTTGTTGGGTGTGTATGTATGTGCCTGTTAGTGCGTGAGAATGTTTGACAAACTCACAAAGATGCAGGAGCTACTCATTTTTAATACATTTTTTTAAATAGCAATTTAGAGTAAAAAACTATCTAATAAAGATAACTTTCACCCATTAAACCACTATTACATAAGATCTGAACGAAGTGGTCGTCTCCTTTCCATTAGGACTAAAACAGAAAGATTTAAAAACTCCTTCATCCCACTGTTGGTCAGAGTGTTACAAGATCATCTGTCGTCATCGAGAAGTACATAGAAGTCTAATTCATAAAGCGTGGTTGTGAGTGTATGTGTTTCGTGTGTGAATGTGTTCCTATTTGCATCTATAATGTTATTGTTACAGTAGTTACGCTGAGGTTGTCAATTTTAGTCAAACTGAATTTCCATTTGGTTGGATCAATAAAAATTATCTTATCTTATCTTAATTATATTTTCATAGAGTTATTTATAATTATCAATGTAAGAGGTATATACGGACTTATCTACGTACAAGGTATATAAGGGATATTGTTAGTACACTCCATGTCGGGGAAGACAGCATTAAATCGCTCACACAGTGCAGAACTGAGACTTTCCATACAGCACCACTTGTTAGCCTGGACGTTTTCTTGTACGGCCTTGGAACTGTGGGTAGACGATGACCACGGGTCACTTATGAGTATGTGACCAGCTTGCGGAGAGTTATGAATATTTGACGACTTTCTGCGATTTTCATCGTATTGTGCTAGACTTATGAAGCTGTGAGAATATCTATTTTGGTAGCAGCAAAGCTTTAAGATAGAAATTAGAACATGATATTAACTAGAGATAAAAAGTCATAAGAACAACACTATTCTAACCTACTATTCTGAACTTTTGCTACTCTTATGAAAGTTCCTTTTAAGGAGACAAATATAAAGCAGAATGAGTGATGAAAGGACTAAGCGGGTGGTTATTCAGCCTGGGAATGTGTACAATTCTCATGGGTTAATCGAAAAATAAAATAACTGTATAAATATGTATATATGCGAGGTGTTTAAGTTAGTGAGTTATTTGTATGTTAGGTTGGCTAAATCCATAGGAAGTGGATTATGGACTTATGACATTGACGATGTTAGCCAGAAATTCAATATGTATGACGGTCTGTTGTATTGCTCTATTTGTTTTTTGGTTACCCAGTCGTTTGTCATTTGTAGGATGTTATTGTGGTGAAGATTGTGTTGCATTTTTTTATTGGATTTAATTATAATTTAATTGTGTTCATTAATAACCTCAAAGGCTATTCTGAAGAGAACATTATCAGGATAAAGGGGGGGGGGGGGCAGATGAAATACTCGAGGAGTTGACAACGTCAAGGGAAAAACAGGTCTGTCCATAAAAGAGGCTATAATCCTAGCAAAAGACAGTGAAAAATTTTGACAGAAGGTTGACAGATAAAATGTTGTGCCTAGTCAATTCAACAGACTAAGTAAAGGGCAGGGCATGAAAGGTTTATTAAATGTACGAGAGACTTTTAGGTCGTATTAAAGCACTGTTTCAATGAGTGAATCAACTCACTGAATGATTCTTCAGTTCTACACAAGGAAACATCACCAATCAAAATGTCACTGTTAATAGTGATAAGAAAAGGAAAATACTCACAACGTCGTGTGTACAAATACATTGCTACATTGCTAGTTGATTAGATGAATAGACCTTTAAAATTAAATTATGTAATAGAAAAAAGTCCATTTGTTTACTTTTGACGCTCTTAAATGTAATTATAATGCATGTAAAAATACAAGAAAGAGCCTGACGTATTGTCCAGTTCTACAAACCAGATTACATCGTTTGTTTGCAAGTGTCTGTAAGTTAAGAGGCGGGCACTAGCCAGACAGTAACTAGCAACGAAAACAAAGTAAAGCATTTTTAGACGTTAGACCAGGGCTTTCAAACACGTGGCCCATGTGGCCCGCGAAACAATTTTGTGTGGCCCGCGGCCACTTCCGCGAATTCAAAAAATTAGATAAAATTTACAATGACCACATATAAGCCGTGAAATGATTTGCAAATCAGTAAATGAGGTGTCCGCCCACTGCAGAAAAGATTCTGTGAAGGCAAGCTTTGTTGTTAGCGAGATGATAGCAAAGGTATCACGACCATTCACTGAAGGCCAGTTTGTTAAAGAGTGTATGCTACAGGCGTGTGAAATTATCTGCCCCAAGAAAAAATAAACTCTTTGAAGGCATAAGTTTGTCTGCGACCACAATTGCAAGCAGGATCACCGAGTCAGCGACAAATGTTTAACAGCAACTGATTGCCGTAGCATATTCCATTTCACTGGACGAGTCTACTGGTATAACAGACACCGCATACTGTGCCGTATTCATTCGTGGGGTCGACGAAAACTTGAACATTGTTGAAGAGCTATTGGACTTACTAGCCATGAAAGGAACGACGACTGGACGCGACGTGTTTCAAGAACTGAAAGCTTGTATTGACAGGTGTGGGCTACCGTGGGAAAAAAACTGTTTTAGTGGCTACGGACGGTGCACCATCAATCTCTTCATAGAAGGTTGGTGTTGTTGGATTAATGGTAGAGAAACAGTATCAGCTCAGCTTGGCGGGTCCTTTTGCAGCCATACACTGTATTCTGCACCGAGAAGCACTCTGTGGCAAAAGTCTACAGATGAAGAACGTGATGGATGTTGTCGTGAAGACGGTGAACTTCATACGTGCACTGGGTCTCAACCACAGACAGTTTGTGTCATTTCTAGCTGATTTAGAAACGGAATACGGAGAGTTGCTTCATCATACGGAAGTCAGATGGTTGAGTCGTGGACAAGTGCTGCAGAGATTTTTTTAACTGAGACGGAAAATAGCATTGTTCATGGCAATGAAAGACGGAGACATACCTCAGCTCAGTGACCCAATGTTTTGTCAGATCTTGTTTTTCTTACTGACATCATGCAACATCTCAATACAATCAATTCACAACTACAGGGCACAAAGCAGCTTATTACTGTGATGTTTGAAGGCATCAAATCATTCAGGTGCAAGATGACATTGTGGGCCACTCAGCTGGCAGATGGAAACCTGGCTCATTTCTCTTTTCTGCAGAGCATAACGGTTGAACCACAGCGCCTTAAAGACTACTAAGACATCCTCTCCAGACTACTGGAAGATTTTGAACAGGGCTTTCAGCAATTCACTGCTCTCGAGCCACAGTTTTTCCTTGTTGCCACTCCGTTCGCAGTTGAAGTGAAAAACGTTCCAGAGGAAGTCCAGATGGAAGTAGTGGACCTGCAGTGTGACACTGTTCTGAAGCAAAAATACGCTGATGTTGGTGTTAGGGTTAGGGTTAGGGATTTCTACCAGCTTCTTCCCAGAGAGATGTTTACAAACTTATTCTGCGCAGCTGCGAGAATTGTAGCGATGTTTGGGAGTACGTACGTTTGCGAACAGAATGACCAACAAAACAGCATTACGATCAAGACTGACTAATAAGCATCTGATAGCAACCTTCGGCTTGCCACTACACGCAACTTCAGGCCTAACGTCGATGGTCTGATCTCTGCCAAACGCTCTCAGCTGAGTGGACAGAAACATGAGTGACGAGCCATCTGCAGTAGGCCTAGAAATTTTAGTTGTTGTTTTTTGGGGAACTACAGTTTCTGCTTTTTAATAAGTGACGGAGACAACGTCAACTTATTTTAGTAAACTAAACTGCCTGTGCATATAATAAACAACATATATGTAATTTATAATTATAAAAACTTTAGCATTTAACTGCAGTGACAGTAGTGTTTGTAAAATTTAATGAAAAAACATTCTCTTTTTGTGGTGCGGCCCGCTGAATGGTTGTTACTTTCCACGGTGGTCCACATGCTGAAATGAGTTTGAGACCCCTGCGTTAGACGTTGTGATCCATGGGGCAGATGATGTACATTTTATCCGTGTATGTGACCAGCACAGCGAACAACCTTACCTTTCCCTCATATAAAACAATATTTTAATTATTTTTACATTACTCACTCTGTTTCTTGTGTTGACTTGTAAGAGTCTAGATTTAACAATAGAACTGAGGGCGTAGCACTCGACCTTTCCACGAGACTCATACAGCCACCACCTTCTGTCCAGCAGATTGACAGTACATGGACACTTGAAGAGCTGTTCGATATCTGATTTGTATTTGGGGTTAGTCAGCAGTTCTGCATGGCCGCACGTGTATCTCTGACATTTCTGAGTGGAACTGGTCAGCCTGGAGACCTCGTATGTCCACGTTCCGATCATACCTAAGGATATCAATAAAAACTCTGTGGTCGTACATTAAATTTAAGAACACTGAAACAACAAGAAAAGGCCAATAAAAAGAGAAGATAATTAAGCACATAATGATAATCAAACTAAAGCAACCATTCTAGATAAAGTATTTGCATCAGCAATTTCAGTCCCAAGACAAAAAAGACATATGGCTCAATTTCAACCAATGCGAAAACGTAGAAGATTTAGATATACGAATAAAAGATCCAGAAAATTTAAATCAACATAAAGTCAAATAAAACATTCAGTGTTAGACTGGCTATATGGGCATTTGGGCTGAATGCTAGGTAGGCAGTTACTAGGGGTGCACCGGATAGTACTTTTTGATATCCGGCCGGAGCCGGATATGACCGGATAGTAAAATTTGATATTCGGCCGGTGCCGGAGCCGGAGACGAATACCTAAGTGTTTTGTAAATAGCTTGTATTGCTGAGCATTTTACGAAACTGTTAAATAACATACCTATATTTGTTGGTATTATTTTTTTTCCTTTTATATACCTTATTGTTTTAAACTCTTTTGCTGATTGATTTATTAAAGATTAACAGTATTTATAAACATAAATTAATCTGTGTAGCATGAGCGTGTCTGTGTGTATGTACGAGGCCACCAACTATAAAGGCTGTGTGTTGGAGGGTCAATGTAAAATATGTTAGTATATATTTAACTAGTTACTAATGTAAATCTCTCATCTGGCTTGTATGGTGGTTGGATGTATGTGTTCAATAATTTCTGACCAACAACTGGTCATCAGACTTGTAATTTTAAGTCCAAAGACTGCTTCTGGTTCTGGCTTCAAGGGCTTAATACTGATAGCTGTTAGTCAATAGTTGGAATCTGAAGCGTAGTAGGTCATATATTTATTAATCCATTTGCGGAAAACGATATTTTATTAACAGCTGGAACATCTATTATACCTACTCATAGCCTGAGCTTTAAATGTTGCGAAGCATAGATTTAATTGTAGTCTGTAGGCCTATTATTGTTATCAATGTTTAGATCTACTGTTATATAGATCTAAGAGAATTAGGAAAACCAACTATAAAAGAAACAAAATCACCTACACCCTCCCTACCAAAAAAACATAAATAGACTTTGTGTTCGACTGATTGTAACAACCTGATCAGATAGACGTAGTGAGCCTACACATGTAGTCCTAGTGTAGTGTGTATAGTTGATGGTGTTGACCTTCACGCGTTTTTTTTCCTTGGGCATACGCAATAGTGTTTAGTGTGCAGGTAAAACAAGATACCATTATCAGTCAAGCATATAGATAAATTATCTCTGTACCTTAGTTACAGAGGTCAAGTGTTTCTTAACATTCCAGCATATTTTTCTTTGTTCGCTAGATCTAATTGTGGTGCTTTAGATCAATTTATTTTTTGCGATGTTAAATTTAACTGTAAGGTTTTCCTTTATATATTAAGTCAATAGAATTAAACAATGAAATTAGTTTTCTTTCTAAAGGTTTTAATACAAGGGGAAAAATACATACACGCACACATGCACATATTTGTTTTATTTTATTGTGCAACGAACGTGTGTTCAGCGCCCTTAATGACATTTCTCTCCAAGTAAACAAACATAGTGTCACCATCTAGTGACTCTAGAGACAGTCTCAATATGTCTTAACAATTTGCGTTAATCCATGCTGGCTTAAGAATGGTCAATGTCTATATTCTCTATCAATACATTGTCATGGATTAAACAAATAAGAAGTTGGGGGTGTTGAGTCTCTTGAGCCCTCCCTTTAAAGATACCCTTGGTCAGTGTCTGTTTGGCTTGTAGTCCTGACTCATACGTGAGACTTAACTCAAAGTAAACAAACTTATTACCCGTCCAATAGTATAAAAGGTGTGGTTTGCGGTCCAGACCCTTGATTGACAACCTATCTCATAATAAACTAACTCATACCAAATTAACCTTATAGAGATTTGGCTTGTAGTCCCACCTCTAATAAAAATTCTAATCCAAGTAAACAAACTCAGTTGCCTCATAAAATGTGACCTCTAGACAGTGTCGACACGTTGACATCTGGCTTAATGTGGTCAGCTGCCTATTTGTGAACTCAATGTTATGGACTAAACAAACAAAAGGAGGTGGGGGTAGCTCATCTCTACCTCTGGAGATATACCCGCACATCTAGACAGATTATCAGCGTGACGTAGTTAAGGAATATGACATGTTTACTAGACCACTCAAAGGTCAAGACAAGCCAGTACGAATACGAATTTATAATGTAAAGTCTAGTCCTCCCCCTCCCCCAATAACAAACCTAGTTCCCTCGTGTGACCTCTTGAGAGTGCTTACGTCCATCGTATCTGACTTGGGGGTCACCTGTCAATCAATGAACTCAATGTGATGGGCTAAACAAATAAAAGGGGGAGGGAATTGTTCATCTAGAAATATACCTGGTTACCTTAGAGGTGTGGCTCTTGTAGTCCAGCCCCCCCCCCCAATAAAGATTAACTACTAAGTAAACAAACTCAGTTCCCTCGAAAGGTGTGACCACTAGAGAGTGTCTATACGCTGACATTAAACCTACGTCCATCGTATTTAACTTGTGGTTACCTGCCTATAAAAAACTCAATGTGATGGACTAAACAAATAAAAGGGAGTTGTTCACCTCTACCTCTGGAGATATACCCGCACAGCTAGACAGACGTCTGGTCAGCATGACGTAGTCAAGGAATGTAACATTTTACATGTTAACTAACTTACTCAAAGGTCAAGACAAATTGAAAAAAGTGCCAGCCATTGCATCTCTGTATGTAAAGCGCATTTATGATGTAAAGTTTCATCTCTATTTATATTAAGTTATTAACATGCCTTGTCTTTATAATAAACGATGTTTGGTGCATATTTATAATGGCTCTATTTTTAAGCACATTATTTTGTTTTCATAAAAACATTAATACATTCTATAACAGACAGTAATGGAACGAGGTCCACTTTATGCATATTAAATAGATGTATTTTTACTATCCGGTTTACTATCCGGTAGTGATATCCAACCGGAGCCGGATAGCACCGGATAGTAAAAAATGCCGGATATTCGCCAGAAGCCGGAGCCGGAGGGACTATCCGGTGCACCCCTAGCAGTTACCCTATTGGCCAATGAAGATGTCCAAATTACCATTACAGATAACAGTAAGTCGCGTAAAAGTGATTGTCCCTCTCTCTAACTTTTAAAGAATATTTTTACAGACTTTATTGTTTAAACCAGCCACATGTTTCAAAATAACGAAATCGCATTACCCTTTTACAGTGCTGCTGAGAGTTTCAATCCAAACCATTAACAAACCACATATTTTAATATTTCTTATAGTCCTATAAAAGTCAGGTAAGTTAGTGTCATATAGATAAATCTTTGACATGACTCAGAGTTTATAAATCAGTACTTAATATCTTATATAGTATTGTATAGTTACAATGTTACCGCAACTGACCCATAGATGCATTCAGACAAATGTGCATCATATTACTGGATCGGTCTCTTCCAGGATTAACCCTCTGTTGATATCATCTACAAACACAATTTTTATCTAAAACAGTCAAACATGTCATCACGCAGAGATTGAAACAGATGCTAATTGGTGGAATAGAAAAATGGAGAGACAAAAAGCAAAAAACTTTGCTGGAATATTCTGCTAGAATTTCTTCTGCATTAAAATAACTCTGCTCCTCGCCCATTCAATAGAAACGATTAAATGAACTTGTTAAACCTCTTCATAAAGGTACATTCACAAGTTATAGCCACTGTTAGACACTTAGTTTAGTTTAGGAACGCACTATAATAGACTGACTTTGAACGCGACATTTTCTAGTGACGTCATAGGCATTGGGTTAGAGATAAGTACCGTAGACTTTTAGGACAGTTACTGCTAGACTCTTGAAGGGATAATATCGTTTTAGTGACTTACTCGGCTGAGGCCCATTCTGCATTAAAATTCGTTATTCTAATTTCATCTCGAGTGAACTTAGTTACTGTGCATTGATCCTGCTGGTTATTGTACATTGTCTGGTAGCGAAGTATGTGTTACTAATAGGACTCGCATCAGTAATAAAACTTACAAGATACTCAAGCATCTAGGATTATCAAGGTACTTTAGAAATACATTAAGTACAACTTATACACATACATCCGTTTCACCACATTAGTCTACGAAGAAACACACTCATTATCTTCTAACCCCCCCCCCCCCCCCCCCCCGAAACAAAAAATTGCAGGTCAAATATCAAATTTATTTACAATATAGTGCACGGTACTCCAAAAGCGCAAACAGGTAAATTCTCGTCTAACTTGGCTCCACACTTTCATGGAGGACCACAAAATACTGGACACCAGGTGGGAAGAGGTTTCAGACATTGCTATTCACATATCTTTGTGGAGACAGCTTGCCATCCAATGCGCCAAACGGCGCAGGAGGATCTAAGTTTGAAGACCTAAAGTAAGTACATCCAACAATAATTTTGTGTACAATTTTATTAGCTATTTCTTCTCTAAAATAAATTGTTTAGAGCCCTGTGCGAGGTTTCCACCAGTCGGAGGCCCTAAGCCTGTTTAGCCTACGCCTAAGTCCGGCCATGTTTCGGGCAGGATGAACCTTGACTCCCCCATAATTACATATACACAGGCTAGGCATTATAAGTCAATGCCTGTAGATGTTGTACCTGTACTAGTGACGCGGGTCAAGGTAGCCTTGTGTGTGATGCAGGTGATCGCATACTGAGAAAAGATTATTGTATTGGTCCCAACAAATGGAAATAAATTACACTTGTTTACTTCAGCATTTAGTACTATAAATATAAAGTTCAGCATGACACCGGGCCTCTTTATATTGGCCACTAAATATAACAGAATCACTGATGCAAACACAACCAACTTACAAATAACAAAAATAAAATACAGACACACACACGCAACCAGCACTTGTCGGTGACGACGAATGACCTTGAAACACCCTGACTGACAATTGTGTGAATGTTTTAAATTTTCTTTTTAAGTATAAATATATTTTCGCTGAAATGGATATAGGAATTGTCGGTTGAGGTATGTTCAATTATGTCCTGTCAGTTGTTTACAAAAATGTCCCAATTCGTCTGCTCGTGAAAACATTGTTGCTTTAGTATAGATTCTCCAAACCAGAACGGTTTGTATTTAACCTTGGTTTGACCAATAATAGAATATGCTTAATCTGTTTGAGACATCTGTAACTCAACAAAACAAAGCAACTAGAACAGACGCAAAAAAGAGCTGTGAGATTTATAAGAAAAGAACATGTACGTTTGACTATAGTAACACATTGAATAAAATCACTAAGGACACTACGGGACAGAAGACTAACAAGAAAAATAAATAACAAGATTACAAAGACAGTTTGTGTGGAAACACAAACTCAAAATCGGCCCGCGAAGTGGTCCACCCAGGCAGGCTTAAATATTTTCAGAAAGAACATCCAAATGAAATTATATCAAAGACGAGAGATAAGAATGGAGAAAGAAGGTTGACAGATCTTGTGTAGTGCCCCAACGGTACAGCAGATCAAAGGATAGGTGCAAGTGAATGCAAAGTTAGATGTGAACCTGGCCTAACTAGTTCCCCTTTCAGACCTTGTGGTCTATAGGGCATATGATGTAAAGTTCATCTGTACGGTTAACGAGGGTGTCATGTAGCCATCACAACGAAAGACCGCGTTTACTTTTCCCCAACTAATATCAGGTACCCATTGGAGCTGGGTGGACTCAGGCGCCAAGGGATTCCGAAGTTGAAAATCCCAGTCTTCTCCAGGATTCGAACCCGGGGCCGCCGGTTCGGAAGCCAAGCGCTTTACCGCTCAGCTACCGCGCCTCTCCAGGACTATCTGAAGTCTTACAATTGATGAAATTGTTTCGAAAAGGCTTAATCTCTTATTTGAATGCTCAAAAAATCTGACTATGCCTGTGCAATACAAAAAATAAGGAAACGAAAATGAAGTTTACAAGATCACTATTCGTTTTAATTTAGGTCTAGCTTAAAATGCATACTAATTAGCTTTTTCTCTTTAAAAAACTGCTTGCATAACTGATTTTAAAAATTAGATTTTTCTCTTTCAGAAAAAAAAAGTAGACGTTGCATCAGAACTTTGAATGGTCTAAAATATTGTGAAGTCGGATTTTCAATATCTTTTCTAGTTTACGAGATCTAAACGCGACGGACGGACAGTCGGACAGACATTTTGCACAAAACTAATAGCGTCTTTTCCCCTTTCTGGGGCCGCTAAAAAATACTTTTTTATAACAAAGTTTATATGAGATGTAATTGTATCAATTAGTTTGGATTAGTCAAGTAATTAAATTTGTAATAGATCTAGACTAAAAATGATAAATCTGTGCTATTATTAATATTTTTACCACTGGGTTTTTGTTTAGCGCGATCGCATGCTTTAAGCTTTCTAAATGCGCTATGATACTATTACTTGTCTGGACCAGTTGGGAAACCAGTTACTTGATTGCTTTCTAAATGCGCTATGATACTATTACTTGTCTGGACCAGTTGGGAAACCAGTTACTTGATTGCTTTCTAAATGCGCTATGATACTATTACTTGTCTGGACCAGTTGGGAAACCAGTTACTTGATCGCTTTCTAAATGCGCTATGATACTATTACTTGTCTGGACCAGTTGGGAAACCAGTTACTTGATTGCTTTCTAAATGCGCTATGATACTATTACTTGTCTGGACCAGTTGGGAAACCAGTTACTTGATTGCTTTCTAAATGCGCTATGATACTATTACTTGTCTGGACCAGTTGGGAAACCAGTTACTTGATCGCTTTCTAAATGCGCTATGATACTATTACTTGTCTGGACTAGTTGGGAAACCAGTTACTTGATCGCTTTTTAAATGCGGTGACCGGTCTTTTTATCCCCGGTCACTTCATCCCCGGTCATTGCATACCCAATTATTTTTTTTTCTTAATCATTGTGTAATTGTGCAGTTAAGACTTTGCCTTTAAGCCCCCGTTTCATCCAATGTATAAATATGTTTATTTAGAATAATTTTTGATATTTTTTGGCCTGTTATTAGAGTGTATATAGTGTTCCCCCTACTCTCTTCATACTTGTTGAGAAATGAAAGATTATATTTCAATAAGTAGCTATATTGTAATGCAGAGTTTGTATTTAGTTACTTATTTCTGTTTGTTGTAGGGATGTCAATATTTTCCTGCGCATATTGCGTGATGTAATGATCAAAGTCGTGGTGGAAGTAGGGAAAATCTTTTGAGAGGTGAGAACAATTAGAAAACCTATGACCTTGTCGCTGAGAACTTATCTTCTGAAGACCATCTTTCACATTTCAATTGTCAATCATTTTTTCTTAAATATGAGCGTGTCATTTGAAACTCTGATATCACGTTTTATATAATTTAATAAACGCGAACTTCAAGCAATACGCTAACACTGGCCAAGAAATTACAATTGATGCACAGCATTACGAATCAAAGAATCGTCTACTGTACCTACTAGCAAATAGCCTAACTTATGGATTTCAATTAACAAGCAAAAACAATTTTTACATAATTCTACATCTATAGATATTTTTAAAAATATTTTTATGACATTCTGTTCTATTCTTATTTATTAATGTGTAATTGTTTTTGTCATGTAAATAAAAATAAATAAATAAAATATTGTTAATTTCATACTTTTTACAATTATTATTTGACGGATTAGAGGATGAAATGACCAGCGGATAAAATAACATGGGAATGAAATGACCAGGGGATGAAGTGACCAGGGGATGAATTGACCGGGGGAATGAAGTGACCAGGGGATGAAGTGACCGGGAACCTTATATGCATTAAAAAATGTGTTCACTATGTTTTTGTGTGTGTTTGGGGGGGGGGGGGGAGAAATAATAGTAGTCTTGATAAAAAATATGAAATAAGTTTTGTAAAATATAATCAGATATAGCAAACTTTTATCTTTTTTTTTTTAAGTCAATCTTTTTTCTTAATTTACATTTGTAAAGGATTCTGTATAACGCAAAGATTATGTAATACAGTTTCCTATTGTATCACCTACCAGATCCTACTCCAATCATATGATCAAGGTTATATATCTGATCAACAGTAAGGGCAATGTCAGTGATACCAGAATCTGGTCTGACAAAACCAGCTATGATAATCCTTCCTTCTTTAGGTTGCCATTTCATCTTATCTTGTTGATAGATAAATATCACATACGCAGTCTCTAGGTCTTTAAGATATACAAAAGAAAAAGGGATTACAGTATTAGAACAAATCTTGTTGTTGTTGTTTTATATCACATCAGAACATAGTTAATAAAATATTTACATGACCGAAAATAACAATTTTAGTAATAAAACAGAGTTAATAAGCTTACAAAGACAGTTTGTGTGTAAACACAAACTCAAAATCGGCCCCTGAAGTAGTCCATCCAGGCAGGTAAAAAGGCAGGTTTCATTATTTTCAGAAAGAATATCACAATGATATTTTACCAAAGGCAAATAACAGAGGAATGGAGAAAGAAGGTTTCCAGATCTTGTGTGGTGCCCCAACGGTCCAGCAGACCAAGGGATAGGCGAAAGTGAAGGTAAAGTTAGAAGTAAACCTGGCCTTACTGATGTCATATAATGATTATCTAATTGATCTAATTTTGTAAAGGGTCAATCTCTTATTCAAAGCCTCAAGGAAAAAAAAACATTTCCGTAAAAAAAAAATATTTTTAAATCCTTTAGTTAAGTGTTCAATATTTTACATATGTTACTGCAGCTCACGCGATGAAATAAAAAATCACTTATTAAATGGTGTTTTAAATTAAGTTCCACTTATATGCATACGAAATAGATTGTTCTCTTTAAAAAAAGAAGTAAACTTTTTTTGTTTTTGTAAATATAGTATTTAGTATGCTAGAACTTATTTGACTTAGCAATAAATTAGTAAAAAAAAAATATTTTTTTTTACCCAAATCTAAGACCGTTAGCAAAGATGTGTTTCTATTGGGTCAATAGACATCTCCCTTATTAGATAGATGTCGTGTTCGTTACTAGTAGTAGTGACTTGTTGTAAAAATGGTGTATTTTTATGGAAAGAAAAACACGGATTCTCTGCCACTTACGGATTCTCAAGCATTGTTCTAAAATGGTCAAGATTCAAACCGACCGAGCGTACTTTGAGTTTTACGGTAAACAATACAATCGTAGATAAGTCTGGACTAGCTCAGCAATGAGTTCTAAGACACAGAAATGTTATATCTCTAACCTGTATTTCATAACACATTTTCAAACATGATTCACAGTAATACTATTGTTCAAGTCTTCAGGCTTTAGTTTGAAGTACACACTTCAATACATCACCGCCGCCAACGCGATTCCACCCAATCTTTATTACGTCAAACAAGGTCCAATATGTCTCTTTGTACTAATGTTCTGTTAGACCGTTACTAGTGGACAAAACCTAGTGCGTTACAGGAAGTTTTGTTAAACAAAAGTATCTTATGACGATTAATTTCATCACAAACTTGCATGTGCAACAGTTACCTTGAATTGTTCGTACACTTTAGATTCAATCTGGCCCTCCCCTTGTCAATATAATATTACTTAAAGCTCACAATTTTTACTAGGAGGAAAAGGCGTGCTAGGTGCTAGTCAAATGAATTTGTTAAGATCAAAATGCAGAAAAACATTTGGCCGACCTTACTGGTGAATATGGCGGCGTTTACGGACATTTGTACTGGTTAAGGCATTCGGGCGGCGGCGCGGGTCGCCAACCAATTCTTTTGTCAGTTGGGGTGGGGGGGGGGGGGGGTAACATGGGCAAATTTGAGCAGCATTGATTGTAAACAATTATTTAGTCATGTGTATTGCACGAAATGGGGCACTAATGTTAAATAGTCAATGTTTCACATTTGCGATGTCAAAAATAGATTTCTTACCAGTGAACTGGTAAGTGTAACCAACTCTAACTTTGCTGTGACCACTGATGTACACTAATTGAAAGCTGGTTGTTTCTGCATTAGTAGTGGACTTGAAGGAAGGAAAAACAGAATTAAAATATGTGAGTTTTTAGTTTTAAAACAAACAAACTAAGATTACAAAGAGTGTTAATATAGATCGCAGACATATTTGCGTCAAATGACCCTGTTCTTACTTACCGTGTGCCTACGAGACCAACTAAGCAACTTACCGTGTGCCTACGAGACCAACTAAGCAACTTACCATGTGCCTACGAGACCAACTAAGCAACTTACCGTGTGCCTACGAGACCAACTAAGCAACTTACCGTGTGCCTACGAGACCAACTAAGCAACTTACCGTGTGCCTACGAGACCAACTAAGCAACTTACCGTGTGCCTACGAGACCAACTAAGCAACTTACCGTGTGCCTACGAGACCAACTAAGCAACTTACCGTGTGCCTACGAGACCAACTAAGCAACTTAGCGTGTGCCTACGAGACCAACTAAGCAACTTTTACGATTGGGAACGGCAGCGGTTATTTGTCCACCAAAATGATTTGTTTATTCACAGTATCGTATCGACAGGCTAATATTTATTGGCACAGACTTGTTCTTTATTTTGCTCTAACTTTCAATGTTTAATACTATACATTCCATCTTCCTTTTTTATTCATCCCGATTACTATGGTCTAGAGTCTAGACACTAGACTAGATATAAAACCAAAAGTAATTTATAATACCATAGTGATATTTGTATTAGGTCCTTCGATCTTTAAGTTTTATTTTCTTAGAAAACTATCTAGATCGACATGTATTCTTGTCAAGACTCCTTTCCTCTCTAACATACGTGCTGATTACTAAATGTACCCACGTCATGGGCAATACCACAACGACACATACAACGACAGAATAAAGATTCAGAATGCCAATTCAAAGACATATAACATGTTTATTACATAGTCTGTATCATAATACAGAATCAGTTCAGACAATTGAAATATCCAGTATCAACTAAAAATATAACAGCTTTATATTCCATAGGCTGAATAGTGACAACACAGAAAAATAATTAGAGTCTACACTTCGACTCTATCTATATCCAAAAGTTCAACTCTCCTGGATTAGGAACAAAACCACACTGCCTTATTACGAGTTACATTATATTCAACAAAAACATCTCACTAAGTAAAATAATCCAAAACAATAACAGTTTTGAAGTCAACAACCTGCATTGCCCCCCTTCTCCTCTACAGTAAACAGGAGACCCAGGCTGACCAGAACTCAGTCTAAAACTAACAAGTAAAACATACATTTTTAAACAAAACTTATATTAAATGTAATTTTATCAATTAGTTTGGATTAGTCATGTAATTAGTACTCAAGGGCTCAAGCCTATTCAATAGAACTCAATCAACTTTTTCTTATTCTTCTTATATAATACAGACGTTACTTCAAAAAAGAAGATGATTACGTCCTACGCGTCATGCATTTAGTCATGCATATTAACCAATGACTTAAATTCTGCCAAGTCACTGGTTTTTCTGGCTAGCTCAGGCAACCCATTCCATGCTCTAATAGCACTAGGGAAGAAGGAGTATTTGTACAAATTTGTCCTAGCATATGGGACGAGGAATGTGCCTTTATTTTTGTGTCTTTCAGAGTATTTTATTAAATTTTGTTTTTGTATTTGAAGATTATGGTTCAGTGTTTTATGTATGATTGCTACTTTACTTTTGAGTCTTCTGTCCTGAAGGCTTTCTAAATTTAGTGATTTTACTAATGGTGTTACCCTAGTCAAATGTGAATATTCGTTTGTTATGAATCTCACTGCTCTATTTTGTGTTTGTTCCAGTTTCTTAATGTTTTCTTGAGTTGAGGGGTCCCACACGGTGGATGCATATTCTATTATTGGCCTAACCAAGGTTAAATAACATTTTAGTTTTATGTTCTTATTTGATTTATAGAAATTTCTTTTAATAAACCCTAATGCTTTGTTGGATTTTTTTATAGTTTCATCAATATGTGGATTCCATGACAGTTTTTCATTTATTATAACACCTAGGTATTTTGAGTTTTTAGTCTGTGTTACTGGTTTGCCATGAATAAGATAAGTGGAATTAATTTGTTTTAGTTTTTTTGTTACTCTTAACAACTGACATTTTTCTGGGTGGAAAGACATGCTCCAATTTGATTCCCATTTCTGTAATTCATCTAATTCTCTTTGTAAAATATCTGTGTCTTGTTTTGTTTTTATTGTTCTATATATTATGCAATCGTCTGCAAATAATCTGACTTTTGTTCCTGAACTAATGCAATTTGGTAAATCATTTATGTAAATTAAAAATAGTAGTGGACCCAAGACTGTTCCTTGAGGTACACCTGAGTTTACTGTTATTGGTGTTGATTTAGAGCCATTTATTATTACAGTTTGTTCTCTCCCTATCAGAAAATCTTTAATCCACTGATGCAGTGGACCGTTAATGCCGAAATATTTTAATTTTTTAAGCAAACTATGGTGGTGAACTTTGTCAAAAGCCTTGGAAAAGTCTAGTAAGATAGCATCTATTTGTTCACTATTATCTAAACCTTTTGAGAAATCATCAATTAGTCCTATTAGTTGTGTTTCACATGATCTATATTTCCTAAAGCCATGTTGGTATGGGGTGAGGACATTATGTTTGTCTAAGTGGTTTATGATGTTGCTACATATTATGTGTTCTAGTATTTTACATGTGATGCTGGTAAGTGATACTGGTCTGTAGTTTCCTGGATCAGATTTTTCTCCTTTTTTAAATAGGGGGGTGACATTAGCTTCTTTCCAGTCCTTTGGTACTCTGCCCTGGTTAAGCGATGCCTGAAAGAGTATTTTGAACACTGGGGCTAGCTCATTGCTTAGTTCTTTGAGTAATCTAGCTGGAATACCATCAGGTCCAGACGCTTTATTTGGTTTGGTGTTGGCTAATAGTTTTTTAATTCCATTTTCTTGTACTACTAAATCTTCTATGTTGTCTACTTGGTTCAAATTAAGAAATATGTCTTTGTCTCCTGGGGCTGAGAATGCTGATGCAAAGTATTTGTTTAGGATGTTTGCTTTAGTTTCATTATCATTATGTATTATGTTATGTTCATCTTTTAATGGCGCTATGCCTGTTGTTTCCATTTTCTTAGACTTAATGTATGACCATAGGTTTTTGTTGTTATCTTTAGATATTACATTGTTTATGTATTCACTCTGCAGCTGTCTGCTTACTTTTTGGGTTAGGTGTTTAATTTTTATATACTTTTTGTAAACTCTTTCTGCCTTGGTTTCTTTAAATTTTCTATATAGGTTTTCCTTCTGTTTACAAAGCTTCTTTAGTCTATTATTAAACCAGCATTTATTTATTTTGTTTGATGTGTATTTAGTTGGTATATGATTTTCTATAATGCTTTTAAGATGGTTTTTAATGAAATTCCAGAGGTCATCGACTGGTTGGTTAATGTCTTTTTCTAATAAGAATGTTTGTTGAAAGTTTAATGCAGCTTGGTGTAGTTGTGTTAGGTTACATTTATTCCAGAGTAAGATTTTTCTTTTGGTTTTTGTATTGGCTACTGCTTTTATCTGACTGTGTATTTTTATGATCTCATGGTCTGATAGACCAGGGATAATATCATAATCAACTACTAATCCAGGTCTGTTGGTTAAGAAGAGATCTAATGTGTTGTTTAATCTAGTTGGCTTTTTAATGATTTGATCTAAACTTAGGTTGTGTAAAGTTTCTATGAAAAGCTCATTTATGTCCTTAAGGTTTTGGTGTTTATCTATGGTTAGTGTTTTCCAATTTATATCAGGTAGGTTGAAGTCACCCATAATCCAAAAAACTGCATTTTTATTTGTCTCTTTAAGTGTAGTAATCTGATTACATAGTTCCTGCATGTATTCTAAACTAGAATTTGGTGGTCTGTAAATGCTGCCTATTATAAGGGATGTTGAGGTGGTATTAATTTTACAAAATGTAGATTCTATGTTTTTTGAGTTAGGTAAGGTAATTTCTTCAGCTATAAGAGTGTTTTTTATTGCTAAGAGAACTCCTCCATGATTATCAGCCCTATCTTTTCTAAAAATTTCATAATTACTATTGAAAATTTCTGCATTATAAATTTCAGGATGTAGCCAAGTTTCTGTTCCTGCAATTATGTCTGGTTTCTCACATTCTAATAAAATTTCTAAGTCTGCTGTTTTGTTCCTAATACTTTGAAAATTTATTACTAAGGTTTTAAGGTATTTTGGTATTACTTCTTTAGGAGGTTTGTTTAGTGAGGCTGTTGTATTAATTTTAGTAGATTTAGGTTTAACAGGAGTGGATCTGGCTAGTGGTTGGTGAGTTGGTTTTGGGATGGTGTTTAAGATGTTGTATGGGTTAGAAGTGTCCGCATCAAAGGAATCAAACAGTCCTGATGTAAACTGAGGTAACCCACACGGTACACAGTGCCATGATGCATCTTTGTTGCCTAAGGCATAATACACAGGTGTATTCATATGGAGACATGATGCATGGTACCATTCATCGCAGGTGTCACATTGAATGGCTTTCTGTTTCATGGTGCATACTTTTTTGCAGATGTTGCATCTATCTTTAGATCTAGGCCCTGGATTTGACTCTACATCTCCTGCTATTAATATTAACAGTGAAAGGTATTTATTTCTACTGTGTCTGATTGAGAACTTCCATTTGTGATGGGTAATCTTCTTTAATGTTATTGATGTGTATGTTAGGTTATTTTTGAAGTTGCATTGATCTAAAGTGTGATGATTGATTATGACTGTTGCTTCATTTTTAAGTTTAGTGTTGACTGAGGTAGATCTAGTTCTGTGTTCAGCTAGTGTGTATTTAGTAATTATTAGGATAAATAGCCAGAGCAATTTCATGATGACTGTTGTTGATTTTAGTTTTAAAAGGTCTAGTCTAAAATAGTTTAAGGTTAAAAATGCCTAAGATGGCCTAAGCTAAGTCTAAAGTGATAGCTAATTTACAATGACAATCAAATGGTTTATTCAAAATATAGACCTAGACTAGATCCAGATCTAATTCAAGATCTAGATCTAATTGTAGATCAATATATTTATGTGTTTAACTAACTTTAACTAACTATATAGAGTATTACTATTAGTTTATAATTAGTAGTATTTGTAGATGATTAGTAGATCTAAGGCCTTAATTAAAGTCTAAGTCTAAGACTGACTAGATCTAAAATCTAAGAATATAAAAATACCTAAACTAAGAGTTGTTAATTTGAATTAATTAGTGGAAATAATGCTAAATTAAGTTAAATCTATAATTTAAAGATATTAGTTTATTAGTTGAATAGCTTTTTAAAGGAATTCTATTTGGTTTATATACAACAAAACGAAAATTTAACTCATCTATGATAACTGTAAACAGGGAGCAGCCATCTTGTCAAGAGCGCGTTCCAACATATTTGTCAAGTAAAATTTCTTTTCTTTGTTAGAAAACAAAACTAATTAAATAATTTTGTTATTGCTTCTTGTTTTGTCAGGTACAAAAAAACAAATGTGCAAAATTTCAACTTCATCCGAGATTAGGTGTGGGAGAAATAAAGTGTACAAACATTTGACCAGACAGGCCGGACATTTACCCTTTATGTATTCATTGTCGCCCTTGCAAAATTTACATGTTTTCCTTTGTCTTGGCCCCTAGTCACTTTGTTGATATTCCTTTCTGTATTTTGAGCCTGACTTAGATGTTGAGATTGTTTCAATCAGTTGGTGGGTCCAAACGTTCGTCTCATCCTTCTCTGATATCCTTCATTTGACCTTGTGATCTTTTATCTATCTCCTTCACACGTCTATGTATTTCTGTAGGGTTAGTTTATTGTCTTGACACAGTTTCTTCCTTCTCTGATATCCTTCATTTGACCTTGTGATCTTTTATCTATCTCCTTCACACGTCTATGTATTTCTGTAGGGTTAGTTTATTGTCTTGACACAGTTTCTTCCTTCTCTGATATCCTTCATTTGACCTTGTGATCTTTTATCTATCTCCTACACACACATCTATGTATTTCTGTAGGGTTAGTTTATTGTCTTGACACAGTTTCTTCCTTCTCTGATATCCTTCATTTGACTTTGTGATCTTTTATCTATCTCCTACACACACATCTATGTATTTCTGTAGGGTTAGTTTATTGTCTTGCAACAGTTTCTTCCTTCTCTGATATCCTTCATTTGACTTTGTGATCTTTTATCTATCTCCTACACACATCTATGTATTTCTGTAGGGTTAGTTTATTGTCTTGACACAGTTTCTTCCTTCTCTGATATCCTTCATTTGACTTTGTGATCTTTTATCTATCTCCTACACACATCTATGTATTTCTGTAGGGTTAGTTTATTGTCTTGACACAGTTTCTTCCTTCTCTGATATCCTTCATTTGACTTTGTGATCTTTTATCTATCTCCTACACACACATCTATGTATTTCTGTAGGGTTAGTTTATTGTCTTGCAACAGTTTCTTCCTTCTCTGATATCCTTCATTTGACTTTGTGATCTTTTATCTATCTCCTACACACATCTATGTATTTCTGTAGGGTTAGTTTATTGTCTTGACACAGTTTCTTCCTTCTCTGATATCCTTCATTTGACTTTGTGATCTTTTATCTATCTCCTACACACACATCTATGTATTTCTGTAGGGTTAGTTTATTGTCTTGCAACAGTTTCTTCCTTCTCTGATATCTTTCATTTGACTTTGTGATCTTTTATCTATCTCCTACACACACATCTATGTATTTCTGTAGGGTTAGTTTATTGTCTTGACACAGTTTCTTCCTTCTCTGATATCCTTCATTTGACTTTGTGATCTTTTATCTATCTCCTACACACACATCTAAGTATTTCTGTAGGGTTAGTTTATTGTCTTGCAACAGTTTCTTCCTTCTCTGATATCCTTCATTTGACTTTGTGATCTTTTATCTATCTCCTACACACATCTATGTATTTCTGTAGGGTTAGTTTATTGTCTTGACACAGTTTCTTCCTTCTCTGATATCTTTCATTTGACTTTGTGATCTTTTATCTATCTCCTACACACATCTATGTATTTCTGTAGGGTTAGTTTATTGTCTTGCAACAGTTTCTTCCTTCTCTGATATCTTTCATTTGACTTTGTGATCTTTTATCTATCTCCTACACACATCTATGTATTTCTGTAGGGTTAGTTTATTGTCTTGACACAGTTTCATCCTTCTCTGATATCTTTCATTTGACTTTGTGATCTTTTATCTATCTCCTACACACATCTATGTATTTCTGTAAGGTTAGTTTATTGTCTTGACACAGTTTCTTCCTTCTCTGATATCTTTCATTTGACTTTGTGATCTTTCATCTATCTCCTACACACGTCTATGTATTTCTGTAAGGTTAGTTTATTGTCTTGACACAGTTTCTTCCTTCTCTGATATCCTTCATTTGACTTTGTGATCTTTCATCTATCTCCTACACACGTCTATGTATTTCTGTAAGGTTAGTTTATTGTCTTGACACATTTTCTTCCTTCTCTGATATCCTTCATTTGACTTTGTGATCTTTTATCTATCTCCTACACACATCCATGTATTTCTGTAGGGTTAGTTTATTGTCTTGACACAGTTTCTTCCTTCTCTGATATCCTTCATTTGACTTTGTGATCTTTTATCTATCTCCTACACACACATCTATGTATTTCTGTAGGGTTAGTTTATTGTCTTGCAACAGTTTCATCTTCAAGTGTTCACTTCTAACCCCTAAGATAATTCGGTCCCTAATCAGACTCTCTTCTAGTTTATCAAAATTGCAGCTGCTTGCCAGTTTCTTCAGGGCAGTTATGTACGAGTCAATGTTCTCGTCCTCCTCTTGTCTTCTCGTATTGAAGACATATCTCTCATATGTTTCGTTCGTTCTCCCAACGTAGAACTCTTCAAAACTTCAATATTTTTCCCCTGCCCTTTTCCAAATGAATCAAACACATCTGCTGCCTCACTTCCAATTATGGTCATTAGTGTTGCTACACGTAAATCTTTTGTCTCTGTTGTGAGTTTCGTGGCCTGTACAGAGTTATCCCAATCTCTTCTGAATCTTTTTCAATTGGCCGCCATATTGCCTGTTTGCAATAGAGGTTGCGGTACTGTTAGCAGTTGCCATTTTAGCTACTGATTTCTTATATTTTCTTTAAGCTTCTCTAGGTTATCGTTTACCTTTCTTAAATGTGTACACCGCTGCCACCATGTTACGCTTGGTACTTGAATATAAACAAACTTGAAATAAGAACACTTTCAGATCACAACAAACAACTTTACCCGAGTAGTGTCCCCTATGCATGGGCACAACTCTTCCCACCATATAACATACCATCAATAGAGAGAGATTGATCCCTTAACTATTCTCTTAAGATTAGGTGATTGTAGTTTTGCTTTAGTTTTTTTTTTTATATAGGAGGGGAAAGGGAACGTTTGAACCTGGGTTTTATTTATTTTGGGTAGAAGTTTGAGGTCCGACCCTCCCCCCACTAGCCCTGCTAAGTCCAGTTGGACAAAACATACTGTCACGAGTCGAGACTGTGACCTATTTCGACCAGTTTCTAGAAGCCCTTCTAGAAGCTGACGTATGCTGTTTTTTCCACTTAACCTCTTTCTCTGATTGGATGACCAGGGCTTCTAGAAACTGGTCGAAATAGGTCACAGTCTCGACTCGTGACACATACATACCTAAAACAAAATTATAGATACTAATTAAAATTTTGAGATTTGTATATGAATGAAAAGAGAAAGATAGACTAGCAGAAGGAAAGATATAGACAGCAAATAGTCACAGAATTAAATATTAGAAATATTTTTTTTAAACAGTAAGATTGAGCAAAAATGAAGAAATGACAGAGAGAATGCATTACAGAAAGTAACTTATAAAAGTAACTTATAAAAGTAACTTATTAAAGTAACTTATTAAAGTAACTTATAAAAGTAACTTATAAAAGTAACTTATTAAAGGCTGAGGAAGAGAATGAGAGAGATGAGAAAGAGATAGAGCAAGAGAGAAAACATCTCAGAAAAAGAGAGCGTCGAAGAGAGTCTTTTAGAGAATTAAGAGTGAGAAGAGAGAAGACAAATGAATGTAAAATAAAGAAAAAAAAAAGAGAAAATGGAAAGACAAAAATGTTTAAAGACAAAAAAAATTCTAATTTATATTGTTGTTGTTTTTACCGTGACAGATTCGGGCTGTACATTTATCCATGTTGTGACTAAAACTCTATTCACATCAAAATCTGTCAAGCTGTAAAATGATTTGATGTCCGCGGCGGCTCTCTCCATGACCACAGCCTTGAAGGGGGACGAAGAACTGTTCCGTGGGGTCTTAAAAGTGGCCTCATCACATTTCTCATAGAGATTGTAGTAAACAGATCCTGTAGTGGCGTCCATTTTTGACCAGAAAGGAGCAATGATATAGTTGTCCTGGGAGAGTGTGAGCTTGAAATCTGGATCTCTGGACAGTGCGGAGGTTGAGAAACTTATGACTCCATTACCGAAAATCTGCCCAATAAGCCAATCCAAAATCATTAAACTCTGTAGAACTAAGTTAACCTTAAAAATAGTGAGTAGTTGTTTTAATTATTCTATTAATGCTATCATTATACGTAGCGTTGACTAAAAAATGAAACGGCGTGTTTACGACCTCTATTAACAGGTGGACCTCATTTCTTTGACTTTTGTTTTTGGCCGTGGTGTTAGAGCACCCAATGTATTCTTTAATTAATTATAAGGGAAACTAATTTAGACTTATTGCTATAGTTTGCGGCTTTCTTCTTGTGGGTGTGATAGTTATTTCTGGTAGTGTCCTTTTCGTTCCAATGCTCGTTAGCATAATAATAATAAAAGCTTTAAGAATTATTTGAAATAAACTCAATATTTTTAGCTTCTGCTTAGTAAACTAATAAAAAAACATGGTGTGTATGTAAATTAGTGAATTTAATATAAGTCAATAAATGAAATTCAAACTATGACCTGGATGGCAAGAAATATAATTTAAAATGTACTTACAAAGGGCTCTTTCCATAATCTGTTTCCAAACGGAGTGAATTCACTAAAAGTGACTTTGCTAAAGTACATCCCATTAGAACTTTTATTGGCAGGATTGATCAAAATGTCAGAAGAAGACAGACCGTGGCTATAGAATGGCACTAAAAGATCACAACAATAAAAAAAAAGGTTACAAAGACAGTTTGTGTGGAAAAACAAACTAAAAATCGACCCCCGAAGTGGTCTACCTAGAGTCTTCACCAGGATTTGAACACGGGACTTCTGGTTCCAAGTGCTTTACCACTCAGCCACAGCATCTCCATATATTCATTTAGCGTAATTTAGCGTAGCGTAATTTTTTTTAATTTTTATTTTTTTGAAAATCACGATCCCATTTCTCAGACTAAATAATCTATTTGAAGTATTTAAAAAGTTATAGATATTTGTACATATTTGTACACAATATGAGCTTGATGCGTATTTATTCTATCTTCTCGAACTTGATTTGTAACAAACAAAATCTAATAATTTTTTTTAATTAAGTGCATATTAAGTGTATCAAGTAGTTTGGATCAGTCATGTAATAAGATTAGTAATAGATATAGACTAACAATAATAAATCACTGCGATTAGAAATTTTTTTTTTTACTAATCGCTTTTGTTAAGCGCAATTTCAAGCTTTTAGCTTTCTCAATACGCTATGATCCTATCACTTGTCTGGACGAGTCAATACGCTATGATCCTATCACTTGTCTGGACGAGTCAATACGCTATGATCCTATCACTTGTCTGGACCAGTCAATACGCTATGATCCTATCACTTGTCTGGACGAGTCAATACGCTATGATCCTATCACTTGTCTGGACGAGTCAATACGCTATGATCCTATCACTTGTCTGGACCAGTCAATACGCTATGATCCTATCACTTGTCTGGACCAGTCAATACGCTATGATCCTTTCACTTGTCTGGACCAGTCAATACGCTATGATCCTATCACTTGTCTGGACCAGTCAATACGCTATGATCCTATCACTTGTCTGGACCAGTCAATACGCTATGATCCTATCACTTGTCTGGACCAGTCAATACGCTATGATCATATCACTTGTCTGGACTAGTCAATACGCTATGATCCTATCACTTGTCTGGACCAGTCAATACGCTATGATCCTATCACTTGTCTGGACCAGTCAATACGCTATGATCCTATCACTTGTCTGGACCAGTCAATACGCTATGATCCTATCACTTGTCTAGACCAGTCAATACGCTATGATCCTATCACTTGTCTAGACCAGTCAATACGCTATGATCCTATCACTCGTCTGGACCAGTCAATACGCTATGATCCTATCACTTGTCTGGACCAGTCAATACACTATGATCCTATCACTTGTCTGGACCAGTCAATACGCTATGATCCTATCACTTGTCTGGACCAGTCAATACGCTATGATCCTATCACTTGTCTGGACGAGTCAATACGCTATGATCCAATCACTTGTCTGGACTAGTCAATACGCTATGATCCTATCACTTGTCTGGACGAGTCAATACGCTATGATCCTATCACTTGTCTGGACCAGTCAATACGCTATGATCCTATCACTTGTCTGGACGAGTCAATACGCTATGATCCTATCACTTGTCTGGACGAGTCAATACGCTATGATCCTATCACTTGTCTGGACCAGTCAATACGCTATGATCCTATCACTTGTCTGGACCAGTCAATACGCTATGATCCTTTCACTTGTCTGGACCAGTCAATACGCTATGATCCTATCACTTGTCTGGACCAGTCAATACGCTATGATCCTATCACTTGTCTGGACCAGTCAATACGCTATGATCCTATCACTTGTCTGGACCAGTCAATACGCTATGATCATATCACTTGTCTGGACTAGTCAATACGCTATGATCCTATCACTTGTCTAGACCAGTCAATACGCTATGATCCTATCACTTGTCTGGACCAGTCAATACGCTATGATCCTATCACTTGTCTGGACCAGTCAATACGCTATGATCCTATCACTTGTCTGGACCAGTCAATACGCTTTGATCCTATCACTTGTCTAGACCAGTCAATACGCTATGATCCTATCACTTGTCTGGACCAGTCAATACGCTATGATCCTATCACTTGTCTGGACCAGTCAATACGCTATGATCCTATCACTTGTCTGGACCAGTCAATACGCTATGATCCTATCACTTGTCTGGACCAGTCAATACGCTATGATCCTATCACTTGTCTGGACGAGTCAATACGCTATGATCCAATCACTTGTCTGGACGAGTCAATACGCTATGATCCTATCACTTGTCTGGACGAGTCAATACGCTATGATCCTATCACTTGTCTGGACGAGTCAATACGCTATGATCCTATCACTTGTCTGGACGAGTCAATACGCTATGATCCTATCACTTGTCTGGCTTAACTAGTACCACAAAGAAAACAAAAGTTATGGGACCACCTGCTACAGCACCACCCTCGATCCTCATAGACGATAACAAGTTGGATGCCGTAAATCTGGGGTCCACAATTTAAGATGAAATGTTTCTAGAAGACGAAGGCTGCCTCGACCTTCGCTACACACAAAACAAAATTAATTTGGGCCTTCTGAAAATGCATTTTTTTCCTCTCTAGGCCTGAAACTGATGAAAAGGATGAAAAAAATGGCAACATTAACCAAAGGTGTTAGACATAGAATTCACAAGCTGAAAAGTGTGTGGCGAAAGGTCGATCACTCGGAGGATGCTAACAAAGTTCAAGGTTTTTATAGTAAAACAAAAAGGGGTAGAAAAGTGTGAACGGGTGCGGGGGGGGGGGGGGGAGAAGGGGTGGGTACGGTTGAAAAGTAGCATACGGTTTATTTGTATGTGCGTATGTTTGTCGGGTAGGGCTTTATAAATGGGGTCTTTCCAAATCAAGTCAAATGTCTATGTCGGAGAAATTACAACTCGCAGGGTAAAATAAAAATTAAAAATGTAGGTTCACGAATGAGAGTGACAGACAGAGAGAAAGAGAGAGAGAGAGAGAGAGTGTGTGTGATAGTAAGTGTATGTGTTTTGAGTGGCTGGTAGTGCAGTGTGTGTGCCTGTGTATGAAATGACCAGTGAACCTGGTTAAAGAGTACATGGTTGAATGAACAGCAGTGTGTCAGGACTGTGTGTAAAAGGAAGTCAGTTTAGAGAACAAGTGGCTGGAGTACAGAGCATAAATAGAGACTAATAAAATCATTGTGTTTATTGAAGCTCATGTTGCTTTAGTGAGTCTATTACAAGAGAGAGAGAGAGAGAGAGACAGAGAGACAGAGAGAGAGAAGGAAAGATAAAGAGAGAACATAATTCACGTGCTAAAAAGTATGCTAGGAGAGTCCTTCAAATGTAGCTCGTTTATTACAATGTCAACAATAGAAATGGAAGGGTACGTAACGGACGTAACAATGCGAAGCCAGAGAATAAATCAACGGGCGTAGCCACCGGGGGGTGTACTGCTTGTACATACGAACAAATCACACTTCATCTGGTTTTTTTACAGAGCGAGTTATGGATTGCTCAGTTTACGACAGTGAAAACAAAAGATAATCTAAATATATGTAAAATGTTTTTGTAAAATGTTTTACATGTTTTCGGATGTTCCTTCAGAGTTGAAGATAGTTTACTTCCTAGTCCAAACCTTCCGCAGGACGATGGGAGCGGGCAGGGTTTGAACCCTCGACCGTCGATAAATCCGAACGACAGTCCAACGCGCAAACCGCACGACCAGGCATTACATTTTTCTAAGAGTTTAAACTAATACTGACCAACACATTTGAATTTATCTACTCCAAGGACCAAGTTATCTGGACAAAAACATGCTTCTTTTCCTACACTGTTGATGTAACATGTATGGGAACACTTGGCGGCGTTTCTTACACAGTTGTTTAGAACTAAATTGAGAACAAAAAATGTATATTCAAGAATTATGCACAACATGACTACTAACATAATTATCATCATCAAATTTAATAACAAATATTAGATTTCAAAATCTAGTTTATTCTGTCAATACTAATATATCAATGTTTTTGTAAAATTTATAATACATTTCTTTTAAATTCTAACCTTGACATTGGCCTGAAGTATTGCGAGCATAAGGAGGTCGACATGTACAGATATAGCTTCCTGCTGTGTTCGTACAATCAGAGTTAGCTGGACAAACGGACACTTCGTTTTTAGCCAGACACTCGTTTTTATCTTCTGCACAGCTTGAGCCTGTCCATCCAGACTTACAGAAACAGACGCCACTAGTTCTGTCACAGTCGTCAGTGTTGGTCTGGTTACAGTTGCAAGTTTGAGAACATCCGGTGCCATAAGTAAAATTGGAACAAGCTGAACATTTGAAGTAAAGACAAAGAAACAATCAACATAGCTGTGACGTGCGCAGCAGAGTGTGAATGTGGAATGGTGCGAATGTGTGTTGAAAGGGAGAGAAGATGTCGTCCGAAAATGAAGTAATTTAATCAAAGTTATTATTAACACATTATTAATTGTAACTCAGGATTAAAGCCATCATGATCTACCATATATGAGTCTATTATTGTATCATTAAAAGTCTCATCTGTATGTAACAATAGCAATGCACTAGGTCGGTATTTTGGGGGCTTAAATGTAGACTTGTTCTTCTGAATAAAGTAACTTTGTACATGATTTCGACTGGATAACAATAAGTTTGTTTTTTTTAAAGTTCAACAAATATTTTTATATGTATTAAAATTTAACATTTTAATTTGATAATTCAAACTATCCCGTATGTCTGTGTGTATACCTAGAATTATATATTTATCTACAATATACCATTTTTGTTCCAGATCACTCATAGTAATTAGAATCACTAATTCTCACACCTGCCGAGGACGATAAAATACGAAAATTTAATATATTTCTTCTGAACTGAAGCCTAGGACAACTTATTCGCAATTTCTACCAACTATGTATTTGAAAGCCAACATTTTATTTTTTTTTAAATACAAAACAATCATTTCTTCTTCTTAAGCACTTATGAACACTGTACAATTTGTTATATACATATGTATATTTCTTCACAGATCTAGATCTTTAATGGAATTTTTCTTTAGATGTTAGGTGTAGGTATTGACCACATTTTTGTATGCTTGCGAGTCTTGGACGCTGACTGCAGAGCTAGATAGGAGGATCCTAGCAATGGAATTGAGATGCTACAGAAGGATCCTAGGTATCACCTTCAAAGACCGCATCACAAACCAAGAGATTAGAGACAGGGTTACTGCAGCGATGGGACCCCGTGATGACCTGCTAACTATTGTAAAGAAGCACATGCTTAAAATATATGGCCATATTACAAGATCCACGGGGCTCGCTAAGACCTTCCCTCAGGAAACAGTACCAGAAAAAAGAAGAAGAGGCAGACAGAGAAAGCGATGGGAGTACAACATAAAAGAATGGACGGGCCTACCATTGATAGAGGTTTTAAACAGGGCAAAAGACAGGGAGGAATGGAGAAAGACGGTGGACGAGTCTTGCTTGATGCCCCAACGGTCCAACAGACTAAGGGATAGGTCAAGGTAAAAGGTAAAATTGTCAGAGTGAATGTGAGGGATTATCCTTAATTCATTGTGATTATGTTCTTATATCTTTATGAAAGCGGCTGTGTGTGGAGCAATCTTAAAGAGACTACATCTAGATCTACAAGTAGTCCTCTATTGTAAAGCAAAAATTCAAAGTAGTAGGATATAGTATGAAAGAGAATTTTTAAAAAGGACTTAGAACTTGAAGGCTAGAAAATTCCGTGGGTGGTGGGGGAGCTTTGTACTGCGGGATGTATTAGTGAGGAGTTTAAAAGTGTTCCGAACAAAATAAACTTGTATACCAATATTTAAACAGTGACGTAGCACGTGTATCAGCTAGTGTATATATATGTATGTATATGTATGTATGTATATATATAGTGTTTTCATGCTAATATGCAGTACTTACTATGCACCAAGAATGAAGCAAGAAAGCCTTTTCTAGCAAAAGAGCCGTAAGTCGTAAATGTCACTCTGATAGAGTTAAAAGTTGACATCAGAAAGTTTGGAACTTTGGTATTACAGTACTGGCCTAAAAGATGTGCTGTTGAAGAAGCTCCATCAAAGACTTGAACAGATTCATAGTTACATTTATTGCTGTTGCCTAGACTGAAATCTAGAAAGCTAAAATGGATGAACAAAGTACATTTAAGAATGATCTCAAAAAAAAAAAAAAAAAAATAGAACACATTGGATCTAAATTTTAAAATCGCTGATATTTTTAGGTAGGGGCCAAAGTGTATTAACCCCTAAGACGCGTGTCATAGTCTATTCTCTGAATATCAGAATTTTATATTATTCGCTCATTGTAAAACAGCTCAGCATTTTAAGGGTTAACGTTCTGTTTAGCTACACATTTTTATAGGTGGGTGTATGGTTTAAAAAAAAAAAGGAATTTATTTCAAAAATAATGAATTGTTTCATTGTGCATACAAAATGTATTCATTAATGGCTTTGTATTACTGCTAAGCTTATCTCAATTTTTGAAATACACAAACAAATTTTCTTTTTTTCTTATATATATATATTTATTTTTATTTTGAATTTTTAGACGCATCTTTCGTGATACATCATGCCATGGTTCAATCTCCTTTGTAGACTTGTGACGAGTAGTGGGATATCTGATAGAAGGTTTGTGAGATGGTTTTATGCGCTTTCCAATCAAATCTTAGAGTCCGAATTCGAACACTTACAAATCTGTTAATGCAATGCGGTTATTTTATTTTTTTTTGTATTAGAACAATTTTTGTTTTGAAAATGATAAACGCAACAAAGTTAACGGAAATGATGGAAGGGAGGTAACCAAGTTAACGGAAGTGGTGGAAGGGAAGTAACCAAGTTAACGGAAGTGGTAGAAGGGAGGTAGCCAAGTTAACGGAAGTGGTGGAAGGGAGGTAGCCAAGTTAACGGAAGTGGTGGAAGGGAAGTAACCAAGTTAACGGAAGTGGTGGAAGGGAGGTAGCCAAGTTAACGGAAGTGATGGAAGGGAGGTAGCCAAGTTAACGGAAGTGGTGGAAGGGAAGTAACCAAGTTAACGGAAGTGGTGGAAGGGAGGTAACCAAGTTAACGGAAATGGTGGAAGGGAGGTAACCAAGTTAACGGAAGTGGTGGAAGGGAGGTAACCAAGTGATATTGAAAGAGTCCCTGGAAGAGAAAGTCTAGTTGCTCAATACAGGCCTGGCGGGGACAGAGGGGGGTGTTTACTAAAACATCTCTAGAGTTGACGGTCCAGTATTACACTTTACTATACGATAATTTGTTATTTCAAGTCTACGTCTTACTTAAGAGATATGATTGTATTAGCCGGACCATAGACTGTCCATGAGCAAGACATCCAGTTAAAATCTGCAAAGCTTCTTGGATAATCAGGACTCGCTATTGTACCATTGGTGGTAGTAAGGGTCACATTACAGTCTGAGAACAAAAACATATATATAAGAAATAATTATAGCAACTATATTATTACTCGACAAACAACAATAGTCTGTACCATGCTCTATTATACTTTACTATACTATCTTATAAATTAAGACTTTACTTCAACAAAGGAGATTATTATTTTCTACGCGTCTGTGGCGTTATACGGTCTTAAGAGTTGATCTTTTCCATTCGCAACTTCTCGAGTGAACAAAGATGACAATATGATACACACAAAAGATGATACACAGCTGCGGTCACAGGTTGGACATTTGTAATCACCAGACGCTCTAGCAGGTTGACCCTTCTTTCTTCTTCTGGTGTGTACGCCATCTGCTATTCAGGACTTTTCTGCCTTCTATTAGATCACCATACAGAATGTCTTGTGGCATACTGTGAACATGTCCTTAGCGTATACCTGTGTCAATCTAGTCATGCATGTTAATCATGCAAGTCGTTGGTTTTTCTGGCTGAAACCGGCAACTCATTCCAGGCTCTAAAAGCAATAAGAAGGAAAGCTTCAAGTTTGTCCTAGCATACTGTAAAGTACTATACTTTACCATAACGATCTTCTTTATCCTAATCAGGCCTTCTGTAAACACTGCTAAACACAACACAGCACATCTAAAACATCAAGAACTTGACAACAAGGCTCTAAATAATCTGGTACTTTAATAATGGTCAAATAAAACAGCCAATATGACACAATTGGCAACACAATCAACTACTACAAAGATAGATTGTATATCACTGTACTCAACTCATAAACTCTACTGTCTCTTCCTGGACTCGTACGTTTCACTGGAAGACTGCACCAGGACCGACTTCATGGTCAACTAACAGTCCCGGTCTCCGGTCTTGAACTGCCGCTTTCTTACATACTGTCCCTGGTCTGCGCAGGCTTATGATCAGATGACCATAACACGGGCGCTATTCACATGCAAAGTTCGTGCCAGTACTGTCCCTTGTCTTTCAATATAGCACGCTAAACTGTATTACTGGCCGGTGTCACATATGTCAGCTGATCACACACAGTTAATCCTTTTGCGTCGCGAATAGGGTTATATCAATACTTTGTAAGCCTACGTGTTGAGATTAATAACTTATAGCACGGTCCAGGTACCTATATGGCAGTGTTCTGCAGGTTTCGCTTGTCTCCGTACAGAGCGAGACCCCCGCATGCAACAGTTCCATCTGTTTCAAGACTAGTCGAATCTTCGATTGTGTTTCTGAGCATCCTGCAGTCGTTGAGGATGTGTACTACAGTCTCGTCTTCCGTGTGACAACGTCAACAATCACTGTTCTCTCGGATCTTAGCGAAGAAGACTCCTATTATACAGTACCCAGTGCAAAAACGCTCTACGATACTTTACTTTATGTCCGAATGGTTTAGTTAATCTAGATATTAAACATGCTTTAATTGAAAACTTTTTTCTAACCAAAATGATAATTCGGCGACAAGACATTTTACTGAATATAAAGATTATCTGACGATAACCATGCCCATTATCTACAATATAAGATTCTTGGCCCTGATCACAGACAATAAAAATCACCAATTCTCCCACTTGCTGTGGACGATAAAATACGAAAATTGAACCTGTTATTACTTTTCGGGTACATAGAACAACTAAGCCATTTTTTACGATCGAAACCCCATTAGTTAAACTTACCAAGCCGGTGGGTAATGTTAGTAGAATTATAGACGTACTTGGGCTAACTTGGATTTCCCTCATGTAATAGTAATGGCCAGTGCTGCTTCATTCTTTATTAAGCTTGATTTAATATATGTATTTTTATTACAAGCTTATATCAACTTGGTCTGGTAAAAAGTTTGTACACGTTATATCTCCCACAACCGATCTCAGATTAAGCAGAAATTTTGTACAATTAGTTCTTATACCTGACTACACAAGAATATTTTTTTTAATTAACTAATTAGTTAATTAACTATTGGTAATAACTTATTTTGTTTGGTACCTCGAACAAGGGAAAGAAAATGTACTTAAATCCTGGTGAACACTGGGAATTTAAATTTCGGAATCTTTTGGACACTAATGAGTCCACCAAGCTCTAATGGGTATCTGAAATGAGTTGGGGAAAAGTAAAGGCGGTTGATCGTTGTGCTGGCCACGTGACATCCTCGTTTACTATGGGCCACAGAAACAAATCATCTTCACATCATTTGCCTTATAGATTGCTAGGACTTAAAGACAAACTTTTAGCAATATAAATAGCTGTAACGCTCGGTGAATACATTTCTTAGACGAGATAAGAAAATCTTTAATATCGGCTCTCTTCATTCTTTTGTTTTGAACCTTATGTGCTCTTTTTAATATGCAGACATTGCAGACGCCTGAAGCATTTAGGAATTATAAAAAAACAGAAAAGTGCATGGAGCAGGGATTCCGCCACGGGTTTCACCGGGGAAGCTTTTATTGCTACCCTTGACCCCATTGCTGGAACGAAGGGGAATCTACACTCTCCACTACTGTCACCAGACATAACATTTGTAGTATACGAAACACAAAGTATTTACAAAATACAATTTAAAATTTAAAAAAAAAAACTTACTAGCATCAATTGACGTTCATTCGTACTTTTGGATTTGAAGCATATTGTAAATGAATGTACAAAATAAACTGGAAAATTGACTTTAAATAACCTGTTGCTGTTTTTATTTTATTACATTCATAGAACCCTTTCGAACACCTTAACTGTGCCTTAGTGACAACTAGAACTTGTTTATTATATCTTCGTTATTTAAGAAATACAATAATTTACACAATCAATAATAACAAAACAAGAAAACAAAAAGGTACCTGAATTGACTCCAGATAGGCAAGTGTAGCTGTCACCATTACTTAAGCATGTAGTGTTTGGAGGACAAGGATTAAGCAGGCAGGGATCAACTCTCTGGGAGCAGTCTATTCCGGTCCAGCCACTGAGACATGAGCACTGACCAGATATGGCGTCGCATGAAGTAGACGTGTTCCGCATGCATGAACAGGAGAGCGAGCAGCCTACACCGTAGGTCCATGGTGCACAGTCTGTAGAGTGGGAATATTTAGTTACATATTAGATAGATAGATAGATAGATAGATAGATAGATAGATAGATAGATAGATAGATAGATAGATAGATAGATAGATAGATAGATAATCTAATATATATAAGTGAAAGTAAGGAGTATGTATGTATGTATGTATGTCCCCCGAAAAAAATCAATAGCTAAATGTATCCCTCATTAAAGAACGAAACTTTTTAACAAATCAGGTAAACAAGTTTTTACAGTATTTTATATGAGATAGGAATATGTTGGCCTAACGGGTAAACCCGTTCTCACCATATATTTTTATTTTCGTTGCGAAAGCAAACAAATTTGAAAGGAACATTCGCCAAGTTTGACATAGATTGAAATCCAATCCTTTAGATTAGAAATACCCAAAGTAATAAACGCAGGCAGCGGGTAATATCCGGCTAGTAAATATATATAAATAAGTAGGCCTAAACCTATATCCTACCTGACTGATTCACTCGTTATCAGTTATCTGACATTGCAATGTTGAAAAAAATAAGAACATTAAACTTATATTACCATTTAATTAAACGATAAACTTTTTAACGGTAGAAGTCAATTTCTGTAAAACAGTGTTTTCTCTGCGCTTCTTCATCACATTCTTTCATTCTTTCTCTATTTGATAAGCAATGCTTGGGTGATTGGCTGCTGGTCATGCGGTATGCGCGCTTGACTGTCGTTCGGTTGTCTCGATGGTCTAGGGTTCGTACCTTGCCCGCTGCCATTTGGTCCCGGGTTTATACCCTGCCCGCTGCCACCCTTGGTCGTCATGCGGGAGGTTTGGACTAGGAAGTAAATTATCTTCAACTCTGAAAGAACGTCCTAAACATGTAAAACATTTTACAAAACAATCAATTGTCGGGTGAACCGATTGTCATGACTGAATCGTATGTGAACCTGTTGTCTGTGAACCATTAGTCAGGAACCGATGATATAACTATCATAATGCCTAAAATAATGAATAATGATTAATTAATTAAGCGTCATTACTCCGAACTCTACGCCACAACAAGCTCAATCTCTTGCCTCAGCCCTTAACGCTATCAACCAATTACCCACAATGAATGAGCTAGATGAAGTACCCACCCTATTAGAACTTAACAAAGCCATAGACAGCATGGCTGCCGGCAAAGTGCCTGGATGTGGCGGTATTCCCCCCGGATCTTCTGAAACAATGCAAAACTCCACTAAGGCAACCTCTACCTGAACTGCTTTGCCAATGTTGTCAAGAAGGTGCTGTGCCACAGGATCTGAGGGATGCAAAGATCATCACCCTGTACAAGAACAAAGGTGATAAAAGCGACTGCAACAACTACAGGGGAATCTCTCTCCTAAGCATTGTAGTGTATGCAAAGTCTTTGCTCGAGTGATACTTCCCAGGCTACAAAAACTTGCTGATAGAGTCTATCCAGAATCACAGTGCGGCTTTCGCTCAGGGAGATCCACAATTGACATGATTTTCTCCATCCGTCAACTTCAGGAAAAGTGCAGAGAGCAAAGAATGCCTTTGTACATCACATTCATTGACCCGACAAAGACCTTTGATCTAGTCAGCAAAGAAGGCCTCTTTAAAATCTTACAGTTAATAGGCTGTCCAAGCTACTAAATATTATTGTCTCTTTCCACCAAAATATGATGGGTACAGTACAGTTCAACGGCGCCTGCTCCGAAAGTTTCAGTCAAAAGAAGTCAAACAAGGATGTGTCCTGGCCCCAACCCTCTTTGGAATACTCTTTTCAATTCTAATCCACCATGCTTTTGAAAAATCCAACGAAGGCATATATCTTTATTCCATTCTCGATGGCAAACTTCTAAATATTGCTAGACTAAGGGCCAAAAATAAAACCAGAACAACCCTCATAAGAGATATGCTCTTCGCGGACGACGCAGCGGTAGTGGCACACTCACAAGAGGAGCTTCAGTCACTAATGTCCTGCTTCTCTAAGGCTTGCAAAGAGTATGGCCTAACCATTAGCACAAAGAAAACTAAATTTATGGGACCACCTGCTACAGCACCACCATCCATCCTCATTGACGATAACAAGCTAGATGTCGTAAACAAATTCTGCTACCATGGATCTACAATTCAAGGCAACCTGTCACTAGAAGAGGAGATAAAAAAAATGCACAGGGAAGGCCGCATCAACCTTCGATAGACTCCGACCAAGAGTTTGGGAAAACCAGAAGCTCACCACAGCGACAAAATGGAGGTCTACAATACATGCGTTCTTTGCACCCTTCTATTTGGCAGCGAGGCGTGGACAACCTACACAAAACAAGAGAGAAAACTAAACTCATTCCACTTGCGCTGCCTTCAAAGGATCTTAAAAATAACACGGAAAGAAAGAGTGTGTAATACTGAGATCCTCTAGTTGGAGAGAGACAGTGACCAAGAAAGCTATAGACCGAGAAAACATGGACCTCGATTCTTGAAGAAAAGCGTGCCACACGGAAAATGGCCAGCTCCTCTACCACCAAAGCGAAAGCCACCTTGACATGCAATATAAGTGGACGGGAATGTCTCTCCAAAATAGGGCTCCACAGCCATATGAAAAAGTGTGCGAGGCCATTGATGATGATAATGATGATGAATTAAGCGTCACTATAATTAAACAAAATAGTTTTGTTTTTAAAATACAAACGTAGCAACACATAAGTAATACCGTTGGTTATTTCGTAAGTAGCTGAAAATCCTTTTCCGGACACTGACTCGTCAGACCTGAACAGTATATACATTTTGCTTTTTGTTACCGCTGTTATAGTTGATACACTGTTGCATACGTGGAGGATTCTCGTTGCGTTGCTGCTGGTACCGTTGTAGACGTCGAGGAAGTCATACAGGCAGTTTTGCGTGGATTCTAGCGCAAGATCCGTCACTCTAATAGAAAAAGAAAAGAGTTTTTTGATGTGATATTTTCAGCCCCTACAAATTAAACTGATTTAATTTTAATCTTTAATTAAGTTAACTGATACTGATATATATAAATATTTATTTATCATCAAGTCTTTTAGAATGAACATTGGGGAGAGCAAAAATGTAGAAGAAGAAATAAAAGAACGGTTCTGGATAGCTCAATTAAAAAGCGATCTAATGAGACACTTTTATCACCATTAAGGACAACAAAGAAATTGACAAAGAGCGGTTCTGGATAGCTAAATTAAAAAGCGATCTAATGAGACACTTTTATCACCATTAAGGACAACAAAGAAATTGACAATTAAATGTATTTTCTTTTATTATAAAAAAAAATGAAGATATAGAATTAAACATCAGAAGTGACTTAATCTGATTAGTTACCGTAATGTTATTATTTGATTTGGCGTTGCTTCAATAGTCCAGGCACAGGTCAAGCTATGGCTATATGCTTCTGTAGGGTAGCCAGGGCTTGTTATAGTTCCGCTTGAAGCCCTTAGTTTACCACCACATAATACTGGGAATGGAATCAAACAATTGACAGTCGTCAACATTTCTAATAATGACAATACTAGTATACACACTGGCTACTTAGGCTTCATGTTTATTTCTGGGGTTTTTTTTTACTGAAACTTTTTTTTTGCTTTTCAATAAAACAATATTTGAACGATCCCACTTACATACGTATCTATTACTTTCACTTGGAACTGCTCTCTCACTCCCCGGTACGTGACGTTTTGGCCGAGACGTTTTGGCGCGACCGTTTAAGCAGAGCCAAGGGTCGTTTTGCCTCGAGAGATTCTGACTAATCACGAAAGGGGAATGGACGCTATTAGTTTTGTGTACATACATATGAATATTAAAAATGTAATAATAATGGCACTAATGAATCTCTGCGTCCTTGTGGTATCAAGTCGTTAGTCGAACAATACAATTGTATCGCTGGAATAGTGTAATGGCTGGAGTTGCTTTTTTTTTTTTTGTAATTGTTGATTTTGTTTGTAGTTCATAGTTTCTGATATTATTTCTGACAAAAATTGAAACCTGCTTTTTTAACTACCTGATCGGACCTTTTCAGGGGCCGATTTAGAGTTTGTGTTTTTACACAAACTGTTTTTGTAACCTTGTTTTAAATCATAGATTCACTTTGTTAACGTTTGTAAAAAATTAATTGCAGTAAAATCAATGTATTCAACTTTTGAATGAATAGGGTCTACGGTCGTGAATATCAGAAGACGTGTAGTCTGTTTAAGATAAATATTTTATAGTCCTCTAGCCAAATTTAATTATTTTCTTTATATTTTGAAAAATTATAACGGTCAAACAGTTTTCCAAATGTGGCCAATAAGCTAGTAATTATTCTCCCAAAGATATAACACCAAAAGTCAAATTTCTAGGAAGATCGTTAGCGTCCTTTTTGAGAACCCTGTCCAGCCATGAGGGTCAAGGTTTTGTTCAGGTTTATTACCCACTCCGAAATGTGTGACTTAATAGAAGTATTGCAAAAATAAGAAGTCAAAATAAAGCTATTTCGATGCAAAAGTCAATTTTTTAATTTATTTTAAAATCCCTTCTTTGCAATTTATAGCAAGTTCAAGGTCATATAATGAATCGAGGCACCTCTTTTTAGTCAAGATGAACGAATTATCTACTCAGAATAACAATTTATTAAACTATGTATTCAGGAATAATAGTTATAATGCAAAAATTCACTACTAACTTTGTAAGACTTTTTGAAGAGTTAATATATTCTGTGGTAGCTCTGTGTCCAGGGGGGGGGGGGGGGGGTAGAGTCTACGGATCATCTAGTGTACTGGGATAGGTAGATTTTAATCTGCTCATCGATAAAAAAAAGAAAAGGCCGCTACCATTATTGACATGGCCGCATCAATATCTCATAATTAAAAAAAAAATGAGCTGGAAAATGAGGTATTTTTAAAATATTATTTTTCGAATATTTATTTTTGGCAACCATTCTCAAAGCCGAAGGTTGAGAAACACTGCTTTTTTTATTCTCATAAAACTGACCTGCGACGTGGCAACCTGTGGACAGCCTATACGTGGCAGCGAGCTATTGGTGTCCATTGCCCACAGGTTGCGACGCTGCAGTTCAGTGCTCAAGCCTTCTATTGCGATTCGTCTCGAAAAAACTGACCTGAAGTGGCTGACGTAGACTGTGCCAGGGTATACGATGTGCACGTTATGACCATAAAGATGGACGTCCATACCCACTGCTTGGATCGATTCATTGTCGTATTAATATCTGTACATTAATATCACTACCTAAATAAATGATTCCAAATATAATATAATTAACTTCGTCAGAACATAAATACAATAAGCTATTTACTACTTTTGGTTGTATATTTAACTCATTGAAATTTTATCATCTCTGCACATTTATGTAGCAACGATAATAGCTGATATCATGGGCGTAGCCGGGGAGAGGGGGGTGGAATTGAGTCACTTATTGTTCGCTTTGATTTTGTTTATTTGAGGTGAGATTTTAAAACTAAACAATCATTTACCCCAGCGCAGACAAAGGGGTTTGAAGTTTAAACCCGCCTACCAGGGTTTTTTTTTGCAGTTAAACCCCACCCTCTTCTATAAAACAAAACAAAAAAAAAATGCAAACGACAATACCCATATTCCAAGAGCATAGCAAAGGAAGATTTTAATTTTAAAATCCCCTCCGAGATTTACGATAAAACCGCCTCTTCAATATAAGACTATTCATACATCAGTCACCAGATTCTATGAGCGTAGCCAAGAGGGGTTTTATCTTTAACCCCCCCCCCCTTAGCGGGTTTGAAGCTAAAAATGACATCTTCAATATAAAAAAAGCAAATTGCACACTCAAAAATCTTTGAGCGTAACCAAGCCCTAGGGGGGGGGTGAGTTTAAACCCTCCTTCTCCAGAGGGCTTTAAAACCTCTCCAGATGGTTTTGAGTTGAAAATCCTGCATGCAGAGAGTTTTGAGGTTGATAACCCCTCTAATCAATTTTATTCTACAGTGCTACTAGTCACCAAATTCTCTGAGCGTAGCTAAGGGGGGTTTGAATTTGTATAAAAAAACTCCCCAACATATGATTTTGACGATAAAACTTCTCTTTTTGATATAAAATCTAAAGCAAACTACAGTTCCCTAGTTCCAAGAGCGTAGCCAAGAGAGGTTACACATTTCTTCCAGTGGTTGGGCTCAATTAATAAAGTGCAGTGAATAGTCATCTGCCAAAATTGTAAAAGACTAAATGTGGCTCAAGAAAGATGGCTAAGACGGATTTTAGGAGTCAATTATAGAGATCGGTTCTCAATCAAGGAAATCCTATACCGAACTGGGAGTCGACCCCTTAATAGGGTTGTGACAGAGCGTCACATGAGGTTTGCGGGACATGTTCTCCGACAAAATGAATTACGACTTGCGATAAAATGGAGGCCATTACAATGAAAGCGCAAACAGTGACATCCTAGTACAACTTTGCGCAACACTTTCATGGAGGTCCTTAGATCAGGTAGGAAGAGGTTTCAGACATTGCAATTGACAGATTTTTGTGGAAGCAGCTTGCCGCCCAATACGCCGATCGACGCGAAAGGGTCTAAGTCAGTAAGAATAGCACCTAAGGTTTTTGAAATAAAACTTATTAATAGCAGGATAATGCACTAAAGATACCTCATAATATGCATTTTGCTGGCTTTCAATACCGGAAATAGTGATTGGCGGTGGGGCTCCGCCCCGCGCTGTGGGATCTCATAGCGCTCCCCCAAAATCCCTTGCTGGCAATGGCGGGGAGTCTACAATTTTTCCGCCGACTCCAGGAACCAGAAAGATCTTATTCTAGGGTACAATAAGCGTTTTTCGAAAGAATGAAAGGTCAGAATGTAATGAAGATTAATTATGAAATCCCCACCCCGAAATAAAATCCTGGCTACGCCCATGCCTGAAATACATTAGAAGTGTGGGACATACATTATAAAAAGTACAATAAAAGATGAAAAAAGATGGGCGTTAGATAATATAACGCTACATTAAAACTCAATATTAAATGAATTACTGGTATTAAACGTAACATTAAACCTACATATTTCATCGATGAGAGATTTAAGAGACACAGAAAGTACAAAATAGTAAATATGTTCTTGCGATCATTTTCCTTGAAAAGTAGATTATTTATTTAATGCAACTAATTTAACATATTCATGAAATTCATGTATTAAAATTGTAAGTATACGTTTGACCATAAGAGTTTTGTTAGATTTCCAAAGGGATTAATATGTTGTTTTTTTAAATCATTGGCTTGAACTATGTCTTAAATTACTTGTACGTACTCATGAAATATACAACGGGTCCTAACTAAGTGACTTATTCACTCAAATAACGTGTTCTCCCCTTTGGACAATAAAAACATACGAAATTTTATACTGCTATTTCTTTCCGTGTATACTGCTTTGAACAGCTAAACACAATGTTAGTTTGCTTATTTGACAAATTGTAAAGGTTCCTTCGATAAAGTCCAGTAAGGAATCAGCCCCGTAGGCACTTTTATCAAATTGATCGTTGGAAAGGCCTTTATCCAACGAACAGGCCAGGACCGCGAGCTCTTCACTCCTAATCCTGCCTGAGTGGCCCAGCAGTGACGGTCATGGACAGAGGAAGGAGACTTGAGAAGTATTACATATAGCCTCCCCCCCCCCAACCCAGTACTGCGTGGGAGGATTGCACAAAGGTTTCTAGTCCGGGACAATTGAGACGACAGTCCAAAGCGTATACCAAACGACCAGTCAACATCCATCTCCTAAAGATACGTTGCTTTTCCAAAACCGATGTTTTCTTTCTTAATGCCTACAATACATTTTAAATGGAAGCAAGTCACATAAAAGACAATACCGCCTTTATACAACTTATAGAGCGATCGTTTTTCTCTTAAAATTAATAAACATTACATTAAAGGTCTCCTTTCTCATCTCAACTCTGTATACTAACCACTGTGCCAGGGAAGCGCTTATGAAAATAGTTGGTTTTATAGTTATCTAATGTTAGTTTCAAACTTTTCTCTCTACAAAGTATAAAGGGGACTAATTCAGCTTATACCACCTTATTAGTCAAGTACAAGTACTTTCCCTTGTTCGGGATACCAAACAAAATAATTAATTACCAATAGTTAATTAACTAATTTTAAAAAAAAATTGATTCGTTTTCTCAGGTAAAAGAAATAATTATGCGAAATTTCAGCTTGATCCTAGTTTGGGTGGGGAAGAAGTAGTGTGTCTACCTGACAGACAGACAGTGTGAGTTGATATAAGCTTTGTAATAATAATTTAACTACATATGCTCTGACATATAGACTATAATCTTACAAACCTAGAAAGAAATCAAAAACTGCATCAGAAAAACAGAAGAAATTTCTATATCCAAAAAATACTATATCTGTTATACAAAGATATCCATTTAGATGTGTGATTCGTAAATCTAAATGTTTCCAAGCAAATTAGATGCGTCTCCCAGGCTCCAATCTTTATAAGTGTATTTTAGCATTTAGCTTCCTGTTGATATTATTTTATGATAGATACAAGTTTCGTAAAAGGATTATTTCAAGACATAAAGTCTTTCTTGGTATATAAATATATCAAAATTGTTTGAGATGTCAAAGCGTAGATCATACTACCACCCCCTGTGGATAACGGATATTCTGTTCAGACTGGGTTAAAAGATATTTAGCGACGATCCGAGCAACACAGGCTAAAGTAACATCCGGGAAGTTTGTGTGTGTATTGGCTTTTTTTCGTTTGACAGGATTTAGAAAATAACATTGAGATATTTATTTTATCAAGAAAGGGAATGAGCAGTTATTATTTTTTGTGGTCCGTCCGTCTGTCACGTTTAGATTACAAAAGTTTGAAAAGAGAAATGCAATGTCATGATATTTTGAGGCTTGTAATGAATTTGTTCATCGACTACATTTTATCTTCTGAAATTGAAACATCTTGTTTTATAAAATAGATACGCAGGCCGTTTTTCATAATTAAAAAAAATTCATCTTTCTTAACAACTATTTACAATCACTAGTTAAAACAACAACAAAAAGGGAGGCTATATTGAGGAAAGGAGGGGGAATTCAATGTCTGTTTTATCATCTTTTATGTTATACGAACTACTAACTATTTATCCAATGTTTTAAAAAGAAACAATGCACTAAGTATATAAAAAGCTAATTTTTAAAATAAAAAAAAAGATTCAATAGTAGATTTGCGAATTGCCTTTCTTTGGCAGGATGATTATGAGATCGGATTTTGCCAATCTCCTGTCTGTCGAATCTTCATGGAAATTTTAATAACGCATCCAGCCTTTAGATGTTTATATGGGATGTTGTTGAATATGGCTAGTTTTCACTTTTTAAAGGATTTCACTGCTGTTTCTACTCTGTGGCATTGTACGTGTCTACGTTACACCTTATTAAACGTTAGCCATTAATATTTGATTGATACAGTGACTTTAAGTAGGTCCTGAGTCCAGATGTATCAAATTAGTTAAGTTCTAATCAGTATTTATTTGTATGAATTTCTTTGATCAGACATTTTTTTTCATTCTGTACTGTAATTCTTCTACTATGTTTTCAGATTGGAAGCTCTGTCATCCCCTGATAAGTGATGAGCGAAAGTTAACTAAAAGTTAGAAAAAAATAATTAAGGCCAAAGTTTAGTTAGAAAAAAAAATGATTAGTTAAAATTGTAGTGTAATTATTTTTTTAGTTACAAACTTAATTTTTAAAAACTTTTAAACATTTTGTAGCTTGTTAAACTCACATCCCTATTTTCTGGTCATGTGATATCAACAACTTTGATTATAAAAAAATGATGCAGCTAACAACTATTTTGTCAGTCTGCATTTGAAAAATTTTGAAGAGGGTTGGTAAAGTATTCAATGTTACACATCTTTTGCCAAAATCTTCAATGCGATATTATGAAAGACTTTGTTATTTATATTAAATAGATCCCTATATATAGATATAGATATATATGTCTAAGGTAGATCCTAATTATCTTCTTTTCTTGGAGTAACGTTTTGATTTCATAAGATATATGATTTATTTAAAGTTAAGTGGTGGTGTTTAATTTCTATTCGTTAATAGTGCGAATCTGATAAGTGTGCCAGTATTTAGTGGTTTTACTTAGAGCATTAGGACAACTAGCTCTGGGTGGGGGGGATTTAATCCACACCCTCCCTGACTATAAAATAAATGTAGGCCTAGTCTACTGTAGTAAGTAGTCGATGCTGACAAGACCACCCCGCGTTTTTTCCTTGAACATTACCCAATAGTAAATGTTGTATGTGGAGTGGTCACATGTGTGATTGACAAATTGACATGGTCAAGCATATACAAGTACATCTACCGTTACACTGAAATAGTTTCACATTTCAATTTTTTTCCCTCTGTTACTAGATCCAAATTTAGTGTAGTTCTCTCATTTGTTATAGGACATTTTTAAAAATGTTTATTGTGAGATTTTCGGTGATATAATAAGTCAATATAATTTTTTTTAGTAAAAGTACCCTTCTTTTCTCAAGTTATTAGGCCAAATTCAAAGACATATTTATTTAGACAACTTTTATTTTTCAAAACATTATTGTGCATTAACGTTTATGTATGGAACATATCTTCCATATACTGATTTTATTATGGAGAAAGATTTCTAGAATGTTAAAAAAAGTAAAAGCCGTAAGTAGACCTACAGTCGGTTAGATTAGCTAGGTCTATATCAAATACCCTGCCCCCCCCCCCCCCCCGCAAAAAGAAAAATAATATAGGAAAAATTGTTAAAAGTTTAATTTTTTATTTTAGTTCAGTTTAGTTGAAATTGGTAATAAACTTTTCATTTAACTACTTTTTGTTTTACTTAAAACATAGTTTTAGTTTCACTTTTAAAATTTAGTTTAGCTCCCATCACTACCCCTGATACGCTTTCTTTAGGGTGTTGTTAAGCTCTTTCCGTCCTCAATCAGTTGGCACTGATACTCTTTCTTCTTTATTTTTATTTTCATTTCGTTCTTGATAGTTAGATTGACACATTTCTATTTTTTTTTAATTTCCAGTGGGTCAGCTTTTTATAAAGCTTATATCAGCTCACTCTGTCTGTCTGGCTGAAAGTTTGACACGATATTCTTTCCGAGCAGCCAATCTCGGATCAAGCTGAAAGTTTGACACGATATTCTTTCCGACAGCCAATCTCGGATCAAGCTGAAAGTTTGACACGATATTCTTTCCGACCAGCCAATCTCGGATCAAGCTGAAAGTTTGACACGATATTCTTTCCAACCAGCCAATCTTGGATCAAGCTGAAAGTTTGACACGATATTCTTTCCGACCAGCCAATCTCGGATCAAGCTGAAAGTTTGACACGATATTCTTTCCGACCAGCCAATCTCGGATCAAGCTGAAAGTTTGACACGATATGCTTTCCGACAGCCAATCTCGGATCAAGCTGAAAGTTTGACACGATATTCTTTCCGACCAGCCAATCTCGGATCAAGCTGAAAGTTTGACACGATATTCTTTCCGACCACCCAATCTCGGATCCAGCTGAAAGTTTGACACGATATTCTTTCCGACCAGCCAATCTCGGATCCAACTGAAAATTTGACACGATATTCTTTCCGACCAGCCAATCTCGGATCCAGCTGAAAGTTTGACACGATATTCTTTCCGACCAGCCAATCTTGGATCCAGCTGAAAGTTTGACACGATATTCTTTCCGACCAGCCAATCTCGGATCCAGCTGAAAGTTTGACACGATATTCTTTCCGACCAGCCAATCTCGGATCAAGCTGAAAGTTTGACACGATATTCTTTCCGACCAGCCAATCTCGGATCAAGCTGAAAGTTTGACACGATATTCTTTCCGACCAGCCAATCTCGGATCCAGCTGAAAGTTTGCTCATCAACACAAGAATATATTTTAAAAAAAAACAATTAGTTAATTAACTATTGGTAATAAAATATTTATTTGCTATCTCAGACACAAAAAAGAAATTGTATTGACTGAAGTGATTTAAGTACAAGCTGAATAAGTCCCCTTTATCGATTGTCGTCTGAGGCTTGGTGAACACAACCATGGAATAGAAACAATAGATGTCTATACAATCTTCCATGTTCATAGACTCTTCACTAGCAGAGTGGTTACAGTGTTGGCTTGAGAAGCCTGAGAGGGCTTTAGCCCACAAGCTCGATTTCAGGTCGTTCCCACTTTTTAAAAATACTTTCAAAAAGCGATCACTCAGATACCCCTTTTTCTTAATTTTTTAATTTTAATTTTTAATTTCTTTTATGCTTTTCTTGTTTAGGATAAGATAAGATAATTTTTATTGATCCAATCAAATGGAAATTAAGTTTGACTGCCGTTGACCACGTCAGCGTAATTACTGCAACAATAACAATATAGATGCAAATACATTCACACATGAAATACACACACACTCGTTTTGAAAATATGCGCAATGCACTTTAATGTTTTAAACAAAACAACTTCCATTTGATATCCTTGAAAATGCTTGACCTTCCTGATCCATTGTCGTCTTTCTATCCAATGAAAGAAGATGTCAAGAATATATTTTACCTTCCTGGTTTGTAGCTTTATTCTAATGTCACTTTATCTACAGACCTATTACATTTCTTTTCCTATTCCGCCACTAGTCACTAGTAATAGGGAAAAGATGATTTGAACAAAATTCAAAACGGCCAAATGAAAAGCTTATAAACTGTGCTAAAAAGTGTAGTTTCTCAATGTTTCTGCAACGAAACGTTTGCGCATTATTTCGTATGTTTCATATTAATAATCATATTGTACATAATGATGCCGCCATGTAAAAATATAATGAGTTTTATAGAATTTTTTTAAATGTTAGTGCTTATTTTTGTAAACAAAAAATAAACAAGATTACAAACGAGTTCATTTTATCACACAAACTCATAGGCAGCCCTACCGGATTTGTCAAAGAACAAGGAATATTCTACTTAAGGTTTTGTCTAAAGTGTGACTTTTTAAGTAATACAATGTCAAAGAATTATTTAAATCAAACGGAATGACCTTTTATCGATAATGAGACTTTTACACATTTTGGCAAGAAAACTAAATGTAATGTGTCAGAAGAGCGATTTTAGATAATCTTACGGCCTTTTTCTATTATCGATTATGAGATATCTGCCTTATAGTATATTTATTTATTTATTTAAAAAAAAGGTATGTGAGTATTCTTTGACTTTTCAACATTTTATTGAATCATTTGAAAAGCTCTCTGGTGCATCATCAATTTTTAAGCAAGCTCTTAGGATCGAGGTTATTAAATTCCATTTAAACTTTTATGCAGATCGAATTATTCAAATTAAACTGTGCGGCTACTTAAAAAACTATTTCACAGATAACATAGTTTTCGTGCAATTAGAGACTTGAACCCCTAACCCTTACACTTAAAGTCTGATGGTCTACGACTGAGATAACCAAGTGTTAAAACATCAGAGGGAAGGACGCACAAAAGGAAAGTGCTTAGATTTGGAGGATATTATTCTACTTTTCAAAATGACGGCTTTATAAAAAAACAAACATGTTGGGTCGAAATTGCGAATAAAAAAGCTTCCATAATAAATTTAGCCTCTGCGGTTTCGATCATAAAATTATCGTAGTTGTCCTAGATCCAAGGTAAGTGATTATTAATACATAAAGTAGAATGTTAGGAGTCTATGTGTAAAACCGTTTGGCCAATCTTGAAAAAACTTGCCTTAAATGTTCATTTGATCGTGGCAGAGTCCGTAGTGTATGGTTAATATTCCTCCCACAACTGGAGAACCCTAAAAAAAAAAATAAACAAAAAGTACCTCATTCAATTTCTATTAAAGAACGAAACAAATCGGGAAAATCAATTTTCACTGTATTTTATATTTGAATGAATATGTCGTCTGAACGGATAAACCCATTTTCAAGCTCTATTTTTATTTTCACATAGATCTAATATCAACCCAGTAGATCAGTAATATCCAAACTAAGGCTCACAGGCCGTGGGTTATATCCGTCTTGTTTTGTTACATTTTCGTATTTTTTCTTCCACGCGGAATAGGAGAGTTAGTGATGAGTGGTAAGCTAAAAGGTGATTGACGTAACAGAGGTGCCCCACGGAAACGCTTTGAAAACAAGCTTAGGCGCCAACTTGCATTAGCTGACATAGAGGAGAGCGCCTGGTTGCATTCGGCCTCAGAACGAGACAGCTGGAGGTCACCCACAAAGACCACGGGATACACATTTGAGACCAAAAGAAAATCCGCTGCCGAGGAAACACACAGGACGCGAAAAGAAAATCATAAACTACCACCGGCGTACCATGGTTATGCTTGCCCTTAATGTGGCAATATAAGTAGGTCAAAGCTGGGACTACGTTGCCACGGGAAATACTGCATTCCTCATTAAACTTGGGACTAGAAGACAAGCCTCAATAAGTATTATACTTAAACATCAGTCAAAGCAAGACTAAGATACTTGTCCAAAACACAAACACTGCACCTCAATTAAGCATTAATGGCCAACCACTAGAAACTGTTGTTACCTTGGCTCCATCATATCCAACAACACTCTACTGGATAAAGACATAAACAACAGGATAGCCAAGGCAATGGCCACCATGTCACGGCTGCAGAAAAGAGCCTGGGACAATATATTGCTGACTAGCAGTACTAAAGCCCTAGTCTACCGGACCTGTGTGTTGAGCACCTTGCTGTACGGAAGTGAAACATGGTCAACCTACTCATGCCAGGAAAAAAAGCTGAATGTTTTCCACCTCCGATGCCTAAGGCGGATCTTTAAAATAAGGTGGCAAGATAAGATAACCAATGAGGAAGTGCTACAAAGAGCAGGGTGCCAGGACATCCGCTCTGTTATCAGCACCAGACGCCTTGGCTGGCTTGACCACGTTCGTAGAATGCCAGTAGGTCGACTTCCACAGGAAATCCTGTATGGCGATCTAATAGAAGGCAGGAGAGCCGCTGGTCGCCCACTTTTACGTTATACGGATGTATGCAAAGGCGACATGAAGCTCTTGTTTTCTGTACACTGTCCACGTTTCTGAGGCATAGAGCAATGTAGGGAGAATCACGGCTCGATAGATCCCTAGCTTTGTATTTGTGGTGATACCTCGTCTGTTTCAGACATTTTTAGTCAGTCTGCCATAGGAAGCACTGCCCTTGGCGATACGAAGGTCGATTTCATTATCAATCTTTCCGTTACTGGAGAGTGTGCTGCCAAAATACGTGAATCTGTCCACTCCGTTTATATCATGTCCATTTATCTTAATGCTTGGATCCGAGTAGGCTTTCCCAGGAGCAGCTAAATATAAGAGGGGTAAATATCTATGAGGGGTAGCACCATCTGATGTGTCCATGGCACTCAGTACACTGAGGTTTTGTCAAACCTAGCATGTGAAGTCTGGACTTGGCGGCCTGTGCGTAGCGTCACAAAACTAGACAATTCGGACAGAAAGGCAAATACCAACACAGTGCTGTGGAGCACTCAAGAGCAGGACAAGACACACAGAAAGTCTCTGGTCATCCACTGCACCCTAACTTGTCCCCGGACGTCTTGACCAAATCTTGCTTCCTGAAAAGGATGGGCTTTTGGGCGAGAGAGTGAGGTCGACGTGTTATGCGAATCCTCCTCACTTAAATTCAAATTCCAGCGCAAAGTCACTTGTCATCTCCCCACAAATACCAAAGCCCTGTGGCGACAGGCAAACAGTGAAACGGCAGGTGTGAGCACACTGGAAGCCGTAGCTGCAACACTGCACACGGGTCATCCCCCCCCGCAATACCAAAGCCCTGTGGCGACAGGCAAGCAGTGAAGCGATAGGTGTGAGCACACTAGAAGCCGTAGCTGCAACACTGCACACGGGTCATCCCCCCCCCAATACCAAAGCCCTGTGGCGACAGGCAAGCAGTGAAGCGATAGGTGTGGGCACACTGGAAGCCGTAGCTGCAACACTGCACACGGGTCATCCCCCCCCCCCCAATACCAAAGCCCTGTGGCGACAGGCAAGCAGTGAAGCGATAGGTGTGGGCACACTGGAAGCCGTAGCTACAACTCTGCACACATATATATGTATGTATGTATGTGTGTGTGTGTGTGTGTAAAAACAGCATCTACATAGCGCTTAAGACTTTTGACATTAGCTCTTAGAAAGACACACAAATAAAGGCACATTCCTCGATCCATATGCTAGGACAAATTTGTCTTATTATAGCATTGAATGGGTTGCCTGAGGCAACCAGGAAAACCAATTACTTGGCAGAATTTAAGTGAAGTAACGCCTGTATTATATAAGATAAGATAAGATAAGATGAGAGATAACATAAGTCAAGTCACATAAAGTTCCTAACTTTATTCGTTTAAAACCACTTATTAGTTGATTTTCTATGTGAATTCTTTGGTTTAAAACTAGAATTATAAATTGGTTGGAAAGTACCTTTTTCCTTATACATCTTTTGCATTTTTCAGTTCTTTTTGTAAATTAAACTGATTTATTATGCTATAATTTTAAGTGTGCCTGATAGAGAAAAAAATCGGCTAAAAACTAGGGTAGTTGGGATAAAACCCGATAGAGGCTATAGTAAGAAAAGACCTGAAACAAGCGAGTGAAACTACACATTTGCAGTACTTTATTTGATGAATCTTTTACCCAAGATCTGTGTAGTTTTTTTAGAACTAGCTTGCTTCAAGTACCCGGCATTTTCCGATCCACAATTTCACACAAAAAAATAATTGTAGAAATAAAAATTGTAGTGATTTTAAAACTTTGGATGATTTTTTAAAGGTGTTTTTAAAAAGGTGATACTGTAATCAATTGTGAATATTCTATTTGTTATAAATCTCACTGTCTATTTTGTGTCTGTTTTAATTTTTAATTAATGTTTTCTTGAGTTTGAGTTTTGAGTTTGAGTTAAGGGTTCGTGTTTTCTCCTGATGTTTATATTATCAAATGACACCTCGCTTTCAAGAAAGTTGATAACCGTTTGGCCATGGCCAGTAGTGCTTTTGGACGTGAGTTGGCGGAATAGATAGCTCCGCCTGATTAAAAAGTGTTTACCAAGCTGTGGTTCTCTCAACCCTTCTGTACGGATCTGAGACATGGGTATTATACAGAAAACAACTAAGACTACTTGAACGCTTTCACCAAAGATGCATGAGCTCCATCATGGACATACGGTGGCAAGACAGCACTACCAAAACGCGATGTCGTAGCGAACGCCAGTATGGACAGTATAGCGTATTGACTAGTATAGAGGGACTTCTTATGGTTCGACAGTTACGCTGGGTAGGGCAAGTACCCCATATGGGGGACGAACGTATGCCAAAACCAGTCTTTTTTTGGTGAGCTAAAAGGTGGTCGACATAACAGAGGTGCCTCTCGGTGTGATAACCCGTTTTAGCTCACTCAAGGTATCACTCAAGTCCAAGCATTTAATTATTTTAATTACTCTATTTATCATTAATTTTCTTAAATTTAGCCAATCAAGCGCTAAAAACACAGCCACCACTCCTCCAATACAACCCCACCCCTTTAGCACCGAGTTAACATTTTAGCTTCCCCATCTTGTCATGTGCCACACTAGACACTTGACAAGAGTACTTTCCCTCCAGCCGGTTGGAAGCCCTGGTCGCCACTCTAACAAAACCTCTACTGGCTCCTCAGCCAAGCTCAAACCGCTCCACCCTGGCACTGGCACTGCCAGGGAGTCGCGAGGTAAGCAAAAGACCTACACTCGTGAGGGTTCATTTAACCCTTGCTCTTATACTGATACAAAACCACTCTGCCCTGGCACTGACGCTGCCCGGAAGTCACAACGAAAGGCGAACCATCGCCTTTCTGAGAACAAGCTTCATCACGGCTCCACACCCATCATAAGACCACAAAATCTACTACTAATTCAGGTCTGTTGGTTAAGAAGAGATTTAATGTGTTGTTTAATCTAGTTGGTTTTTTAATTATCTCATCTAAGAAACTTGTATTGTTTGCATTCATAATAAAAAGCGAACGTTCTATGTGCTTTTTCGCTGATGTCAAAAAAGAGAGATAGTCTCTCCACTGAATCCTTTAAGGCATTTTTTTCTTGACAATTTAGGGACCTACAATCTAAAATATCTGAGTGTCCTGCACGTAAACTGCAATTGTGCAAACATTGTACTACTGTGAAAAGGCTGTGGGATTTGTGGCAAAGACCGCTTGGATACATGACAAGAGGCCTCAAGTTCGGATCCTGTCTTGTGTTTGCTGTTGCTGAGCACCTTGAGTAGCAAGGAAACCTTCTCTCATATTCTTTCTCCCCTCAGATGTTCACAAAAGACATTACATCAAAGCGCCTGGTCGTGCGGTTTGCACGCTGGACTGTCGTTCGAATTTATCGACGGTCAAGGGTTCAAACCCTGCCCGCTCCCATCCCCCGTCGTCCTGCGGGAGGTTTGGACTAGGAAGTAAACTATCTTCAACTCTGAAGGAACATTTGAAATATGTCAAACATTTTACAACAAACAAACAAGCATTGAGCAAGCTGTAACATAAAAGACGCGGTATATAAAAGCAATTTTTTTAAAGGTAGCTTTATTTATTTCAGATTAATTTCGTTTTTTTTTACTGTGATGTCGCGTCTAATAAAGTGTAGTCCCTTTTTTTGTTTTTTTAAAATTATTATCTCTTTCTTAGGTTGTGGATGAATGGTAACCCTATACATATAGCAAAGGATGTACCCTAGATACAACTACCCTTGCGAAACCAAATAATGTTAGCCAAGTTTCATTCAGGAATCTCGCATAAGAATTTGCGAGAGGGCGATTTCAGAAGGCAACTGTAATCATGCAATAATGAACATTTTTCAAATGCCTGGCAATTTTCTTTTCTGCCACCGCCAGGCTGCCCACTATCCCATAATGCTTTCACAACAGGAGTCCCTCTAGATATGTGAACCCATCTCCCTTCCTTTACTTCGTCCGTGCCTCCAATATATATCACTGAATCCCCATTGCAGGGATCGTTGGAACTAAGAAATGATTTTATAAAATTCAATTCATTCCAGTCGTTGACCTCTGCCAGATAGCCCCCGTATACAGAACATAGAAATTGAGCTGCTTTAATACAATAAAATTGTTTCTCTATAGTCAGATAATATCTGTGCCCATTGTAGGAACTGGAAACATGGAAAATAGAATGTTCGATAGCTTTCACGTTTTTTATGACGTATTGTTGTAAAATGTTGATCTCGCAATTAATTTGACTGTACAATTGTCTTAAATTTATATTTTCGCCAGTAAGCTCTTTATTCTTTTTTGAGAGTTTTTCCACCTCAGTTTTAAGAGTAGAGGATTCAGATTTCAAAGTGTTAATCTCGTTGTTAGCATTTTGAAATAGCATGTTGAGATTATCAAAATCTTTTTGACGCTTTGTGGTCAAACAGTCTGTGGTGTTTTGCAAAGTGTGGTTGTTTTTGAGATCATCTATTTCTGATGTTTTGACACAATTGAATAAATCGTCTTTTATCGCGTGAAACTGTGATGAAATGTTCGCGAAATAAGTGTTTATGGTTGAATTCATAATTTGTATATCGTCTTCAAAACTTTTAACGCTAGAATTAAGCATTGTTAAATTTCTTTCCTGATCTTCCTGGATTTTCCATATGTCAGCAGAAGAACGGTTTCTATGATCGTCAAAGTCTTTAACAATTTCGTTGAAATCATCTTTTAAGTCTTGAGACATTGCGAAAAGCTCAGTCAAATCTTCTTGTATGGTTACATTTATGTTTCTGATGTCATGTGCTAAGTTTTGACTATCAGAATTTAACTCTTCTAAAAGCTTTTCTTGGTTGTCAGTTCTGTCTTTCATTTCAGATAGTTCAGCAGAAGTACGTTCTCTGTAATCTTGGAGATCGCTCATTGAGATCTGAAGCGACTTAGAAAGATTCAAATGGTCGTTTTGATGTAGCAATTTTACATTCTCTATGGCCGCCACCAAATATTCAATTTTTAAGATAAGGTCTTTTTGAAGCTCATATTTCATAGTTTGTTTTTGAATATTCGACATTGTATCAAAAGTGTTGTAACTCAAATTTTCCATATCTTGTTTAAACTGCTGTGTAAAATTGTTTGTCGTTGATATTTGAGTGAAATTTTGGTTTAGAATGTCTTGCAAAGAATTATTTAATTCTTGTATTGAACTGTTGATAACACTATAATTTCTGTGCAATTGTAGTTGCATCTCACCTAGCAACAGATTATCTGCTTCAAGTAGTTCGGCCTTGAATTGCTCTAATGTGTTGTCTAAACTACTTAGAAATTCATTAAATGTTTGTTTAGTGAGGACATAATCATCTTTAAATTGCAATATGGCTGTTAGTAGTTCTTTCTCTTTTCTCATATTGTCGTTTTGGTTTTCACTTTGTAAACTTTTAAGTAGCTCTATAATCCATTTTATGTTATCTATTAAAGTATTATTTTTTAAAAGTTGTGTATGATTTGTTGTAATATTATCTTCTCCATTGCCATTCTCAGCTTCAGATCTAGATGTGATGTTCAATGTACGTTTGTCAGGTCCACTAAGTATTTCAGAATTTATCTCAGTAAGTAAGGACTCTATTGTATCTAATACAGTCATGATTTTCCCTTGCACATTTGGCTCTGAAGATGTTCTTTTCAATTGATTTACGCAAAGTAACAAATCATTTAGAATAATCTCAATGCTATATTTGTCCATATAAGTGAAAATGTTCATCTCTTGGGGTGACATATGTGCTAAAAAAAACACATAAATCTTATCCAAGTTAAAAGCACATACCATTCTCTTATCTAGCTCTGAACCTATTATACCAAAGAAAGAGTGTTGGCTTTCATTGGAAGTACACGCATGTACATCTGGTTTTGTGGATGTTGAGGTATTAACAAATAAACTCAAATTAATATTCTGTTCAAAGAATGATTGATTCGATGACCCAAGTATGTACATTATTTGATCTTCGCAACGTCTCTGCGCAGTTAAGCATTCCAAATAAGAGCGTTCTTGTTCGTTAAGTGTGACAGACAAAAGTTGTGACATTACTTGCTCTGCAGTCTTATTCTCATGTCCGCTGGAAAAGGAAATACGTCTAGTATCTTGCATTACGTTCCATTGTTGCTTTGGTCCTTTATGGGAGAAAAAATGGTAAGCTTTATTTTAGAAAACTTCAGACTATATATTTGTATATTTAATTTTATTGAATTATTTATAAATAGAAATAAAATTATTTTTTAATTTGAAAAAATCTTGTCTCCAATTAACATTTATTTTTAAAACCTTAGTTTTATTATGTAAAACAGAATAAATATGGATTTTTTTAAAGAAAAACATTTTTTTTAATTACTAGAATATTACTGAGAGCAAGTGTAATCACGCAATTTTTTAAAAATGCTTTCACAATTGCAGACCACAGGATATCTAAATTCAGCGACCCTCATCTGCTTCGTTGATGTCTCCAGTCACAATAACCGACTCTAAGATTATTTGAAGTAATAAATATTAGTACGAAATTCACTTCACTTCTTCTTTCAAAAATATAAATATTTACTAACCTGTAATAAAGGCAGATAGAATTTCAAATGTTTGGCTCTGATTCTTGTAGTAGTCTGTATTACTTTCAGACAGACTTCCATTGAAGGAGCAGGATGTATTCTTGCCTGGATGAACACTTCTTTCAGTTATGGTCTCGTTCTTCTTGATCTCTTTTGAGGTATCCACGTACTTCACAAAACCTTTTGTGAATTTTTTTTGCCAAGCTTTGTGCTCAGCATCGTAACCATGAACTTCACATCTGTAAGAAGTGGCGTCATCGGAAGTCGCGTTTTTCATAATCAAGCAGACGCGATTTTCTCCTGAAGTAATCAAGCCGAGTTGCTTATTTAAAAGTGGGGCAGGCTCAGCTCGACTTGATTCATTGATGTACCAATACACCAAGGTGTCATAGACGTAGTTGTGGCTTTTGCTTAAACGGGCTAGATTCATGAAGGATAACTTAAACTGCTGAACGCTGTTGTTAGTTATGACACAGCAAACGGTCAGTTTCTCGTTTAGATTTAAACTTAAAGTAGTAGGATCTGTCTTGAGAATTAGATCTGGAAGTACAGAAGAGGTTTTTTTTACGTAGCAGTGTTCGCTATCATTAAAGATTTTTTAGAAAGACTATTTTTGAGAGGATGATGTCTCATTGTATCGATAGATAGATAGATAGATAGATAGATAGATAGATAGATAGATAGATAGATAGATAGATAGATAAATAGATAGATAGATAGATAGATACATAGATAGATAGATAGATAGATAGATAGATAGATAGATAGATAGATAGATAGATAGATAGATAGATAGATAGATAGATAGATAGATAGATAGATTAGACTAGACTAGATTAGATAAGATCAGATTAGATCAGATTAGCTTAGATCAGGGGCGGAATGGCTATATGGGCGATCGGGTAATGCCCGGTGGGCCGGTACCATATTGGGCCGGAAGGGCTACCTAAAAAGCCGCATGAATGCCAGTAAATTTTTTTAAGATTTATTTTATTCTCTTTAAAGATCACACTGTGAGCGTCATTTGAAAATATCTTGTACACTAATACTAATCTGAAGCATTGTAGTAAAAATCCTTCATCCGTATATAGTGCTTCTAGTAGACGTCACTAGACTGTACGCAAGAAGCTTAAGGCATCTATTTCTTATAGAGATTGGTGTTAGTGTGACTCTATTGGGATGAATCTATATAGGGACCAAGAACAACGTTCCAAGTCCTATAGATGACATGTCTAGTCACATAAAAAATCTTATTTGTCTAATGGAGTTGTCACATGATCTCGAGTCTGCTTCGCTACGAAGTCCTTCATAAAACACAATTATTATTTTGAACAGTGTAGAACCAAATGTGTTTATTGGAATCAGAATGAAAAAGAATCTAATACGAATATAAAGAAGGAGCAGAAAATACGTAATAATAGCTCTGTAAATAAATGCAGTAAACTTTTTGATGTCTTCTCGCAAACACCAGAGATTTACCAACATTATGATGACAGCAGTTACAAATGAACAGGCTCAACGTCATGAGTGGCACTAATGCCAAGACGACAAAGTTATTGACTTAAGTTGATATACAAAGAGGCTTTGCTAAATTTGAGATTATCTTGACAGCATTTGTTTTACTGAACGTAAGGATATTAAAAAACACGTGGACATGTTCTGTTGTGTGTGTGTGAGTTTGTAACCGGCTTTAAGATGCAGTCCATCAAGGTTTCCAAGTTATTAAGAAAGCAGTATATGTGAGTAAAGTTCTCCCTCAGACCTTGCGAGCTATAGATCAGATGATGTTAAGATCATCTGTTTCTTTGCCAATGGTTAACAAGCGGTGTGTCGTGTGGCCAACACAGTGAACAACAGCCATTACTTTCTCAATTAAAGTCAGTTACCCGTTAAAGTTCGGTGGACCCATGGGAGCCCCCAAAATCCTAAAAATCCACAGTGACCAACAGCCTTTACTTTCTCAACTAAAGTCAAGTACCCATTAAAGTTGGTTGGACCCAGTGCAGCCCCAAAATCCTAAGATTCAAAATCCTAACATTACGTGAGATTCTAACTCAGGACACAAGGCTCGGAAGTGCTTCACCACTCAGCCACCGCAACCCCATGACCTTGATAGAAGTTAAATAATGGAGGATAAAGAGTTGTATTTATATGATATGTTCATTGATGGCACTGGCGGATCCAGGGGGGGGGGGCGGTAGGGGCAATCGACCCCCCCACTCGGCCGACCTCCCTTACTTTCTGGGGGCTGGGAGGGCGTACGAATTTTAGTATAGAATTCAGGGTACCCCGTCAAAATAGCGCGGACAAAATAGCACCAACAAAATAGCACCGACAAAAAAGCGCGAACAAAATAGCGCCGACAAAATAGCGCAGAAAAAAAAATATTTTAGTCATTTTGAAAGAAATACTTTAGATATCGTAAAATATAAATAGCGACAATATTTGTTTTTGTTTTAATGTTATCATAATTTTCAGTCATTTTGCAGGAAACACTTTAGATATCTTAAAACATAAATAAGCAAAAATCATAATAAGGTAAAATTAATAATTTCAAAATATAGCATTTATTTACATTATAAAAGTATACTTCGAAAACACGCAAAAATACTTGTCCAATTTACACACACACACTTTCACAAAGTTACATTGTAGGAAATGTCACGTAGAAATTTCATCACTGGCTTGTTTCTATACACTGGCAATAGAGTTATGTATTTTAATCAAAGGTGACAAAGGGAAATGATATAAAATGTAAAGTACTCTCTCGTTCTCTGCAAATAGGGCAATAATTTCAGATCTATTCATATTGAAAAATAGAGACATCAACAAAAATGATGCCCACATGCACAGGACATTAAATTACTAATAATCCGATATACTTTTATGCACATCATATATAAGTCCGCGCTATTTTGACGGGTCACCAGAATTCACACAATTTATTAACGAATGTATCACTTATGTTAATAATAATTACTAGTTATTTATATTTCAACCTATTTTTAGATTATTTCGCCCCCCCCTCTCTAGTGTGTTGGCCGATTTGGTGGGGTCGGGAGGGGGCGATAACATCAATCCCGCCCCCCTTCCGCATAAACTTTTGAGGGGCGGGCGGTCCAATTTATTTGTAGAAATCACAGCTTGCTAACAGAATAAATTAAATATCTATATGATTAGAAGATTGTTTTGTTTTAACCTATCTTTATATTATGTCGTTCCCCTGTTCGACGATTTGGGGGGTGGCGAATAACTCTACAGCCCTTCACCCCTAAACCCTTTGAGTGAGCTGGGAGGTGGTCCTCCTTTTATGGGGAAATCATAGTTTGTGAACAAAATTAGATGAATTAAAATATAATTTTTATATTATGTCGCTCCCTTTCTGGTATCTTGACCGATTCGCCCTCCCCACTCTAGTCTTCTGAGTGGGAGGCGGTTCCTTTATATAGAGAAATCATAAATTGTGAACAAAATTAGCTGAATATCTATATAAAATAAGCTACGTATTGATATGTGAACCCATTATTATATTATATCGCACCAGACTCATTTTATCATTAGTAAATATGAAATGAGAAAGGGTTGTACCAGGTGGGAGGGGCGATACATGCAATCACCTTCAGCCCATCCGACAAACCAATACTTTTTCTTTTTGTATTAAAGTTAAGAAATTACAATATTAAAAAAAAAAATTGTCTCTAATATAATTTATATATGGTAGAAATTTAATTCTTATATCGAGTCGACCCACTCCTATTCTTTAATGCCTAATGCAATCATTAGCAGAATTTTTTAAAAAGGAACGAGGATTAATGTTTCATCCTACCGCCCCTCCTCTTTCCAGACGAAAACAGTCAAATATGTCGTAAAGTTTATGTAATTTCACATGAATTTATCATACTTTTTTAAAGAAAGACTTTGCTTTGGAAATTTTAGAATTCATACAAAATTTTTCAGTATAAGAGTAACGATTACGATGAGTTTCAGAACCCAAATTTTTTTTCCTAGTGGCCTTTTTCCAACCTTTACTCATACTGATATTTTTCTAGTTAAATAAATGAGGGACAATAGCTCACAAGTTATGCTTGAATTCTAAAATTGCTAAAAAAAATTTAGAGTAGAATCTAATTGGTACAAATAATTTCTCATACCACTTCTGAAATTGTTTGTCTAAAACTCTTAATTATAGTTCTGTAACAAAACAAAGATACAAAGTTACAAACGTAGGATGAATAATGAGCTGTAGATGTCAGGAGAATGCGTTTCTGCAGTGAAAAATACAAGAAAACGCTTTTGGCTTCGCACTAAACCCCATTGATGAATAATGAGCTGTAGATGTCAGGAGAATGCGTTTCTGCAGTGAAAAATACAAGAAAACGCTTTTGGCTTCGCACTAAACCCCATTGATGAATAATGAGCTGTAGATGTCAGGAGAATGCGTTTCTGAAGTGAAAAATACAAGAAAACGCTTTTGGCTTCGCACTAAACCCCATTGATGAATAATGAGCTGTAGATGTCAGGAGAATGCGTTTCTGCAGTGAAAAATACAAGAAAACGCTTTTGGCATATATGCTTCGCCCCGACCCACACTGACAAATAATGAGCTGTACATGTTAGAAGAAAGGCCTCAACATGACTTTTATTTTTCGACAAAAGTTGACAAACATTGTGTTTTTTTTTTCTCATATATACATAGATAGATAGATAGATAGATAGATAGATAGATAGATAGATAGATAGATAGATAGATAGATAGATAGATATAGATACAGATATAGATATAGTTATAGATATAGTTATAGATATAGTTATAGATATAGTTATAGATATAGTTATAGATATAGTTATAGATATAGTTATAGATATATATAGAGTACAAGCACAGGCCCTAAGGTTCATTTGCGGCACCTTTCGGACAAGCCCAACAAACGCCGTTGAAATTTTTACAAACATGGCCCCTTTAAATCTAAGGAAGGAGAGAGCGGTACTTATGGCCTACGAGCGCTACAAAAGGGGCGACTCTTGGCTACCCACAACTATCTTAGTGCAACAGTGGAGAGAAAGGAGCCGCAAAGAATGCGATCGTTCCTTCACATAACGGCCAAATTGTCAAAAAACAGCTGGACTATCCACTGACAGAATCCCTATTAGGAGAATTAGTACTTGCCCTCCGTGGAGGAGAATGCCGCCCCACAAATAAACCTGACCCTTGAGTGAGCCACAAAGAGGCATTTTACATCTGCCATACTCAAAAATTTGGCATCCTTAACCATAAGATCCTACCCATCAGATGCCATATTCTGTTATAACGATGGGTCGGTATTGAGGGACCCCGATAGATCCGGTATGGGCCCCTTATAGTCTACCCAGACCGAACTGAAGCAGATCTGCTCTCTGGACCATGCAGCTACGCTGCATGCTCCATGGACGCAGAGCTCACAGGGATAACTCGGGCATTCGAGGCTATTAGAGCCCGAATGACCCATTCGAGGTTATTAGAGCCCGAATGACCCAACACGAAACCAGTGCACCTACCGTAATGCTGATTACCGACTCTTACTCCATCTCCTAGCTATGGGTGGCGGCGGGGGAGGGTCGCCCGTAACAGATGAGGTAATCGGCACCGCAGATAACATCCGCTGAGCCTTTGGAGCTGTCCTCTATATGCAGTGGGCGCCCTCACATTGCGGAGTGAGGGGTAATGAAACGGCAGACGCCCTCGCAAGGGAGGGTGCATTGGCAGCCACACATCTTGAAGCACCAAGCACATTTCTACAAGCTACGGCACAAATCCGAGCACTCATTCATGAGGAGTGGTTAAAAACCTGGGAGGAATCCGATAGAGCACGTAGTGTCTGGCAGCATTTGCGTCACCCGATCCGTGGTGGCGGCTGAAGAGGTCTGAACAAATCATTGTTGCGCAGTGTAGGACGGAACACTGTCCTATTGGGGCTTATTTTGACCGGTTCCGTCCGAACTGTGGAGAGAGCGTCGAAACAGTGTCGCATATTTTGTAAGAGTGTCCCCAGCGCCGAGAGGTAAGGGGGGACGTGTCTAGGCAGTATGGATGCTGCGAGGCATTACGCAGAACGGCCCATTTTCTTGCCAGACAACTACAGGAGGATTGAGTCTTTCCTGCTCAGATTTTTTTATTAGGAGTTCATCTCAGGATCCACTAGTTGTTGATGGAGGATTCTTAGATGTCTTCATGTAAATGTTAATGAATATTTAGTAGTAGCACTTATCAGATAGTTTCAAAATCATCCAATAAATTATCCATATACTAACTATCTTCGAAACATTATTATAATTTACACAATGATTTTAAAGACAATTGTAATTTGACGCCCATCATGTGGTATACAATTAGTGGGCTGCATTGTATAGAAGTGCCCGGGCCGGTTTTGACACCCAGTCCGCCCCTGGATTAGATTAGATTAGATTGGATTGATTAGATTAGAATAGAATAGATTATATGATAGATGGATAGATAGATAGATATATAGATATAGATAGATAGATAGATAGATAGATAGATAGATAGATAGATAGATAGATAGATAGATAGATAGATAAATAGATAGATAGGTAGGTAGGTAGGTAGATATTGTATAGATAGATAGATAGATAGATAGATAGATAGATAGATAGATAGATATATAGATAGATAGATAGATAGATAGATAGATAGATAGATAGATAGATAGATAGATAGATAGATAGATAGATAGACAGACAGAGAGAGAGAGAGAGAACTGCAAAGAGGAAGAGTGAATTAAAGAAAGCCGGGGGCAGAGAGAACAAGAGACATGGAGAGAGAGGCATGGAAACACATAGATACAGAGAGACCAAGAGACATGGAGAGAGAGAGGCAGTGAAACACATAGATACAGAGAGACCAAGAGACATGGAGAGAGAGAGGCAGGGAAACACATAGATACAGAGAGACCAAGAGACATGGAGAGAGAGAGGCAGGGAAACACATAGATACACAGATGCAGAAAGAGGTGAACAAATAATAGAAGGCAAAGCTAGAGCGACAAAAAGTGGAAGACCGTAAGAGAGCTGTGAGAGTTTAGTAGTAAAAGTGACCGAAAAATGTGTCAGAAACAAGTATAAAAGACTCTAGCTTGGGGCTAGCGAAATTCATAAACCAACCTTAACTCTGATGGGAGGAAAAAGCAAACAAAATATTAGTGACATCCCAAGTTCCTATAATGACCTAACAGATCAACGTGTAAAATGTATTTAACTATAGACCTACATAGAAAACGTACCAGCGTCTGACACTGCAATAAAACTAAGCACACAAAGTAATGAGACATAGCTCATCCTAGAAGTACTTAGCGCTTCTGTCGGCATTCTGACAACACCTGACACCATAAGCTAACATAGCACACTGTGGAGTGACTCTGTACTTATATGTTGTGCGATATGTTGTCCTACGTCACTAAAAAGGCTACTCAAGTATAGGCCTATATACTTCTACAGCGGAAAAAAAAGGTAATGACAGAGTGCTTCTCAGTCTCTTTGACCCTAAAACCTCATCACAAACTTTTGTAACGAGAGTATAAGTATTTATGCTCATTTTTAGGGAGAAGAGAGAAATACATGTAAACCATGTCACTAGATTAAGCGTTTTATTTTTAAAAAAAGACTATTTAAAGCATTCCGTCATGCTTAAAATATAACGCTTTTGTTTTATATTTACTTATCTAGATCTCTGTGTGAAGTTTTTGTAGTATCAATATTAAATATTCTAAAGTGCTAGGTTAAAACCGATTATTGGCACACACACACACACACACAAACAAGCAAAATATTTTTTAAAATGCTTTTAAAAAAAAAGCTTATATAAGAGAAAGAACTTCAAGTTTACAGTTATATCTCTCAACTCTGAAAGATTTATTTTCCTTTTTATGTCAAATTGAAAATATGACTTGTTCAAAATTTGTGTCAGACAGAAAAAGCACTGGTCTTAAACCTGTGAACAATCCAATAACTAACCAACTAACCCCATAGCTTGCTAAACTTTCTTGATATTATAGCATATGCTTCTGAGTTGTTTCCGTCACTAATAGTAATTTCTTTCACATTGACCCTATATCTAGTTTAGGCTAATCAAGTTTGTATAGAAGTAACTGTTTTATTTTCCCACGCACATGCAATGTGACCTAATAATACGGATGTACTAAAGGTGAATACGCGCTGTCGGTTGTGACATTATACACACACAAGTAACACTAACAGAGACCAACAGTTAGTCAAACTGGCATAGATAGATAGATAGATAGATAGATAGATAGATAGATAGATAGATAGATAGATAGATAGATAGATGATAGATAGATAGATAGATAGATTGATAGATAGATAGATAGATAGATAGATGATAGATAGATAGATAGATAGATAGATAGATAGATAGATGATAGATAGATAGATAGATAGATAGATAGATGATAGATAGATAGATGATAGATAGATAGATAGATAGATAGATAGATAGATAGATAGATAGATGATAGATAGATAGATAGATAGATAGATGATAGATAGATAGATGATAGATAGATAGATAGATAGATAGATAGATAGATAGATAGATAGATAGATAGATAGATAGATAGATAGATGATAGATAGATAGATAGATAGATAGATAGATGATAGATAGATGATAGATAGATAGATAGATAGATAGATAGATAGATAGATAGATAGATAGATAGATAGATAGATAGATAGATAAATAGATAGATAAATAGATAGATAGATTAGATAGATAGATAGATAGATAGATAGATAGATAGATAGATAGATAGATAGATAGATAGATAGATAGATATTGTATAGATAGATCGATAGATAGATAGATAGATAGATAGATAGATAGATAGATAGATAGATAGATAGATAGATAGATAGATAGATAGATAGACAGGTAGGTAGGTAGATAGGTAGGTAGATATTGTATAGGTAGATAGATAGATAGATAAATAGATAGATAGATAGATAGATAGATAGATAGATAGATAGATAGATAGATAGATAGATAGAAACTGTGAGAGAAAGGCACAAAGAAATAGTGCATAGTTGATTTTAAAAATTAAATTTTTCACTTTCAGAAAACAAAAAAAAATAGCCGTTGCATCAGAACTTTGAAAGGTCTAAAATATCATGATGTCGGATTTCAATATTTTTTGTAGTTTACGAGATCTAAACGGGGCGGACGGACGGACAGAACGACAGACCACACACAACTAATAGCGTCTATTCCCCTTTCGGGGGCCGCTAAAAGAAAAAGCAAAGCCATAGAAACAGATATTAACAACACCTAAAGATCGCAAGGTCTCAAAGGAAAACTTCATTTACCTTAGATCAGTGTGCTGGCAACACGACGCCATAGATAAAGTGATTGACCAAATCTATGCTTTAATGCAGTCTGTTGCATTAACGTCGTTAGATCTTTCGACATGTTGACTGTCCAATCAACGCAATTGTTTTGAATTATCGTATTAGACATTCATCTCATTTTTTTTTTCATTTCTGTATAATGAATAATTTCGTCAGTTTATAAAATTATAATGCGCTCTATTATTTTATACGCAAATTCAATACACATGTATCTAATCAAATAATATTGACATGCACACAAAATCTTAACAACAGCAAAACAAAACATTCAATGTCAAAATGTATTCAAAACACTTTTTTTTTTAATCCATAAATTTTTTTCATAGTAAACGTCTCTCCATCTACTTTTATTTTACTTATGGTTTGTTTTGGATGTCGCTGGCCAAGTGATACTAGCGTTAGCATGTCATAACCTTTCTCCGTAGCATAAATAATATAAAAAATCTATGTAGATTAATTATTTTGTTCAAATATGTATTCGACATACATACGTAACTATTGCATTACATTTATTTACAATAAAAATTACTAGTTCTATTTCTTACATTATACATTTTTAATAAAAGAACTACATTTATAATATACATCAGTATTGATTCCTCCTTGTCTCTGTGTGTCTCTATCTATATTTTACAATTGATATTATATTTAAATACTTTGATTGCTCTTTGTTTTAAAAATGATAAAATCGTAGATATATATTATATAGTTTAAATGTAGTCATATTTAACCAAAGATTATACTGTAAAATATCTGCCATGGAGTCCGATGAGGACGACTTGAGTATCCAAGTTTCATAAAGTGCGTCATAGTGTTTATAATTTTCCTTTCATGATGCTAGAAACAAGTTTTTTTTTAATCTATTCTTCTCTATATTTAAATTATATAATAATCTATGCATTTGTTTTTGGTTTTTTGTTTGTTTGTTTGTTTGTTTTTTAATTTCAGAATTTTGTAAGATCCCTAATTAACTGTGTTATTACTTTATCCTAAGGTGTAACACACATGTATCTAGATGCTTATGAATGTGTTGTTCATTAATGTGTCTACTATGTGCTAATAAACATCTTCTCTTCTCTTTTGTTGCATTACTTTTGCTAGTGCGAATGTCATATAACTTGTGTAGCACAACAGATATTAGAAAACACTAAGTAACTTACTTGTCAGCAGACGATACATTTATTAATATCAAATAATACATAGGCGATACATAGGCAATCTAGCCTTATATCAAATATCAACATCAAATATACTTTATAATAATACTTAATAACACTTTACATGTAAAAATATATGGAGAGAGAGGATAAAGGAAGGGTCAAAGATTGCAGATGTCGTACACTACAGAAGCAGAAAGAAGGGTGAAAATGCAACAGCGCCTGGTGATCACATATGCCCAACCTGCGATCGCAGCTGTGTATCAAGGATTGGCCTCTTTAGTCACACAAGAAGTTGCAAAGGGAAATGATAGTCTCTCGAGACGTAAAATGCCACAGATATAAATAAATATATATATATATATATATATATATATATATATATATTTAGATAGATAGATAGATAGATAGATAGATAGATAGATAGATAGATAGATAGATAGATAGATAGATAGATAGATAGATAGTTCTCGGTCACTTCATCCCAGGTCATTTCATACTCTCACCCAACAAATAATTTTAAAAAGTATAATGCTAACAATATTTCAGATATTTATTTTTTTATTTACATGATAAAAAGTATGACAGATTAATCATACAATAAAAATAGAATTTGATGTTATTAAAAAATATAAAAAATGTAACATTTATGGACATAGAGCTAATGTAGAAATTAATTTGGCATCTTAATCTAAATCAATAAGATAGACAGTACGTAGGTACAGAAGACGATCCATTGATTCGTACTGCTGAACAGCGTTTGCAATTTGTTACCCAGTGTTGTACATTTCTTCCTTTGACGTTCTTCAGTGCCACCAGTTATAACGTTATTGTTATAACGGGGAATTAAAACAAAGCGTATAGAGGCATTATGAATCGGCTCTAGAAAATGGTTGAAGTCAGCGTTTAATGGAAAATAAAAGGCGCGCCCATATCTAAGAAAGAACGATTAATTAATTAAAGATAAAGTGAAGAATTGCCATCAGGAGATAAGTTACCAGTGACAAGATCAAAAGTATTCTAATCGTTTTCCTCTCTCTAAAGATTTCCACTAATTCGAACACACACTGGCCTTTGATTATTACATCTTGAGCGGGATAATATTGAATAACTGATGTAAACCCACCTTTACAATATATCTGCTTATTGACTTATTTTAATTCATTTCTCAACAAGAGAAGAGGGAAGGTGAACACTATAAACACTCACATAACTTCACAGAAAAATCAAAAGGCATTCGTAATAGTAATATTTGTATGTTAGATCTCTAGAGAGCTTAAAGGCGAAGCCTTAACAGCACAACTACACAATGACTAAGAAAAAAATATGTAATTGGGGTTAAAATGAATTGGGGATAAAGTGACCAAAAATGAAATGACCGGGGATGAGATGACCAATGATGGAATGACCAGGGTTAAAATGACCGGTTACCATATATGTATAAAAATAACATGGAAAGAAAGAGTGTGTAATATTGAGATACATCCCGGCATCTTTAGTCCTCAGGCAACGCCGCCTGCACAGGGTCGGACATGTTCGACGGTTGAAGGAAAATCTATCCCGAAAATCATTCTGTACGGGAACTTGCGTCTGGCTCAAGAAAAACTGGTCGCCCCCACCTCCGTTACGATGATGTAATAAAAAGAGATTTAAAATCACTACACATTGATACTGACCATTGGGAAGACATAGCCTTAGACCGCACTAGTTGGAGAGAGACGGTGACCAAGAAAGCTATAGACAGCGAGAAAACATGGGCCTAGATTCTTGAAGAAAAGCGTGTCACACAGAAAATGGCCAGCTCCTCTACCACCAAAGCGAAAGCCATCTTGACATGCAATATAGGTGGACGCAGTGTCTCTCCAAAATAGCGCTCCACAGCCATATGAAAAAACAGTTCCAGATGAACCATAGACGTTTCACGACTGAAGGAGGCCTGGTTTTGGAACTCACTGCCCATTGATCTCTTACAGACAGAGTATTTCATTACAGTCAAGAAGAACAGACGTATCTGTCCAACACTTTAAAGATTTATTTTGTCATTTGAATTCTCGTGTTTTTGTTTGTTAACAGCGCTTTATACATTAAAGTATTATTTATTCTTATCCCACCATGCAGAAATGCAGAACATAAACGCTCGCAGAGTGACAACACAATTTATTTTAAAAATTTAAAAAAATCTCTTGAATAAAAATTGAATTATTTATATAAGCCATTTAATTTTAAGAGATCTGAACATGTGTTAATGAGGAATTTACATTAAGAACTTTTAATTAACAATGAATGGGAACTTCGCATAAAAATTTACGAGAGGCTGAAGTGAGATAGCAAGGGTAATCGTTCAGGTAATAGCATGCCTTGAAGGCCTGACAATTCTCCTCTCTGCCTCCTCCAGGCTCCCAATATGCCCAAAATTTTTTTACAACAGGAGTCTTGCTAGATATATGTACCCAGCGACCTTCGTGGTCTTCATCGGTGCCCCCTATCATAATAGCTGTATCCCAGCCGCAGTAGTCATTCGAAGAAAGAAAATTTTGCACAAAAGTAAATTCGTCAACGTCATCCATTTCTGCTAGATAGCCTCCGTATTCCAAACATATAGCCTGCGCAACGGTAACGTTATAAAATAATGTATCTTTTGTGAGATAATATCTGCGTCCATAGTGTGAGTTGGACACATTGAAAATAGCATGCACCATTCGCATTTTATTGTCCTTTTCTTTCATGGGTCTTATCTCGCCCTCTAGGTGGGTATATAATTGTTTTAAATTCGTATTTTCCTTAGATAACTGATTATTCTGTTGGACTAGTTTGTCAATCTGACTTTGAATAGTTGTTTTATAACTTGATATATCGTCGATTTCTTTCTTAGCATTTTCAAACATCTTCTTGTGATTATCAAACTCTTTCTCATACTTTACTTTTAAAGAGTCTGTACTGTTTTGCAAAGTTTGGTTGATGGAAAGTATATCATTGTGGACCTGTTTATACAAATTGTTGAGATTATCAATTTCTGATGTTTTGACATAATTGGTAAAATCAAATTTCAAAGTGTTAAACTCATTGGAAAGCTTTGTTAATTTATCTTGTAGGGTTAAATTCACATTGTTAATGTCCTGTTCAACGACAGAGACAAGCAATTTAAATATTCGCTCATGATTGTCAGTTTTTTCTTCAATTTCTGACATTTCGACCATAACTTGATTTCTGTGACTGTCAAAATCTTTAACAAATTTGATAAAATTATGCTTTAAATTTTGAGACGATTCAGAAAGTGTAGTAAAATTTTGCAGAATAGTTACATTTATATTTCTGATGTCATGTTCCAATCTTTTGCTGTCAGAATCTAACTCTTTTAAAAGATCTTCATGGTTGTTTATTCTATATTTTATTTGTTTGTTTTCAAGAAAAGAACGATTTGAGTAAATGTCAAAATCTTTAACAAATTTGATAAAATCTTGCTTTAAATTTTGAGATGATTCAGAAAGTGTGGTCACATTTTGCAGAATAGTAACATTTATATTTCTGATGTCATGTTCCAAGCTTTTGCTGTCAGAATCTAACTCTTTTAAAAGATCTTCCTGGTTGTCTATTCTATCTTTAAGTTGCGTGCTTTCAAGAAAAGAACGATTTGAGTAAATGTCAAAATCTTTAACAAATTTGATAAAATCGTTCTTTAAAGTTTGAGACGATTCAGAAAGTGTGGTCACATTTTGCAGAATAGTTACATCTATATTTCTGATGTCATGTTCCAAGCTTTTGCTGTCAGAATCTAACTCTTTTAAAAGCTCTTCCTGGCTGTCTATTCTATCTTTAATTTCTTTGTTTTCAAGAAAATAACGATTTGAGTAAATGTCAAAATCTTTAACAAATTTGATAAAATCGTTCTTTAAAGTTTGAGACGATTCAGAAAGTGTGGTCACATTTTGCAGAATAGTTACTTTTATATTTCTGATGTCATGTTCCAAGTTTTTGCTGTCAGAATCTAACTCTTTTAAAAGATCTTCCTGGTTGTCTATTCTATCTTTAATTTCTTTGTTTTCAAGAAAAGAAAGGATTGAGTTAATGTCAAAATCTTTAACAAATCGGATAAAATCTTGTTTTAAATTTTGAGACGATTCGGAAAGTGTGGTCACATTTTGCAGGATAGTTACATTAATATTTCTGATGTCATGTTTCAAGCTTTTGCTGTCAGAATCTAACTCTTTTAAAAGCTCTTCCTGGCTGTCTATTCTATCTTTAATTTCTTTGTTTTCAAGAAAATAACGATTTGAGTAAATGTCAAAATCTTTAACAAATTTGATAAAATCTTGCTTTAAATTTTGAGACAATTCAGAAAGTGTGGTCACATTTTGCAGAATAGTTACATTTATATTTCTGATGTCATGTTCCAAGCTTTTGCTGTCAGAATCTAACTCTTTTAAAAGCTCTTCCTGGCTGTCTATTCTATCTTTAATTTCTTTGTTTTCAAGAAAATAACGATTTGAGTAAATGTCAAAATCTTTAACAAATTTGATAAAATCTTGCTTTAAATTTTGAGACAATTCAGAAAGTGTGGTCACATTTTGCAGAATAGTTACATTTATATTTCTGATGTCATGTTCCAATCTTTTGCTGTCAGAATCTAACTCTTTTAAAAGATCTTCATGGTTGTTTATTCTATATTTTATTTGTTTGTTTTCAAGAAAAGAACGATTTGAGTAAATGTCAAAATCTTTAACAAATTTGATAAAATCTTGCTTTAAATTTTGAGATGATTCAGAAAGTGTGGTCACATTTTGCAGAATAGTAACATTTATATTTCTGATGTCATGTTCCAAGCTTTTGCTGTCAGAATCTAACTCTTTTAAAAGATCTTCCTGGTTGTCTATTCTATCTTTAAGTTGCGTGCTTTCAAGAAAAGAACGATTTGAGTAAATGTCAAAATCTTTAACAAATTTGATAAAATCGTTCTTTAAAGTTTGAGACGATTCAGAAAGTGTGGTCACATTTTGCAGAATAGTTACATTTATATTTCTGATGTCATGTTCCAAGCTTTTGCTGTCAGAATCTAACTCTTTTAAAAGCTCTTCCTGGCTGTCTATTCTATCTTTAATTTCTTTGTTTTCAAGAAAATAACGATTTGAGTAAATGTCAAAATCTTTAACAAATTTGATAAAATCTTGCTTTAAATTTTGAGACAATTCAGAAAGTGTGGTCACATTTTGCAGAATAGTTACATTTATATTTCTGATGTCATGTTCCAAGCTTTTGCTGTCAGAATCTAACTCTTTTAAAAGCTCTTCCTGGCTGTCTATTCTATCTTTAATTTCTTTGTTTTCAAGAAAATAACGATTTGAGTAAATGTCAAAATCTTTAACAAATTTGATAAAATCGTTCTTTAAAGTTTGAGACGATTCAGAAAGTGTGGTCACATTTTGCAGAATAGTTACTTTTATATTTCTGATGTCATGTTCCAAGCTTTTGCTGTCAGAATCTAACTCTTTTAAAAGATCTTCCTGGTTGTCTATTCTATCTTTAATTTCTTTGTTTTCAAGAAAAGAAAGGTTTGAGTTAATGTCAAAATCTTTAACAAATCGGATAAAATCTTGTTTTAAATTTTGAGACGATTCAGAAAGTGTAGTCATATTATGCAGAATAGTTACATTTATATTTCTGATGTCATGTTCCAAGCTTTTGCTGTCAGAATCTAACTCTTTTAAAAGATCTTCCTGGTTGTCTATTCTATCTTTAATTTCTTTGTTTTCAAGATAAGAACGAACTGAGTAAATGCCAAAATCTTTAACAAATTTGATGAAATCTTGCTTTAAATTTTGAGACAATTCAGAAAGTGTGGTTACATTTTGCAGAATAGTTACATTTATATTTCTGATGTCATGTTCCAAGCTTTTGCTGTCAGAATCTAACTCTTTTAAAAGATCTTCCTGGTTGCGTATTATTTCTTTAAGCTGTGTGTGTTCTACAGAAGCATGATTTCTGTCACTTTTCAAATCATTAACAAATTTGTTAAAATCTTCTTTTAAGTTTTGAGATATTGCAGAGAGCTGCGTCAATTCTGCGCATATAGTATTATTCACGTTTTTTAAGTCATATTGAATGGTTTCTCTGACACTATTGACTACTTCTAGGTGTTGCTCCAGATTTTCAATTCTTTCTTTAGTTTTAAATAATTCGTCGGAAACATTTTCTTTTAAACCATCGATTTCGTTCATCAAAAGTTGGAGCAATTTATAAAGATGTAAAAAGTCACTTAGATGGGTTAAATTTACATTATCCTTGTGTTTCTCGATGTTTTCAATTTTGAAATTAAATTCTTGCTGAAGCAGATCATAATTTTTGGTTTGGTTTTGAATTTTTGATATCATATCAAAAGTTGTGTCACTTAAATTTTCTAAATCTTGTTTTAACTGCTGTGTAAAATTGTCTGTCGCTGATATTCGAGTTAAATGTTTTTGTAAATTTTCTTGCAAGGAATTATTTAATTCTTGAACAAATTTCTTTAGGGCGCTAAAATTTTTTAACGTTTGTACATGATATTTATTAAAAGTATAAGTTTCCATTAGTTCACCTTTTAATTTGTATTCCGTTGTATTTAAAAGTTCAATAACAGTTTGCTTAGTGAGGACGTGATAATCTTTTAACTTTAATAAGACTGTGAGTAATTCTTTTTCACTTCGTATATTTTCAGAATAAATTTTAGTTAGAAAACTTTTGAATAGCTCTATTATCAATTGCATTTGTTCTGTTGATGTATCATTTTCGAAAGACGAATTCTTGGTCATATTATACTCTAAGCTACAATACCTATCTTTAGATATCAATGGTACATTCACATAAACTTTTTGCGTTTCAGAATTTCTTTGTTCATTTAAAATCATTACTGAGTTTAATGTATTCAAGATTTTATCTTGGAGATTTATATCTAAAGATTCCGATTTTAGATTTTCTACACATAGCAACAAGTCATTTAGAACATTCTCGATGCTATTTTTGCTCTTATATGTAGAGAGTTCTAGACCTATCTCAAACGGGGACAAAATGGCTGAAAAAAAGACATAAATCTTATCCAAGTTAAAAGCACATGCCAATCGAATATCTAGCTTTGAGCCTATTATACCAAAGAAAGAATGTTGGCTTTCATTGGAAGTACACGCATGTTGATCTGGTTTTGTTGCTGCTGAAGAATTAACAGCTAAACTGGAGACATGGTCAAGTCCAAACAATGATTGATTGAACTGTCCCAAGAAATACATCATTTGATCAATACATGTTCTTTTTGAAGCTATAAGTTCTTGTCTGTTTACAGTGACGGACCATACAGACACAATAAGCGTTGCATTGTCATCGTCTAATCTCCTCGAACCGGAAATACCTTTGTTATCTCCCATTAATTGTGAATGTACTTTGGGTCCTTTATGGAATAAAAGAAATGTCAGTACAATTATTAAATACTTCCATGTGCCAATATTAGTTAGATTATTTAAATGTATGTTACTGGGTGGACTAGTGATAAAGAGCTTGGCTTCCGAGCCGCGTGGTTTCCGATGTCTTAATAGTGTAAGCCAATGATGCCCAACCTAATTCAACCTGCGGGCCATTTTAATTTCCAACAGTCGTGTCGCGGGCCACATGACCGAAAAGGTACAAAAACGTAATAAAATTACCTGAACTATTTTTTTAAGAAACCCATAGATGTAGCTCTTACATTAATTTATGGGATTTTTTAATTTCATCTTTTTATTACGAGTCGAAAAATGGCTAAAACGTGAGAAACATGAACTACCGACTCATTTAATTATCTCTTTTTGGAAAATATCCCCATCAATGCCGCCATATCTATTTAAAAAATGAGATTATATATTGCTTTTTATTTTAAACAGCCACACTTTCTTTATAAAACAAATAGATGGCTTATTATCATGGTCCATAAAACAAAAAATTCTATTTACTTTTCGTGGTAGAGTTTACATCAAAGTGTTCAAGGTCATGGTACCAATCCGTCTGAGAAAAATTGAGATTCCTCACATTATCATTTTTTTTTTGGTTTGAGGAGGGGAGGTGCGATATGCTACACTTTGTGCCGACGTTTCATCTGGCCGGATAGAACAACGTCGCGGGCCGGATTAGGCCCGCAGGCCGGATTTTTGGCATCACTTGTGTAGGAAATTCAAGGTGACATAGTCACCAGTAATCAATACGAAACATACATTATAGGATAAGCAAAGTTAACAAACATAACGATAGGAATATATATTTAGGCTGAGTTTCGCTACCCATTTTGGCGCCTAAACGCTTCAGTGTTTCACACGACCTCCCGTTGATACGGCATAGAATATGTTGTAAAATACCATGTTATATAGGTTCTGTTTTACTTACGACATTTTTTTTTATGTTTGTTGAGCTAAGCAATAATAATTAATTTAGCCCACTAGAAAGAAAACTATAACCAAAAAACAAGCATTCATCAAGATAAACTGTTAGCAGATGATAATTTTTATTTGCAGGATATATTTTGGATGTCTTGTCTATATCTTTGTCTATGTTATTTAGTCAACAGTTACACTAAATTCAATTTGAGGGAAAAGAAGAACAAACTATTGTAAAATATTACTAACCTGCTTCAAAGACAGAAAAAAATACACAACTTTCGCTTTCTTGATGTTTGTACTCTTTGCCTTTTTCAGATTTACTTTGATTAAAGGAGGTCGAGCTGTTCATACTTGGACCTTTAATTCGGTCATTAATTGTATCGTTTTCCGTTGACTGTTTTGTAACTAAAAGTTTATAGTTTATCTTTTGCTTCGTGTGACTTGCGTCGTAACCATGGGCCTCGCATCTGTAATAGGTGACTTCATAGGTGGTGACATTTTTCACTGTCATGCAGAAGTCAGTTTTTCCGAAAGTAATCGTGCAGCGGTCGGCCTCTAAAAGTGGTGCACGCTCGACAGTGCGTAAGTCATTAATGTATAAAGATACCAGGGGGTCAAAGTCTTTGTTTAAACGGGCCAGTGTCAGATGGGAGAGTTTCTTTAAGAGCTCAACCCTGTTGTTAGTTATTGAACAGCATATTGTCAGATTTTCATTGGAATCTGGGCGTATAGCATTAGGCTGGATTTTCATAACTAGGTCTGGAAGTAAAGAAATAAGGTGTTTTTAGGTAATGTATTAATCTGGTTACCAAGACTGTATGGTAATCTAATGGTAGGCTGAGAGCAGGTATACTGATTTATGCAAACGCGACATGCAGCTCTTAAAAATCGACACCGTTGGCAAAATGAGGCACTGGATAGATCCAGATGGAGAGAAAGCATAAAAGAAGGGTCTCGAATTGCAGATGGCGCACACAACAGTAGTAGAAAGAAGAGTGAAAGTGCTACAGCTTCTGGTGATTAAAGATGACCAATCTGTGACCGCAGTTGTGTATAAAGGATAGGCCTATTTTATCACATAAAGTTGCCAATGGAAAACATCTCTTCAGACATAAAATGCCACAGGTACGGAATCTCTTGTCAATATCATTGATCCTAACTAAGTCAGCCGCCATATTCTGCCCGTGACTCGGTACTTTATGGCCCTTTGAAACCTTTACCCATCAAAAAAGCCAAAAGGAATCGGTTCCACCGGACTTAATGATTTTTTTATTTGATTCGGTATGTGTGTCGGAAAGTTAAATCGCCCGCAGACCAAAAACTATTTCATTTAAGATTTTAAAGCCGAAAACACTTTACATGTTACTCAATGTATACTTGAAGTAGGGTCTGCTCTACAAAGCCAAAAACTGCAATCTTCGTTATCCATGCATTCGAAGACGTTTGCCTTTAACTTAGTTAAAAGTAAATATTAAATACATCATTGTTGCAATGGTTTTCGATGGTTTCAAAAGTTAAATTTGATGACTTAATATCCATTAGTATGCTGGTGACTTTTTTTAAGGTGAGAAAAAAAAACAGAATTTATATTTTTCAAAATAGAATCATGAAATTTCTAAGTAAAAATTATAAAACGCGAGGATACACATTATACTTTATGTAATTACACAATTATCATTTAATTTCACTTATATATTCAAAGTAGTAGACTTAACATGAAGCTTAAGACTTACAGACTCAACAAACTGATTATAGAGGCATGATACCAACCGTCTCATCTATTTCTAGTTTTTACTAACTCAGACATCGAAAGTATCAAATTTTCTAATACCGGAAACGATAAATCTCCCTTATATTATTTACTCTACTTGACGACACTAGAAGCCAATGTGTAAAAACAAGCAAAAATGTTTACATCTGTCCGGCAACCTGTGCATCAAATTGTTGTGGGCCTCCGTACAAAATTGTACATGCTATGAATGACTAAAGATATACGAACGGATAGGTACAAAATTGTCGGCAGTTAGGTTAGCAGTGTCATAAAAAATGTTTAACTACAAGTGCCAAAACACAGCCTGGACTATTAGGGTTAGGGTCAGTGTTATGCGAGTGTCATCCAATGTCCTACCGAAACTAAATATCTATGACGTAAAAGATTTATATATAAAGAGAGGACATTATACAGATAACTTACCAGCATCGGAAGCTGTCAGAAGACAAAGCACAAAAAGTGTTGTGACATACTGGATGGGCAAATTGGCATTGTAGTTGGCATTGTGGTTTAGTTCAAACCTTCGGCGTCTCTTTGGGAATGTGACATGACACAATGTGAAACAATTATTACATGAATGTCTAATGTTTATTATGTCTTCTTATGCCACTTAAAAGATTAAAATAGAGGTCTAAGTGGTACAAGTATATGTACTTAAAAGTGTTCTTTGGAAAAAGCAAAAAAAAAGCTGCACTAGCAGGGGTAGAGCTGATAGGGGTTGGTCAGGGCATCTGAACCCCCCCCCCCACTCAATCCTATTAAAACTGAAACCTTTCAAATGATGAACATCAGTAAACGGTTATAATCGGTGCTCAAAAGTGTCCTTTCGTTGTTGTTTTATTTCTAAACAAGTGCTAATAGATTGCTCCACACCGCTTCATGTTTATTTGGTTTTGAAACATTACAGATGTGTAGCTAGCCATGTGCTGGTGGCGCACGGAGCATCAAGTGGTGAGAGTAAGGGGCAAGAAACTAAGGATGAATTTTCTTATTAGAAACGACTGTTTTTGAAATGTAAACTTAAAATGTATCGTTTATCCTCTATGCTCTTTCTTAAATAAAATGTCAGCTGCTGACCAGGTAGAACCAAATTTACTTTGTTGAGATCTGCTTAGGCAACGCATTTTTTACACGCCAAATTTCAATGTTCTTCTGGGTCACGCGGTATATGTTGTTACTTTATTGCTCAGTAAACTTGCTTCATATAGATTTAGAGCGCATAAATATATTGGCCTATTTCAAGATCTAGATAACTGTATTGTTTTCTTTTCCTTTCATTATGATTCCTTTTAGATTCAATCATTTTGGAATAATTCACTGTAAATCTTTAAGTCATGAATATGAAAACTGCTTAGCAACTAACTTTTAACCAAGCGCTTCAAGCTAGTTCCTGTTATTCTATTGAGGACATCCTAGCTGTGTGTTGAAGTCAAGAAAGAAGGAGTATAAATAGCCCAGTGTACCGAAAAACAATACCGAAAAACGATACCGAAAAAACGAAACTGAAAAACGATACCGACTTCATTACAGCTTCAGCAGTCCGAATTCCTGCCAAACTCAGAGAATGGTTCGAGCAGACAATGAATTGAATGAATTGAGATGTTATCAATAAAATACATTTCTATGACAACGTAACTTTAAAAGTTTTGAAAATTAATCCAGTTTTGAGATGTCAGGTGTACTGTCAATAAAATCGAAAAATATTTGGGTTGTAATCACGCAATATTATAATAGTTCGTATTGTATTTGTGGAGAAATAAACGTATTTTGTCTGGAATTAGCTTGGTTCTGTGCACATGTTCTCTCATGAGTGGATCGTACTTTGATAGTAGTTTCACAAACTTACAAAAATTACCACTATTTTGCCTTTGCAATTCTTCTTCAACTTGTTCCATTAAGTGCCAGATTCTACTCTGAGAGAAAAGGAATGATATCCAAGATTCTATTTGGGTAGCATTATCAGATTTTTACCATTTAGACCCTTTGATCCTAGTGTCAATCAGTTCAACCTGAGATGACAATTTCTACGTTTGACCAAGCACTTTCCGAGCCAACTGGACTTTTCAATTTGAGCAACGCCCATAATATTGTTAACATTACAATTAACTAATTAGTGATAAAAAAAATACACAAAAAAAAAACAAAGATAACTTTAATAACAAGGATTGTCAAATCGTCATTCTTAACTACTGGTCGGGAGAACATCGCTGAAGCCTACGTTACCTTTGCAGAATGCATGGGCTCAGATCTGGTGATTAGGGCAGAGTATCAAAGACTACTTGGAAAACAATGCCAGCTACAGATGGAAAATGTTTTCTTCCTTGGAAGGGATAGGTAAAGTAAAGTAAGTAAAAGTATGTCCACAAAAAATGTAAAGTTCCCCTTTCAGACCCTGTGGTCTATAGGGCAGATGATGTAAAGGACATTTGTTCCTGTGGCCTACGGTTAACGAGGTTGTCATGTGGCCAGCACAACGACCAACCGCTTTTACTTTCCCCCAACTAATGTCAGGTACCCATTAGAGCTGGGTGGACTCAGAGGCGCTCAAAGATCCCGAAATAAAAAATCCCAGTCTGCACCAGGATTCGAACCCGGGATAGTTCAAGAAATAATCACCTGATATGAGCATATCATGATGTGGCAGGTTAATACCAATTTTTTTCGTTAAACCAACTATTGATTTCTCTTATTGAAACCAATCACGATAGTTTTCATAGCGAAATTAAAAATTAAAAATATCGAATTTCGTCTGGAGCTAAAAAGGCTTCAACATTTTGCCGCAGTTTCAAAAGACTTTGAACTTGTGGAACAAGGACCTGTTTGAGGTCTTGAGTTTTATAGAAAACAAGGTTACAAAGACAGTTTGTCTGGAAACACAAACTCAAAATCGGCCCTCCGAAATGGTCCTCCCAGGCAGATAAGAAGTCAGGTTTCAATATTTTCCGAAAGAATATCATAATAAAATTATATCAAAGACAATGACACAGAAGAATGAAGAAAGAAGATTGACAGATCTTGTGTGGTGCTACAATGGCCACGCAGACCAAAGCATAGGTGAAAGTGAAGAAGAAGTTATATGTGAACCTGGCCTAACTAATGTCGTATAATGATGATCTTATTGATATAATTGTTCTTTCAAAGGTCAATCTTTAATTCAAAGCCTCAAGGAAAAAAAAATTTCCGTTAAAAAAAAAATCTCTCATTCTTATAACCGATGTGGTGCCTTGCAGTTCACGTGATAATATGAAAAACTACTTATTAATTGTTATTTTAAATTATGTTTCACTTATATGCATACATTGGTAAATATTTCTATGAACAAGAAAAAAAAAGCGTTTCAAGGACACGTCTGCCCAAACAGACTTTAAGCTGCAGCTTCCTTTTTTTCTACTTAACGGTAATGACTTATGTCGGTTTGTTTGTAATACTTATTAGGTTAAGGCCGTTCTACGTCTCGAGTTCCTTCTTTAAAGCGTTGTTATGCACTGCACTTAATGATGGGTATCTTTTTTTAGCATTTAATGAAACCAGGGCCGGATTTACGAATGTGGAGGACCCTGAGCAAAATTTTTGTGGAGGCCTCTACATGTTTTCGAAAGCTTGAATACAAATCTACTTTTTCAACACTTATTAGTGATCGAACTGGTATCTAAAAGCAAGCCATATTTTAGAATAAAGAAATAAAGTACTTGTAAAAAGGTTACATTATTTAATTATATATATATTACAAAAGTTGTTTAGTCAGATTAGATTCTAACCAGACTCAAGAAGAAATTAAAACTAATCAAGGTTAAATAAGAAATGATGTGCATCCATTGTCTTAAGAGATAGAAGAAGTCATTTTACGGATGGCAACTTTGTCGTGGTTAAGAAGTGTATGGTGGAGGGTATGAGTGATGTTCCATTTGAGTGATGCTCATAACATAAATATGCAGTTACGGATTTATGGTATTGGGTCAGCCTAGGTCTTACTTTTCACGAACTCATACAATGTGGCAAAGTTTGACAACAGTTCTTGTGTGTGAATTATCCTGTTTTAAGGCTATCTAATAAGATATCTTTGTCATTCTTTTGGCTATAATCGGCTCATTTTGCTCTCTACGAGGTTCTTACCAGCACGACAATCTGTCTGCATCTTGCAGGATTTCCTACCGCATGTTTTCTTTGATGCTTGTTGTCCTTACATTTCTGTAGGTTAGCCTTTGGAATCGCTTGAGACTGACTCCCTCAGCAAGCTCAGAATTCCTCCATCTGGAATGCGGGTGACATGTCCGAGCCAAGGTAAGTATTCTCTTAGTCGAAAGAGCGTAGATGCTGAGTGTATGACCAGTTTCAAAACTTTCTTATCAGAAACAAGATCCCTCAAGGAGATACACATAATAAACCACAGGCAACGCAAGTGAAAACTGTTTAATTAATGCTCTTGATGCATGTATGTAGACTAGCTCTCGCTATAAATAAGAATGTTCTCTATACAGGCGTTGTAGATTAGCATTTTGTTTCCTATGATTTGGTTGTGTAGACTGAATAGATTCTGATAAAACCAGGATGTGATAAAAATACTTGAGAATAAGCGAGAGACGTGCTACAGAAAGGCGTATATTTTTAGTGATCTATATCTTGTTTGTAGTGCCATTATTTCATTCAATATTGAAGTTGAAACCCAAAGGCATTCGACACTGTTAGATGAGAAAGACTCTGGAAGATCATGTCAAAGTATGGCTGTCCACAAAAATTCATAACCATGGTGAGACTATTTCATGATGGCATGAAGGCTCGTGTCCAAGAAAATGAAGAACCATCAGAGTCCTTCGAAGTATCAAACGGGGTAAAACAAGGCTGTGTCCTACACTGTTTAGTATCATGTTCTCCGCTATGCTGACAGATGCATTCACAAACAGAGAAAACAACGGGATAAATATATCCTACAGATTTGATGGTGGCCTATTCAACCCGAGGCGGCTTAAAGCAAAATTAAAAACAAATGCAGCAGTAATCACAGACTTGCTATTTGCTGACGACTGTGCCCTAAATGCCTGCTCTGAAAACGATCTGCAGAGCATCGTCAGTGACTTCTCAAGAGCATGCTCAGACTTTGGCCTTACCATCAATACGAACAAGACTGAAGTCTTATATCTACCTGCTCCTGGGAAAGCCTACTCGGATCCAAGCATCACTATAAATGGACAGGATATAAACGCAGTGGACAAATTCACATATCTCGGCAGCACACTCTCCAGAAATGGAAAAATCGATAGTGAAATCGACCTGCGTATCGCCAAGGCCAGTGCATCCTATGGCAAACTGTCAGATCCCACGTCACACGTCTTACTTCACGACCTGTGACGTGGAGACGAGCTATTGGTCCAAACTGCCCACAGGTTGCGACGTCGCGGGTCAGTGTTCATTGATCTCGATCAAGCCCATCACAGACGTACATCTGCAAGCTTGCTACCTCTCGCGTCTCCCTAACCTTGTTTAAGTATGTATTGGTAATAGTCTAAACTAAAAAAGACAAACTATAACGTATGTGTATAAGGCTACTTTATTAGGATGAAAAATTTTACATAAATTAAAAAAAGCAGTAAAAACATAGAGGAAAAAAAAAAACACCACAGTGGATAAGACTTGCATTTGTAAGATAGTGGAGATGTATACGATCAAATAAACAATGAGAAAGACGTTACATTGAACTCTACACAAATGTATCTAAATAAACGTTACAAATGGAAGAGCTTCAAATATTACATTCTGCAGTGTAATAAAGCACCAGAGACTGCTACCAAAACTTTTTAAACACTTAGCTTATCCACATTTCTTTCATTCTGCACACCAGATATAACAAAAAGCTATTTATAGTTTTTCCGCCTTGTATGAAAATCTTTAAAAATATATATATATAACTAAACAAAATAAATGAAACATTTTCGACCACAAAAAAACAACAACATTATAAACATATACAAATAAAATATAAAAAAGTACACGTCCACACTCACATATATATATATATATATATATATATATATATATATATATATATATATATATATATATATATATATATATACTGATTTTTATCATGATAAATACAAGTAAATATAATGATTTATAGATATAAATATATAGATGAATACATTATATACATACAAACAAACATATATACATTATAAATATATATATATATATATATATATATATATATATATATATATATTTATATATATATATAATGTACTTTTTTTAGGATTTCAGTATAGGGCTCATTCTTGCAAAGTATTATGTTTTATCGAAGTGAAGCTTATTTTACAGTTGTGTACCCCAAGAAAGCATCAAATTAGCTCAATTCATAACAGTTACACAAAGCTAAGAACAAATCAAAGATAGATTACACAGTTAAGCCTATCTGCTACAGACAGGGGCGAAAGGGGGGGGGTGACTTTACGTAGAAAGAAGATAGGGTAAGTTTAGGGCTACCAGTGGGGCGGGATGTCCTCCGTCTTTAATTACTCTCTGCAATAGCAAGCGATCCAACATGTCTTCTTATTTTATTAAATAAAATCCCTTCACATATTAAAGTAAATTATACGTTTTCCAATAGCATCCTTCTTATCTTATCTTATCTTATATAATACAGAGGTTACTTCAAAAAAGAATATAATTACGTCCTACGCGTCATGCATTTAGTCATGCATATTAACCTTCATGAATATGTGCTCAATAACATCATAGAAACTTGAATTCTTTTAATTTTATTTTTGCATTCCTGGTGTGACATAACTATTTTTGATTACTTGTATAGTTAGGAGTGATTCCCCTTATGTAGTTTATAAAAGGCCACTTGCTCCTGAGTTACCAGCTTGACCACTTGACTTGTGTTGTGAATAGTATTTTTTTCTGTTAGTGGTCGTGTGTCATGGGGTACTCGGAGAAGTGTGCCCTGCTCTGGAGATCTTTGGGCTAAGTATACCTTTAGTATTATTGTATTTTATATAATGTATTTATTTGTAGATATCGCCTCAAATGATTTCCAGGCAATATATCTTTACCCTGATGTTCTGCATCCTGGGGTACTCCTAAACGTGAGATATTTTTGTAACCTTTCTCTGAGGGATTCAACCTGTATTGAATAATCAGATGGACTTTACATATTTTTATAGCCTTGTCGCTGAGGGATTCAAACTGCATTGAATCATCAGATGGGCTTTACCAAACGGATGTCTATAGGTGGGATTATATGAAGCTTGTAGGCTCATAGGTTTTCCTGAAGTCTATAGTTCATCATGACCCCTTTGTTTTTTTTTTTTTGGCTAAAAGTGGCTAGCGTCAGCCTGAAGCTTGTAACCCCAGAATGGTCAAAAGTGGTCATGTGTTGACCTGAGGCCTGTGACCTTTATTTTTGATAACCAGAATGTGATGATAATGTAACATATGACTAGGGCTGTGTGCCATACTATTTTTGAGTATCTTTTGTTTAAATTGTGTTCTATTGAGTGGGGTGCTCTTTTAGAATCAATCCCCATTAATATATAGTATGGGGTACTCTTACAAGCAACCTCATTTCATTTGTAACATCGGGGCTCGTAAAAATAATTGTATCAGTGTTAAACCCTAGAACCCTACTTATGTTATGTATTGCAGTAAACATAATTGTACCATTGATATTGTTTATTTACTGTAAATTTTGAAGTTTTGCCCGTTGTAATGGGATTGATATTTAATTGTAATAAATTATGTGTCTACATTTTGTTGATTTTGTTGTAGACACTAAGCTTTTCAGATAAGAAAGAGCTAGAGACTACCAGAAAGGATGTGGGGTTTGTGGCGAAAACCGCTTGGCTACATAACACGGGGGCTCGAGTACGGATCCTGTCAAATGCCCATAGAAGAGATTAGAACAAAGCGCATTGAGCATGCTATTTAATGAAAGATGCGGTGCATAAAAGCAATTTAAATATTTAAAAAAGGTTGCTTTATTTGACAAATGTTTGTATTAGTTTTACAATTATTTTGTTTTTTACTAACATATTTCGTCAAATGAAATGTAATCCCAGTTTTAAAAGTTTCCTTTGTCTTTTTATTAAGTGTTGTCCCCTTCTGATGGTGTGGTTTTCAGGTAACCCTATACATACAGCAAAGGATGGCCCGTACCCTAGATACAACTACCCTAGCGAAAACAGGTAATGTTGGCGAAGTTTCACTCGGGAACCTCACATAAGATTTTGCGAGAGGGCGAACTGAGATAGCAACTGTAATCATGCAGTAATGAACATTTTTCAAAAGCCTGGCAATTTTCATTTCTGCCTCCGCCAGGCTGCCCACTATCCCATAATGCTTTCACAACAGGAGTCCCTCTAGATATGTGAACCCATCGACCTTCTTCTGCTTCGTCCGTGCCTCCAATCATAATAACTGAATCCCCAGTGCAGGGATCGTTTGAACTAAGAAATGATGTTACGAAATTCCGTTCACTCCAGTCGTTTACCTCAGCCAGATAGCCCCCGTATCCAGAACATAAGTTTTGAGCGGCTCTAATACAATAGAATTGTTTCTCTTTAGTCAGATAATATCTGCGTCCAAAGTAGGACCTGGAAACGTGGAAAATAGAATGTGCTGTAGCTCTCACGTTTTTCAAGACATTTTGTTGTAACATTTTGATCTCGCTGTCAATTCGGCTATTCACTTGGCTATACAATTGTCTTAAAGTCATATTTTCATCAGTAAGCTCTTTATTCTTTCGTGAGAGTTTGTCAATCTGAGTTTTGAGAGTAGAGGATTCGGACTTCAAAGTGTTGATCTCATGGTTAGCAGTTTGAAATAGCATGTTGAGATTATCAAAGTCTTTTTGACGCTTTATGTTCAAAGAGTCTACGGCGTTTTCACAAGTGCGGTTGATAAAGAGAACATCTTTTTGGATGTTTTTATTTAAGTTTTTGAGATAATCGATTTCCGATGTTTTGACATAATTGATTAAATCGTTTTTTATCACGTAAAACTGTGATGAAAGTTTCGCGAAATAAGTGTATAAGGTTGAATTCATATTTCGTATATCAAGTTCAACCCTTTTAACGCCAGAATTAAGCATTGTTAAATTTCTTTCCTGATCTTCCTGGATTTTCGATATTTCAGCGGAAGAACTGTTACTGTGATCGTCAAAGTCTTTAACAAATTTGATAAAATCACCTTTTAAGTCTTGAGACATTACGAAAAGCTTACTTAAGTCTCCTCGTATGGCTACATTCATGTTTCTGATGTTATGTGCAAAGCTTTGGCAATCAGAATTTAACTCTTCTAAAAGCTTTTCTTGGTTGTCAGTTTTGTCTCTAATTTCAGATATTTTAACAGAGGAACTTTCTCTAAAATCCTTAAGATCGTTCATAGAGATTTGAAGCGACTTAGAAAGATTAAAATGGTCGTTTTGATGTAGCAATTTTACATTCCCTACAGCCGCCGTCAAATATTCAATTTTTAAGATTAAGTCCTTTTGAAACTGATTATGTTTTATGGTTTGGTTTTCAATCTTTGATATTGTATCAAAAATGTCACTCAAATTTTTCAAATCTTGTTCAAAATGTTGCTTTAAGATGTCTTGCAAAGAATTATTTAATTCTTGTATTGAACTCTTGATAACACTATAATTTCTGTGCAATTGTAGTTGCATCTCACTTATCAACAACACATTATCTGATTTCATTATTTCACCCTTGAATCGCTCTATTTTGTTGTGTAAACTACTTAAAAATTCATTAAATGGTTGTTTCGTGAGGACATAATCATCTTTAAATTGCAATATGGCTAATCGTTGTTCTTTCTGTTTTGTCATATTGTCGTTTTGGTTTTCACTTTGTAAACTTTTAAATAGCTCTATAATCCAATTTATGTTTTCTATTAAAGTATAATTTGTAAAAAGTTGTGTATGATTCATTGTAATATTATCTTCCTCATTGCCATACTTAACTTCAGATGTAGATGTGATGCTCGATGTATGGTTGTCAGGTCCACTAAGTATTTCAGAACGTATCTCAGTAAATAAGAACTCTATTGTTTTTAATACAGTCATGATTTTCCCTTGCAGATTTGGCTCTGAAGATGTTGCTTTCAATTGATTTACGCAAAGTAACAAATCATTTAGAATAATGTCAATGCTATTTTTGTTCATATAAGTGAAAATGTCCATCTCTTGGGGTGACATATGTGCTGAAAAAAACACATAAATCCTATCCAAGTTAAAAGCACATACCATTCTCATATCTAGCTCTGAACCTATTATACCAAAGAAAGAGTGTTGGCTTTCATTGGAAGTACAAGTATGTACATCTGGTCTTGTAGCTGTTGGGGTATTAAAAGGTAAACTCAAATTGATATTCTGTTCAAAGAATGATTGATTCGATGACCCAAGTATGTACATTATTTGATCTTCGCAACGTCTTTGAGCAGTTAAGCATTCCAAATAAGAGCGTTCTTGTTCGTTTAGAGTGACAGACAAAAGTTGTGACATTACTTGGTCTGCAGTCTTATTCTCACGTCTGCTGGAAACGGAAACACGTCTGGCATCTTGCATTAGATTCGATTGTTGCTTTGGTCCTTTGTGAGAGAAACAAATTGTAAGCTATATGTTTACAAAAACTTCAGTCTGCCATTGTATACTGAACTATTTCTAAATGAACATTTATTTGTAAAACCAAATGTCTATCAGTTTTATTATGTTAAACAATCAAATATGGTTTTCCTTAAGAAAAAAAATTACTAGAATATTACTGAGAGCAAGTGTAATCATGCAATTTTTAGCATTTCTGAAAAGTCTGCTTGTTTTTAAGATTGGTTCACAACTGCAGACCACAGGATATCTAAATTCAGCGACCCTCATCTGCTTAGTTGATGTCTCCAGTCATAATAACTGACTCTAAGATTATTTGAAGTAAGAAATGATAGTACGAAATTCACTTCACTTCTTCTTTCAAAAAAAATATAAATTTTTACTAACCTGTAATAAAGGCAGAAAGGATTTCAAATGTTTGGCTCTGATTCTTGTAGTAGTCTGCATTACTTTCAGACAGACTTCCATTGAAGGAGCAGGATGTATTCTTGCCAGGATGAACACTTTTTTCAGTTATGGTCTCGTTCTGCCTGAACTTTTTTGAGGTATCCACGTACTTCACAAAACCTTTTGTGAATTTTTTTTGCAAATCTTTATGTTCAGCATCGACACCGTGAGCTTCACATCTGTAAAAAGTGGCGTCATCGGAAGTCGCGTTTTTCACAATCATGCAGACGCGATTGTCTTCAAAAGTAATCAAGCCGCGTCGGTTATCAAAAAGTGGTGCAGGTTCAACCCGATCTGTTTCATTGATGTACCAATACACCAAGGTGTCATAGATGGATTTGTTGATTTTGTTTACACGGGCTAGTTTCAGGTAGGATAACTTAGTTAACTGCTGAACGCTGTTGTTAGTTATGGCGCAGCAAACGTTCAGTTTTTCGTTTAGATTTGAACTTAAAGTAGTAGGCTCTGTCTTGATAACTAGATCTGGAAGTACAGAAGAGGGTTTATTTACGTAGCAGTGTTCCCTGTCATTAAAGACATTTTAGAAAGACTCTTTTTTTTTTCAAAAAAGATGTTTCATTTGATAGATAGATAGATAGATAGATAGATAGATAGATAGATGGATGGATGGATGGATGGATGGATGGATGGATGGATGGATGGATGGATGGATGGATATGGATGGATGGATGGATATGGATGGATGGATGGATGGATGGATATGGATGGATATGGATGGATATGGATGGATGGATATGGATGGATGGATGGATATGGATGGATGGATGGATATGGATGGATGGATGGATATGGATGGATGGATGGATATGGATGGATGGATGGATATGGATGGATGGATGGATATGGATGGATGGATGGATATGGATGGATGGATGGATATGGATGGATGGATGGATATGGATGGATATGGATGGATGGATGGATATGGATGGATGGATGGATATGGATGGATGGATGGATATGGATGGATGGATGGATATGGATGGATGGATGGATATGGATGGATGGATGGATGGATATGGATGGATGGATGGATATGGATGGATGGATGGATATGGATGGATGGATGGATATGGATGGATGGATGGATATGGATGGATGGATGGATATGGATGGATGGATGGATATGGATGGATGGATGGATATGGATGGATATGGATGGATGGATGGATATGGATGGATGGATGGATATGGATGGATGGATGGATATGGATATGGATGGATATGGATATGGATGGATATGGGTATGGATGGATGGATTTGATGGAGAAACAGACAGAAACTGTGAGAGAAAAGCACACAAAAATAAAGAGAGGGTAGAACATTGAAATAGAGACAGACAGACAAACAGGGACATGGAGAGAGAAAAAACCAAAGGAGAGGAAGAAACAAAGGAAGAAAGTCAGTGGCAAAGAGAGAGAGAGAAAGAACTACAAAGAGAGAGAGGAAATTAGGGAAAGACAGAAGCAGATATACCAAGAGACATGAAGAGAAAGAGAGAGAGAGGCAAGGAAACAGATACAGAGATGCAGAAAGAGAGTGAGAGAGAGGCAGGGAAACAGATACAGAGATGCAGAAAGAGAACTAGAGAGGCGCATGGAAACAGAAGTGACCGGAAGTGGGTTGGAGACACGCATAAAAAACTCTCGCTTGGGGCCAGCGAAATTCATAAACCAACCTTGACGCTGATACGAGTAAAAAGCAAACAAAATATTAGTGACACCCCAAGTTACTATAAATTGACTGATCAGACTGACCAGGATGAAAGACCTAACAGATAAACGTGTAAATGTATTCAACTTTAGGCCTACATAGAAAACTTACCAGCGTCTGACACTGCAATAAAACTAAGCACACAAAGTAATGAGACATAGCTCATCCTAGAAGTACTTAACGCTTCTGTCGGCATTCTTATCTAATTCCTACACCTGACAGCTTAAGAAGCTAACATAGCACAAAGTGAAGTGACTCTGTACTTATATGTTGCGTGATATGTTGTCCTACGACACTTGAAAGGCTACTCAAAACGGTGCAAGTATATATACTTGTAAGTAATGAGAGGGGGCTTCTCAGTCACTTTGACACTAAAACTTTGTTACAAACTGTGTGATGAGTATTTATGGTCAAAATCGCTCATTTTAAGAGGGAAGAGAGAAATACATGTAAACTATGTCAACGGTTTTAGCGTTTCGTAAAAAAAGTCCATTTATAGAATTCCATTATGCTTAAAGTAGAACGCTTTTGTTTTATATTTACTTATCTAGATCTCTGAGTGAAGTTTTTGTAGCATCAATATTAAATATTCTAACGCGCTAGAATAAAACCGATTATTGGCACACACACACAAGCAAGCAAAATATTTTTTTAAAAAAAGCTTATATAAGGGAAAGAACTTCATGTTTACAGTCATATATCTCAACATTGAAGGATTAATTTCCCTTTTTATATCCAATTATATTAATTAATTTAGTGCCATTTAAGTAACTAATTAGTGAATCGTTTAACTTGTGCATGTGTTGTCAGCGACATTGAATAATTGTTCAAAGATTCAACTTGATCCCAGAATGGGAAGTAGGAAATGGACGTGTTCAAAATGTGCATCCGCCAGACAAAGCATTGGTCTTAAGAGTACCTGTCGTGCAAATGTGAACAATCCAATAACCAACCGACTAACCCGATAGCTTGCTATACTTTCTTGATATTGTAGCATAGTCTTCTGAATTGTTTCCGTCACTAACGGTAAGTTCCCTCGGCCTCCTTTGATTTCACATCTTTGCGAGCCCTGGGGAACTTATGATATGGCCATCATGGGCGTAGCCAGGGGGGAGTTCAACCCCCCACCCCCGAAATGAAATCCCCACAGGGGTGTGAGTGGAATTTAGTGACTTATTTTTTGCTTTGATTTTGTTTTTTTTAGATGAGATTTTATGTTAAACCATTTTAAAAAATCCCCCCCCAAAAAAAAAACCCTGGCTACGACCATAATGGCCTCATAGTTTGCGTTTTTTTTTTTTTTTACAGTTCTTAACAGGTCATCGCGAGGTGCCATCGCAGTGTTAATTAATCCTGTTACTAATCTCTTCGTTTGTGATGCGTTCTTTGTATGTGATAGCCTTCCTAGGATTATTATGTAGCATCTCAATTCCGTTGCTAGGATCCTCCTCTCTAGTTCTGCAGTCAGCGTCCAAGATACGCAAGCATCGGCCCTACAAGAATTTGACCATGACAGGGAGTACATCAATCAGATTTTATTGTTGAGGGCTATGCACGTGTCCTTCCATATTATTTTGTGTTTGGCAAGTGATGTACTGGACTGTGCAATTATTTCCAATATTTTAGGAATGGTTCTTTCATCTGAGACGATATAGCTCCGATGTAGGTCATTAAAGAATATTGACTTTTGTCAGCTTTTCACCTCCAATAGCCTACTGATGTCCAGAGGTGGGCAGTATTTCAAATACAAGTATTTTAAATACGTATTTTCAAAATAAAATACGTATTTTATTTGGTATTTTAAATACTTGTGTGAAAGTATTTAGTATTTTGGTATTTAAATACTTGTGTAAGAGTATTTTAGTAATTCAAAAATACTTTTTCAAAATACTTTTTTCAAAATACTTTTACAACCCTATCAATAATAATTATCATAGCCTTTTTTTATAATACAGCCTGCTTTAGTTCTTTCTAACTTGCATCGGATGATGCTTCAAGCATTAGATACCGGCGCACAAGTAGTGCTACAAAAATGTTTATCAAATGAAAATAATAATTTCCGGTTCCGGTTCTTTCTGATTCCGGCTAGAAGAGAAATTGCCATATTTTATCTTCCGTTGCCGTGAAAATAAGCGAAAGTAATCCAGTGAAATCAGTTTCAGAGAATGAAAATCAAACAGATGTCTGCCTTGCTGGTAGTCATGCAGTTCCTGCCATATTGGATGGGAAGTTTTTTGCAATTGTGAAGAATGAAAATGGCTCTGTAAAGGCCAAATGCTGTCTGTGTTCAAACGAAAGAATTTTGAGTGGCAGTTTGAATGCGACATCGAATTTTCTAAAGCACTTGCGGGTAAGTACAAGTACTGTACTGTAGTAGTGTACTTAGAGAATGTCATCAGAATTATGATTTTTTAAATTCTAAATGAAATTTAATTTTTTTTTACAGACAGTTCATAAAGATTGCTTGGAGGATTACAATAACTACCGCAATGAGGTGGCAGCATCTTCAAGTTCAGTGCGTGAACGAAAACGGAAAACCGTTGCAGCGCCATCTGCTGTATCTTTAAAGCACGCTCGGCAGCAGACTATTGAACAGACTGTTCGTGGAAGTTCTCAGGCTGCTGCGGATCAACTGATCACGAAATACATCGTCATGGGCATGCGTCCGCAAACAACCGTTGAAGAACCCGAGTTCAAGGCTTTAGTGGCTGGACTGTGTAAGATGAATACGGAGGTTGTGGTAATGTCTCGTAGGACCCTCGGCAGGCGTTTAAATGAAATGGAGTTGCAAATGATCGAGAAATTGAAGCAGGTTCTGTCAGAGCAAACTTTTGTATGTACTACAGCCGACATATGGTCGTCAAATCGTCGAAGTTTTCTCGGTGTTACTGCTCACTGGATAAATATCTCAAGTCTTTCTAGAGAATCAGCAGCTTTAGCTTGTCGTAGGTTTCCTGGCAGTCACACATATGACCGTATAGCAGAATTACTATACGATGTGCATGAAAATTTTGGCATTTCCAACAAAGTTTGCCTTACTGTAACTGATAATGGATCAAATTTTGTTAAAGCTTTTGAGCAGTTTGGTGTTAAAATCGAGAAGAGTGATGATATTGAGGAAAATGATGATATTGAGTTTGAAGATGTCGGAAATATTTTGGCTAACCCTCTATCAATCCATGATGATGCTGATAGTCACGATTATGATATTTCTCACACCTCTCTTCCTCAGCATCACAGATGCAGCAGTCACACACTTAGCTTGATAGCTACTACGGATCTTGCCAATATAGTTACAGACAATCATCCGTATGGGCGAGTCCATCACACAACCTTCGCTAAGTGCACGGCAATCTGGAACAAATGATCTCGATTACCAAAATCTTGTGAGGAATATTTTGACGTCATGAATTCACAACCGATGTGTCCTTGCCCAACCAGATGGAATTCCTTATATGACAGTGTTTGCAACCTCACTAAAACAAGTGACAAACTGAAAGATTTGTGTATTGCGCTTAAGGTTCCTGTTTTCAAGGACTATGAAATCAAATTCTTGCTGGAATTTATTGAATGTATGAAACCTGTCGCAGATAGCCTCGATCATTTACAGGGAGATAAAAATCGTTTTATGGGTCATTTATTGCCAACATTGTTGCGTATCAAAGACAAATTAGAAGATCTGTGTAACAGGCAATTAAACTATTGTGCTCCGCTTTGCAAGGGGCTGCTCCAATGTATTCACAAACGATTTGGTTGCTATGTAGATCTTGATGCAAGTGTTAATGAGTATATTTTTGCAGCTGTTTCTCATCCCTTCTTCAAATTGAGATGGGTGCCAGCCAACAATGTCCAAAGCGTTAGAAATCTTTTTTTGACCAAGGCGACACAAGAGTCGCTCTCAAGCATTGTTCATCAAAATAATGTTCCTGCCTCAGCCCCAGTGGATAATGATAATTTCTTTTCCTTTGAAAGTGGACATACTCCACCAACTGAAATTATATCAGACATGGAAATTCTCCAGTACTTTGATGACAAGTCTACCTCGCTTGTAATTTTGCATAAGTACCCTACTGTCAAAAAATTGTTTTTGAAATACAACACTGGCATACCATCCTCTGCACCAGTTGAACGGCTTTTTTCGTGTGCAGGGATGGTATTGATTAAAAAGAGGGCATGTATGACCGACGAAAATTTTCAGCAACAATTAATATTGAAAGCAAATCACTTCGCTAAGTGCACGGCAATCTGGAACAAATGCTCTCGATCACCAAAATCTTGTGAGGAATATTGAACATGGTGATACTTATAGTTACATTGATGTTGGTGTATAAAATATCCAGTGAATGCAGTGATGGACGATAAAACCAAGTATTTGTATTTGAATAAAAGTATTTTAAAATACGTATTTTGTATTTTAGCATTTTGAACCCTATTGAAAAGTATTTTGTATTTTGGTATTTAAAATACTTATCCTGGGGTATTTCAGTATTTGGTATTTTAAATACTCTGTGGTCAGTATTTTGCCCACCTCTGCTGATGTCCCTTTTAAAGCCCTGTTGGCTATTGGTCATAACTTATTATTAATGCCTAGCGAAAAGCTCAATTAGACATCCATTAGACGCAATGGCGTAGTGAGGGGGGGCAGGATGCCCCGGTCGCTACCCTCAAGGGAATGCCACACGCAGAGAGACGTTCCAAAAAATAAAATTATTGTAGATATTTTAGTGTGATAATAAATTCATCTCCACTAGTGCAATGAACTCGGTCCTTAGGCACCCCAACGGGGTTTCTGTTTTGCATCCCTATTGGCCTAATAGTCTCCTCTAACGACCGTCTCCACAGGAGTGTAACGTTGATTCTAACTGGCATTGCCCATGAATCACTTGACTTGACAAAATTAGTCGTTCTCAAATTTAAATAGGATGCTACCTATATAAAATCTTCACCGAAACAAGTATCTTGATGTTATCTTGTGTTTCAATACATAAGATTATTGGTAATTTCTAAATTTACAAATGGCGACACATGTTTGATATTATTGATGTCTTGAGTCAAAGATGTGACTATTCATTTAACCCTAGTGTTAGTCTATATCCAGATTTAGTATAGAATCAGACCTAGGTTAGACTAGATTTATCACCTAGGACACTAGGTCCTAGATAAGATAATTTTTTTATTAGATAGTTCTAAGTTTTTAGATCTAGATTAATCTAGTCTGAGTAGATCTAGTAAATTATTGTTTATAGTATACTATACTAACTATATATTAATATATATAATATAGGTATATAGACTAGAACTTACTACTACGCTAGCTAGATATATCATTTAGATCTAATTCTAGTCTAGATTAGATAGATCATAGGTCTCAGTCTCAGTAGATTATATTATTGTAGATCTAGATATTTTTTGTATCATAATAAATTCATATGAATATAATAATTATTAAAATAACAGAATATTGATATACTGGAGATCGTAGACAAAGAATGTTGATTCATTCATTGCCTCGCTAGATATTTTAGTACTATTACACTATTTACAGTATTAGTAGATTCCTAGATTCAGAAATTGGCTCTAGATCTAGATTAGACTCGTAAGATAGATCTAAGTGATTACATTTTAATTTTTAAAGATATTACCTTTACCTAGTATATTATATTAGTCTTAGAATCAGATTCTACTAGAAATTCTAGTCTCTAGATTCTAAATTAGTCTATATATTACTAGAGGAGGTTCTTATATTTTGAACACTCCATCGAATTCTCCTTTCTGAACAGATCGCTTTTTTTTTGTAATTCATTTGTTTTTATGTTTGGAGCTAAAAACGACGTTTCGGGACTGCGCATGTCCAATTTTAGATAAGTTCAGGTAATTTTGTTCCATTTTTCCAAAGGAGATGGCAGTTATTTAGATTCTCGGTAACCATGTATGTAAAGCTGTTGTTTTAACCTACCCCGGCAATTCATACCCATGTAAGGGATGAAGGCTATATTATGAGCCTGTTTGATCGTAGCCTGATGGGCATATCAAAATAAGCTTCCAAACATCTTTAGAAAGACATTCCAATCACATTTATACCGTTAGCTGTTAAATAAAATTTAAAAAGGGGGTGTCCAAACAAATAATAATGAATTCAGCTCATTCTTCTTTTTGAACACAGCAAAATCATATTAAGAAATATTATTGGGATTAATAAATCTATGATTTTTTCGATTAATAAACATGACCTACAGCGAGATATCTAGAATGTATAACTTATGAATGAAAGAAAAAGTTTGGGCTGCTAATTTGAAGCCAGAGACCATGCCCACTGCATGTGATCACGCAAGATAAGCTGGCGGTGAGGAGAGATATACACTCACAAAACGAACATCCAAATTATGAAAACAAGAAGAGGGTCCTTGGTTGGGAGTTAAAAGAAAGAGAGAAAATACAAGTAGCCTAGTAGAAAATATCATGTTTATTAAATTAAAATAATTAATTTATAGCTCTATAATCTATATAAATTTATTTCTGTCTGTTTCTACACATAGATTATATAGGTATTTAAATAAATAAACTATATACTATATATATATATAAAGAGAGAGAGAGAGAGAGTATATGAGAAAATAGACTATAAATACATATTGCACAAGTGAATCTACTTCTTTTACTACAATCTGAATAATTTTTAAGTAACACAGATATAATTTATTAGTAAATAGTGGTGTTCAACAACAGTGCTCACTGTTCAACTAAAGGAGAAAGCCCAAAAACTGCATTCAAAATAGGAGCATGAAGTGACCCAATATATTTTAAAATAAAATCTTCTTATCTTATCTTATATGAGTATCACTAACCAGCATCACATGTAAAATTAAATCCTAGAACACATAAAATGATAATATGTAGAAACATCATAAACCACAAAGACAAACATAATGAAATGTCCTTACTTACTCCATAGACCATACCTTAGGAAATATAGAATAGATTGAATGTGAAAATCAACTAATAGGTTTAATCGATGATTTTTCAAAAGGTTTAGATAATAGTGAGCAAATAAATACTATCTTTTTTAGATTTTTCCAAGGCTTTTGACAAAGTTCACCACCATAGTTTGCTTAAAAAATTAACATACTTTGGCATTGATGGTCCATTGCATCAGTGGATTAAGGATTTTCTGATAGGGAGAGAACAAACTGTAATAATAAATGGTTTTAAAACAACACAGATAACAGTCAACTCAGGTGTGTACCTCCAGGAACAGTCTTAGGTCCACTACAGTGTTTAATTTACATTTATGTAAATAAATCATTTATAAATGATTTACCAAATAGCATTAGTTCAGGAACAAAAGTCAGATTATTTGCATAATATAATATAATATAGAACAATAAAAACAACACAAGATACAGACATTTTACAAAGAGAATTAGATGAATTACAGAAATGGGAATCAAATTGGAGCCACCCAGAAAAATGTCAGTTATTAAGAGTAACAAAAGATGCCATTTAATGTACTATTTAACACATAATTTTAAAATTCCACTATGCACCTTTCAAGCTCAAAATATCACAATTTATATATCAACCATTTCTAAATGCAATGATATTAAAACTGTGACATTTCAATAAGAATTTTTGAGATATAGACCTTATAGTGAACCAATACCTTTTGGTCACCAGTACAGGAGAAACACATCATATATAAATAATACCCATGCTATGCTCTGTGTTGCTATTATTATTATCTATTAAATTAAAGTATATTAATATTGTGTTTGTGCATCTTTGAAAATCATGGCCTGCATTTTAATCCCCACACACACACACACAAGTATAATTTTTTTTTTTCATTTTTATGCTGCTATAATTGTTTCCCCCTTAGCCTTTTAGTACTCATACTTTGCTGAAGTACAAACATAGTGATATCTAGTTCTATTAGCATCATTGCCTATGTAGGCTCACTTTCATCTCATGCCTACCTATCTTTTTTTTTAAGTTGACAGATTAAAATTAAAGACAATACAGGACACTGTTTTCCACAAGTTGAACTTGATAAATAGTTATCAGCTCAATAGTTAGTCCTATATTTATCGATCATGCCTGAAACCAATACCAGTACCAAAGGCATGCAAATTGTTGAGCTCCAAGAACAGTCTGAGCCTCTAATGCCAGCTAACCCTCTCCCAGGAGTGGCAGGAAATACTGGAAAGAGGAAAGTGTCCATCAATGAAAAGTGCCTTGAAAGCAATGATACTGCACCTGAAAGCTCCACTGGTGTCATCAATTTAGCCAAACCAGTAACTTCACAAACCCCATCTCCATCCCACACAAATGAACTGCTAGCAGGTGGAATGCCTAAGAACAGAAAGCGACCAGGCTCAACAAGTGATGGTCAGCGGGTTACTATGATTGGTACTGTGACCAGAGGAAATGGTGTTGGCCAGCCTGTAGAGGTGTGTATTCATTGTTCTGTATTTTTAGCCAATATCAAATATTTTTTCCAAATTGTAATTTATATCATGAAATATTAAAAAGCTGTATTGGAAGGATCACTAAATCATCTGATTGTGTTTAAAAAAAATTTTTTTTTCAAGCTCATATTGAGTTTTCTCAACCATTGTCACTGATTATATTTGTACTAGCCAAAAAAATTAAAGATTCCATATTTCTTGTATAAATGATTACATAAAGTTCAACATTGTTTTTACATTATTAAATGGTAAGTTTTTTCATAATTTACTATAAGCATGACCAAGCAATCTATGGTTTACAGTGCTTCCACAGACTCCCTTAGCCAGAGCTAATGAACATTTTTTCAACTGTGGTATCTGTTTTGCAGGTTCACAGCTCCTCAAACCACCACTTGGTTTTTGCCAAGACTTTTGTTTTTGTGTTCACCACATGCAGTACTTAGTACTGTGAAGCAAACTAAATCTTGTTTTCTTTACTCTGTTAGCCTGCTTCATAGACCTTTAAATAGTCAACCAGTAAAATACATTTTTACATTAAAATCACTTCAATTTTTTAACAGGTTCAAATTGAACTGACTGAAAATGAATTCATGCGTCTGACCTCTCGGGAAAAGGAATTGAAAAAAGGAAGAAAGAAAGAATGTAATCAAAAAGAGGGCCTTCACATTGTTCTCTGGGGTGTACTCTGTATGCCTGTTGCCCTTGTGCTCTCCTTGTGCATGTCATTTTACAATGGTGCCATGACCTGGTACAACTTGATCATCTTTTTTAGCGAAGAGAAATCCATTGCCTACAGGGTGACTGTCTCCCCATTGATCATACTTTCTTTCCCCCTGACTGTAGGACTGTCTTCATTGTGCATAGCTGTTATTGCCTCCGTTTTGCAGATCTCATGGTCCTGGCTTAGGTGGCAGACTGAAATATTGGACGGAGAGAAAGGTTTCTACGGCTGGTTCTGCAGTAAAGTGGGACTTCCAAAGTGTTCACCTTATGAGGTTGTGGTGTTAGATGAAACAAACTCTTAACAGTACACTGTGCGGCAGCTTCTTCAAACATGTACTATTATTTTAAGACAATTACATAATTAATTGCAATGCAGCTAAGCAAAAGCAATTTATGCAAATCTATGAAACCTAACACACATTTAACAAGCAGACTTTTAAAGTCAGTTGTTTTTTTTTAAATAATCTTTCCATAAATTATTTTATTATCACATTTTTATAACCATTGCATGTTTGCAAAATATTTTTAAATATCGTTTTTTAAGCTCTTGGACTTGCCAGCTTGTATAAAAACATTTTTAATATTGAGTAGATAAGGTATGTAGTAATTACAACGTGTATACTAATTCTGTGCTAACTGCTAGCCCAGAATGCTATAACATCAGGATTTCCTTTTAAATATAATTTTTTTAAACTTGTAATTACTATGACAATGTTACACAAGATCTTTTATCTCTGCAGATATGTATGAGATCTTGGTTGTGATAATGAAAACAAAGCAAAGAAGTCTTACATATTAAATTGTTTGACAACTTGGTATTAGATTAGAGACTTGTACTTTGAACTATAAGAATTGTAAAATTAACATAAAGAAAAACTAGTGTAATTCTTGACGCTTCTTCAAAATTTAGGTCACGAGTTTCTTTATGCCCTATTTAAATGCAGAGGGCGTGATGCCTGAGTAGTAACCTCATTAACCATAGGCCACAGAAATCGATGACTTTTACATCATCTGCCAAATAGACCGCAAGGTTTGATAGTGGTACTTGACTTGCTTACTATTTAAATGCATGCTTTAATGTTAGAAAATGTGTTAAAAGTTGTGTAAAAAAAGATGGTATTCTAGAAACTCACATCACAAGACATAGTAAGGCTAAGCCTAAAATACCAGAATTAAAAAAAAAAATTGTGGGATCTTTATTAGCCTTAGTCATTATTAAAATATCTTCAATAAGCGTGTTTCATTAACATAAATCAATTGAAAATGTACATTTTTTTTTAAAAAGAAAATAGTATGAAATTAACTTTCTAAATGTTGTGAATCCATTATATATGTATATGGCTCTCGTTGATATTATTCATGATTCAGGTCTAATATATTGGTATAGAGAGAGGAAGAGGTTGACCCTACTGTTAAGGTTTTTGAATAAACAAATAAAAAGTTTCTAAGTTGGTAATAGATGCTCTCCTGATACACCACTAGCCTGACAATTTCGGCATTGATCCATTGCGTCAATCTCATTTTAATTTATGACGTTTTATTTTTCCATTTTAAGGACTACTGAGACAAATTTGGGACCTAAATGTGAGAACTTCATGCTCTAGGCTTGTCTCATACAATGTTCATTCCTATGTTCTCCACAATATTTTTTTTTTTTTAAATGTTTTTACCTATTCTACTTTTTTTAAAATTTCAATTCTAAATAGATGTGATATTATTTATCTTTGGTTGTAAGCCATTTTTATTGTGTCATATTTAAAAAAAAAAAGTTTAACTGTTTTTGTAAACTTGTTTCTTGCTACTAAGAATGATTGTTAAAATTAGTGTTTTAGAAGAACCAAGATTAGTCTCCCTTTATTTTTTGTGTCCAGACTAGACATTTTTATTTTATTATGGATAATAACATTCCATCACTTGATGTTTTTATTGTCTGACATCATTTGCTAGTAAGATGAATTTATGTTTAATGCATTACATTGTAAATACATTCTTATGATACAGTCATTGTGGAGAACATCACTCTTTCTTTGACCTAAGAGCTCTTCGATTTGTATTTTTTGTTTGCTAGGTTAGGCTACAGCACATGCTTGCCTGAGGGTTATAAGGGCATTATTAGGAAGACCTGAAGTCTGTTTTAAAGATGTTCGTCATTGTGCTGGCCACATGACAACCTTATTGTTGGTCAGCCATAACAGCGGATGAATATCAATTTCATTTCTCATCTGTCTACATGAGATGAACTCCTATTGAAAAATCAGAGCAGGAAGGACTCAATCCTCCCGTAGTGCTTTGGCAAGAAACTTGAATATCCCAGCCCCATAAACACATTTGAAAACTGCTCAGTTCAGTCTCTCAGTTTAAAGTTTTATTTCAAAATAGTTTACCCTTAATAGAAAGTGTATACAAACTGATATTTGTGACTTCCACGATAAACCCATTGAGCTACCACACAGATATCATTGTATACTAATTTGATTTCTTGGCTACAACAGATCTTGCTCATTTGTTGTTTTTTTTTAATGCTTTGACTCACGCTGAAACTGCTGGCCTGGTTAAGCTAATCTTGGTACCTTATCAAAGTCTATAGTTCCATTTAGTTGAAAATATCTTGATTGGGCTTTTAAGCACATGGCTAGCGTAGCTAGAATTCTAGCTAAGACCTAGTTATCAATGTAGATCATTTTCAAATTTTCAAAATATGTATTACACTTGTCTTTCATTTGTTTTAGGTTTTAAGTTTTTCTTATTGGGATGGGTTTTTTTTTGTTTTATTTATAACAAAGAAACATTTTTTTTTTTACTTTGTGATATTTGTATGTAAGCACATGATATGTTGAATTACTTCATTATATTGCAAGGAGTTTTTATTATTGGCTTTACAGGTTTCATCTATTATAACATTGCAGTGGTTTTATTGCAATCATTGTTTTATTTTGAAATAGTTTATCTTTTTTCTTTATTGGTACTGCTAGATTTGTTTTGTTTTTTGTAAGTGGCACATCTGTTTATGTTATTTGTTTAAGGAAGTTTCATTCCATACACAGAATTGACTTTTAATTATTTATACAAGGCAACTAAGAAGAACACAATAATATAACACTGGTCGTAGAAAGTATTCAGTGCACACCCAGGCTTTTACAAACTCTGCAACCTATTCTTAGTTTGTTACCATGCACTGCCACTTATTATGACTTTTTTTTTTTATTTCCTGGATAACTGAATCCAGTTATGTTTAGTTCTAGTCAAGTCATCAACGACTTTACTACAATCTACACAGATCCACCTTTTGTTTACACAAACCAGTGAAAGTTATTTCTCTGTTATTACAGTATTACTCATTAAGTAGATTTTTACTTGAATTTCATGACATGCAACAAATACATTTGTATTTTCCTGCAGGCTTCTAATAATGTCTTATTATTTAAACCTATTTTTTAGCTTATAAGCTTAGGTTTTATAATTTTTTTTACCTGTATGTTTCTAGTAGCTCATAACCCTTAGTGAGATGAAAGAAAAATGTACAATCCGAAAAACGGCCAACTCCTCTACCACCTAAGAAAAAGCCACCTTAACCTGCGCTATCTGTGGAATGAGGAAGTGTGCTCTGAGATGTTCTACGACTGGAGGAGGCCAATGGGGAATAACCCTTAGTGTATATGTCTGTTAATTGAAATGTGTGAAATTTCTATTTTAAAAATACTTCTATTCAAGTCAAAACTTCATGGAAGAATAGTGGGCAGAAGGTGGAACCTAGACGGCTTTAACAATTTTCCTAAAAATTTGATAGTAGATGTTTATAGCTGAGAAAAGAATTACTAGCTCATTTGGCCACGCAGGGAAAATTCTAGTTTGACCGTTATAAATTTTTGAAAGTAAAAAATACATTTAAATGTGGCTATAAAATTGAGTAAAAAAACATGGCATAGTCAGCTGTAGTGTACCAATAACTGAGTTGTTTATTAAATTTAAAGTTGCTTTAAGGTTTTTGATACATTATCTAAGCTTTGCTTATATTTTTAAGGGAATCTAATGTAGTTGTCACAATACTCTTGTTGTTGAAAGTGTTTATTCATTGATGGTGCTAATGTTGTAGATCTTTGTAGATGTCAGATGTTACAAGAAGTTGTTGTGACTTGCCAGGGATTCTGTAGATATATCTCTGGATGTAAATATGTCTTAGAGATTCAATAAATGAAGATCCTTTTTAAATCAAAAAAGAACTTTAATTCAGAACTTGGAATCACAAAATATATATAGTATGTACATAAATAAAACTGTATCAGGTGAATACCTTCTTTCAAAGCTCAATAAAAAAATATATTCAGATTAATACTAGATCTAACAAAATACAAGACTTATCTCAATGAAATTTTTTCCACAACTGAAAACTCTTGATCCCGCGTTTCCTTAGCCACCTCCCCTAGACGCTTGGCTTTAACCAATCAAATTACTCCATGCTAGCTGTTAAGATGTCACTGGATGTGATGACGTCATGGGAAATTTTGACACTTGCACGTGCAGTATTTCCGTACTGGGCATAGATATGTTACGTTTATTTTAAACTAGACTTTGGTTTATAAATTGATTGGGGACAGTAGTTTGCATCTAGATCTAGAAGTAGAGCTAAAGTATAATTCTAGATGTGCATATAAGGAAAGTGCCAATAACAATTATTCAAAGTAGCTCTGACCTAGTGGATAGAGATGTAGGTACATCATGCTGACAATGCTGATGTGCTAACTTAATGCCTGGTTTGACCTTTAAAAAATTTACTTTTTTAAATATTTAATATTTTTTAAAGTTGTATAATGGAAGTTAAGTCTTTTTTTTAATTTATATTTTAATGTTTTTTGGTTTTCTTGTTATATGTTATGATTATGTATAATTACTAATTTTTTGTCCGATTTTATGTATACACTATAGACAATATTTATATTCATGTGTTCATTATATCCAGTTTTTACTACTTTCTCTATTAACTACGGATGGTTCTTTTGCTCTTTCTTTTTTCACATATTTTTTAATTTATGAAAAAGCAGGAAAAAGGAAATAGATAAAGAACCTATTTCACTGATATTTAACAAAATTATTCTTTTTTCACCATTGTCTTGATCATGGTTGACCAAGTCTGATTTTGGGAGAAGGAGTGTGAATAATTGTAGTAACTATGAAATTGCTTTGCAATTTTCTTTGATGTTTCTTTTTGGATAATTTCATTTTTTTTCTATTCTTTTAAGGTATTCAATTAGCAGATAGCTATAAAGTTGTTTTTGTGTATACTTTTTTTTTCTTTTGAAACAGTTTCAGTGTGTTTATTTAGTTTACTGTGCTAAGAATTTGTTATGTATGTTTACTGTGCTAATCATTTTTGATGTTTGTTTGCTGCACTAAGTATTTGTTATGTATGTTCTTATGAAAATATCCTTTACAATCACTTCTTGGTTATTACTGTCATGGTGTATTAATTATTGTTGACACAAAATCTGACCTGAATGTTATATAGAACGTATCTAAGTTATGTATGAAAATTGTCAGTTGTGTTTCATATTGTATTGTCTATTAGTAATGAAGACCATACACTGTTATATGTGTCAGAATGGTAACATATTGATTGATGCTAAATGTGTATCATCATATATTTCATTTTGAAAGGGAAGCAAAATGCTCTCTAAAAGTTCATCACTATTGTAATTTTTTTTTGTTTTTTCATATTAGGCTAAGAAAACTTGTATACATGTTTCAGTTTGTTTCAATCTATATTTTAACTAAATAAGGGTATAAACTTGTTAACTCTTTCTCTCCGTAATTATTTACCACATTCTGATGGAATCAACGTTTGTATCGTCGGTTAGGAGAGAAAGAGTTAATTCATCAAGGAAAATGTGTCAACTTAAATTCAAAAGAAAAAAAAATAGTGTCAAAGAATGAAAACTTACAATATTTATTTAAAGAATAAAAGAAAATTATAATTGGCTGGACAGATTTTTTTATAATGATTTTTTCCATCTTGTTGTTATTGTTTTTTATTTTGTTGTTTTTTTTTCCTTCGTTCTGGCTTGTAATTTCTTATGCTGTATTTACATGTTAAATAATCAATTGTGTGAAGAAGTCAAGATGACTGACTGGTCATGTGGTATTTGTTCTGGAACCTGGACTATCATTATCCTGGGTTGCTGCCAACTCCTGCAATCTTGATATTTGGACTAGGATGTAATAATCTTAATTCTGAAGAAACAGCCAAAACTTGTAAATCAAAACAAAAAATTCATGTAAATTCGTAGAGGTTATAATTGTTTATTAATGACAGATAATACACACCAAAACAGAATGGTATGACAATGCCACATTTGTAATGCATAATTAATCATTGATTGAAACATTTTTAATTTTTATAGAATTACTTTAGAAAAACAGCAAACAGCTTTTATAACTTAATGATGATAACAAACAATATAAACACATACTTTGAATCAAGACCATATATTTGACACTTATGTTTCATGTAAACAACATCAACAATGTCTATATTATCCAGCACATGGCAGGTAAACGTTCAATATTTGGATATGTAGAAACAAGCTTGTCAAATAAGACAAGATTTAGAAAAAGTTATAAAAAAATAATAATCATCCTTATATTCAGTAACTAATTGCTTCAAGGCAGTTTCCTTTTAAGAAGAGATTTGAGATGTATTTAATAAAAGTGTACAAAACATAGTTCCTTCAATTCTACTCAATAAGCATTACTTACTACAAAAGATTCTGAAATAATAGAGATAAAAACTTCTAAAATATCACTTCTTTAAGTAATGATTCTGCTATGGTAGCATTTGTGCAAATTTATTCAAAAATTGCTCTACTTTAAGAAAAAAGTGCAGTAAGGATCAATAAAGCAGTCTTAGTCTTAATCTTAGTCTTAGATACTAAAGAGTAATGTTTCCTTAGAAAAATGTTTATATGATATGGGAAAACTTGATAACTCATTTACTGTCCAATAACAAAATTATTGAGTGAAATTCATTTGTGGAATACAATTATGACAGCCCAAATAAGATGAAATACATGGAGCTACAAGCAATTATGATATTATCATTTTCATAGTTACAATTACTTTAACTTCAGTAGTAGGTATTGAGATTATTTTGATTTGTTAATATTTAAGTACAGGACAATTTATTAGTGATATAGAAGCTTTTCATTGGGGTACTACTATTCCCCCCATGATTTTATCTTGTCTAAAATAATCATGGAAAGTATTGAACATAGTTGAATTATTAGAACAAATAGTCTGCTTGTTATTTGTTTACTTTTTTTTTTAAAGTTTATGGAAGTTAGTATGAAAAACAAAAAATGTAAACTTATTTTTTTTTTAAATGGACTATGCTTGTTATAATAATTTATGCTTGTCAATAAGTTTTTAACCACATCGAACTTTATTAAAAGTGACGAAATATAGAAAATAATATCATTAAAATGAATAGCTGGCAAATAAAATGAACAAGTAATCCACACATGCAAATAAGATCTCATGGAAGTATTGGAGATTCACACAAGTTTTACAATTCTTAATGTCAAGAATGCCAAATTAAAATGTCAATGTTTTTAACTAAAAAATAACAATTAGTTTGTGCTGAAGAAATTTAATTTTAAAATGCTAAATAGAGCATTATATGTATGACATACCCTCATCATCAATAGTGGTTAATATAATTGAAACATTTAACTTAATGTATATTTTAAGAAATGTCTTTCATTAAATCTTATAGTTGCTAGATTAAATTCTTTCTTGCAACCTCAGATGACAATTGGAAATAGCAGTTGACAAAAACATGGCACACAATGATTTGGTAGGCCAATTTATTTAAGAATTCTTATAAAAAGAGAACAGCTGAATATCTTTTATTTAAAGAGTTTTCAGAAAAAAAAAGAATAACTGAATGTCCTATTTTAACACATTATGAAACCTAAATTTCATTCTCTGTACATGACCGTGTTAAAAACAAATAAAACATCCAACACATCTTTTTTCTTTGGCATTCAAATTGATAAAAACATTTCATGCCATGTTCAAACATCAAAAGTCCAATACCCAAAGTGAAGAGATAAAGAGAATTTCTATATTACAAAAGTGATATAAAGTCTATAATGAGAAAATGAATTTGGAAAAGTTAAAGTGAAATAATACAAATATAGAAAACAACATAAATTAAGGGAAAAAAACATAAACTGGAAGAGGAAGTAAAAAAACTACATTATGTACAAACTATGCTCTGTGTTGTATGTCTACAGATCGTCTAAAGGAAAGGTTCTCATTTTGACTTGGTGAGTGCTGGGGTCACGTTGGATAAAGGGTCTGCGATGTCCTTGGAGAACAGGAAGTGTGAGTTAAGCACAACACCATCTAGTGCACACCTGAAGTCTCCCCCCAACCCATGTCAAATCTTATAAGGATTCTTTAAATCACGCACAATGCGCTGTTTACGGTATAGATTGTACGCAACAAATGTCCCCTCACTTTTTTAGCTTGCGGGCTGTTAACATGTCATGGGTGGCTACATACAAACAAAAAATTTCAATTGTACTTGATATCTACATCTTTGTTGAGCCCTTTGTGCAGATGTTTTAGGGGCTAGATATGGCCCTCGGATTGTGGTTTGGGCATCACTAATTTGGGTCATGGGGAAAAGGGATCTGTCTTTTTTAGCAATTTAGTTTGGTTGAGAAAATATGTTTATAATTTTTTGAAACATAACAAAACGTTAAATGATTTATTAACTTAAATCAAGAACATTTCCGAAGGTAATTTAAAAATGTGTTAGTTACTTAGGGTAGAGGAATATCTGCCGTATTTTTTTTATTTTTTTTTACTTATGAAAATAAATCTGACAATGTGAAACTAATTAGGTACAAGAAAAATACAACTTATTAAATTATTGAAAAGGGAGCTGACGCTGTGTGAACAAATGCATTTCATGAATCGCTTCCCTTTTGTATTTTTAAGCAAACATTACGACTTCATGTTTGAAAGTATCTAGATTTATATCGAGACCTTTAGTGACAGTTACTTTGTTTTACTCTTGACCATCAGTCAGACTTTCTTTATTTAGTATTTCAAACATGTGCACCTTATCGTAGTACGAATCTTGTTTGACTCCAGAGTTTGAGATTATGTGTTGGGGTCGGCTGGGGTTGTTTTTTCCCGAATTTCTGGTTTTGTTGTTCTTCTTTCCTCTGGCAAATCGGGCATCCATCTGCCAGACCGGCGAAATTTTCTGACCGCTTGGTCTTTGATAGCTCACCATAGGTGCTCTCAGCTCGTGGAATGCTCCAGTAGCTTTCTCCCCTGTCAATTCGTGCTTGTTAATAACTGGGGAAGCAAGATGTGATTGAGGCCCTTGGTTTTTAATTTTCTTGACTTTCTTTGTTTTTTTCGGGTGCTTCTTTTTCTTAACCTTGTCCTTTTTATGCTGGTCTTTTTTGCTGGGCTTTGACTTCGTCTGCTTGTGTTTCTTTGGAGGTTCCCCGACCTCAAGATCTGCCCTCATTTTAGAGGTATCTAGTTCGATTTCTTCCGGTGCTAGGTGAAATTTGGGCTCTCGTACGATAGCGTTCTCAATGGAGTCCACTTCATGGTTTGAATCTTCCTTCCAGGAATTCTGTAACATTAAGGTTGTTATTATTAAGCTGTGTTAAAGAAAAAGTTGTTATTATAGAATTAAAAAAAAAAACATTTGGTGTCAACTTTTTATGGTGTATGTCACTGTCGGAGAGCAGGGCCGGACTTAGAAAATTGGTGGCCCTAGGATTACTAAAGCGATTGGACCCCAAGATGACCTGCTAACCACGGTAAAAAAACAAACAAAAAAAAGTAAACTCAAACTTTATGGCCACATCACAAGGTCCTCAGGGCTTGCAAAGACCTTCCTTCAGGGAACAGTATCAGGAAGAAGAAGAGGAAGACAGAGAAAGCGATGGGAAAACATCAAAGAATGGCCTGTCAGTGAATGAAATTCTATCAAAGGTCAAAGACAGAGAAATGAAGAAAGACGGTTGACAGATCTGATATGGTGCCCCAACAGACTAAGGGATAGGTGAAGGTGAAGTGAATTAGGTGGCCCTTAAGGAAATAGGAAAATTAAAAAAAACAAATAAACAGCAACAAAAAATAAAAGTACGTCTTCTATTCAAAGCCTAGTGTACTTCAATGTGAACTAGTGTGTATGTGTGTTGTGTGTTTAGGGTAACGGTTGGAAGAGGTGAGTGATTGGTTAGTGAATGATGCAAGATAAATGGCATTGTCGAGCGGTCTTAGGACCACTGGCGGATCCAGTGGGGGGGGGGGCGGTAGGGGCGAATTTTATTATAGAATTCACACAATCTGTAAACAAATTTATTACTTATGTTAAAAATATATATATATATTTATATTTCAACCTATTTTTAGATTATTTCGCCCCCCCCCCCTCTAGTATGTTGGCCGATTCGGTGGGGTCGGGAGGGGGCGATGGTATCATTGCCCCCCCCCTACACTTTCGAGTGAGGGGGTGGTCCAATTTATTTGTAGAAATCACAGCTTGCTAAGAGAATCAATTAAATATCCATATGACTAAAACTTGTTGTTGATATTTTAACTGATCTTTATATTATGTCGCTCCCTCTCTGATATTTTGGCCGATTCGGTGGGGTTGGGGGGAGGGCGATTGCATGTACTGCCCTCCCCACTCTAGCTCTCTGAGTGCTGGGGGGGGGGGCCTACTTTTGTGGAGAATCATAGTTTGTGAACAAAATTAGTTAAATATATATATAATATAAACTACGTATTGATATGTGACCCATTGTATATTATGTCGTACCACACTCTAATTTCAAATTGTATCATTAGTAAATTTAAATAAAAAAGGGTTGTACAAGGTGGGAGGAGCGATACATGCAATCGCATTTCCTCCATTGGACAAATCAATGCTTTTTGTTTTTGTATTATAGTTAATAAATTGCAAAATTTTTTAAAAAATCTGTCACAAATATAATTTATATATACTATAAATTAAATTCTTATATCGAGTCGCCCCACCCCTATTCTTTAATGCTAAATGCAATCTTTAGCAGAAATTATTAAAGAAGCGAGGAATAATCGTTTTCATTCTACCGCCCCTCCCATTTCCAGACAGAGTTTATGTAATTTCACATGAATTTATCATAATTATTTTAAGAAAGACTGCATTGGAAAAGTTAGAATTCCAACAAAATTTTTCAATATAAGAGTCATGATTGAGATGAGTTCTAAACTCAAATAATATCTTCATAGTCGCCTTTTCCCAAACTTTACTCAATCTGATATTTTTCTAGTTGAATAAATTTGGGACTATAACTTAATAGTTTAATTTTGGAAATAATTCTATTGTAATGTCAATATTGTTAAATAAGCTAACCTTTGTTTTCTACGTGTTTTTTTATACTAACTAGTTAATTGTAATACTGTAACGTAAACAAAATGATGCTCAAGACTGACTTGTCTGGCTGTGACATCAAAATCCTTTTAAGCTCAGACGAGAAATCGGCATCTCTGGTTCTGTCCGGTCTGGGTAGACTATAAGGGCCCCATACTCAGATCTATCGGGGTCCCTCATTACCGACCCATCGGTATAGCAGAAAATGGCATCTGATGGGTAGGACTTTTGTGTAGCTGATGCCACGTTTTGGAGTATGGAAGGCCTTAATCGCCTCTTGGTGGCTCATTCTTGTCCTATAAGGGACATGCTTATTTGTTGGACCGGCATTCTCCTCCACGGAGGGCAAGTACTAATTCTTCTAATAGGAATTCTATCAATGGAGAGCCCAGCTGACTTAGACAAATTGGCCGCTATGTGGAGGAACGATCGCATTTTTATGCGGTTCCTCTCTCTCCACTGTTGCACTAAGATTGTGGTGGGTAGCCTAGAGTCGCCCCTTTTGTAGCGCTCGTAGGCCGTAAGTACCGCCCTCTCCCTCCTTAAATGTAAAGGGGCCACGTTTGTTAAGATTTCAGCAGCGTTTGTTGGGCTTGTCCGAAAGGTGCCACAAATGAACCTTAGTGCCTGTGATTGTACTCGGTCGAGGGTTAGGGCCGACATCCTGAATGCTGAAAAAGAAGAAAATACTTCAATACCGCAGGTTCTAGAGACTAAAGGACAGCACACAAGCATGTCTTTAGTACACTCCTCAAAAATTCATACTGAATAAGCTGAACCATCAGACAGTGTAAACAATACAGAAAGCAGAATAATAAACTCTAGACTGAACGACATTGGAGATTGGCCTGATGTCATCACAGATAATATTCGCATACATCTTGTCACTCAAGGATCTCAAACAGTTCAGCGTGTGGACAGTCAATTCAGAGAGGCGTATAGACATCAAGAATCAGCAAAAGGAAAGGCTAAAACGCTTTCAAAGGCTTGCTTTTTTCCGGCAAATGTCAAACGGCGAGAAAGTTCTTAGAAAGTGGATTCGCCAAAAAAAAAGAATCTTATTTTGCTTCCCCTGCATACTTTTCTCATCAAGATCAAGTACCAAATCTTCATTTAAATCCAAAGATGTGTGGTGGTTTCGATAGTACTCCTAGCGACATTGATAAAAATGAATTTCTACTAGAGCGAAAGAGGCTTCAACGGTTTGTCACAGTTTCATCAGAAGCCTCCGAACTTCCAAGACAAGGACCTGTTGAGCTCTTGAAATGTATAACAAAATATCAGCTAGATGATTCAGTCTCGAATAGCGTCATCATGATTCGCATATTTTCCACTATTGCGGTAAACGTCGCACATGCGAGAAGTTTTTCCAAACTTAAACTGATCAAGAATTACTTGCGTTCAACGATGACAAATTTAGGACTCACTAATTTGGCCGTTTTGTCCATTGAACAAGAGTTGGTGGAAAAAATTGATAAAATTATTGATACTTTTGCCAGCAAGAAAGCGCGTAAAATTCATTTGTAGTATGTTTATGTAAAAGCGATTTTTTTGAATTAACAATATTTGATTAATGAATACATATTATTTTGAACAAAAAAGTAAGGTTTTTGCAATGTTATTAATTCGTTGGTTTTTTTTTTTTTTTTGGGGGGGGGGGGGGAGGCATCAAGATGATGAAACCGCACCAGGCATCATATACTCTAGCTACGCCACTGTCCTTTAGTATTTACTAAGTAGAATAGAGTCCTTGTAAGATTAAAACTAAGACCAAGACTGCTTTATTGATCCTTACGGAAATTTGTTGTAATTACAAGGACTCTTTTTCATATAAAGACAACACAACAGAAAAATTCACATAAATACAATAGACACAACATAAAGAGTTCATTAAGAGACTACACACAGGTATCTTGGTGCTGTTCATGTTCCCTGATCAATGAGTGGCGGTGAAAGAGTCTGACCGAGTGAGGTACAAAAACTCGTTTCTTGTTTTGATTGACAGCAGTCGCCCACTTCGCGACGACCTGGCGTAGTTCTGATGGAGCGGGTGGCCGTTGTCTGCCAAGATTTTTTCGATTTTTCTTAGGCACGTTTGTTCAAAAAGTTCCTTTAAATGTGTTAATGTTGTGAGTGTAATTTTTGATGCTTTTTTAATGATGTTTTCTAGACGTCGCAACAGTTTAGATGAGGCGTTGCCTTGCCAACAAGTTATTCCGTATGTTAGCAAATTTTGTATAGTCGCGCCGTAAAATGTCTCAAGGATCTTCTTGTTTAGTTTAAAGCTATTGAGTTTGTATAGAAAAAAGAGTCGGATTATAGTGCCCTTTAGTATTTACTAAATAGAATAGAGTCCTTGTAGGGTTAAAGTGCCCGACGTGACCTAAAATGTGCCGATGTATCAAAGAATGAGAGAAACGTTGAAATAAAGAACGTGCAAAAAGAGATCAAAATAGACGAAGAGAGAAAGAAAAAATTAAAAAAACAAAGAGTGAGAGGAGACGTGGGAGAGAGGAGAGAGAGAAGAAGAAAGAGGAGAGAGAGAAGAAGAAACGCATAAAACCTGCTCTAGCAATTGTATGCTATTCTACACGAGGCCTACTAAGTCTTGAGTTATTATTAATACTTCAACACAAAATTGAAACCACGTGATAGCCTCTTTTGAACATGCAAATCAAAATTGTGGATTCTTATCATACGTACCATTTCCTCAGCAGAGATCGTATTGTCAACGCCCATACATCTGGCCTCACATTCTTCAGAGGTTCTAAAATTATTTTGATTTCCACCGCAACCACTGAAGAAATCAAATAAAACAGTTTAATTAATCAATTCATTGAATTCATTCATACATATTTATTTTTACTAGAAAACTGGCATATTTCACAGAGACTCATACTATGTTATGAAAATTTCATAGTCTAGATGAATTTAGAAATCTTGATTCAAATCTTGGTTTATTTATTTGTATTCCTCAACACACTGAATCTTAAGGGATTCAGATAGCGATGAGGCAACAAAGATGACTTTTTTAAAAACTTAATTTCATGCAAATCTGTCGTGGGCCTCTGCTGTTAATAAAATAAACTGTGAAGGATAGGTCAGATACTCTGTTATGTATAGTTGTATAGGTCTGTCCAGTTTTCATGGTCATCTACATTTTGCAAAGCTTATATCAACTCACTCTGTCTGTCTGTCTGTCTGGCCAAAAGTCTGTACGTTATTTCTCTGACACCAAATCTCGGATCAAGCTGAAATTTCGCACAATTATTTCTTCCACCTAACAACACAAGAATCAATAATAAAAAAAACACAAACAATTAGTTAATTAACTATTGGTAATAAATTACTTTGTGTGGTATCTCAAACAAGGGAATGAAATAGTACTGGTATAAGGGAATTATTCACCTTTATATTAGGCTGCAGTCTCAGGCTTAGAAACAATAGATAACTCTACATCTTACTCGTTAGTAGAGTGGTTACCGCGTTGGCCTGACAAGACTTTAGCTCACAAGTGCGAATTCAGGTCGTTCCTTTTTTTTAAATTTCTTTTTGTAAAAGCTTTTTTATTGTTAGTCTAGTTCCATTACAAATTTATTTACATGACTGATTCAAAATAATGGATACAAGTAGGCTATAATTAATATAATTTTTTTTTAAAGTATTCTAAATAGTTTTCTTGTTTATTCGCGTTTGTAAATAGGTAAGTCCTTTAAACATTTCTTAGAATATTGTTTTTTTTAATTCGAGGAAATATATAAGAGGAAGTCGTACCTGTAGGTAAACCAGCTACAGGTTCCCATGTGGACATTGAAGTACCATCTCATAAATTTGGCGCCACATTTCCCGTGTGCTGGTGCTTGACGACAGATTCTTGATTTAACTGCAGAAGGAAGATAATAAAATGGTTGAATCTATTTCTGACGCAGCATTTTCCCCAAGTTTCATCATGTAAAAATCTGCTCAATACTATATGAAGAATCAAGCATTGCAGACATTCTCTGTGCATTTAAACTGGAATTCAACAAGCCATTGAAAAACTCTAAATTTTGACATTTAGTACAATTGTTTCAGAGGATTTTTTTTCATTCTTTGTATATATTTAGCACATCATTCAGGCTTATGGAATGCTCAGTATGCTATACTCCAATAACTTGTGTAGACCATTGGCGGAAAGGGGTACCTGGAAGTTTTACGTACTGCCTTTAGGCGCTGAGCGAACACAAGTCTGCTCGAGTCGGCATTCGAACCCAAGAGCCCTTGTTAGGTGGCCAAGCCGTAGCCCAGCCGTTCTTTGGCCTCTCGGCAAGTCTGTTTTCACTATTTTACAATCCACATTTAAACAAAACAAAAATAAATCAATACTGATAATAAAAACTCCAACGTTTCAAGGTCTTCGATTCCGAAGATTAAGGATGGATGCAGGACAAAATTTAGGTCTAATGAAGAGCACTTGCCAATGACAGGCCTAGAATGAGAATAGAAAACTTAGATCCCTGTCAGACAAAAAACGTAATTTGCATTTGATCTGATAAAGTATACAGGTCTCAAATTGGGTTTGCTTAGTCAACAATAAATCAACAATAATGAGCTTTGAAATCTTTGGAATTTGCCATTAAGTATTATCAAATTTTCTTCATAATTCTTTCACGAAATTCAGTAAACTACAACTCGTAAAATGAAACATTGTTTATTGTTAGCTCATTGGTAAGAACAGCAAGCTGTTTAAAAACCTCTAAGGTGGCCAGAGACAAGGTCAATACTTTGATTTTTAGCGGCCCCCGAAAGGGGAAAAGACGCTATTAGTTTTTTGTGAAATGTCTGTCCGTCCGTCCGTGCGTCCCGTTTAGATCTCGTAAACTAGAAAAGATAGTGAAAATCTGACACCATAATATTTTAGACCATTCAAAGTTCTGATGCAACGGGTACTTTTTTTTCCTCAAAGCGAAAAATCTAGCTGTTTAAATCACTTATGAAAGCAGTTTTTTCATAAAAATACACCACTTTTACAACTATTCACTATTAATAGTAACAAACACGCGAGGCTCTTTAGAAAGGGGAGACAACTTTTCACCATATTTTTGACATATTTATGCTAATGGTTTTAGATTTCTTGTTAAAAATTTTTTTACTACATTTGTATTGCTAAGTTATGTAAGTTCTGTCATACTTACTAATATATTACACACAAAAAAGTTGTTTTTTTTAAAGAGAAAAAATTTATTTAGTATGCATATAAATTGGACATAATTTCAGTAGCTAAACGTACTCGAAGACTCGAAAATTAGAACATTTGAAATTCTCAAATAGCACTGTGATGAAGCTCTGACTCATCAATTACATGTTCTAAATCCTATTAATGAGGTCCACTTGAATTATTAAATTAAATTTCTAGAATTTTTTTTTATTCGAAGAATGTTTAAAACGTAACAAAACTTGACAAGTGAAGATAATAAGAAGTCCTAATTATGACAGTCTTTATTTAGTGTTATGTTGTATGACCAAATCAAATACAAGAACCAAAATTGAGGGTAAAAATCTGTGATCACTTACCAACAAGATGCTTCTCATGAACGCATACAGGGAATTTCATTGGTGCCGGCCAGTCTATCGACTGTAGGGCGCAGATTTTCTTGGCTGGACATATTCTTTTGTAGGCCTGGGAGAAGAGGACATAGAGATCAAGAATGTCACGTTTAGTAAAAACTTTGTTCGGATATGTCGTAAACGAAATGTAGGTTTCTATTTCCATAAGACAATCGAGGCATGCTTTAACTCTTTATCTCCGTAATTATTTCCACGTTCTGATGGAATTTTTCTTCTTCTTTCTCGTTCTCATTTTTATGTTAACGCGTTTAGATGACTAGATTAATATGTGATATGAACCGCGCAGTGGTTTCTAAATCGGGGAGCTCTCCATAAAGTTATATGTTATGAAATTTTTAATTTTGCTCATTTGTTTCAATACCTTGTTATAATTAAACTTCAATAACTTGTTTGTATGCAATCAGGAAATGTTAAATTAGGTATTAAATTATAGAAAAATTCATGCGCTTTTTATATAACACAAATTAAAATTTATAAATAAAACTAGAAATTAATTTAATTTAATGGGGTCAAATCAACGTTGGCATCGTCAGTTAGGAGAGAAAGAAATACGTTTATAAAACCTCTCTTTACCTCACATACTCTTTTGGCTTCTCCACCGAATATAAAATCCGCTGATTCGATCTGGAAGAAGAAATAATAGAATAGCATAGAGAAAATTATACAAATTTGTGGACTAGCAAATGGGATGAAATACTATTTTAAAACATATGATTAGAGTCATAGGCTTTATACTGTCTGTTGCGTCTGCACCTCAAAAGCTAGACCGTAAAGACCTATCGATCTTATTGATTTCACCTTCGGATTAAAAATGTGTGTATCAGCTACCTTTGGTCTTCTGAAAGCAAACAAAACTTTTTCTTTTTAAAATTTAGTTCGCAAAACTGTTGTTTTTTTTTACATACACCATTTTTAAAATACGATTTTTGTGTGTATCGGGTGCACAAAATAAAGGTGTTGTTGATAACATTTGTTGTTGTTTTTTTAAAGTATATGAACAATTTAGGCACTTTTTAGCAGTGCACAGAATCAACATTTTTTTGTATCTTTCCCGTTCAGTGGCGTGCACTGGGATGTCTGTGACCCAATCTCATATCAAGTTGAAGCGTTACACAATTAATTCCCTAACAAAACATTAATCAATAAAAAAAAGTTAACATTAAATTAATCATTTAGTGGTAATTAATCAAGTGTGTCTTTTTTTTTTTTAGAGTTTAAACCACTAGCATTATTTGTTTTAAAAATATGTCAGATAGTGTTCACCCTACAAATATCTTGCACCAAATATTAGGGGGAAACTGCGCTGTAGAAAGACAAGAATGTGGATATAATAAAAGTAAGGTAAGCAAAGTAAAAGACGAGTTCTTCATCTTTGTACTTTGTTTTATTACATGGTATTACTTTCATCTATAAATTTCACCCTTTTCTCAGATGTAGGTAAGTGAAAAACTTACTATTTTTGTCATGAGAACTCTGTGGGACAAGATTGTGTGTTGTGTGTCGAGATAGCCAATAAAAATAGTTTAACTATTCTTGGTAGTCGTAGTCTTAATGTTTAGCTGAAATACCAAGAGAGCGGCAAGTTAAATGTGTAAGTTGAGAAAAATTATGTACACATTTGAAAGTGTGACAAGCTTTAAATAATGTTTTCAAAGAATGGTCACATTGTGTTCGTGTGGAGGTGGCCGAAGACGTGTAAACCAGATATTGTTTACAAATTGGTTTCTAGTAGCTAAGAATTTCTTTGTAGAAGAGCAAATGGTATATAGGAGATAACTCCTTTCCGGTACCAGCACTTTCAATAACTTTTCATTTCGAAGTGAGTTTTTTAAAAACCATAAATAGAAGGGGGAAAAATTGTTTCCGGGGCCCTAAAAATGTCTTTGTGTCCACACGTGTCAAGCTTCATGTTCAGTCTACATTGGATTTGATATTAAATTTGAATACTATTACGTGTTATTACGTGTTGTAGAGTGTATGGTCTTTCGTTTAATGAGTTTAACCTGGAAAATAATAATACTTTATTTCGAAAATAGGAGTTTTGTCTGTTATTTATCAAATCTAGAATCCCCGGCACAAATAAGTTTTTTTAGGAAATAAAATTTAACTTTCCGAAATATAGTTGTCAGGCATAATAATAATAATAATAATAATAATAATAATAATAATAAGGCTTTCTTAGAGTACGAAGATTTTTAAGGAGTACAGTATTTCACGTGACTACTCCGGAATAAACATTTAAGTTGTTGTTTTTTAAATGATAATAAATAAATACAATTCCCAAACTGTTAAGCTCCTGCTAATGCTATATACTTGTTTGTTAGACAATTCAACACTATCGAAACAGACATGACAGGGCGGGAAAAAACAAAGCGAGAGAACTAACATCAAAGAAATCCAAAAGTGAAAGGAAATCTTGGATGTCTTGCCAACTCCCATATTTTGAGTTTTGATCGTCACGTGTTTCGAACCCCCAGATGTCCCACCCCACACTTCAAGGGTTGTCCCTTCTTCGTGCTCTACTTTAATCCAAACAGTCTTAGAATTAGGATTCACAACTTGCCGGCCACTTGGGGGCATTCCTATCCTAAGGTCAAGGTTATGTGGGATACAACGCACAAAATTCATGTGTTAAAAATAAATCAAGGAACATGAAAATGAAATCATATATATATATATATATATAAGAAGCCTATAGATAAAAAATGAAAACGATGCGTGATAGACCAGTGGCTCTAAACCTACTGTTGACAAAGAAAATAGCGTAATTGGGACCTCTTCTGTCAACTGTTGAACAATACAAAACTGTATAAATTACAAGCATATCTCAACATTTAGTCTTTATAAAGATGCCATGCTTGAAAATATATATTCACACACACACAAGGAATAAAATAAAATATTTGATAAATGTTATGGAAGTAAAGGTAAGGACCTCCAATGCCATATTTATGAAGCTTCGCCTATGCTAGTGAAATTTATATTCTAGAATAGCCTTGACATGAATTCAGAGCACAAAATGAAAACACGTGGCGCTATGTGCCAGTAAAAGCGAAACAAAAACATGCGAAAAAGGGTGGAGGGATAGATGTACTGATAACAAGAGCGAGAGTGTGATTCAGGCTTGAAGAACAGGTGAGCCAACGACACTGGCATCATACTCACAGGTGGAGAATGTCGAGGAGCGGCGTCGATAGATGTATTTCACGTGTAGGCAACAACGCAATTCGGGTCTCATTCTGTATCGAATTTTTATTTTATTATTTTTTTTTTTAAAGTATTGCTTAAGCCCATGTTCGTTAGCTCAGCTCAAGCACACACACACACACACTTTTCTTGTTCTCTTTTTGTCTAATACTCTTTCTCTATCTCTTTCTTCCTCTCTTTATCAAAATCTTCCTCTCTATTTATCCCATCATTTTCTCTCTCTCTCTCTCTCTCTCTTTCTCTCTCTTTTCTCTCTCTCTTTTTCTATTCCTCTCTCTTTCAATCTCTCGTTCTCTCAACTTTCTATCTCCTTCACTCTCTTTTTTTTCCAAAGCTTCTATCAACTCCCTCTGTCTGTGTGGTCAGCCAATTTGAACACATTAGTTCTCCCACACCCAGTGGCACTATTATTCATCGGCGAAGAAAGTAATAAATGAATCACTCACAAAAATAACCAAATTAGTTAATAATACTGGTAATTAAATATTTTTGATTTGGTATCAACAAGGGAAATTAATCCTTCAATATTTAGATATATGGCTAAATATGTAGGTTTTTTTTTTTCATTCGATAATTGTACAAGCTATTTCTCCACATCCATTCTAGGATCAAGTTGAAACTTTTAACAATTATTTATTGTACCTAACAAAAATTGAGTCAATTAAAAAATTAACCAGTTAATCAATTCATTATTAGTAGCCTAATTAATTACTTTGTTTGATATCGAAAAAAGGAAAAAACTTCTACACTATTAAGAGATGTAACTGTAAGTGTTGATTTCTTTCAGTTAGATAAGCTTCAAGTATTTTTGTATTTTGCTTTTTCTCTAGTTTTCTCTCTTTCTCTTTCTAGCCTAGTATTACAAAGTCACTCTTTGTTCTTTCAAACTAACTGTAATATAAACTAGTTATCATTACAAAGCTGCCTGGTCGAGCTGTTTGCGTGCTGGACTTATTTATGGTCCAGGGTTTAAACCCTGCCCGCTCCCAATCCCCCTAGGAAGTAAATTATCTTCAACTCTGAAGGAACATCCGAAACATGTAAAACATTTTTACCATTCTGTAAGAGTTCGGGGAACCACTGTCATACTGTAAGAATTCGGGGAACCACTGTCATTCACAATTTCTAAACAATGAGTAGCATCCTTTTGAACTAGAATTTAAGAAACCATTTGTCTTTAGAGTTAGATCTACTGGTCTGGTGTATTGATCATCTTTAGCTATTGTCCTTTGGGTGTCTCTCACCTTCACTGATTCTAACGAATCAGCATCTACGTGTTTAGTTCCTTCAGGGGTTCTATTCGTCCTTACAATAATAAAACAAAATGGACCTTTTCGTTGCATTCTTCCATTGGGACTCTACACGTCTCTATTATTATCTCGAGCCTATAAGGAAAAGGGAATCTTTGTTATTATCTTCTGATGTTATGGTGGTGGGGGGGGGGATACTTGTGTACACACAGGCTCAATTCTATACCAACTACTTAGCTTTCAACTTGAATGGTGAGTTTGTGAAGTGGGAGAGCCATTAAAAGCCTGAGCGCATCCATTGTCTTCCGAGACAGAAGGAGCCATATACTTTACTATATAATATACTATATATATACACGTAGGTGCTGATTCGTTAGAGTCAGCAAAGGTTATAAAGACAGAGAGAGAGAAAGAGAGAGTGAGACTATGTGTTCTTTACTTATGTTAATACTATATACTAATTATTTCTATTTTAGCCCAGAGACTATTTGACTTATGTAGGTTTCTACTACGTTGGGCAGGTTTCCAAAGTCCATCCATTCTATTGGTCCATGATCCCAACGCCCTCTTGGTGACAGCTGTGTCCAAGTCAACCAATGTAACAAAAAGAGATCTTGATTTTACAGACAGAAAAATTTGGGAGAAAAGACTACAATGAAGTAAATGTATCATGAATAAAAGAATAGTCTCTGACTGTGAGTCATACTATGAACATGAGGTAACTAGCTAATAATTTTTCTTCCTAAGAAACTAGTTCAGAATGCTTACTTATGACTTTCTAGACCAAGACCAAGTTTACTTATAATATTCATAAATCTTTTGCATTGACTACTAACGTGTTAAGATTTGCTGGTCAAACTAGAACGAGCAAAATTAATTTAAAATACTTTTTAAAGAAAAATTCTAAGGGAATGAACCGCAAAATCACTGCAATATCTACCATACCATATGCCTATAATGTGCCACTTCCCCCGTGGGGGAACCATCACCGCCCTTATGGTCCTTGTTGGGGAACGAAGCAATGGGGGTCTCGGACTGGTTAGGAAGTCTTTCTCACATCCCCACCACGTACTAGTACACTCGCTAGAGTATACAGTGGTAGCTCACTGGGAGCCGTGTCTCACATCCCCAACACGTGCAGGTACACTCGCTAGAGCATACAGTGGTAGCTCACTGGGAGCCGTGTCTCACACCCCCACTACGTGCAGGTACACTCGCTAGAGCATACAGTGGTAGCTCACTGGGAGCCGTGTCTCACACCCCCACTATGTGCAGGTACACTCGCTAGAGCATACAGTGGTAGCTCACTGGGAGCCATGTCTCACATCCCCACCACTATGTGCAGGTACACTCGCTAGAGCATACAGTGGTAGCTCACTGGGAGCCGTGTCTCACACCCCCACTATGTGCAGGTACACTCGCTAGAGCATACAGTGGTAGCTCACTGGGAGCCATGTCTCACATCCCCACCACTATGTGCAGGTACACTCGCTAGAGCATACAGTGGTAGCTCACTGGGAGCCGTGTCTCACACCCCCACTATGTGCAGGTACACTCGCTAGAGCATACAGTGGTAGCTCACTGGGAGCCGTGTTGGCTTTCGTTCTTGGCCTATTCACTTCCCCGGGTGGACGTGCCACGCTGAGGTGACGGGAGTTGGAATACTTCTTTCGTCCACGTCAGCCTATCGTTCAAATATTCCTGGTCCTGACACTCACCCAGGTCCCCGCCTCTGAGCCATGGGGATATCACCTCATGGCAGTGGTCGGGTTTCCAACCAGGGACCATCGGGACCTCCATTTCAAATGTATACCACACAACCATCCTGCATGCAATACAGTTACTTCTGCTCATGTAACTGTCACGTTTCAATAGCATTACAGGCATCTCTGGTTAATAATCGCGTGTCGTCTGACACCAACCGACGTATTTGAAGGTCAAGGTGAATGAGAGACACTACGTCGACAGCAAAAGTTGTCAGTGTGACGTGCAAATAAGAAGAGATAATTAATGTACCGCATACTAGCATACCTCTGGTCGTAAATAGTTTCCCTTTGTTGGTAAGTCTGCCGTTGGCCGGATGTCAGACATATTTCTTCACGCCGTCATTTCAAACAAAAAGAAATGAAAAGAAACTGTGTCAAAGGTGTGTTGGAAAGTGTTAACAATTTTAACTCGTCACACACTTGAAGGTAAATCTTGTCCACATTGACACAATTATCCCCCCCCCCCCCAAGCCCTGTTGTTTCGTCTGCGTGTTTGCTGAGCAGAGATATACAAAATACGAAAATGTGCGTGAAATGTTTTTTGGCAGAGTTGCAAGAGGTGTGTTTTTTTCTACAAAATCTGGGTGTTTCTACTTAATATATCTGCATTATTTTATGAAATAAGAAAAAATTTTGTTTTTTTGTTGTTGCTGGGTTTTTTTAGTTTTTTTTTTTTTACACTAACCAAAACCTGAACTTTTAAGTACGTAAACATTTGCTAAAATAATCATATTATTATTAACAACACCTATCGCAATACTTGAGAAGACAGACGTCAAAACAGAAGTTAATACAGAATAAAGAAAGAAATAGAGACAGAAGTTAAGACAGAAATCAAGACAAAATTTAAGACGTACGTTAAAAAAGACATCAATTTTAAAGTTAAGAAAGAAGTTAACACGTAACAGTTTGCCGCTCTTTAATGTATGAGCTTGTATACTAGTTTGTGAACAGTTGATAAGAGAAGTTGTTGGTGTCAGAAGCGGGAGATTTAAAGCCCTAAATGTGTGGCAAATGTCATAAAGTGGAAGCTCTTAGACAAAGATCATAAAAAAAAAAAAGGTGCATAATAAATGGCATGAAGTTAAATGCAATTCGCAAGTTGAAACATTTCGTTGCGCACACTAACAAATGTCATTTGTTATCTCAAGTATAAACGAAATACAGCAAGTGAGACTAAATCGAATAGCTTTGGTCCAGAATTTTTTTTTAATGTGATCATAACATGATGCTAGTTTTAGAGTTTTTCAAGACATGAATGTCACAGAACAGCTAAAGTGGCAACACAATACTTGCACGGTATGCAATAATATATTATGTAACTGAATAATACGGCGCGTTTGAATTAGACAAGAAAGGAAGTTCAATCTGGTGGTATTTTGACTATATGGAATAAAGTCTTTGCGTTTGGTCACTTGACTCTCTCATTAACTAGTTGGACATAGTAAACACGTGACCTCTCCTAGCCCAGATCTAAGACCAGTTCAGTTTCACATTTCGTTCGTTGAGATAACAGGGATGAAGGGTGTCACATTGTAGAGGATAACCTGGTTGTGTGATCTAGACCAGCATGTCGATCTCACATGGAGCCACAGTTGTGGCTTAGTCTAGGATGAAATAACCATTAGTTCTGAAGGAACAGGTCAAACGAACACAAAACAAAGCTCACTGAATTGTATTCAAAGTCTTCTCGATCTTGCATTTCGTTTGTCTTTTGTTTTAATCTTATTGAATCACTGGCTCCGCCTGGCATGTTCATGCAGATATATATCACTTCCTGGTGGTAATCGCAAGCATGAAAAAAAAACAAATTGCGGGTATAGTTATAAAGTGGCTGCCTAGTTGTCTGGGATGTGCTCTGGACTGGCGTCTGGATACTCCCGAGTTTGAACCCTGCTGCTGCCATCCCCCGCCGTCCAGCGGGAGGTTTGGGACAGATTCCAGAATGTAATAATCTTCATTTCTGATGGAATGTCGGAAACATATAAAACAAACAAAATAAACAGTCAGATTAACACAATATAAAAGTACTTTTAAAAAAAGTTTATACAAGGGAAGAGCTCCATAATTTACAACTATATATCTTAATTATGTAAAAGTTCTTTTCCTTTTCGATATCAAATAATGGATTTATGCTTTGTTAGCTACAATAAATAATTGTTTTAAGTTTCAACTTGATCCGAGAATGGGTGTGGGAGAAATAACGTTTACAAATATCTAAGGGGACACAACCCTCACATGTTTAGCCTTTTCTCTGAATAAGGAAGGATTAATTTCCCTTGTAGGTATCAAACAAAATAATGAACTACCAGATATTAATTGATAAACTTTTTAGGTACAATAAATAATTGTGTAAAGTTTCAACTTGACTCGAGAATGAGTGTGGGAGAAATAACGTGTTTAAAATAATTTTACCAAACAGACAAACGGACTTGATATGAGCTTTTCAATATTATATATATATATATATTTCAATATATATATTTCTGTATAATCTGTATATACCTGTTTGCTTCTGTCGTAATAAATAGTAACAAATCGTAGAGCTGAGTTGTTTATCTTGACACTTTACTTATCATTTAACTTTTTCTTCCAATTGACACGCCCACGTACACCAGTCCGCCATCTTGAAACTCACGTGCCGCAGCAGACGATATTACGACAAAACAAAGTGTTACCTTTGCATTCATTGTTCTGTTTATCGTAGGCCAATATTTATAGGCCAATATATATATATTTGTAGATGTCATATATTCTACTACATATCACAGACATTTGCTTAACCTTTTGGGCCAAGCGCTGTGTTTATCTGTAGAAGATGTTCCGCATCAGCCACATCCCATGTAGTTGTAACTTCCATGTGACATGTCTTGTCAAAGTTAATGGAAGCTGTCATTTCCATCAGAGATAACTCTTTGTCTTGGGGTCCAATGTTTAACACCTGATTACTGGCCCTGCTGTTATTTTGGCCAAGATCACTGCTAAGTTACATAATCAACTTGGATTTCTTAGATTCTTGGCATAACTTGGCTCCCTTTCCCAAGCCCCACCCTCATCTCTCTCTCTCTCTCTCTCTCTCTCCTCTCTATCGTATAAACACCCTCCCCTCTATCTCTTTCTCTTTCTTTATTTTGTATCTCTTTCATAGTATAATGTATTTGTGGAACTATGTTCTTTCCATTTATGTCTTAATCACCTTCATCGTACTGTGTCTTTCTCACTACCGCTTTCTGTCTTTCTCACTACCGCTTTCTGTCTTTCTCACTACCGCTTTCTGTCTTTCTCACTACCGCTTTCTGTCTTTCTCACTACCGCTTTCTGTCTTTCTCACTACCGCTTTCTGTCTTTCTCACTACCGCTTTCTGTCTTTCTCACTACCGCTTTCTGTCTTTCTCATAAACTTTTGTATCTATCTCTCTGTCACACGTTTCTTACGAAATGTTAAAATATATCTACATAAAAAAAGCAGTCGGAAGAAAAGTTACATTAAAAAATAAAAATAAAAAAATAACAAGGTTACAAAGACATTTTGTGTGGAGACACAAACTCAAAATCGGCCCCTAAGTGGTCCACCCAGGCAGGTGAAAGGTAGGTTTCAATATTTTGAAAAAGAACATCAGAATGAAATTCTATCAGACAAATGACAGAGAAGAATGGAGAAAGAAGGTTGACGGATCTTGTGTGGTGCCCCAGCGGTCCACAGACCAAAGGATAGGGGAAAGTGAATGTGAAGTTAGATGTGAACCTGGCCTAACTAAAGTCTTATAATGAATGTATAATCGGTCTAATTGTTTTTGTAAAGGGAAAATCTCTTATTCCTCAAGAAAAAAATAACATTTCCGTAAAAAAATAATTCTTTTAATTCAATGTCCTATTATAATGTTGCAGAGCTGCAGTTTATGCGATAATATGAACAACTACTTATTGATTGTTGTTTAAAATTATGTCCAACTCATATGCATACTAAAAAGATTTTTTCTCCTAAAATAAAGTAAACATTTTTGTGTGTAAATATAACAGAACTTACTTAACTTAGCAATACAAATGTAAAAAAAAATATTTTTTGTCAAAAAATTTAAAACTGTTTGCATAATGTGTTAAAAATATGGTACATAGTGATCTCCCCTACTACGGAGCCTCCCGAATTTGTTACTATTAATAGTGAATAGTTGTAAAAGTGGTGTATTTTTGTGAAAAAAAACCTTGCATAAGTGATTTGAAAAATTATATTTTTTTCGCTATCAGAAAAGAAAAAAATAACCGTATCATCAGAACTTTGAATGCCCTAAAATATTATGATGTCGAATTTTCACTTACTTTTCTAGTTTACGAGAACTAAACGGGACGGACGGACAGACGAATGGACAGACATTCCACACAAAACAAATAGCGTCTTTTCCCCTTTCGGGGCCGCAAACATTAAAAATGTGTGTGCGTGTGCGTGTGTGTGTGTGTGCATAATTAAATTTAGTTCCGTTTCTTTTCTTCATTTCATTTTGGCAAAAGTATTTTTTTATTAACTCTTTAAAAAAAAAAGAAATATTTATTTAAAAGTACATTAGCCTACAAAAAATAGTCCTAAGTCCTGAAGTCATAAATAAGGAAGTGCTGAATTAATGACCGCTCTTGCTCTCTCTCTCTCTCTATTCTCTCTCTCTCTCTCTCTCTCTCTCTGACGCAACGAGACATCGAGGTTAATCTTCCAAATCCAGAAAAGCTTAGCGGACTGAAGAAAGGTGATACTAAGTGGAAGATCTCTTCATAAACAAATTATATGTCTACTTTTTCAAAGCGTTTAATCAACGCTGTACATGATAACTGAACTTGTTTCATTTATTGTTACTTTTAATTGCCAGTCTAGATGCCTCGGTCTAAGCCAGCTAAGAGATGCTAAGTGTTCTGGGAAGTCTGATACCGTCGACAGGTATTGGGCTTTTCAGGATCTGACTTGATGGAAAATGATATTGTCTTGTATTTGTACTGCTGCCTTGTTGTGAAGGAACATACTCAGCATTTCTGAAGGAACATACTCAAAATTTCTGAAGAAACATACTCAACATTTTCATAAGAACATACTCAACATTTCTGAAGGAACATACTCAACATTTTCATAGGAACATACTCAACATTTCTGAAGGAACATACTCAACATTTTCATAGGAACATGCTCAAAATTTCTGAAGAAACATACTCAACATTTCTGAAGGAACATACTCAACATTTCTAAAGGAACATACTCAACATTTCTGAAGGAACATACTCAACATTTCTGAAGGAACATACTCAACATTTCTGAAGGAACATACTCAACATTTCTGAAGGAACATACTCAACATTTCTGAAGGAACATACTCAACATTTCTGAAGGAACATACTCAACATTTCTGAAGGAACATACTCAACATTTTCATAGGAACATACTCAACATTTCTGAAGGAACATAATCAACATTTTCATAGGAACATACTCAAAATTTCTGAAGAAACATACTCAACATTTTCATAAAAACATACTCAACATTTCTGAAGGAACATACTCAACATTTTCATAAGAACATACTCAACATTTCTGAAGGAACATACTCAACATTTTTGAAGGAACATACTCAACATTTCTGAAGGAACATACTTAACATTTCTGAAGGAACATACTCAACATTTCTAAAGGAACATACTCAAGCTAAAAAGTGAAGTCCTATAATGTGACCTATATCTTGTCATTAAAAAAAAAGTATAGATATATATTAAACTAATTAAAGTAGTTTTATTTTGCTATTGAGTTTTGTAAGGTGATCTGTTGACTTGTTAAAAACATAAGAAGACCGATACAGACGACGCCGTTCTCATGTAATAAATACTTGTCCCCCATCGACTCTTTCCCCTTTCCAAAACTGTATCAGTAATTACGAAACAGAAGTATAGAATTTTGAAGATACCTGTACTGCTTGCAGTTCCAATTGATCTATAAATAACAATAAGTGATAAATCTACTTGGTGAAGACTCAATGGCATAACTGGGGATTTTTAATTGGGGATTGAACTCGAGCCGAGTTGTGTTTGCCGAGTGTCAATTAAATAACGGAACCTCATGAGCAGATACCTCCTCCCTCACATGTACACACATGAGGAAGGACCAGGGCGAAATGGGCAGGTTTCAAGATTTCAAAACTCGCAATACAAAAAAGAAATAATAATAATGTTATAATATTAGTTAAATATAATTAGTCTTTTACCCCCCCCCCCCAATAAAAATTGTATGAAATACTTGATTAATTGAATGAACATTTGAAAACCTCACAGGTTCCTAATTACACTAATGACTCCCCCTGGACTTGCTTCACGGTACACTAAGAATACTGTTCGTGTCACTGACCTGACGCCCTTATTTCAAACACTGACGTTACTAACGGCATGACCAAAAAGCTGTACCCACTTCGGCACACTTTATCTGGGCAAATATAGAGTTCACTCAAGGTCAATGACAATAGAGAGAGAAAGAGAGAGGATGTCCAGCTGACGTCACGTAGGTTGAGTCAATACTGAGATGTCTGTATGCAAATAAAGTTCACCAGCTTCCCAGTTGGAAAACAAATCAGACGGGAACATTTAGCGGGAATAACCTCCCCTATAAAAATTGTGAATTGAAAAATGATAAGAAAAAAGTTTCAGAATGATTTGAACCATTGAGTGGAAGAGTAGGAACCAGGGTCGGATTTAAGAAAGCGGAGGTCCCAGGGCAGGAATTTTTTTTCAAAAGCTTTAATGAAAATGAACTAATTAAGAATAATAATTGTATCTTAAATCACATGCCCTATTGTCTATTCTGGAAGATAATGTATATTTAAAATTAATTTCCCTCTTTTTAAAAAAAAATAATGATACAATATATACAGACTCTCAGAACTTATATACAGACTCTCAGAACTTATATACAGACTCTCAGAACTTATATACAGACTCTCAGAACTTATATACAGACTCTCAGAACTTATAGTTTTGAGTTTGTGGGAGTAAGATCCTGGGCTGACATACGGCCGTTAATCCGAAGCTGCTACAAGTTGACATTTCTTAACCACAACTGTAAGATTTAAAGTATTGTCGCAAAAAAAAAATGTAACAAAAAACCCCGTAAAACTTGCATCTCAATGTATATTTGTTACTCTATTAAAAAGAGAACAGATTTAAAAAGTGTCATTATTCCTTCTATACGTTACATTTTTGTTTTCCGTTTGTTTTTTCCTTATAAAATGTTAAACTAACAAACGAATGTAACCTTGATGTAGGACACGGCAGATATTTTGACATAGGTTAGACTGTCTTAGACATTGACTTAATAGAAGCTGAACAGGTCTGTTAAGTGGCAGACAAAAAAAGTGGTCCCTGTCTCTCGAGTTTACGTTTAGGACATCGCACTTAACAAGCTGTACAGGTGTAGCGAAGCAAGAGTCTGCATCCTGTCGGCTGCGTCAAAAGTTGGAAGCTGTTCAGAATGAGGAAGTCGTTGTAATGTGAAGCCTAACAAAGTACTGAGATAGTGGGCCTACTAAAGCAATCATTGGTTATGGCCTCAATAAACCTTGAACAAAGTATTGAGATAGTGGGCCTACTAAAGCAATCATTGGTTATCGCCTCAATTACCTCGAAGATTATGTTATACTTTGTGTGAATGATTGTTAAAGATTCCCAGGTAAAGCTTAAACAAAGAATGTTTGAAAGTATATAGTTCTGATAGTTTACACATAGCAAGTATTGTGGAGAGTAGATCGATATAAAACAAAAGAGGATCTCTAAATCTCCAATATAGCCTTTAGCTGTCGTAGGACATTTTTAACACTATCACCTCTATTTAAATACATATTTATTTTGACAAAGCTTATATCAACTAATGCTGTCTGTTTGGTCAAAAGTCTGTACACTTTATTTCTCCCAGACCCAATCTCGGATCAAGCTAAAATTTTGCAACAATTATTTCTTTAACCTGACAACACAAGGATCAAGAGGCGACAAACTGATGACTGCTTGTGGTGAAAGGGCTATAATGTGCCGGCTTTATTACTCTAAACAGCCCCATTCAATTTAAACACCAAAATCCAAATCCCCAGATTGGATGGCTTCCTGTTCGTCACGATGGTCCCGAGTTCGAGTTCTACTTATGTCCATCTGTAGCCGGCCTACACTAGGTTAGGACTAGAGCAGAATCATCTCTTCTTTACTGAAGGTACGACCAAAATTTGTAAAACAAAACTTTCGTCCCTGAGGCAACAAAAAATATTTCTACTTTTATTTCACAGCTGAATATTAAAACTTAGCAATTGTCTACAATGGCAGGTGTAATCTCTCTTTCTCTTTGGATTATGCCCTTTTTTTTATTTAACTTTCTCACATTAAACATCGCTCGCTTTCCAGGTCCCCTTTCACTCCCCTTGGGCCCTTAATAAATCACTAAATCCAGGAATGCCAAGTAACTGATTACAGCCCATTGCACGCATACATTCGTATCTCCTTTGTAAGACACGCCAGAATGAAAAGAACACAACAAATGACGCAAGTAAACAAGGGGAAAAAATCTTAATTGAAACACATCTAAAAGTTTTTTTTCAAAAGAAAATCAGCTTAACCTTTGAACCCACACTAGGTTCTCCCCAAGAATGCAACCAAAAAATTAGGTCAACATCAAAGGCGTGCCCTTAGTGCAAGGGTGTCACCGTGTCAAACTCGAAGGTAAATGAGGGCCATTAAAAACTAGGTTACATTGTTCTTATTACATTTTTCCTTTAAGAATAGCAGGCCTACATCCTACAATTTATTAACCGTGGGCCACAGAAATAGCAGGCCTACATCCTAAAATGTATTAACCGTGGGCCACAGAAATAGGTAGAGGGGCGTGGTGGAGGAGTTGTTAAGCCTTGGTTTCCGAACCTTGGTATCTGGGTTCGAATCTCGTTGAAGACTGGGATTTTGAAATCCGGGATTTGTATGGCCTGTTGGGAAAATGTCAAGGCGGTTGGTCGTGGTAAAATAAATTACAGTTTCCCTTTCAGACCTTGTGGCGGTCTCTAGGGCAGAGGATGTAAAGGTCATCTGTTTCTGTGGTTAACGAGGGTGTCATGTGGCCATTTCCCTAACTAATGTCAGGTACCCATTAGAGCTGGGTGGACTCAGAGGCGCCCGAAGATCGGAAAGTAAAAATCCCAGTCTTCACCAGGATTCGAACCCTGGTCTCCGGTTCGAAAGCCAAGCGCTTTACCGCTCAGCCACCGCGCCTCTTGGTTGGTCGTTGTGCTGACCACATAACACCATGGTCGTTAACCGTTGGCCAAATAAACAGATGACCTTAACATCATCTGCATCATAGATCGCAAGGTCTGAAAGGGGAAACTTTACTCTTTACAGAAACAGTTAAGCTTTACATCATCTGCCCCAAAGACCTGGATATTTTACTTACCTTACGTTTATATTGATGAGGTAGTTCATTTTGGCACCTGGTTCAAAGTTATTTCTGACAGTGAATTTAGTTTGCTAGTTTAATAGTGAATTGATGTTAATTTACAAAACCGATACACATAAGGGGGTTTCAGTGTTAATCTAAAGTAACAGACAATTATAAAAACAAATTAGAACATAATTTTAAGAATAGAAAGAAAGAGTCCAATCTGTATTGACAGGTTTGGACACAGAGTGGAGAGGCACATACTCACATTCAACCTTCCTCCCTCTTTTTTTTCTCTTACCCATCCCTCTCTTACTAGTCAACACATTCCTCTTGACTGTTTCATATTCATGCTGATATCACTTCTGTCTGCCAACAAGACGCGGCACGCAACGGTGACGTCACGTCATTCATAGAAATCCTGGTGCATTAAAATGCTACATGGGTGTCTCGCGACTACCGCAGCACTCCTATGATGTTCTTCCGCGGTAATAAATGTCAGGACTTAACAAGTGATAACATTGTTAAACGCCAGGAAAAGAAATGTTGGTTTTGTTTTCTGACCGGGGATTCCAAAACTTACGCTTTCGGTGCACAGTATTCCATTCAAATACACAGCGAATTTTTTTAGAAAGCAAAAATTGAGCATTCGTTTCCATACTGGACCTCGATCTAGATATCTGCTGGTAAAAGGTTTAACAAGCGAAATTTAATTTTTCAAAACTGATTCTATGTAATGGGAGAACAACTAAATCACTGTCATTATACCCCAATACTGCAAGGTTTAGTTTCCTTGTCTTAAATTTAAAAAAATATTAATTACCACTGATTGATTAACTAATTGGTTCATTTTTCGATTGATTCATGTATTGTAATCGACTATGAATAAATGTGCACAATTTCAACAAAACGTTTACAAGGCAGTCTGACTGAGTTAATACAAGCTTTGTATAAAAGGAGTTTACAGCCATTTTCTAAGTGATATTATTTATAATGATGTTTGTAATCAGTTGATTAAAAGAAATTATAATTCGCACAGAAAAATGAGCGCCATTTTAATAAACCTAGATCTCTTCCTTGTTTTTTGTTATATGTCAGATTCACTTAACACTAAACTGATTGGTGCGCTTACAGTGTTAATGGGTTAGCTCTAAACCACAAAACCTTATTCTGAAAAAAGCTGCCTATTTCTCAGTGAAAACAACTACATCTGCAAGCCCCACCTACTTATGCGAGATCCACATACTACAGTGAGATCCACCTATTTCTCAGTGAAAACAACTACATCTGCAAGCCCCACCTACTTATGCGAGATCCACCTACTACAGTGAGATCCACCTATTTCTCAGTGAAAACAACTACATCTGCAAGCCCCACCTACTTATGCGAGATCCACCTACTACAGTGAGATCCACCTATTCCTCAGTGAAAACAACTACATCTGCAAGCCCCACCTACTTCTGCGAGATCCACCTACTACAGTGAGATCCACCTATTTCTGAGATAGACATCTACTTCCGAAAATCGAACTCTGGGTGGCTGTCTGGTCGTGTAGTATGCGACCCTGTCGTCCCGGTGGTCCTGGATTCGAACTTCAACTCGCAGTCATCCACCGCCGTCCTAGAAGGTAATGATCTGCATTTCTCAAAGGACATCCGAAACATGTAAAACAGATAGTAACGACTTCTTGGAAGTAACATTGTTATTAAACTCAATGCTTATAAGTCTTCCTTAGCTTAACATATATTTAGTGTTTCATATTTATAAAATGGAATGTCTTTTCCAATAACACTAATTTACATTCCGTGAACAATTACATGTTAGAACAATTAAAGACTTGCCTTTATTTGTCTCTAAGCTAATTCCGTTCTAAGTTTTTATAATTTTAAGGCCACATCACTAGAGGATATCTCCGATTAGTTCCTATAGAGTCCTTACACCATCTAGGCACCGCGGGCCACATTTGTAACCCATCTCAAGCAAAGGCACCGGATGAACCCTTAACATCTACATCTAGTACGTATTGTTTCACTCTGTTTTACACGTGCAATGTACTGATGGGGCTACGTCCTCAATCCCTCATAAACTTTGTGTTTCGTTGGTGCCACGTTGTATTTGTTTCCAACTTTAGATGACACGTGCATGTTTGTGCATGTTTGTGATTACCTTTAAGGTGATCTACCGCCGTGTCGAAGTTCACCTACCTCGAATTGTTATGGTGTTACTGTTTCACCAGTAATACATAAATAACAACATATTGGTTCAATTAAAACAAGAGTGTATTAACGACACAATGAGAAACACGCATGGAGAAATACAAAGGGTAGGAGCACGTCACAACAATGTGTGTACATCATTACAGTTGACATACATAATAGAGGCATACATTAAACACACATCATACATAATAGAGGCATACATGAAACACACAGCATACATAATAGAGGCATACATGAAACGCACAGCATACATAATAGAGGCATACATGAAACACACAGCATACATAATAGAGGCATACATGAAACACACAGCATACATAATAGAGGCGTACATGAAACACACTGCATACATAATAGAGGCATACATGAAACACACAGCATACATAATAGAGGCATACATGAAACACACAGCATACATAAAAGAGGCATACATGAAACACACAGCATACATAATAGAGGCATACATGAAACACACAGCATACATAATAGAGGCATACATGAAACACACAGCATACATAATAGAGGCATACATGAAACACACAGCATACATAATAGAGGCATACATGAAACACACAGCATACATAATAGAGGCATACATGAAACACACAGCATACATAACAGAGGCATACATGAAACACACAGCATACATAATAGAGGCATACATGAAACACACAGCATACATAACAGAGGCATACATGAAACACACAGCATACATAATAGAGGCATACATGAAACACACAGCATACATAACAGAGGCATACATGAAACACAGCATACATAATAGAGGCATACATGAAACACACAGCATACATAATAGAGGCATACATGAAACACACAGCATACATAACAGAGGCATACATGAAACACACAGCATACATAATAGAGGCATACATGAAACACACAGCATACATAATAGAGGCATACATGAAACACACAGTAACTCCTTCCCCTTCAGTGTCCCATAGGGGCACCACACATAATCTGTCCACCGTTTCTCCATTCCTCTCTGCCCTTTGTTTCCACGGAATCTCTTTCAATTTTTAATGTTGACTTCCATTCACTTTCTCTGCCTCTTCTTCTTTGCCTTGGAACAGTTCCCAACAGAAAGTTCTTTGCGAGTCCTGAGGATCTCGTGATAAGGCCATACAGTTTCATTTACCTTTTTTTTTTTTTGACAGTGGTCAGCAGATTATCGTGATTAGTGGGCCCAATAGCCTTTGTGGTCTTGTTTCGGAATTTCTCATTGGTGATGCGGTCTTAGTTTGCTATACTTAGTAGCCTTCTGTAACATCTTCATTGCTACAGTCCTCCTCTATGATTCCAGGATTAGTGTGCAAGAATGTCAGTAACTCCTGAAGGGATTTATTTGCACTCAAAAAATAATTTATTTTTTTGCTTAGGTCAAGAGTTTATGTCATTAGATAATGGATCATCAAATTTGATAAAGAGACATCAAAAAAATAGAGAAAGTTTTAGATCTATGTACATTCTGTACATTCGTCCTGTTTGTTTAGTTTGAGAACCAAATTATCTCGTTCTTAGCAGTATAGTAATAAAATGATGACGCCTAAGTATGACGGCTAGGGAAGAAGGGGCGATAACAGAACAAAGTAACGTCTGCTGTTGTTATAAATGTGTGTAGATATTAGTGTTGATACAGTCCAGGGGGCACACGATCCACGCGTACAAACACATTATTTGTCTCCAATAATCTCATCTTCCGACGAATTTTTTGTTTAATGTGTATGTTATTGTTGTTGTTTGTTTGTGTTTGTTTGTGTGCGTTTGGAACTGCAGTGAAGGTCATGTTTTGTCCTGAGGGGCGAGATGTTCATAGCAGCACCAAAAATGCCATGTATACAAAGGATTGTCTTCGAGTCCAAAGATTAAAGAAAAGCTCATTTTTTCATGTAGTCGGGCAGACCCATCCGTGAAACAAACTATATAGTAGAATATAACATTAAAGAAATGAACGGGCCTGTCATTGAAAGAGATTCTTTTCAAGACAAAAGGCAGAGATTGGAAAAATAAGACTGAAAGATCATGTCCAAGACATTAAAAGATAGGCGATTAGCTTTTTTCAATATCTTTGTCGCGGTGGGTCTAAACCACTAAATACTATGCCACACCCACAAGCAACATTGAAGCAAGCCACAAGGGTTAGCTAATATGCCATGATGTTTAGAGTATCTTTTGAAAGCAGATTAAATTACTTTATTGCTCTAGAACAGCAGACATGGGGATATATAGCACTGTCCTCAAAGTAAGACAAAGGGGGGAGAATGAATTATACCTGCCTCAAGATTAAGTGGACGGATCTGATCATTACAAAGAAATGTATTGACTAGTCTAATCAAGTAAGGTCAAAGGTACTGTGAGTATGTCTACTTAGTCACGTGCAAGCATTAATTAACGATTTTCTAGCCCCTCCCTCCTCCCTCAATCTCAAGAGCCCCAATCACCTTTTTTTTTCACAATCTTTTCCCGGCTCGCACATACAGACCGACGGACAGACAACCTTATCTGAGTCAACACTGTGCGGACATTATCCCGAAAGGGAAAGAGGGGGGGGGGGCGCCTCCCCATGGACGCCTCACGTTTAGGACTTAGTCACTACTTTAACTTCGCGTTCTGCCTTGGCATGGCACCTTGAGGCTTAACCGACAATTACGTGTAAATACTGGCCATCACTCCCGCCCTCCCCGACATGTTGCTTTCCCTTGGACTTTGTGCACCCTCTGTCCTCCCCTTCCCCCCTGCACACCCTGCTCACACGTACTTTGCCTCCTCCCCCCCTATTTTCTAATGTTCCCCCGTCCGCGGGGGTCTTAATGCACACCTTGCTTTGTTTATCTTCTAAAGGTCTTCTTTCACACTCTGAGGCTCCGGAAGAGATCCGTTTAAAACAAATACCACAACCATATATGTGGATATAGCATCTATTTAGACAGCGGCGGCAGAGAGTAGAGGATCTCACTCGACAGAACGATGGGGGCCTAGTGGTTGAAAGCTACGAGATTCTTGTTCCTTGAGCATTGAACTCTATTCACGTCCCGCCTTCGGAGTGGAGCCTTCTGGGTGGGCGAAGCGTGGGTGGAAGCGATTCTCGAAAACAGCTCTAACGATTTTTTAAAAATTCGATAACTGATGTAGTATATTGTTGGAAAAATAATTATTAGCTCTTTGGCTACACCGGGAAAATTAAAGTTTGACCGTTATTATTTTTCAAGTGTAAATAGAACATAATTTAAATTTGGCTAGAATATTTTTATCTTGACCATATCTTCGGGTATTTCCGCATGTTGGCCCGATTCATTGAAGATTTGAATAAATTAAGGCTCATGAAACATTTTGTGCACCGTCTTCTAAGTCTAGATCACAGACCTATATATATTATATCTAGACTGGACATGGAGATCTTTTAACACTATAAAAAATGTCGTGAACATTTTGTTTAAAGTTTAAAGAAGGCTTTGTCTTGTAAAGTAGTTACAAGAAGTATAATTGTTCTTTTTTTCAACCCTCGTCTCATTATTATTATTTTGCAATTTCTAAATGCATAATCTTGAAAGATCTAGGTAATCAATCTATTTAAATGTACATAACATGATTAAAATCAACAGACATTAATTATTTCGATCTAGGACTTTTGAAACATTATCTCAATGGAAACTAACAGGAAATGGCTTTGTTTCATATATTTGCGTGAATTTATAGCTCTGGGGAAAACAGAAGTCATGTTCCAGAAGTCGCCCAATAAAACATACTCAGCCCCAAGGATCAACGTAAACGGACAGCCCCTTAATGTGGTAGACCACTTCACATATCTAGGTGGTATAGTGTCAAATGACGCCTCACTTTCAAGGGAAGTTGATAACCACCTGGCCAGGGCCAGTAGCGCTTTTGGACGCCTTCGGGTGAGAGTTTGGCGGAACAGATCGCTCCGCATCACTACCAAAATCAATATCTACCAGGCGGTGGTTCTATCAACCCTTCTGTATGGCTCTGAGACATGAACACTATACAGAAAACAACTAAGACTTCTTGAGCGCTTCCACCAAAGATGCTTGCGCTCCATCATGGACATACGGAGGCAAGACCGCACTACAAACAGCGATGTCTTTGCGAACGCCGGTATGGACAGTATAGAGTATAGAGGGACTTCTTTTGGTCCGACAGTTACCCTGGGTAGGGCGCGTATCCCGTATGGGAGACGAACGTATGCCAAAGGCAGTTTTTTGGGGAGCTAAAAGGTGGTCGACGTAACAGAGGCGCTCCGCGGAAACGCTTCAAAGACCAACTTTCCTTGGCTGACATAGAAGAGAGCACCTGATTGCACGCGGCCTCAGAACGAGACAGCTGGAGGTCACTCACGAAGGCCGCGGGATACACATTTGAGACCAAAAGAAAATATGCTGCCGAGGACAAACGCAGACGGCGAAAAGAAAATCTAAATCGACCACCTGCGGACAATGGTTATGCTTGCCCTGGATGTGGCAAAATATTTAGGTCACAGCTGGGACTGCGAGGCCACGGGAAATACTGCATTCCTCGAAGACTAGCCTTATTATAGTTCTGTGATTATCAGCCCATTCTAAAGACAATCCGAGGAATGATTTTGCATTATTTCTAATCCTTGAAAGCTAAAGATCATTAGTTTTCTAAGACAGAAAAGATTGATTGGGGCGACTTCCATTAGAGCTTGTAAAAGAGTTACGTACATAACAATCTCTATATATAGGTCTGTGAATCGATCAATCGCGGATAAGAATTAGTTTCCGGTTTCCAGTCTAGATATAATATGTAAGTCTATGGTCTAGATCTAAAGGACTATCGTGATTAAAATATTATCAAGTCCAGTAGATTTATACATTCCCTTAACCAGGATTTTTTTTTCTCGGGGTAAGTAGGGCGTAGTAGAAAAATTCCCTTTTTATTAAATCAATCATTCATTAACAACAAAATAATCGCTCTGTAAGTTGTAAAAAGGAGGTATTGTCTTTTTCTAAAAGTGTTTTACTTTTTATTATGCTTGTTACGAATTTTACATCAAGTTTGTCTGTCTGTCTGGTTCAGTTTTGTACACTTTAATTCACCCAGTTACCAATATCGGATCAAGGCGAGACTTCACAGTTATTGTTCCTGATATAATATGGATGAATCACTAAAACGAACCAGTGCATTAATTAATAATTGAAAGAAAGAAATCTTTCATGATTTTGTAAAATTAATACCACCTCAACATTCCTAATAATAGGCAGCATTTACAGACCAAAAAATTCTAGTTTAGAATATATGCAGGAACTATGTAATCAGATTACTACACTTAAAGAGACAAATAAAAAATGCAGTTTTTTGGATTAAGGGTGATTTCAACCTACTTGATATAAATTGGAAAACACTAATCATAGATAAACACCAAGACCTTAAGGACATAAATGAGCTTTTCATAGAAACTTTACACAATCTAAGTTTAGATCAAATCATTAAAAAGCCAACTAGATTAAACAACACATTAGATCTCTTCTTAACCAACAGACCTGGATTAGTAGTTGATTATGATATTATCCCTGGTCTATCAGACCATGAGATCATAAAAATACACAGTCAGATAAAAGCAGTAGCAAATACAAAACCCAAAAGAAAAATCTTACTCTGGAATAAATGTAACCTAACACAACTACACCAAGCTGCATTAAACTTACAACAAACATTCTTATTAGAAAAAGACATTAACCAACCAGTCGATGACCTCTGGAATTTCATTAAAAACCATCTTAAACGCATTATAGAAAATCATTTACCAACTAAATACATATCAAGCAAAATAAATAAATGCTGGTTTAATAATAGACTAAAGAAGCTTTGTAAACAGAAGGAAAACCTATATAGAAAATTTAAAGAAACAAAGGCAGAAAGAGTTTACAAAAAGTATATAAAAATTAAACACTTAACCCAAAAAGTAAGCAGACAGCTGCAGAGTGAATACATAAACAATGTAATATCTAAAGATAACAACAAAAACCTATGGTCATACATTAAGTCTAAGAAAATGGAAAAAACAGGCATAGCGCCATTAAAAGATGAACATAACATCAGCATTCTCAGCCCCAGGAGACAAAGACATATTACTTAATTTGAACCAAGTAGAAGATTTAGTAGTACAAGAAAATGGAATTCAAAAACTATTAGCCAACACCAAACCAAATAAAGCGTCTGGACCTGATGGTATTCCAGCTAGATTACTCAAAGAACTAAGCAATGAGCTAGCCCCAGTGTTCAAAATACTCTTTCAGGCATCGCTTAACCAGGGCAGAGTACCAAAGCACTGGAAAGAAGCTAATGTCACCCCCCCCCTATTAAAAAAAGGAGAAAAATCTGACCCAGGAAACTACAGACCAGCATCACTTACCAGCATGACATGTAAAATCCTAGAACACATAATATGTAGCAACATCATAAACCATTTAGACAAACATAATGTCCTCACCCTATACCAACATGGCTTTAGGAAATATAGATTATGTGAAACACAACTAATAGGACTAATTGATGATTTTTCAAAAGGTTTAGATAATAGTGAACAAATAGATGCTATCTTACTAGATTTTTCCAAGGCTTTTGACAAAGTTCACCACCATAGTTTGCTTAAAAAATTAAAATATTTTGGCATTTTCTGATAGGGAGAGAACAAACTGTAATAATAAATGGCTCTCAATCAACACCGATAACAGTAAACTCATGTGTACCTCAAGGAACAGTCTTAGCTCCACTACTAATTTTAATTTACATAAATGATTTACCAAATTGCATTAGTTCAGGAACAAAAGTCAGATTATTTGGGACCCCTCAACTCAAGAAAACATTAACAAACTGGAGCAGACACAAAATAGAGCAGTGATATTCATAGCAAACGAATATTCACATTTGACTACAGTAACGCCTTTATTAAAATCACTAAAGTTAGAAAGCCTTCAGGATAGAAGACTCAAAAGTAAAGTAGCAATTATACATACATTATACATAAAACACTAAACCATAATCTTCAAATACAAAAATAAAATTTAATAAAATATTCTGAAAGACACAAAGATATATACATACACATCGTCCCATATGCTAGGACAAATTTGTACAAATACTCCTTCTTCCCTAGTGCTATTAGAGCATGGAATGGGTTGCCTGGAAAACCAGTGACTTGGCAGAATTTAAGTCATTGGTTAACATGCATGACTAAATGCATGACGCGTAGGACGTAATCATCTTCTTTTTTGAAGTAACGTCTGTATTATATAAGATATAAGAAGAAGAAAACAACTGATTGATATGGATATAATATAAAAAAAGACTTCTTCTTTTTAAAGTTATTTTTTTTAATTTATATTTTGCTTTGTTATGTAACCAGTTCGAAGAATGCGCAAATTAAACAGAGCAAGAACAAGTTGGACGTAATGCGGGCACAATTGTTTTGAAATTGGTAAATAATAAATAAATAAAATGTTTTTCTCTTTATTGAAATGTATTTATTTAGGATTGCAAGACATTTTAAAGAGTAGAGATCTTATTTACCGAGCAGACGCAGAAATAAGTTCTAAGTGTCTACTTTTCAAGATACAAGAATCAGACTCGGCTGATCACGTAATTGGGATTCAGACTTTTATTTAGATTTAGACTTTGGACCCTTTGAAATCTATGTTTAACTCTTTCTCCCTAATTATTTTCTTCGTTCCAATAGAATTATTTATTTTGCTCATTTGTATTTCACTATCCTGTTATGATTAAACTTCAATAATTTTTTTGTTTGATATAAGAAAATGTTATATTTGGCATCGAATTATAGGGGAATGCATGCTCTTTTTACACAACACAAATTAAAATTTATAAATCCAAAAATCAATTTAGTTTAATGGGGTCAAATCAATGTTGGCATCGTCAATTAGGAGAGAGTTTTTAAAAAAAGATATTAGTCAAATGTAACTTAATAGGAAATCACGTTTATTGGTATTTCTTGCATCCAGAAGGTAATGCATAGTTAATAGGACGCTTTCAACTTGTGATCTACTGGTGGTCATCAAGGAATGTCTCTCTAACAGTAATGCGATTCAGATATGTACTTAAGTTATTAAATTCAAATTACTTTGTGTTCTGCAAAGGAAAAAGAACGCCTGGAAGCTTCAGTACTTAAGGGGATATTAGAAACATTTGATATTATTGTCCTGCTTATTGTCAAGTGCAAAATTCTAACGTTATGTTAAAAGATGTTGGAAAATGGACAGAAAGACCTACATAAAGCTGTGAGTGAACAGATCTAGAATGAAGCAAGTTATTTGATCAATGGCTTTGAGAGTGTAAGAAAAAAAGGCTGATGGGTCAGCTCGAGCTTAAGCTGTTGATCCAGTTTTTTTTCGCTCCACGCTATTGTGGAAAGATAAAGAACTAATTGATGAGCCTACCACTGACTACTGGAAGGAGAAACTTTAAGATGCAGAGAGAACTTTCAAAATCAACGTATTTTACCGAAATATTGATATCAATGTTTCTCAATTGCATGACGGATTTCTTTTTAAAAATGTTCCAACATGTTTCAGTCGTCATCCCCCACTCCCTTTGAGCTGTTCAGCAGAGCGGTCATTCTGAGAGTTGCGATTATTTAAAAAAATATTTTATACGTTTTATGACACAGAGCTGGTTGGTTTCACTTGGCTCTCTCTTTCCATTGAACAAGAGACAGCACTGGTTCATGACTTTGATACTCGGAAGGAAATAAAAAAATCATTTTAGAAATAAATGTTAGACCTTTAGAAAACCAACTGATGGACATAGAACTAGATTATAGATTTTACTATAGATAAGTTTTTGGAATTTAAATGAATATAATGGGAAAAAGAACTATTATAAAATTGGTTTGTTGAGTTTTAAGACACTATTAATAGTACGGAATAATTGCTTACTCAATTTTTTGTCACACACTAAATTTCTTATTTGAAAAAAAAAGGGGCTAAAAACATATTTTTGAACCCGTGTCCATGGGTACCTTGCTACCCAACTGACAGACAGACAGACAGACAGACAGATAGATAGATAGATAGGTAGATAGATAGATAGTTAGATAGATAGATAGATAGATAGATAGATAGATAGATAGATAGATAGATAGATAGATAGATAGATAGATAGATAGATAGATAGATAGATAGAAAGATAGATAGATAGAATAGATAAAATTGGGTTTAAGCATTAGCTTTGAGAATTAGAGAAATCTAATTAGAAGTTTTGCTGGGTCTAGGCTATAGATGTCTGAATGTCTTGCTCTAAATATATATTGTGAACTTTTAAAACTAGCGATATGTAAAACTAGTAATATTTATAAGAGTGTTGTCTCTACTGCTCTAGGATCACGTGAGTTCAGTGATCAGTCTCTTATGTTTCGCCTATGAAATCAGTCTGCTTAAGACACAGCTAAACTTTATGAATGTCAACGGTCCAATAACAAAAGAACATAAGAACGATACTAGTATTACAATATCATATATGGATATGCGAATCGGGGGCGGACTGGTTATATGGGCAACTGAGCAAAAGCTCGGTGGGTCGGCACAAAATGGGCCGATCGGATCGCGACCAAAGATTTTTTTTTTTTAAATACAGACAACTTTTTTTTTAAAAAAGGGACAGCAGTATGATACAGATATCTAAAGAGTTGTGTTTTTTTTCTTTTGGACAAATCATTTTGGTTGAAATACCACAAGAATATCAAAAAACCTTACGCTATACACTGTACTAAATATTATTTGCAAACCGTTAGACTGTACCTTTCACTATGCGGCATGGACGTCAACACTTCTTTGATATCTTCGAAGTTGTTTGGCCTAATCGTATTGCTGGTCGGCATGGACGTTTGATATCACTCCCATTAGTTCTTGCTCCTTCCCCCCCCCCATCAATTAATGAGACAGTGTTAACGAATAACATGGATTAAGATGGAAAAAGAGGGTCTACTTTCTGCATTTCGTAAAGAAAAAAAAGTAAGCTTTCCTTTTGTTTATTTTTAATAACATAGGATTAAAAAATATTCACTTAATTAAGGGCTAAGGCTTAAAAAATATTCTTCACTGCTTTTTAAAGATTAAATCTAGATCTAAATCCAAAACATTTATAGTTTTTAATTTTTTTTTACGTTGGCTTTTGTAATTAACGGCAAATTTACAGTAAGTGCAAAGTCATTAAGGACTGAAATTCTTATAATAAAATTCTAACCGCCCTCTCTCTTGATACCCTCTTTCTGATACCCTCTCTCTGATACCCTCTCTCTGATACCGTCTCTCTGAAACCCTCTCTCTTGATACCCTCTCTCTGATACCCTCTCTCTGATACCCTCTCTCTGATACCGTCTCTCTTGATACCCTGTTAAGAACAGCGGCTGACCGCGAAAAGTGAAGGAATATTGTTACGCAAACTGAAACAGTACGGCGAAAGTCAAGGGACAGATGATGATGATGATGATAAATTTCATATAGCGCTGTCAATAAAGTACATTACCGATATTTAATGAAAGTCTTTTTAGTACTATTTATTTTTTTAAATTACGGTACTCAGTCAAGAGTTTATAGATTTAGGATAGTTATATTTTAAATAATTATTCATGGTATACTCATATAAAATTAGCTTTTTTTGTGAATGTAGGCCTACTAGGATTAATCTATAACGGAACCCAGCACATATATGACACGCTTTTTGTTGGCCGGGCTATATGTAAATGCCCGGGCCGATTTTGACACCCACTCCGCCCCTGATGCGAAGGACCAAAAAAAAAGATCTGGTGAGGTAAATTGCTAAGAATGCTAAATCTTCGGGACAAAATCACTGTTATGACATGATTAGGAATTAGTTATTTGTTTCGGGAATAAGGGGAAAGTTTTACTTAGTAACGAATGACGTGATAGGTATTTAAAAAGTAGAACGCTCTATTCGACACTATCAACAAGACGCCTTTCAGTATACAGACGGCTAGTAACGGAGGACATTCGACAGTTCCCTTCTTTAGTATTAAAAATGTTTTTTGTTTAACACTTGTGTCGACTTCATTTATCGATGGTTGACCTTTCGTCGGTGTTCATGTTCAGCATTGAGTTCGGTGTTCCCTCAGTTGGGATTTGTTCCTATTTCAAGTACTAACCACCGCGGAAGAGCAAACACCACACAACCCAACCCCAAGTCCCAACCCTAAATACAGTGGTACTCGTCCTTCTTCCTTAGCAATATTAATTTGAGATTCATGATTTCTGGGTAGAACCTCAGCTTAAAAATTGTTCATTGATAGGTATATTGACCAAAATGTTTCAAATATCTCAGCTTTATCTCATCTCTATTGACCACAAAAAGGAATGGATCTTAAAAAGAAAACTAACAAACGAGAGTCAGAATAAAACATTGGGGGGGGGGGGGGGACACAATGAGAGACACATGGTCACAGAGACACTCAGAGACTGAAAAAAGATATACAGAAACGCACACACAGAGAAAGAGAGAGAGAGAGAGAGTGAGAGTCAGAGAGACAGCCAGAAAAAAAAAACAAGGAGACAGATGGCGAGCGCCAAAGAGAGAGAAAGAGAGAGAGAGAGATCTAAAGTGAATGAGAGGCAATAAGAGAGCCTGAACCAAATATAGAACTACAGAGAGAGAGAAAAAAATAGAGAGACAGAGAAAGTGAGATAATCAAAGAGTGACAGAGACCCAGAGAAAGAGGGCCATACAAAAAAAAAAGAGAAAGTAGAAAGATGTGTGGTTGATTTTCTTCACTATTTTTGTGTGTGTGTGTATCCTAACAGCAACAATTCACTTTTAAATGTCACGCTCTGGTCACGTGGCCCTGAGATTGACAATGGCTCCGGCCTGCTTTCTGCCTGATGGTCTTGTTTGGTTAGATCGACTTCTGCTCCCTGCTTCTTTTTTTTAAACCACATTCTCTTCACTTTTTTGTTCTTGCACTTTTCTAAGCCCAAATTTTTGTGTCTAACTCTGCTCTTAGTGTTGTCTTCTTTTTTTTGTTTTTTTTTTTGAAACAAAACAACAACAAAGAGAAGATAATCAAAAAACAAGAACGAAGTTAAACGAAATTATCTAACTTGAAAAATTAAACAATACCTTTTCTTTCTCCCCTGTACTCTGTATTTTGCTGGTTGAAATACTTAGAGATTATTTGTTTGGTTTTTATTTGAAACAATATAACATGGGAGTTACGCGTGAGCAGTACCTTTAACTCAGTCGGACTCATGTTTTACATTACACAAAAACTGTCATTAGCCATCGGAGAAGGTTCTGATTGGCACGAATAACCTGTTAAATCTTAAAAGCACACTAACAATAGTTTTGCTCAGCATCCCCACAGCGAAACTCAAAGTTGAGTACAGGGGATGAGGAGGATTCGAAGCAAATTCATTAACAATGAATGAGTATTCTTCCGTAAGGTATTGACGTTCCACTTTGTGTTTTCAACTACTTAAAGCTGTTTGTTTCTACACATATTAGGGATTTTCATACATGGAGAGAAATCTATAAATAGCAAGCTTTTTGGTGTATTCGGGCACATTCCGGTGTACAGAATAAAGAATGTGTAGATAAGGTAGGCCTATGTATGTTTTATAAAGTTCTGCGATTTTTATTTTTTTTTATAGATAAGACAGTGGCGTAGCTAGGGTGGGGGAGGAGGGGGGAGAATTTAAAGATCCCCCGAGCTTCACTTGAGGGGGGCCATCAAATGACTGTGCAAAATTTGTTTTGAAATAAATTAAATATTACGTCACTGTCATGTAATCTTGCTTTTCATGTTGCTATATAAGATAGTGACCCTGTTGTATGTATTTCACACAGAATATTATTAACACTTTCCGTGCGGGGTTACTCTTAATTTCAACTCGCTGTTAGTGTTACTCGCATGAAGTAACTTGGTATATAGAGTAGTTTATTTCATCATCATTATCATTGAAGAAGAAACCTGATAAGAGCACTGAAAAACAAAGGAGACCATGAACGTGTCAAAGAAAAGTATGATTCATACAAAGATACAGCAGTCGACGAAGTGAAAATGTCTCTTGATGAGAGAAGTAGTGCTGAAGGGACTCCAGGGGAATACCTTTTACCACGGTCAGAGAAAACATCTGAAGTAAGTGATAAGGAGTCAAGTGATGGTCTTCCAAAATCATTTTCTCTAGAAGTGGAAGAAGCTGTAATTAAGTACAAAGACTTCTGATAGATCGAGCCTGGAATTTTATCCGAGGAACTGCGAGCAAGGATTATGTTAAAGGGTGTAAAGGGTGACTTTTTTTTCCAAAACAAAGATCGAACAAAACGTTCACTAGAAAGCTTCCAATAGGAAATATTTACAACCAATCTTGGCTCCTCTTCTCTCCACGCTTGGGATGTCTATTTTCGTTTTCCATGTGTACTGTTTTCTGAGGTATCAGAAAAGACACATAATGCATTGAGCAAACCTGGAGTTGGTTTCACCAAATGGAAGAAACCTGAATGACTGAAGGAGTCCACCACAGACACGCTTTTTTTGAAGTGGATGTTAGACGAAGAAAAGCTTAAGACAGAACCAGATGAACTGTCACATATCTTTCACACACAAATAAAAAAAAAATCAGCAGTATTGGAAAGATATTCTGAAGAGTGTAGCAGCAGATATTAAGTACTTAGCAAAAACAAACTCGAGCTTACGTGGTCACAACGAAAAACTGAACTCACCCATTCCTGGGAACCTTAAAGCATCTTTGAAAGTTTTTGAAGTTACGAAACACCACTTACATCGAATATGGGAAGACACATTATTTGTTAGCAGAAATGAGTTTATTAGACGCTGGACTGGACTTTGATCTGTGCAGAGGTCAAACCTATGATAACGCAGCCACAATGAGTGGCGGTCTGTCTGACCTGCAAAAAACGTCTCTTAGACATAAATCCAAAAGCAACATTTCTGAATTGTGATAATCACTATCTGAACCTGGCAGCTCTTCATTCTGCTGAGATAGATCCAGCAATTGTCAACTTTTTTTTTGGACTGTACATGAATTTTTCAACTTTTTTCCAATTCTCCCAGAGATGGACCAAACTGAAAGAAGCTGGAGCTGGAAGTTTAAAAGAGGAGAGTAATACAATGTAGTCCGCAAAAGAAAAAGCTACGTCGGCGGTTTACTTGCATCTCGACAAAATCATCAAGCTGTTAGAGAAACTTTCTGAATCAACAACTGAAAGAATGGCCACTAAAAGCAGTGCACAGAGTCTCCTCCATGGAGTGGAAAATTATGATTTTTTTCGCTTGTCTGAAATTCTGGTCAAATCTCCTGCGCCTAATATATATTGTTCAGAAACATCTGGACTGCACATAGGGAAGCTGCTGAAGAAAATAAAACCATTTCATGCTTTCTGCAAAATGATGAGAAACGGACGAAACTGATCACCCAATCCATTGAAAAAGCAAAAGAAGGTAGTGAATGATATGGAGTTTCTGTAATCAAAATAACCTGAAGAAAGATAAGACTTGATGGGGAGTTGAGTTCTGATGTAGGACTGTCAATACAACTGCAATTCAAACTTATTGCGACAAAAGTGCTGGACAGGAGCACAATAACGCAAGAAAGGCTTATCATTGTTTTAATGTCAGTAAAGTCACAAATACTAGAGTAACTAGACACTATCGATGTAGATGATGTTATAGATGCATTTGCTGCACAGAAAGCACGACTTAAAGCAATATGAATTAAGATTTGTTTCTTATGCATCATTTCGTCAATAAACAACGGTATTATATATTAAAAGATTCTGAATGATTATTTCTTTTTAATTTTACTGATATACTGAAGCAATTTGAATGTTGGCATATATATTTATTAAGTACATTATCTCATGTCATGATATCGAATGCCAAAATGCAAGAGGCCTCCAAAGAAGTCAATCCCCAAGGGCCCCCAAATCCCTAGCTACGCCCCTGAGATAGATACTTTTTTATTAGTCCAATCAAAAGGAAATTTAGTTTGACTACAATTTGACCAACTCAGCGTAAAACTACTGTATCAATAACAATATAGATGCAAATACGAACAACATTCACACACGAAACACATACACACTCACAACCAGCGCTTGTGACTGTAGAATCAAATTTTCTATTTCTCTTTTTAATTTAGTTGGCAACACGGACGCTCAATTTAGCGTCCTTGAAATCGATCAGTGTATCGTGAACACCTCCAATGTACAAGAGAGAACAGACACTCTAACAGGAAACATCAGCAGAAGAACAAAGGCACACTATCAGGACTTGGGGGAAACATTTTTTTTTTTTAATTTAAACGCCTTCAAAATATCTTATTGTATTTACATCGACGCAAGAAAATACGCGTTAAAATGCGAGAACTATAATGACCTAGTTTAGTTTAGAGATTAGGATAGTTTTGTAGATAAATATATTGTGCATTATTTTGAGCGACGGTAAAAGTAGTGAGGTAGCCAGACAGACGAATGACGTTGCAGAATGCGGGTACCTTTGAGAACAAGATGGCTAGGGCATAGAGAAGGAAGAATAGTGATAGAGAGTAATAAGCAAACAAGATAGTGAAGGATAATAGTGAGACAAGACGAGCATCTCCATCTGTAAATAAATACCAGTTGAATTCTTCATTGTCTTGATCAAGTCTATGATTGTTAATTGTGATGTCACTTGGCTAGTTTAGACAAGTTAAGTGAAGTATTGTTAAAGTTACACAACACACAAAATTTTATCCAGGACAGTAAAAAGAAATAAAAGAATTAGATGAATTGAACTCTAACCTTCAATAAAGTGAAAACAAGATTAAATCTGTTTTGAAGAAGAAACGAAAAACGAAATAAAAATAAAATGTCGCCTTACCTGTTTCATCAAAGGAAAAAGAACAAGGCCAACCAGGCAACAAGCAGACATTGAAAACAGCATTCTTGCTCGGAGCCTCAAAACATCTGAATATTGACTCACAAATGCTTTTGGGAATCGAACAGATGGCTAACTTTTTTTTTTTTTGGGGGGGGGGGGGGGGATCAACACATCATGTGCTGTTTTTGTGTTTCTGTCCTTGTTTTGTTTTGAAGTTAAATCGCTAGGCGGTCACATCATGAATCTAGCACTTAAAGATGTCACATCTTCAGTCTTAGAGAATTGACTGATCTTTATAGTGTTGGTTCTGGATCTATATGTAGCACTGCAAAAATATCTCGTTTGTTTTCTAGGCTTTCACTCTATCTTTTATACCTGCCAGTTATCTCTACGCAATAGTATGGACGCCAGTGTTTGATCTTTTTTGGCGTTTCACCTCTGATTCAACTCGGCACTAACACCAAAACAAGGGCTAAAAAAACAACCTTCTAAACTCCCCCACTCTCAGGGATTTTTTCTCCCTTTCCTCCCACGCCGTGAATCAGAGGCTATTCCTTCACTTGTATCCGCCACTGTTTGACAACGTGAAAGGAATCTCTGCACTGATGTCTTTTGTTCTTCCTCAAACCTCCGCCCTCACCCTTTTTTTTTGTCTTCTTCTTCTTCTACTTTCTCCCTTTTAGTTCTTCGGTACACCGGAAGTGATCCTCGCCAAGTCTGGACAGTCAACAAAATCCGCACTGGAAATAAAACAAAACAAATTACATAATGGCCAAATATTTTCTTTTTCTATTCTTTTTAAGACGAGAGGAGAAAACAATCAAATGAGCCTTGAAATTGTTTGGTCTAATGGATTTTAATTTAAAAAAAACAACTTTTTAAGCTAGTGCTCTAGTCCATTCCTGTCTTTTAACTTACAAAAATATATATTTAAAATATTTAGTATTCTGCCTAATTAAGTGACGAATTTTAGTAAAGTGTACTTAATTAAAGTGTTTTATAGGTATTTAAAAAAAAAGATCAACGCTATTGCATTAATTATTCGTTTATTTAGAAAAAAAAGGATTACGAGATATATGAGAAATGATACATGATCGATGTCAAAGCTAATAGTAACCAAAATTAAAAATTAAAAAACAACAACACCGCAGGCTTCTCTGGGCGGCACAAGTTCGAATCTCTCTGGACTTTTGGAGAGAAAAGAAATACGATAGTATAAGTGGAATCTAATTTCAAACAACAATAAATAAGCAGTGTTTCGTATTATACAAGAACTGTACAACCGCAAAATACAAAATGTATGCATTTCACCAAAGTGCAAATTTTCATCCATGAAGCCTTGAATGCGACTGGCCCTTTACAAAATTATCAAGTTAAATTATATAATCATTCAATAACTTCAGTTAGGCCAAGAATCGTAATGAACCAAATCGAAGGCACAATCTCATTACATATGAATATGAACAATATAATAATAATAACATTAATATATCTCCGCACCCAGTGGTATCATGTAGTCAGTCGGGGCCTAAGAATACACATTCGATATTTACAATCACTTCTTTTTGTATTGGCATTGAAATATTTGGTTGTTGATATTTTACAGTTTATAATTTGTGATATTCATGCTGAAAATATTGAAACCTGCCTTTGTATCTGCATGACAGGACCACTTTGGGGGCCGATTATGAATTTATGTTTCTACACAAACATTTCTTTGCAACCTTGTTATTATTATTATTATTATAAAGATGAAGAAGAAGAATTAATTTTCTATTTTCTGGTTGTGTGGCAGGTCTGCAGTAAGGTCTGCAGCAGTATTACCCCCTGGCAGGTAATGAGAATCTTCTTAAGAATGTTTAGAACCTGGAATGTTTTGCGAGATTAGTTGTCACTATCCCCTAGGTGAAAAGTTCTCAAACTTATTTTACCCGGGGACCCCCTTTATATAATGAAAACTTGCCCACTGAGCCTACGTGAAAAAGCTACATAAATTATTTTTAAATAAGCCCTTGGATGCTGGATGTGAGGCAAATGCATGTGTGTGAAGGTGTGCGAGCGTGTGTGTATGTTTGTGTGTGTGTGTGTTTGTGCGGATGTGCGCGCGTGTGTGTGTGACTAACCTAGTCATGCCGTAGAGTGATTGATCATAGGCTCTATTAACTAGTAGGCCAAGTCACTAGGCAGGGAAATGCTACATTTCGATAGACATAATTGGTTGTTAGAGCATTTACAAAAAGTGTTAGAGCCTATTGAAAGGATTGACTTTCTGTTGGTGGCGGTACCTTGTAGGCTACAGGTAGAAGTAGATTGGAAATAGGATAAGACGAAACGAGCTGCAAGAAAAAAAAATGTGAAAGGTGGGGGGGGGGGGGGGGGCGAGATTAGAAATGCTGCACAAGAGTGTTCGTATATGTGTGTGTGTGTGTGAGAGAGAGAGTGTGTGAGAGAGTCTGTGTGTGTGTGTGTTTCTCTCTCTCTCTCTCACTCTCTCTCTCTCTCTCTCGATAAGAATGGCGTAGGGTTTTGAAACCTCTTGTAGTTTAAAGTTCCTATTCTTTAATCGCGTGTCTCAAAGGGCAACTATTTAAATGTCTATTACGTTTTTCACCTTGAGATTCTCTACTAGAGGATTGTCAGAATATGATGTAATCAGACAGCGAGGCAATATTTAATGCTTAAGTTTTATTTATTTGTGTTTTGTACGTAGTAATGGTTTGTGATCCTGTCGGCTTCAATTTCTTCATTTATCTTGTCAAGAGATCAGCGGGGACTCCTCTTTCGAGAATCTGAAAATGTGCTTGATGAACATGATCAAATGTTATTCTGATTCTTAGTGGCATCGAGCGCTTGAAGAATTTCACCTTTGTCCATAGACATAGATTTATAGATAGACTTACTGATAAGTTACTTATAGAGTTACCGATAGCGCTACTGATAGAGCTACTGATAAGTTACCGATAGGTTTACCGATAGAACTACTGATAAGTTACCGTCGTTACCGATAGGTGTACCGATAAGTTGCCGATAGGTTTACAGATAGAGCTACTGATAAGTAACCGATAGTGCCACTGATAAATTACCTATAGAGGCACTTGTAAAAAAATAGTTACCTATTTATTCAGTTGTGAATATCTCAAATGAAACAGAGGTCACAATGATTAAAGCTATTCAGAATAAGATAAGCTGCTAAACATCAATATCCCCCCTCCCAATAGTCATACTCATATAGGTGCAAAACACGCCTCCTCTTCCTCTCCGCTAAACAGACATAAAATAGAGCAGTGAGATTCATAACAAATGAATAAGCCCAACACCTTTTGTAAAATCACTAAATTTAGAAACCCTTCAACACAGAAGACTGAAAAGTAAAGTAGCAGTTATACATAACACACTGAACTATAATTTTCAAATTCAAAAACAAATCATAATAATAAAATACACAGAAAGACACAAAAATAATTGCAAATTTTTTGTTCCATATGCTAGGACAAATGTGTACACATTCTCCTTCTTCCCTAGTGCTATTAGAATATGAAATGGGTTGCTTAAACCAACCAGGAAAACTAACGACTTGGCGGAGTTTAAGTCATTCGTTACATACATGAATAGATCGACCTCGGGACACGTGATGGACGTAATCATCTACTTTCTTGTTATAACGTCTGTATTTTATAAGATAAGAATAAACCAGAAATCAAACAAACTATAGATTGTGTGTATGTGTTTGTGTGAAAGATCTAGATATGTTTAGTTTGATGTGATTTAAACCCCCATTTTATTTTACTCTTTTAATATATAAATTTTCATTAAACCGTTGCCAAAACGAAATTCTAGTTGAAAGTCTGCAAAATTTTACATTATAGATCATAATGCCTATTACAAGCTGTCCAACTTATAACTTTTCTCCTCAGAACAGGAAACAACAGAATGAGACAACAGCTTCAAATTGTGACACTTGCCCTTGTTGAGCATCACCAGAAAATGCTGATCAAGTCCCTCAAAAGGTTCGAACAATCCAAAGACCCAAATACCCGCCGTATAAAACAAAAACTATATGGAGAGCCGCCAGATACGAAAACCACTACGCAGTTCATCTCAGAAATGGGACTACTGGTTTGAACACTCCAACACAATAATGAGAACAAAGAAGAAGTCATAAGGCTACTTTTTTCCTATAGCTGGTCACATTTGTCTATTCAAGGTCTACTGTAAATTTACTAGCAATATATTTAAATATGAAAGAGGTAGATCTAGTATTCAATCTAACACAAAAATCTTTTACATACAAATTATTTTGGTTTGTTTTATTAGAGGGAGTGATGGCGTTCAGTAAGCAGTTTGAGTAGCAGACGATATACCCTCAAGCACTTTATTCCTCTTCTTCAACGAAGAACAACAATCTACATGCTAGAAATTCACTTGGACACTACAATGCACGCTAACAAAATGATTACGGCATAAAACTTGTAAAAAAAAAAGTAAAAGCATTTACCTTGCAAACAAACAAATAGGAAAAAAAAAGAGTTGCTATCGCCTGCTCTACACTCCACAGGTGCGATGTGTACTGTCACAGTGTACATAAAAAAGGGGGCAAAAACTTTTCAGTCAACTGCTTTACAGACGTGTGGGTTCTGTCCCTTTATAGGACCCGCGTCCAAAAATAATAACAACTTCTACTGCAGTATACCAGTAAAAAACCTGGTAGTTTTTGTTTAAAGATTAATAAAACACCCACATTGGGCAGAAATTAATATTAGAAAACTATGCGATGTAGATTTTGATTTACATGTCATTACTTCTCTCCATAGCTGGCAGGTGGAAACTGAAATATGAACAAGTCTCTCGAAATCGGATCTAATGATTTACCTAGAACTTAAGCATTTTATGCATATCATATCTTTGTGAAAAAAATATATATTAGCTAATTTTTGTCTAAATATTGTAATAACTGAAGGGAGACAACTCAACGAGGTATGCAAGTGTATTTACATGGAGACATAACAAACAAATAAGACATCTGCCTTGAGCACAACATCTTCATCTCGGTTCTAGACTTGGGCGGAATATGTTTTCTCCATAGACATAAATAAATATAGACTGGCCGATTAAAGAGTTTTATGAAACGAAAATTTGTGACTTGCAATTTTGTGTTCTTTATTATACAGCAATTATGAGCGGTATAAAAGTTAAGTATTCATATCTATTTCAGCCACACCTATATCTATTGTAAATAATGAGGCAGTGTAGTTTTGTTTAATCTCTAAGAATGAAGATCATGCAATTTTTCATAATTCGGAAATCCTAATATAATAGATATACATGTTTTCAAGTTACATGAAGTTACTTCCTTCGACCAGTCTATATTTATTGATGTCTATGGTTCTCTCTCTCTCTTCTAATGTCCACATCCTTCCTAGTCTAGTCACTAATAGTGCGCACCTTCTGCACTATCTTGGGTGGCGGTGTGCATGGTGGGGTTATAACAATATAATCAGCTTCAAAATAAATTTGGCTAACGTTATTTTTTTTGACACGGATTCAGCAGGAATTGTCGCACTCGACTCAAATGTCATAAGCTTCATTAGGAGAAACTGATATTATTTTTTTTTTTATTTTACTTAAGTTAATTTTCTATAACTATATTTTATAGGTAATTATAAGATAAATGATATATAGTCATGTATATTTTCTTAGCATCTTGTCGTCGATTATTTTTTTATAAGAATAGCCATTCAGTAGAAAAACCATGTTAATTGTGTCTACACCATCAATAAGTTGATTCGCTTGTTTTGAAATAACAGGGGCTGCGCTGCAGTATAGAGTCCCGCAATAGCGAGTTTAGCAATCATATGTTGAGTAGTGATGTGTTGAACAAATATGTGTTGCAGTAAAGTGTTTAGCAGTGACGTTTTAGTATGTGAAGAGTCTAGCAGGAATGTGTTAGCAGTGATGTGCCATGTATGGAAGTGTTAGTAGTGATGTGTCATGTATGGAAGTGTTAGCAGTGATGTGTCATGTATGTAAGTGTTAGCAGTGATGTGTCATGTATTTAAGTGTTAGCAGTGATGTGTCATGTATAGAAGTGTTAGCAGTGATGTGTCATGTATGGAAGTGTTAGCAGTGATGTGTCATATATGGAAGTGTAAGCAGTGATGTGTCATATATGGAAGTGTTAGCAGTGATGTGTCATGTATTTAAGTGTTAGCAGTTATGTGTCATGTATAGAAGTGTAAGCAGCGATGTGTCATGTATTTAAGTGTTAGCAGTGATGTGTCATGTATGGAAGTGTTAGCAGTGATGTGTCATGTATTTAAGTGTTAGCAGTGATGTGTCATGTATAGAAGTGTTAGCAGTGATGTGTCATGTATGGAAGTGTTAGCAGTGATGTGCCATGTATGGAAGTGTTAGCAGTGATGTGTCATGTATGGAAGTGTTAGTAGTGATGTAATGTACTAAGAAGATGTGGGAGCATGGCTTTGAAATAAGTAATCAGATAGTTATACGTTTGCGTTTGTGCCAATTATCTTTATTTGACTCCATTATTACTATTATTATTACTATCACGATAAACATTATCAGTCATAAAATAAAGGAAAAAAAGATCAATGTATGTCTTTGTGTCTTGAGTGTCTTGCCGCTCATATGTATTATATTAAAATATGTGTATTGTTTACATGACTTATTTATGTCTTATTTATGTGTCATATTTCTGTCTTGCTTACCTGTATTATTTATTGTTAATGTGTCTTATTTATGTTTTTGTTTTCTGTGATTGTTTATTTGTCTTATTTATGTGTCATGTTATGTGTCTTCTTTATGTATCTTTATTTATGTGTCTTGTTTATATGTCTTATTTATGTCATGTGTCTAATTTAGGTCTTGCTAATGTGTCTTATTTATGCTTTGTTTTTGCTTCTTATTTATGTTTTGTTTATGTGTCTTATTTCGGTGTCTTATTTATGTCTTGTTTCCGTGTCTTATTTATGTGTCTTATTGGTGTCTTATTTATTGTCATTTTTATGTTATGTACATTTATCTTATAGATGTTTCTTATTAATTTCTTATTTATGTGTCTTATTTTTGTATTTTTATGTGTCCTGTTTATGTCTCGTTTACGTGTCTTGTCAATGTGTTGTGTTTTTTTCCCTGTTTATGTGTCTTATTTATGATTATTTATGTGTCTACGTGTCGCAATGCATGATGCAACACAGTTTTCTCTACTACTCCATTATAAGGTACACAAACACAGATATGTAAAATTCAATTCAGTTCCCTCCGCCACTGGCTTAAGTACATTCTACTGTACTACACTATTTGCAGAACAGTAAATTCCCACCCACTCCCAAATTATTTACAACTAATAAACAAGCACGGTTCTAACCACCCCGCCTTTCTATCATACAAGTCCCTATCATTTGTAATGTGAAACATTCCTTTAGGGTTTGCAGAACATGTAATCTCCCTTGCTTGTTTCTCCAGACAGAAACATGTAGTTAAGAAACGTAATGTTCAGGTTGTCAACGATTCTGAAGCTTATGGACATTTTCGCTAAGAACAAACAATCAAATATATATATATATATATATTGTTCGGAGCGATATGACGTGTTCGAGTCTTGGGGGGGGGGGGGGTCCTGTAAGCCCCCTTTCCCACCACTGAAGTCGATGACGTTTAAAAAATGTAATGAACAAGAAAAAAATTGTTTCTGAAAGACAATACCTCCAATATTAAATACCTCCATTATTAAATACCTCCATAATTAATTTTTAAATATAATAAAATAATTTTTGAAAAAAATTGTTTGGATCAATTCGGGTATCGAACCCGTAACAACGTCAACTGCTAGAACTTACACATAGTTGAAGGTATATTAGTGCGGTTGTTTATTCATCATATGGACATCTTAGATCTAAAACTAGACAAAAGCTCTGATTTAGAACTCTTAAAATCTAGTCTAGATCTATTTCTAGATCTAGGATCTAGATGTAAGTATAGATTTATGTCAAAATATAAGCAACGCTTATAAACTACAATAAAATTGAAGCAACTTTAAAGTTATGGCCTAATTACGGTAATACGGCTGGCTCCGCCATGTTGGCTCTAGACCTAGATATAAGTCTCCAGCCAAATTTACATTCGTGTATTTTTTACTTTGAAAAAAATTATAACGGTCAAACTAGAGTTTGCCTGTGTGGCCAACGAGCTATCAATTCTTTACACAGCGATATACATCAATTGTTAAATTTCTAGGAAAATCGTTAGAAGCTTTTTTGAGATCAGCTGTCCAGGTTCCTGGATCCGAGTTTCTGAAAGTCCCATGAAGTTTTGACTTGAATAGAGGTAAAAATACAAGAAAATGAATTGCACATGTTCCAAATGTTTCAAATCATCATTGACGTCATGAATGCTCATTAAAGTGTGTCCATTTAGGCTTTTTGCAACTCTTCTTATTGAAGCATTGAAGCAACTTTAAAGTTATGGCCTAATTACTTTAAAGTTATGGCCTAATTACGGTAATACGGCTGGCTCCGCCATGTTGGCTCTAGACCTAGATATAAGTCTCCAGCCAAATTTACATTCGTGTATTTTTTACTTTGAAAAAAATTATAACGGTCAAACTAGAGTTTGCCTGTGTGGCCAACGAGCTATCAATTCTTTACACAGCGATATACATCAATTGTTAAATTTCTAGGAAAATCGTTAGAAGCTTTTTTGAGATCAGCTGTCCAGGTTCCTGGATCCAAGTTTCTGAAAGTCCCATGAAGTTTTGACTTGAATAGAGGTAAAAATACAAGAAAATGAATTGCACATGTTCCAAATGTTTCAAATCATCATTGACGTCATGAATGCTCATTAAAGTGTGTCCATTTAGGCTTTTTGCAACTCTTCTTATTGAAGCATTGAAGCAACTTTAAAGTTATGGCCTAATTACTTTAAAGTTATGGCCTAATTACGGTAATACGGCTGGCTCCGCCATGTTGGCTCTAGACCTAGATATAAGTCTCCAGCCAAATTTACATTCGTGTATTTTTTACTTTGAAAAAAATTATAACGGTCAAACTAGAGTTTGCCCGGTTTCTGGAGGACATTGGATGGTCAGGTAGTTTGATATTGGATCTAACAATTTCCCAGGAAATGTATATATTTGGGAAACAATCAACTACAGCCCTACTCTTGCAACATGATAAATGAACTGAACTCTAATGAATACCTGGCATTAGTTGGGGGATAGCAAAGGCGGCTTGTCTTTATGCTGACCACGCGACGCCCTCGTTAACCAAATATATAGGTCACAGATGGGTCTGCCGTGCCTCGTAAAATATTGAAATTCGGCCTTGAAGATAATCCTTTGTATGTGGATCATTTCTGGTGAAGGTATGAATTCTCTTTTTCGATGCAAAACATTTCCTTCCATAGCAGTGTGCACAAACAAAAACGGAACAAACAAACAAACAAACAAACTTATTTGGAAGACAGGAAGATTTGAAACAGCTAATGTGTTTGCACCTATCTACCCTGTACACAAGACATGTCACATTTATCAACACTAATACTCACAAATATTTAAAACAAAAAACATTATGTTGTCTACCTTCCCCCCCCCCGACACACACACACACTTTCTTTTTCCGTTGCAATGGTAACATGTATAAATAATAACTTGACTGTTCTTTAGAACGTGGAGATACGTTTCTGTAACAAAATAAACGAGGAGGGTGCATGGAATATACAAAGATCTACAAGTTTCTCCATTGCTATCCATGTAAAATTTGATGGGGCTTTTAACATAAACTCTTGACCTAAGACAATAATTGACGTTGGAGTGTCAATATGTCCTTCACTTTGTGCAGCGCAAGAGTTACTGTGTGGCTTTAATCTATGAATCTCTTTTTTATACGTGCTTCTAATAACAGCTGTGCAGGGTCAGACACTTATCCCCCATGGAGGTACAGCTGTGCAGGGTCAGACACTTATCCCCATGGAGGTACAGCTGTGCAGGGTCAGACACTTATCCCCCATGGAGGTACAGATGTGCAGGGTCAGACACTTATCCCCCATGGAGGTACAGCTGTGCAGGGTCAGACACTTATCCCCCTTGGATGTACAGCTGTGCAGGGTCAGACACTTATCCCCCATGGAGGTACAACTGTGCTAAAGGCGATCTTCTTTGGCGAGCTTAAAGGAAGACGGCATAATTGAGATGCCTCACCCTGTATGCGATATAAAGATCAACTCAGGCGCCATTTCGCCCTTACTGGTATAGAAGAAAGTAGCTGGCAGCAGATGGCCTTTGAAAGAGACAGTTTTAAAGCTCTCGCAAAGGCTGCGGGACACACATTTCTGACCCAAAGCAAAGTCTTTATTAAAGACAGTGGCAGAAGATGAAAAGAAAACTTGTATAGTCTTTAGACCCCCAGCGATTAATGGCTTCATGTATTTATGTCAACTGTAATAATGTACACATATTGTTGTGACATATTAACACCCTTTTGTTTTGTTTGCTATGCGTGTATCTCACAAAGACTTTAATACACTGTAGTTTGAATTGAACCAATATGTTGTTACTTATGTACTACTGCTGAGACAGTGACAACATAACAATACGAGGTAGGTAAACCTCGACATGGCGGTAGCCTGCATAAAGGTAATCACAAACATGCACAAACATGCACGTGTTATCTAAAGTTGGCACTAACGAAACACAAAAGTTTATGAGGACCTAGCACCATCAGTACATTGCACGTGAAAAACATAGTGAAAAAATACGTACTAGATCTAGATGTTAACTGTTAACGGTTCAGCCGGTGCGCTAGCTTGAATTATGTTTAAAATGTGGCCCGCGGTTTCTATGTGGTTAACTTACATTGTGAAGACAGGCTGTCATGGAATGGACGTGCACATTAAATATGAAGACAGTGGCGTAGCAACTTACTGCTATTAGGTTCCCTAAACCCGAGCCCATGGCCGATAGGGGCCATTGAAAAAAAATGTAACGAAAATACGTTTCCAGCAATAATTTAACTTTTTCTCTCCATTATTATTCGTCCACGTTTCAAAGGAATTCTACATTTTGCTCATTACTATTTCATTACCTTGTTAAGCTTCAATAGCTTTGTTGTTTGTTATCAAAAAATGTTGTATTTAATAGAATTAAAGAAAAATGCATGCTCTTTTTATATAATACAATGTCAAGTTTATAAAATTAAACATTAATTTAATTTAATGATGTCAAATCAACGATGGTATCGTCGATTAGGATAGAAAGAGTTTTTTTTCCTTCGTTCTGCTCTTCAATAAGCGAGGGACATGGAAAAAAAACAAAAAGTATAGAAACAAATGCACTAGTTGAAATTCAGTTGGATTGCGAGTGTCGACCACAGCATCGCTACAATAACAATAATGATATAGGTACAAATACGAACAAAATAAGACACATATTGACACAACGAAGACATTCTGTACGGCGATCTAACAGAAGGCAGGAGAACCGCTGGTCGCCCACCTTTACGGTATACGGATGTATATAAACGCGACATGAAGTTCTTCAAAATCGACACTAGCAGCTGGGGAAAAATTGGCACTGGATAGATCCACACGGAGAGAGAGCATAAAGGAAGGGTCTAGGATTGCAGAACACAACAATAGTAGAAAGAAGGGCGAAAATATGCCCCAACCTGTAACCGCAGCTGTGTATCAAGGATTGTCCTCTTTAGCCACACAAGAAGTTGCTAAGGGAAAAGATTGTCTCACGAGACGTAAAATGCCACAGAGACACACAACCAGCGATGGAAGAATTAGGATATTATGTGAGGACGACTGACCCTGTTGGTCAATGTTGGTCCCTGTTGGGATAGCTTTGTACACTTGCTTCCTTGTTAGACCAGAAGTAACGGAGCCGACATGAATGGGGTCCGTTTTGTAGCAAATCATTATCAAGTGGTCTTTCAATCTAGCGTATTTTGTTTCTTGTAGCTGTAATAGCTTATGTTTTTTGCTTGCAATAAGCGATCATCTCAAAGCACCAATGTATCCTCTTCCTTTTTTTTTTTGGTTAAATATTGTTGATTTTCATTATAATAAAGGGACATCTACAAACAGAAACGAATCAACTCTCTGGCTAACGGGCTAACTTTTTTAGGAGCGGGCAAAATACTCAGATGAAAAATTTTGTCGGGCCATAGATTTTCACTATGGTACTTTTTTTTTTTTTTTAACTTTCAACTAAAACGAAGTTCGTATTAAAATTATTTTTAAAAGCAACGTTTGAATCAGTATTCTATTCCATGAGTTAGTTAAAATGGAAAATCTATTTTATAATGATCCATTGATACTTTTTCCTTTGTGACTTTAGATGCATATTTTTTATACCAATGCGCGAATCTGTGAATGAAGCTTGAGTTATTGATGAAGAAGTCTGAGACCTTTTTTAAACTCTTACCCCCTTCCCTGATTTTTTTTTTTACTTAAAAGTGGTATATTTTTTATAAAAATCCTGCTTGCATACATAATTTATAAATTAAATGTTTCACTTTCGGAAAAGAACAAAGTAGTCGTTGCATCAGAACTTTCAATGATCTAAAATATGATGATGTCCGATTTTCTTTTCTAGTTTCTGAGATCTAAACGGGACAGACAGACGGACAGACAGACAGACATGCCACACAAAACTAATAACGTCTCTTCCCCTTTTGGGGGCCTCTAAAAAAAACCTACAGGATAAGTTCGTTATTTATTTACTCAAGTCAAAGTCCTTCATTAAAACTAATGCCATCGCTAAATGGAGTCAACATCTGAAGTATTGCTAGTCAGAGGTGTAAATAAGCTGCATTCCATCATGGTACATTTAAATCTACTTAACTATTTGACCTTCCAATTTTAGAAACATCAAGCACACAGCTTCACATTCTTTCAAATCTAAAAAACATGAAAAACATTTTTTTTAAATATTAAAAAAAAAAGCCTATGTTAAGAGTAGTTGTATCAATTAGTTTGGATCAATCATGTGATTAAATTTGTAATAGATCTAGAGTAACAACAATACATCTGTGCGATTAGAAATATTTTTACCAATTGGTTTTGTTTAGCGCTATTTCATGCTTTTAGCTTTTTCACTACGCTGTGATCCTAGCATTTGTCTGGACCAGTTGTCAAAGAAAGGGAGAAAGAAGTTTAAAAAGTACGACTTGAATTCGAACTCGATGACTCAGGCCGCCTTATACCACCAGATCTGTCAAGTACAATTTATTTCTCTTGTTCGAAACTAAACATGATAATTAATTACGATTTGTAAATTAACTAATTTGTTGTTGTTTTTTTTAATGATTCTTGTTTTGTCAGGTAGTAAAAAAAAAAGTAGTTTCACCATTCAAACCTTGCGATCTATGGGGCAGCTCATGTTAAGGTCATCTGTCTCTTCGGCCAACGGTCAACGAGAAGGGTGTTATGTGGCCAGCAAAACGACCAACCGCCTTTACTTTCCCCAACTTAAGTCAGGTACCCATTAGAGTTGGGTGGACTCAGGGGCACCCTAAAAATCCCGAAATTCAAAATTCCAGTCTTCACTGAGATTCGAACCCAGGACCTCAGGGTCAGAAGCCAAGCACTTAACCATTCGACAAATAATAGTGCAAATTTCAACTTGATTCGAGATTTGGTGTGATAGAAATAACGTGTAAAACTTTTTACCAGACAGACAGAGTTGATATAAACTTTGTAACAAATGATCAAGAAATGTTTATTACTACATATATCTCTAATTACAAATGAAAATGAAGAATGGTAATGAAACAAAGGCGTTGTGCTATTGTGTTGTCAAAAGTCAGAAGAAAAAAAAGCTTATAAAAACAAATGAATCGCTTGTGTAAAATGTAGACCAAAATATCTACAAACTGACGCACTGCTTCAGTTTGTGTACATGGTGGTCCAATTTATAAATAAACATTTAGGCTTGTCTCTGAGTCAAGGGTCAGTGGGGAGGGCAGTATTTAGATACATCCCCATTTATAAATCAGGGGCACTTTTCACTTGTTAAAGCTTTGCGTGTTTCTAGATCATTAATAAAATGTGAGTTGGATGTAGAGACTGTAGGCGGGGCTTTAGAGTTAGTGTTCAGTGAATCTTATTTTCCTACATTTTTTTTTTATTTAGTAGGCATATTTTTACAATACCTCTACTCAGCTCGTACCTTTGTGGAGACTAAAAACCTAGATCATGGACTCAAAATTCAAAAACCCTAGGTAGACATGGATCTTGAAAACGGCTCTAACGATTTTCCTAGATATTTTATGGTTGATGTAAATTAAAGGTAAAAGAACTAACCTACTAGATCGCTGGCCACAATGTGAGAGCTCTAGTCTGATCGTTATAATTTTTCAAAGTATAAAAATTAAATAAATTTAAATTTGGTTAGAGAATATTTATCTTAAACGGACTATACGTCTTTGGATATTTCCGAATGTAAACATTATATTAAGAGTTTAATAAATTAATATTTCGGATAATTTTTCTCATTGTCTTTTATGTCTAGATCTAATATTATAAACTCCAGTAGATTTAGACATTCGCTTAACCTGGATTTTTTTCAAAACAAAAGGGGGGGGGGGGGCGTAGTAAAAAAATGAACCTTTCTTAAATGTAACATTCATTAGTTATTAAGAAAAAGAATGGCTCTATAAGTTGTGAGTATAAAATATTATGTTTAACCGTTATAATTTTTCGAAATATTATCTTATTATTCTAAAATTAAATTTGGTCAAGACCAGTGGTCACCAAACTCGTCATCAAAAGAAGCCAGATTAGGAAAATAACAGTATTAAAGTTGATTCAAAAAGATATTTTTTTTAAACTTAAGCTTTGCATTGGTAGAGCCATCTATTATGTATATAATTAGGATTAAAAGTACAATCTTAAGCTTACATTTGCTAAATACATCTTATTTTAACTGAATGTTTTTTTTTAATAAAACTTAATTATCATACTTACATAGAGATTGGGATGCGGTGGCAGAGTAGTAAAATACTTGCCTTCCGAACCGGGATGTCCCGAGTTCGAATCTCGGTGACCTAAATATATATATATATATATATATATATATGGCTGCCTGGTCGTGCGGTTTGCTTGCTGGACTGTCGTTCAAACCCTGCCCGCTCCCATCCCCCGTCGTCCTGCGGGAGGTTTGGACTAGGAAGTAACTATCTTCAACTCTGAAGGAACATCTGAAACATGTAAAACATTTTACAAACAAACAAACATATATATATATATATATCAATCGCGGATAAGAATTTGTTTCCGATTTCCAGTCTAGATATAATGTATAAGTCTATGAAATCGACTTTCAGTGATATCTCTGGCACCATAATTGAAGTCAGGATCTATAAGTCTAATATTAGAAGTTTATTTACGCTGAGTTATTTATACATTCCTAGAATTTTTTTTTTATTTTTTTTGGAGAGGAGTAATAGGATTGGGGTAATAAATGTTCCATTTTTGTTTAAATTATTAGTTACGGGGAGCAAAAAAAAACCAACAACTTATACAAAGGTATGTTAGCTGTATTAAGAAGGACTGGTCGTTTTTTTTTTTTTTTTTTTTTTTATTGTTTTTTTTTTTGGGTAAGGGTCTCTTTGATAGTGAGGCCCTAAGCGGCTGAACAGTCTACATCGTCGTGAATCCAGTCCAGGATGGATTTTAGTTTCATCTTCGAATTAGTTCGGAAATTTTAGTTTCCAGATTGAGATCAATGTAAAGAATACGCCAAAACACTTATGCCATCTGTCCAGATTTATTTTATTTTTTTTTTTGGGATCTGCTCGCCGAGTGCTGGGCAGGAAATTAAAAGGTTGTTAACATTTTAATGCACTTTGTAAAACAATCTTTTTATAGCCTGAAGGGGAAGATCTGAACAAGCCAAACTGGCTTCACATTTGTACACATTAAATGATCATTAGAGAGAAATTCTAGAAATTCGGTTTGTGTTTACGGGTTCACAACTGATGACTCGCAGTTCAAGAAATGTTTCTAGAGTTTGACCTTTTTTTTTATTTGATAAGTGAATTATGAGCCATCAAAGTTTTATTTTTAAATTTCTCTGAATCACGTAGAAATGTAAAGTAAATACGTAAATGCACATACTGTGTGCCATGGGCGTAGCCGGGGGGAAGGGGGGGGGGGTTTCAACCCCCCACCGAAATACCCCACCCCCGCATAGGGGGGGGGGGGGGAATTGGAATTTAGTGACTGATTTTTTGTTTTGATTCTATTTATTTTAGGTGAGATTTTGAAACTAAATTATCTCTTTCCCCAAAGCAGCCAATGGAGTTTTGAGTTTAAAACCTCCTAAAAGGGGTTTTGCAGTCAAATCCCCCTCTTCTATAAAACAAAACCAAAAAAAATGCAAACGACAATCCCCAAATTCCTAGAGCATAGCTAAGGAAGATTTGGATTTTAAAAACCCCTCCGAAATTTAAGATTAAAACCCCCTCTTCAATATAAGACTATCCATACATCAGTCACCAGATTGTATGAGCGTAGGGGGTTTGAGGGAATTTTTTCTTCCCCCCCCCCGCTAAAAATAAATTATATATATGTTTGTGTGTGTATATATAATTAATCTTTATTACATTACAAAATACATATTCTGAGGTATCTACATGCATTATCCATTATGCATTATCCCCCAACTCCAATGAAGAACCTATTCTATGGTACAATAAACGTCTTTAGAAAGAATGAAGGGTCAGAATGTAATAAAGATCAATCAATTATGTACTAACACACGCATAAATTTTTTTTGAGGGGGGGGGGAATCCCCCAACTCCCCCCCCCCCCCCCCGAAAAAATCACCTGGCTACGCCCATGTTGTGTGCCTCCCGATTACACACACTGACGTGCAATGCACACGTGAAATTATATAAGTAAGATTGTCTGTCTGTTTGTCTGTCTTTTTTACACGATTGTTCTTCCACGTCCCATTCTCAGTTAAAGTTTACACACATGACTCCAAACAAAACAAACATCAAACAATTTTTTGTTTAATTTGTGGCATTTAATAAACTGTCTTGTATATTGAAAAGGGAAAATAAATAGTGCATTATTGAAAAGTCTTGCATCCATTGAGAAGTACTTTTCCTTTTATAATAGTTGCTTTTTATAAGTATTTTTTCCCCTCTAAATCATTTTCTGGCTGTGACTTGAAGGGCTGTTTGATTTAAGGGAGTAGTGTTTCTAAAACTTTTCACTGGACTGCGAATGCTGACGAGCTAGTTGTTGAGGCATTTCATTCTTATACAAAGGCAAAAGATCCTTTATATTTGCAGAATTTTTTAAAATCCGTATTTGAATATAGATCAAGAATAGATTTTTTTTTAAATATATGTCTAAAAGATTTGTGAAAATTAAATTAAGAAATGTTTTCTTCGAAGTTGGCAGTTTTATACCATATTGGCTACAAGGCGTCTGCAGCATTTCAATATGTCTACGCCAATTCGATCCTCTACGTCTTTCTCGTGTTGAACGGGTAGATTTCTCCGAGTGCCGTCACAGTGTTTCTGCTATAAATACCCTCCCTTCCCCCTTCCCTTATTTTAAAACTTTCGTTTAGTGTATTAGGTTCTCCTGGCCTATTGTTCGAAGTCATAGTGCAGAAGAAGATAATGGCCAGGCTGAATCAGTTATGTCAACATTGTTTATTCAATTAGAAACTGTTAAACCAGTGAAAAAAATGGCCCTTTCAAATATCGAGCCACGTGACTGAAAGATTGGCTTGTTCAATTTAAAGTGTTTAGTACAACGAGGTCATGGAGAGCCCAGTTAAGAGAAAAGTAAAAATAGCTTACTGCTATGGATAATAAGCATCTAGTGAAGTGATTCTTTGCAAGCATCTACTTAATTTCATTACATTTCTCTCTCTTTCTCTCTTTCTTTCTTTCTCTTTCTTTCTCTCTCTCTCTCTCTAAAATATCTATACCTCTGTCTCTCTCTTTTTCAATTTATCAATATATCTATGTAATAATTTCTCTGTGTGTCTCTTTCTCTCTCTCTATCTACTTGTCTATGTCTCTATCTGTCTCTTTCTGTGCGTTAGTGTCTCTGTCTCTCTCTGACTTTCTTTCTCTGCCTCTCTATCTTTGTTTTTCTTTCTATATCTCTTTCTCTCTCTGTCTCTTTCTGTCCCTGTCTCTCTGTGTGTCTCTCTGTGTCTCTCAATCTAACTCATTCACTGTCTCTCTGTGTGTCTCTGTCTCTTAATCTAACTCATTCACTGTCTCTCTGTGTGTCTCTCTGTGTCACTCAATCTAACTCATTCACTGTCTCTCTGTGTGTCTCTCTCTGTCTCTCAATCTAACTCATTCACTGTCTCTCTCTCTGTCTCTCTGTCTCTTTTGTTTTTCTACTCTAACACAATCTCTTTTGTCCAAACTCTTTCCTTTCTCAAGTACCTCTCTACCTTGTTGTGCTGTCAATATCTCAGCTGAAAACAGAATATTTTTCGTTGATTGCAACCTTTAAAAAAATAAACACAAAATCTTTTTCCATGTTTCCTTTAATTTTTCTTACTCAGTTACTCAGTTGTAATTTTGCATCTCATTTTTAACATGCATTTCCTGTGTGCATTTTTTTCTTTAATTTATACCATTGTACCTTTCTCTTTCTACCAATAAGGTTTATTCCATTACGTTTTCTGTCTATTCTCAACACCCCACGTCACTATCATCAATTGATAATAAAATTGATAAATTAACTAGATCTAGAGAGTCTACGTCATGGCCTGACCACACACGACAAGGGTGATATCTCCATACAACAATGAATTTGCGTTGGCGTCAGTGAAGATACGGCAAATTGAGCCACACCATTACCTGTCTACCATTTGCTTTTTGATTCTTGACCATCTCATGTGATATGCAGACCATGCCACTCAATACTTCTCTTTTATCTGCCGCCTGAGGTTAGTACTTATGCCATGACCATCACTTGTCATCGATTCTTGCATTTTTGTATAATTACAAAATGGTTTGAGTTCTATCCGTTATATGTAGAAGCTCATTATCTTTGTTTCAATAATGGTCATTAGCAGTGAATTAGCAAACCAAATCTGTTCCATTTTAGTCGCCCTCTCAATCATTTGTGACTGCTCTAGATTCTAACAAAATAGTTTTCATCTGTAACAGTTGACAATATTTTATTTATTAACCAATTTCTAACAAGAAAAACAAGTTAATCTCCCTTTTTCTCCGTTACAGGTTTTAGCTTTCCTATTATCTCAGGTCTACCTCCCTTTCGTTGCAATTCTAGTCAAAAATATTTCGGACAACAAAAAAATGGAAGAGAAACAGAGATGCAATGTCAAGGACTTAAATCATTTGCGTATCGAAGTAGCACAAGCCCTAGATAATGTCACAGTTCAAGGACGATTTTGAAATGCGCAAGTATTCTTTCTTTTCTTTTTTTTTTTCTTATCCTCCTTGATCAGCTTTGATTGAGTGGGGAGTCTACATTGGTAAATATGTGGGTCATAGCTGCGTCCTGCAGACATGAACAAATCTGCTATCTTCTAAGCTTTCAGCTCGAATACAATTAATAGATAATACGAGAATTGTGAAGTGTCGTGACAATCATGGCTCGACGGGTTCATTGCACACGGACCAATGACAATCAGGTGGACCACAGTCTTGAAAACAAGACACTAAAAATGTTTTGCTGTAAGAATTAAAATGTATCAAATTTAAATTACAAATCTTAACTTAATTGAATGCCAATACTGTATACACTTTTACTGTCAGAAGTCGTAACTAAATTGAGTGCTATGATACTGTGGCACTTTACGTCTCGAGGGACGATCTTTTCCCTTTGCAACTTCTTGTGTGACTAAAGAGGCCAATCCTTGATACACAGCTTCGATCGCAGGTTGGGCATATGTGATCACCAGGCGCCGTTGCATTTTCACCCTTCTTTCTGCTTCTGTTGTGTATGGCATCTGCAATCAGAGACCCTTCCTTTATGCTCTCTCTCCATGTGGATCTATCCAATGCTACTTTTTGCCAGTTGCTAGTGTCGATTTTGAAGAGCTTCTTGTCGCGTTTGTATACATCCGTATAACGTAAAAGTGGGCGACCAGCGGCTCTCCTGCCTTCTGTTAGATCGCCATACAGAATGTCTAGTGCATGTCGACCTACTGGCATTCTACGAACGTAGCCAAGTCAACCAAGACGTCTGCTGCTGATAACAGCGAATGTCCTGGCATCCTGCTCTTCGTAGCACTTCCTCATTGGTTATCTTATGTTGCCACCTTATTTTAAAGATCCGCCTTAGGTATCGAAGGTGAAAGACATTCATTTTTTTTTTCCTGCCATAAGTAAGTTGACCATGTTTCACTTCCGTATAGCAAGGTGCCCAACCAACAGGTCCGGTAGACTAGGGCTTTAGAATGGGAATGCCTATTTGTAAACACACTGATACAGGATAATAGGAGGAATCATTGTTGGTTTGTTGGCTACACTACATGATTTGAGAAATTATGTTACTTGATAACCACAAATGACAACTGACTTGATGTGGTGGAGCATTAGCTTCTTACGCAGGCTTATTTACCGTACGTCATTATAGAACTTACAGGCTTATTTACCGTACGTCATTATAGAACTTACAGGCTTATTTACCGTACGTCATTATAGAACTTACAGGCTTATTTACCGTACGTCATTATAGAACTTACAGGCTTATTTACCGTACGTCATTATAGAACTTACAGGCTTATTTACCGTACGTCATTATAGAACTTAACACATATCGGCAGTTCAAGTTATGGCTGCTTCCAGCCGCGAGATGGCTTTATAACAAGAATGCAAAGTGTCGCATTGAACAGACAGTGTATTTTTAAGTGTGTAGTTTGTAGCCAGTGCTGGATTCTACTATACGAAACATACCCCATAGGTTGGGGCCCCCGCTTTCTTCTGGGCCTCCCAAAAAAATATTTCCAGTGATATTTTACATAGTGAATAGTCTGATAAAATGCATTGTAAAACAATGATAACAAGAAGCCCCAAATTCAAAACGCTTAGGGCCTAATCAAATCTAAGTCCTGTCCTGTTTATTGCATTAATAAATGCAAATTAGACCTAATAAATGTTTTTAGAAATATAATTTCTAAGTTGCTGCCTGTCTTAAAAAGTTGAAAGCCACTGTAGTAAATTATAGTATCCTTTTTTTCCCAAAAAGATAAACTAGATAATTAATTATGCGCTTATCTCCCTTTCACTTTCCACTCGTAGGCTAAATATAGTTATAGTTTTTAGCTCTCCATTGAGCAAAAGACAGAAGGATATGCCAAAAATAGGCTTTTGTCCAAAAGAAAAAAATAGCATTAGATTAGATGCTAAAAATACGTGCACGTGCCTCTATTTCAAGTCCTCCACCGACGCACTGACATTTCTATTAAATGGATCGGCGAGATAGACGTCTGTGCTTTGTCAAATATTACAATTTTATTTCTTCCCGACGATAAAAAAAAATAGACCTATAATTTTTTTTTATTATGTTTTATTATTATTATAGATGATTTTAAATAATGATCTCCTGTTAATGAATGCACATTTATAATCTGCGCATTCATAACAAATATGATTAAAAGAATGTTGACATGCACTGCAGTCAAGAAATTATTTAGGCTTTCGATATAAAAGACAACACAAGTTTTGAGCTCGAGAGTAGTGGGCTAGCGATGACGTCATCAGCAGCCGAGCTGAATTAAGGGGAGGATCACCTTTGGAAATCGAAATTTTGGACCCAAAAATCGATTTTTAGATTTAAACATATTTAGATAGCTTATCCATTTATTTACTTGATAAGTACTTTAATTTTTTTAAAATAATGCTTTAAAACATATTTTTTTACATTTTTCGGGTGTATATTAATGACGATTTTATAAGAAAATGCAAAAATTCTCCATAGTTACAGGTTAAAAATTTTTTGTGCATTTCAAATAAAATAGTCATATTTGGTATCAATTTGTTCAGCGTCCAAATGTCTTTTAAGATTTGGCATCACTTCCTAATCTTTTATTAGCACATTTTCGCTATATTTAGAAACTTACGTACTCTTTTTGATTAGTTTTGGTGTAAATATAGCCCCGCTATAAATGCTGCGTTCTGATTGGTCTATTCTTAGGATTCCCCTAGCGACTTTGTGTACCTCAGGTTATCGAAAATAAATGGCTGAACTGTCTACAGCGTGTTGAAATTATCGTATGTGAAAAATTGTTGTAGATCTAATAATTCTAATACTATAACTAATCAGACTAGTCTCTCTGGCGACTCTGCTGGATTGCCTGTGGATATCATATTATTCTAGTCTAGATTTATATAGATTCGATTTATAAAATATATAGTCTAGATCTATATTGATAATATTCTAGAGCTTAGACTTCTAAGTTCTACGATTGTGACTTATTCAGTGATTGTCTTCAAATTCATTCTTATTTGAGCTTGACTAGATCTAAGTCTTATCCATAATTATCATCACATCTACTAGCATTAGTATCATCTAGCTCTACTGCTCTAGACATTCTAGCTCTAGTGCTAGCCATGGGAAGATTAAAAAAAAGAAGTAAACAACTTCTAGAGGCTCGCAAGATTGCCAAGATGAAGAACACTGTTGGCCTATGTCGAAAAGATCATGAACTAGATCTAGACAAAGTAACACCAGCTCCTTCAACTCCAGCTAACTCGTCGGTGTTGTTGTCTTTGCAAACAAGTTCCAAAAAAAAAACTGTTGATATTCCTGCTATGGACATTGGAAGCTCTAGCTCTCTATTTAATGACCAGTCAGCTAAACAGACATATAGAACAATCATTGACATTAGTCAAATTGAAAAATTGCTTTCACCTCTTCTGTGTCCTTATTGTAATGCTGATGGTCTAACTTTGCATTCAGATGACAACAGTCGTTTCGGACTTGTATTAAAACTGAAACTTTACTGCGATAATTGTGGCACTGTGGTGAATGATGTTTTTACATCTGAACGCTCACTCAATGATAAAAAATTTTCCATCAACACATCTGCTGTTGTTGCCTCCTCATTTTGTGGACTAGGACCATTAACTTTCAACAAATTTTGTGAACATTTAGACCTACCGGGTCTATCAGCCAATCATGTCTACAACAGGACAAAGTCCATTTATAAGGATGCTGAAGATGTTCGTCAGGCTTTGCATAGTAAAACTATTCGACTTGTAAGAAAGGAACATGCAAAAAATAGCAATTCAGCTCTAAGTGATAATGACATTTTGGACATTGCCATTTCATTTGATGGTACTTGGATGACCAGAGGACATAAATCAATGATAGGTGTTAGCTGTGTCATAGATGTATTGACAGGCTATGTCATTGATTTTGAAGTACTATCTAGCTTTTGCCAAACTTGTAGAACAACTGGTACTAGACTAAAAGCACAATCTCCTGCACACTACAAAGAATGGTTTGAATCCCACAAACCTGATTGTGATATCAACTATACAGGTGAGATATTTTTCTATTGTTTTAAAACCTTTTACAGTAATTAAAATCTAGATTCATTTTTATACTGACATGTTTTTTTAAATTATTTAAAAACAGCATACAAAACAGTTTATTGTCTTTCCATTAACTTTTTGTTTTAAATTTTTCAGGATCATCTGGAATGATGGAAACACATGCGGCCGAGATCTTGTGGAGGAGATCTATTGAGAAGTTCAAATTGCGCTACACCACTATGTTGTCAGATGGTGATTCTAAAGCCTTTAATAAAGTCTGTGAAATAAAACCCTATGGAGATGTACCTATAACAAAAGAAGAGTGTGTCAACCATGTGGGGAAAAGGATGGGCACTTCACTCCGTAATTTGGTTACAGATTGTAGCAAGAAAGGAATTTCACTTGGAGGTAATGGTGTAGGTAAACTTACACAACAAACAATCAAAAAACTGTCCAAGTATTACACTAGAGCGATACGGAAACATAATGATGCTAAGCAAATGAGAAATGCTATACTTGCGAGCATGTATCACAATTTTTCGACCGATAAGAGGCTGATGCATCATCTGTGTCCTTCAGGTGCAGATTCTTGGTGTTTTTATAAGTCTTGTGAGGCAAAAAATGTAAAGCCTGGTAAACACAATCTCCATATACATACGCCTCTCAATTATGACTTACTAGCAGAACATCTGAAGCCTATATACAAAAGATTGTCAGAGCCTCAACTTCTACAACGATGTTTGCTTGGCTCAACTCAAAATGCGAATGAGTCTTTTCATTCATGTATTTGGAATATTTGCAGCAAATCAAGATTTTCTTCACTAAAAAAAGTTAACTTTTCTGTTTTAGCTGCAGCAGGACAATTCAATTTTGGCTTTTCTTTTGGTAGTAAAATAAATAGTTTTTTCAACTGCCAGGTAAGCAAAAGCAGCCAGCGACTTGGATTATTGAGACTTAAGAAACGCTTGAAAAATGCAGCTTATAAAAAACAACAAGTTGTAAAAAGGAGACTGTTGTTAAGAAAGGAGGCTAAGGCACGTAAAGAATTGCAGTTTATTGAAGCTGAAGGAGTTTCATATTCATCTGGACAATTTTAAATCTTTTATGGAAGTTCTCAATTTTTGCTTTTTTTCTCATTTCTGTTTTTTCTTGATTAGTCTTCTTAAAAGTCTTATAACTTAAAAACTAGTTGGTTTAATGATGTGACATTTTGAATAACACTAGTTTACATGTTGTTCTTTAACTTACAAGTTTTATATATTCAAATATAGTTAGTTAACTTAGTTTTACAAACATCATTTTATTTAAAATCAGTTTTTCTCAAAATGGCCGTTTTCCAAAAATGCATTCACTAAAATTTCTATATCTTTAGAACCATTACAGATATTTACATGAAATTTGAAACACTTAAAGATCTATTGTAATACTTTCATGTGACATCTTGATTTTTTAAATATCTTGTTAGGTTTTCATTTTCTATGGACATGAATGTAAAAAAATATATATTTTTCTTTAAAAAAATGAATGATTAACTTTACTGTTACATTTTAAAAACAAATATTAAAATATAATAAATTTTGAGATGTCACTTTATTCTTTGTTGTTTTCTTTTTCAAATGAAACAGATTTGACTTATATTTGTCTATTAGTTAAAGAGAAATAGCATTTTAAAAATCATATACAAAAAACAAGATGGCGGCCGTTTCCATGGCAACCACAAAAGTCAAACACATTTTTTCTATGTTTTTAAAATCAGGATGAATTACTGTATCAACCATACAAGTTTGATAAATTTCTGATAAATATTAACGTAAATAGATTTTTTAGGTGTACCTCCCCTTAAGGATGACAAAAAATGCAGGAGCCATACGCACCTCCTGTCCATCCGGCTACGAATCTGTTATTTGAGGTAAAAACTTTTGACGTCTGGCAGAGCGGGTGGGTGGTTATATTTAGAACAGGTACACAATTTCTCATTACGTGCAGCGTTTGTCTTACTAATTCCTATGGCAACTGTTGGGCCATATGGTTTTGAGAGTGTAGTAATTTGGAAAAGGAGGGGAGGGTTCGTTGTTGAACAAACAACGTAAGAGAGGGGAGGGTTCCTTGTTTAACAAACAACGTGTATATACCATTCTAGAACAACGTTTTACAATTTGTGAAAAAAAAAATACTGCGCATTTAAAATAACTTTTTCATTCATTACAGCAGAGCACAATGTCAGCGTGAGCTGATGTGAAAAACGCCAAGATGGGCTGGTCAAAGGAGTAATTGTACGTAATTCATCGTGCAACCAAGTGTGACTTAGTAGCTAAAAAAAATATCATTGAAATGTAAAGTGTTTCAATTTTTTTACTGTAAGTCAAAGTCAACCACCGTCTACAACATATGGTGTAAGAAGTAGGATAAACTTCTGGTAGACAACTAAGCCGCTTTATATGTATTATATTTTAACGAATAGAACTTAACTTGAATAGCTTCTTTATGAACAAAACTAAGCATAAGCAATACAAAAAAGATTACTAAAAAAAAACAAATCTTATCATAGGGAAAGAACCGCTAATTACTGTCATTTATCTGGAAAATGGTAGGGTTTAGCTGCCTTCCTGATATATATATATATATATATAATTTATTAGTACTAATGGATTAATTTTTTTTCATTGATTCGTGTATTGTAATCGACTATGAATAATTATGCAAAATTTCAACTTGATCCGAGAATGGGAAATTGGAATAAAATGTGTCGAAATGTAATACGGAAATTAAATCCAGATATACATTCACATTGCTCATTAAGCAGCATTTATTACCCTTATTTTGATATCAAACAAAATAATGAATCACAAATAATCAATTAACTAATTGTTTAATTTTTTTATTATTCATGTTTTGTCAAAAACTATGAATAATTGTGCCAAGTTTCAACTTAATCCTAGAATGGGGAAAAGGTAGAAAAAACATGTTCAAATTTTTTTACCAGACAGACAGAGTGAGTTGATATAAGCTTTGTACCAGACAGACAGAGTGAGTTGATAGAAGCTTTGTACCAGACAGACAGAGTGAGTTGATAGAAGCTTTGTACCAGACAGACAGAGTGAGTTGATATAAGCTTTGTACCAGACAGACAGAGTGAGTTGATAGAAGCTTTGTACCAGACAGACAGAGTGAGTTGATATAAGCTTTGTACCAGACAGACAGAGTTAGTTGATATAAGCTTTGTACCAGACAGACAGACAGAGTGAGTTGATAGAAGCTTTGTACCAGACAGACAGAGTGAGTTGATATAAGCTTTGTACCAGACAGACAGAGTGAGTTGATATAAGCTTTGTACCAGACAGACAGAGTGAGTTGATAGAAGCTTTGTACCAGACAGACAGAGTGAGTTGATAGAAGCTTTGTACCAGACAGACAGAGTGAGTTGATAGAAGCTTTGTACCAGACAGACAGAGTGAGTTGATAGAAGCTTTGTACCAGACAGACAGAGTGAGTTGATAGAAGCTTTGTACCAGACAGACAGAGTGAGTTGATATAAGCTTTGTACAAGACAGACAGAGTGAGTTGATATAAGCTTTGTACCAGACAGACAGAGTGAGTTGATATAAGCTTTGTACCAGACAGACAGAGTGAGTTGATAGAAGCTTTGTACCAGACAGACAGAGTGAGTTGATATAAGCTTTGTACCAGACAGACAGAGTGAGTTGATAGAAGCTTTGTACCAGACAGAGTGAGTTGATAGAAGCTTTGTACCAGTGTTCAGGCTTCTGCGCGGTGTTGATGCTTGTAGATAGATCTAGTGTAGATCTACGTCTGACTGGAGGTAATACCGAACTCAAAACTACTTCAGTAACACCGGCGAAAAGCCGAAACAAACAAAATATGTAGTCGACGCTGATGCTGTTTACAAATCCATTTAATTACTAAGAAGGGAATCGTCCTATGTCAGCTATGTCCGTTAATCCGTATCTATATTCTACTGCTCTACACAAAGCATCCTCTTTCTAGCGTCACTAAGAGCGTTCTTGTTTTTTAAAGATCTGTTACGTCATTTTTCGCTAATTAAAACTTTTCCCTTATTCCCGAAACAAATAACTAATTCCTAATCATGTCATAACAACTCCTCCCCCTCCCGCTAAAAAAAAATTGCCAGTCAATTTTTTATCTACTGTCTTAGTCTTACATTGTGCAAGGGCCAAAATGTAGGGAAACATAAAAGACAACACAACTTGAGTCTTGATTTCGGTTTCAACTTCTTCATCATTGTCCCCAAACTCAAGTTGATCTAAACACCTATTTCCCTCAAATGTCACAAAGTGATACTGTCCAATGTGATGTGCCATAGGTGACCGCAGACATAGGTGTCTAGCTATACTTTATCACATCACATTCCAGAGGTTCCACCACTTTCCCTCACACGTCAGGACAGACATTTTACCTAATATGACAAATTAACATTTATCAATACTCGTTCTCCCACTATACACCTAACGTTCGTTCGGGCATTTACAAGTGTATTTTATTTCCTCTCTCCACTTACTTGTCCCAGCGCGACCTAACTCTTTACTGATGTATGATCATGATCAACAACAAGGAATAACTTATAAAACTTACTTTCCCTTGATATCAATACCTCATCGCCTTCTAAATGCCCTATCTATTCATACCTCCATACATACAATTCATACATATTAATATTCATACATAATAAATAACTAACATGAGTCAATCTAATACTAACTAATATAACAACAACATAATAACCATCTGATTATGACTACTAGCCAAATCAATTAAGAATAAACAATTTAAATAAAATCCAACTTATTTACACTACGGTTGTATAGTGTTATGTTTCACATGCTATCTACACGACCCATACATTTGTTCTCTCCAACTGGAGTTAACATCTCTTCTTACACCACTATAGCCCGCGTGTGTCCTTCTTCCTCTGTATGACGTGCGCTTACCGCTACCACAGTCATCGCTTCTATCATCAATGTCGGATACAGACCTGTGCCTCCTATCCGAACTCGCAATCTTCTGTTCAGATTGTTCTGCCCTACTCCAACAGTCTTTAGTGATGTGCCCATGTTTATGGCAGTTAAAACAAATTCTGTCCTTTCTAGGTTTGTTTCGCCTCATGTTGCCATACCTGTTTGTCCAACTTCTAATCTGTTTGTCAGTAGCGGCTCTGACACCTGCTACATTTCCAAGTAAAACATCTCTAGATAACCTCGGCATGGCTACCCCTTCACAATACCCTGTGTACAATGGAGATCGAAGGAACACTTTGCATGCTTCGAACCTCTTAACTGCGCCGTCTGCCAATCTGACTGATTTGGTATAGCCTAAATAATCATTGGACTTAACTAATCCCCCTCTAACCGCGAGTGTACTGCTAGCTGTGTCCCGGATCACATTTATCTGTTTATTATTTATCATGCCCGGATATAATTTAAACCTATCTTCCCCACAATCAACGTAATTAATTTCTTCATCTGGTTCACTATCCCTACTATCACGATCCCTGTCTTGGATGCTCCTTACAAAATTAACCCTATCTGGTGACCGATTATCCCTCTCTTGTCTACGGTTTCCTTGATTACCTCTCCTATCACTAGTGCCACTATTATCCTGTGTATTCCTATTGCCAGCTCCATTCCCTCTATGTTTTTTACATTGGTATGCCATGTGTCCCTTTTCCTGACAGTTAAAACATGTAACCTCCCTAAAGTTTCTATCACCCACTTTAGGTCTATCTATTCTCCTATCATAACTTTCCCTGCCATTGTTTTCATTTTCCCAGGATCTATCCTTTATGCCATCATAACTATCCCGACCAGTGTTCCCACGTTCCCTGGACCTACCATTTCTCCTACCATAGGTGTCCCTATCACTAACATCATTCCTTCTACAATACTCCCTATCATTGCTATCATTTCCCTTTACATAATTTACCAGGTCAATAACCTTTTTGTGGTCTCTAACTGAAAGTGGGTTGTTTGGATAAGCATTCTTAAAGATCCTAATAATTTCTACCAAGTCTTCAATTACCTTAGGGTTTCTCTCTTTTACAAAAGACTGTAGCTGAGGGTCGCACTTGTTGATAAAATTGTCAATTAGAATAAAGTTCTTCAACCCTTCGTAGGTGTTCTCCACATTCTCGAATCCGAGCCATTTAGTGAAGAAGTCCTTCTCTGAGTTGATAGTTGTTTGTGGATCAACTTGGCTGGATGGAGTGTTTTCGTAATACTTCTTTCGGAATGTTGCCGCGTTGTGCCCGTATGCGTTTAGCAGTTCCTTCTTTAGCACCTGATAGCTGTTTTGTATCGAGTGATCGTGGTTCTGGCAAATCGTGAGGGCTTTCCCATGCACGAAGTCCAACAAGATTTCAGACCACTCCCTCTCTTGGACATTAAACTTTGCTAGTTTAATTTCAAAGCGTTTCAGATAGTCGCCGATGTCGTCCTTGTCTTCCGCAAAAGGTTGTATTTTTTTTTTCATCCATGCGGCGCTACTATGGCTTTCTATGTTGGCACTATTGTTGCTGTTCCCTTCGATGGGCACACTTACACCAGCCTCTATCCTCATCTGCTCAACTTGAATTCTCACTTTTCTGTCCGCCTCTTCTTTCTTCTCCCTCTCGATGCGTTCCGCGTCTCTGACTTTTTCCCGTTCTACACGGTCTGCCTCTTCTTTTTCTCTTTCCGTTTCTCTGACTCGTTCCCGCTCTCTGCGATCTGCTTCTTCTTTTTCCTTTTCTCTGCCTCTAGCTTTCTCTCTCTCCAAGCGTTCTGCTTCCCTAATTCTCTCCTTCTCCAAGCGCTCTGCTTCCGCCGCCACCATCTGCTGCACATAGGCAGTTAGTTCTTTGCCTCGCAGTTCTAATTCTGTCTTGGCTTCATGAATTAGCTTTTTTCTAAATTCTTCTAGGTCGTAACCTGAAGTAGTTGCCATATTCCTTATTTGTTACTTTATTATACGTTATGGTACCTCTTATACCAACAAACAAAACCCTTGGCGTCTAACTACCAACTTAGACTAATAACCACTTCTACCCTTTCTCAAGATACACTTAGTATCCTTGGTACAAGTGTGTAGGCTACACTTTGACCCGACTGAATACGCTGTGCGACACACGCACACTCAACCGACACCGTGTTACTCAACACGAGTGGCCGGTAAATAGACCAACCTGTCTATTTACAAATACTAAAATTACAACTGGGCAATCAGGCTTCACCTCGATTGTTCCCCAGATCTAGTCTAGATTACGCTAGATCTTAGTTACCTCTTACCTGCTTTCACAGCCAGGAGTGTATATAACTTACAACTCATACAAATAAACTATGAAAATAAACTTAAATACGATAAACACCAAACTACAGATCCAGTTCTAATGAATGAGACTTTCGTCTGACAGTAAGACTTAAGACGGGAGTATTGCAAACAATTAATACATGACGTTACTAACAAATGCTTAACTAAATGATTCACACTCACATACAGGACGCATTAACAGCTAAACATATATATGGACCTCTTGCTAGATTACACCTAATTTTAAGGACATCCCCAATCCACCACGATTTAACCTGGTAGCGATAATCTAGCGAGTGGTCACTTCCCTACAGACTCTAATTATTCTAAGGAGAAAGTAGTTAAATAACACTTGACTTATCTGTCTAAGAAGCGGTGATAACTCCTCAGTCAGTCTCGGGTCCACTCTTCCTACGCTAATGTCTGTCCCGGCGGCAAGGCTCACGGCGATGTCTTCCCTAACGGTGAGACAAAAACAACGAACGTTTCGGCTCTCCAAGGTCCTTCAGTACTGGTCTGCAATGGCTCCGGTTCTTCGGTGGTACGGCGTCTGGTTCTGGTGTTCACGGTGATCTGTCGTCTGGCTCCGGTTCGTCGGTGGCGTAGAGTCTGGTTCCGGCTGCTGGTTCCGACGCAGGTACGGTGGTTCCAGGTGGTCGTCTGTCCCAAGTGAACCTGGAACGGTCCAACTATTGACACAGCGACAAAGTCAAAGTCCAGTGCTAAACTACCGGCTATCTGGCTATCTAACGTGTAGCACAAAATTCAGCCGAGCTGTAGATCAAATTAGCACTACTGTACTTAAGTGCCGTAGGCAGTACGATGTCTCCTACGTCAAAAGTTCTTTGGCGTGACCCCAACGGTCGATCTTGGCCTTGCAGAAGGTGACCTTCACGTTCGTTCTCACTATGCCGGGCAGGCGATATCTCTTCAGTACGGAATCGACAGGACGGTTTTCTTCCCTCCACAAAACTGTAGCCTTCTCGATACAAGCTTCAATACGATGCCACAAGTATGGTCACTTACAAATCACAACTGTAGATCTAGATCTATATTTCGTTACCTCCTAGTTCTACGAGTCCAGGATCTCACTGGCTTTCCCTCGCCGACGTGGCTGTATAATCAGGGTCTAGCTGCAGACTAGGCCGATGACGTTAACTTCTGCCTCCTCCTAACAGAGGGCTTCTATTCTTCTTGATGTTGCTGCCAGTAAGCTCCGAGTCGGGGGTCGCCACGTTGTTCAGGCTTCTGCGCGGTGTTGATGCTTGTAGATAGATCTAGTGTAGATCTACGTCTGACTGGAGGTAATACCGAACTCAAAACTACTTCAGTAACACCGGCGAAAAGCCGAAACAAACAAAATATGTAGTCGACGCTGATGCTGTTTACAAATCCATTTAATTACTAAGAAGGGAATCGTCCTATGTCAGCTATGTCCGTTAATCCGTATCTATATTCTACTGCTCTACACAAAGCATCCTCTTTCTAGCGTCACTAAGAGCGTTCTTGTTTTTTAAAGATCTGTTACGTCATTTGTCGCTAATTAAAACTTTTCCCTTATTCCCGAAACAAATAACTAATTCCTAATCATGTCATAACACCAGACAGACAAAGTGAGTTGATATAAGCTTTGTACCAGACAGACAGAGTGAGTTGATAGAAGCTTTGTACCAGACAGACAGAGTGAGTTGATAGAAGCTTTGTACCAGACAGACAGAGTGAGTTGATAGAAGCTTTGTACCAGACAGAGTGAGTTGATAGAAGCTTTGTACCAGACAGACAGAGTGAGTTGATATAAGCTTTGTACCAGACAGACAGAGTGAGATGATAGAAGCTTTGTACCAGACAGACAGAGTGAGTTGATATAAGCTTTGTACCAGACAGACAGAGTGAGTTGATATAAGCTTTGTACCAGACAGAGTGAGTTGATATAAGCTTTGTACCAGACAGACAGAGTGAGTTGATATAAGCTTTGTAATAGCTTTTGATACAATATACGAACAAATTCCACGAGATGAAATAAAATAAACTGATATTTAAACAAATCTTACTCATAATAAAAACACGTCTTTACACTCTGGAATCTGATTTTTCATTTGCATTACGCGAGACTATTGTAATTCATTATCCTCACTGCATAGCCACCGACCAATCGCTAACGTCTTCTCACCGTCACATTAGAAACACACACACACACATACATCATAACATTGATACCAATTTTGAAAACGTTATTTCTCCCACTTACCATTTCCGGATAAGTTTAAACTTTGCACAGTAATTACTTGTCGAAGAGAACATATAAATAAAAAAATTAACCAAATATTTATAGAATAGTGGTTCTTAATTAATTCTGTTTGACATCGAAAAGAAAATATGAATTTATTTCCCCTTAGATATTTATTAAAAATATTTTGCTAGTTTTCTAAGGTATAAATGAATGGGTGAGGCGTTAATGTCATCAAATAATACAATGTCACAGAAAACATCAAGAGAAAAAACTCAGATGACAGAACTTTATAAAACGTCAAGAGAAAAAAACTCAGATGACAGAACTTTATAAAACGTCAAGAGAAAAAAACTCAGATGACAGAACTTTATAAAACGTCAAGAGAAAAAAACTCAGATGACAGAACTTTATAAAACGTCAAGAGAAAAAAACTCAGATGACAGAACTTTATAAAACGTCAAGAGAAAAAAACTCAGATGACAGAACTTTATCCTCTAACAAAAATTATTAGCATGTTGTTAAGTAGCTCACTCTCTTCTGGACACTTAATTTAAATTTCTGTCCAAACGGTAAACACAATGACAGCTAGAGACTCGGGTCATGGCACTAACAAGAACATATTTTTTTAAAAATACTTCTTTAACAAATATTTATTTTGCATAGATGTAGATTTCATTGGAAAATAGGTTTATTACGGCATCCAAACTTGAAGTTCATTAGCATTAGATGCGTATAATTATTCTTTAATTTACTAATCTCTTGAATCAATAATGTCTTAGATTCGGAAATTCCTGAACGCTATAGTGACACTATAGTCCTTTCAAGAACGCGATAGTTCTTTCAAAACCAACGTTAGACCTAAAATAAAATGAAATTTATTTTTATACTTTGAAAAAAAGGTTAAAGTCAAAATACAGTTTTCTCGTTCTGGCCAACGGGCTAGTAGGTTTAGTCTCCCAACGATATACATCAAATATACAATTTATAGGAAAATCGTTAGAGCGTTATTGATATCCATGTCCACCCATGTTCCATCCACTTAATGAAGTTCTGACTTGTAGAGAGGTTTTGTCAAAACATCATGGGCAATTTGGTTTCCTAACAGTAACATAGCAACATAAATACACTCTATAGTGTTTCAAACTGGCGATCCTTTAACCTAACTACACAACGAACTGACATCAGTAGGCCTGTATACGATAAAGGCAGATCACACCCTTTATATTGTAGAACTCGACATGCAACAAACGATCACCGCTAAAAATGTAAGTTGCTTTTTATATTACTGTGAAACTCATTGAAAGAAGATAAATACTTAGGACCAGTAACGTATCAATAAGGTACCCGTGGGCCCGGGTTCAAGAATATGTTGGTGGGCCCCCCGAACCCAATAAGAGGAATGTACAATTGTGTAATTTGAATATGTATTGGTACATTTACCAAAGGACATTCCAATACAAGTAGTGTAACTTTTAAAAAAAATTAATTAGTAACAATGTCATTACCTTTGATTCCGTTAGGACTCCAACAAGTAATGGTGTCTTCAAAGTTAATGTTTATACAATTTCTTAACAGAATTAAACGACTTAAAAGTGTTTCAAATGACTAAAGAAATGTTTTATGAATTCAACATTCTACACATTTACATGGTACTAATACACTTCTATTTGAAAACTTTGATACATTGATACAAACTATAATCTAATTCTACTTCCATCATTTAACGATAAATAGATGGAACATTTTTTTGGCCTTCACATAGTGAAGTCAGTAACCAGTGCATCTATTTCTAAACTATTTGCTGTTTCTCGCTCATTGGAAAGAACACAAAGTAAAGCAAACCAAATTTAAAAAATGACAGCCAAACTATGCTGTGAAAATGTTTGGAAAACTTTGTGATAAAATGTTGTTGTCTATGATAAAAACAGCGAAAATGTAGCTGTTTATGACCAAAAAAAAGCAAATCTCGGACATATGTCGTTATGAAAGGCTTCTTTAAAGGAGAATGGTGGCATCATATTTTATTTGTTTTTTTGTCATAATTGTCGTTTGCACTTGAAATTTGCACTGGGCATTTGTGACAAGTCAAAAGCTTGCTGTCAGAGTCACTCAAATTTATCACAGCATTAATCATTATTTACTATTTATTCACATAAATATTTACATAAAAGAATAAAAAAGGGGAGGGTTTACATCTATCTCTAATTGATACTATATTTAATCATCACTCTTGCACTTAATAAGAGAGTATGTCACTTTGTCTTCTGAATTAAGCTGGTTGTCCTGTTGATGTCGCAGCTGGCTGTGATCCTGGCTTGAGGTTCTGCAGCTGGAGGTGGCGCTCTAGCGGGTAGAGTGACGCCGGTGATACAGTTCTTGTGGAGTCTCAATCCAAAGTTCTGATATCGGTGGTGGGCACAGTAGGGCGGGAGGCCGGCTACCGTGGGCACAAGTGTACTGCGGGCAGAGCGGATCTGCCGTGGGCAGCGTAGTGAGCAAGGTAAGTCCAGTGAGTTACGAAGTTCAGGCGGAGCTATGACGTCTCGCACAAACTCTGGGTCTATAGGGACGTCGTGCCTAATGGGTTGACAAGTGGACTGTCAAATAGGCAGGCAAGTAGAGCCGATAGCACCAATCAAGTAGTTGAGTAGATCCAAGTAGGTAGTAGATGATACTAAATAGCAAGTAGGCAGGAGTGCAGTACTGAATAGCACTAAGTGCATAGGCAATAGGCAATTGATCCGATAAATAGGCAGACAATGCCAAATAAATAGGCAGGTAAATAGGCAATTGATCCGATAAATAGTTGAGTAGATCTCAGTAGGCAGGAGATCCAAACAAATAGGCAGACACGTGAGGGAGGCTGCGGATAAATAAAGACAAGTTAGGACATGTCTCTCATGCATCTTATCGATGCCCTCGACTGAGGTGCATTCGTCAGATTGGTAAAATTGCTTTTGAGTACAATGAGGAGATGATGACAAATGGGATTTGGAAAATAGATGGCAGATAGTAGCAATATAGAAATGTACATAAAAGGGGAAATAATAATATAAAAATGTACATTAAAGGGGAAATAATAATCTCTAATAAACAACACAAGTGGAAAGAGAAAAGAGGGGGGGGGACGCTGGTCAGCGACCATGATATTGTTAACACATGGCCGTCGGCCATAAACAAAGGAGCGAGCTTGAATGGAGAGAGCGTCCGTTCAAGGGGCACAAATCTCGTCAAAGTAGAATGACTAAAGGGGAGATAATTCATTTCTTTTCTAAGCGCAGTATTAGTCGCTAGAAAAAAGATCAAGGCGGTCAGCCGAGATAAAGGAAATAAAATAAGATGTACAAATATATACATGATTGCATCAACGATCAATTGAGCAACGTAGCATTAATAGATTAATGCAATACTTAAATACATACATAGGCCATGTTTATGTTTTCTACTTACGACAGTGAGAAATACACAATGCACTAATTAAATAAAATTGAAATAGAAAATACACACGATGGTATCCAGTGAGAAATATACACAAAGTAATTAAGTGGAACTTGTGATTAAGTTTGGCTTACCACCAGGTATTCCTCTAAGAGTAAGAATAAATGAAATAGTCCAGACTCGATTAACAGCGATAGAGAAATGAGAGGGTCTGGCTTGATCTATTCTATTTTATAAAGGCCCTGAAAGAGGTGGGCGGAAACAGGAAAATGGGATTGACCAAAGATTATCTCTCACGTGGGTGAATCCGACAAGAGTCGTACCTTGGAGTGTCACGAGGCGTGTTGACCCGAGTAATTTCTTTGATCAAAGAGAGACGTGGGATGGGGGGGGGGGAGAAAGATTGACTTGCATTCCACCCAAGGTGGTGTCAACTGCGACCGTCAGACAGCCGGCCGGTAAGACCAAAGAGACTGTGTATTTTATCTTTCCCCGATCAAGGGAGATAAGTGAAAGCCTTGGTCGAGTTATCCCAAGGTGGTCGACTAAGTCTAGACTGAAGAGTAAAAGGTGGGGCGGGTGAAGAAATTGGGGATAGGACGGGGAAATAATTAAAATAAAATAAATAAATAATAATAATTAATGCTGTGATAAAATTGAGTGACTCTGACAGCAAGCTTTTGACTTGTCACATTTTTTACAGTACAAACAGAAGACTAGTGATTGCATGTGGTGGTCCACTAATTGATATGCCCTTTGTTTCTATTGATGATTGTTTATTATGTGTAACAAGCTTCAAGTGTCTCATCTCCTATAGAAATGTACTTTAAAAAAAAGCATTGTGTCCAACTCATGATCATATTGGTTTATATCAAGTTATTCTTGTTAAATTGAAGATTCATTGTAACAACCCATTCCATCTTTAAATGCAATGAAAAGAAAGAATCCTCGCACGAGTTTGTCCTAGAAAGTTGAATAAGAAATGAGTTTTAATAATAAATATTTTGAAATATTTTATTACATTATACAAATATATACTTATATGTTATCAGCTGAGCTACTTTGAATAACATATTTACACCATGGATAATGAAATCTATGTGCATACAATTGACATAGAAAAAACTATATGACACAGCATACACTTGAGCAATTGATAGGGGAAGACAAACATATCATCATCCACCCAGCCAGGTTCCTCAATGAAGTTCTGACTTGAATAGAGGTATTGTAAAAACATCCAGGGAAATCTGGTTTCCTAACATAGCCATTTTCACTATTAGCAAAATGTGTAATTGAGTGTACTTACAAAATACAGGGTGGCGCAAAAGTAGGTTTACAGTTGTAACATAGACTATTTGAAAATTAAATATTAGAACAGAGGGAAATTCGTGAAGTTTACAATCAGCAAGGAAAAAGCTGTTTATGTAAGTTAGATTTATTTTCTGAGGAATGTTTCACATTGGTATTACTAAGTCACATTAACCGTATAAAAGGTAGTTTAATAACTAAACCTACTTTAGGGCCACCATGTATGATAATGATAATGCTATCTTTTTAATGTATATAATAATTAATCACTAACTTAAGGACATACCAAGATGAGCAATGAAATAGATTAAGTTTAGATTCTTTCAGGTCATTCAAATCATTGAATATGTCTCAATTAACTAGTTATCATTATCTCAATATATCTTTGATAACACAGAGGTGACCATGGAGCCATAAGCAAGTGTCATATCAGGGCCAGGTATTTAGTACGATGAACTGAGGGTGACAAGATTCGTTTTATCACAGAGCAACTCCCACCAAAGGTGCCAGGCCTTGAGTGGTTGCCCCACTCAGCACCCTCTAAGGCCTCCTCTGGATAAAAGTTTGAGTCTGGTTTGGAACTGAAATGACAAGTATCACAGGGGCAAGACATTTAAATGTCAAGGTGTACATGGGCTCTGAGCCTAGATCAATTGTTTCAAATTACTTGTTGTTTGTATGACAGGACTTTTCATGCTCAGCTGCTTGTACAGTTTTCCATGAAAATTGTTTTTTTATTATTTCATAACACCAAGTATTTAGACATTAGTAAACATACACTTTATATTCATCAACAGAAACTTTTCATGCTCAGAGAGACAAAAAAAACAAGTAATTTTCATACATTTGTCTCTTTGGATTCATGAATCTCCATACAAAAAGTCATTTCTCTAAGCACAGACACACAAATATCAGGTCATTTGAACACATCACTTTTGCTATGACAGGAGGAGAGATGGTGGGAATGAGAATGTGAGGAGTAAAATTTTAAAAGTTGAGCATATTAGAGATTATGATTGCCAACTGTACAACATATCCATCTCAGACATATCACTTGTGCATAGATTTGAACATGTTAACAGGAAAACTTTTGCTCTTGCATGACAATATTTTATCCTCATTAAAGGAAATAAATTTGTTCATAATAAACTTAGGTGAAAAGATCTTTAAAAAATATTTTTATTGTGTAGATCTATTGAACAAAGATACAAGCATCATTGAATTTTTTCTTACAATTGTATATATACAAATACAAACATGTCAATACAGACACCAATAACACATTACAGAGCAAAATTGTCATAGAAGTTAACTTCACACAAAAAAACAACAATATAAAAATGTTGAACCATGAGACAAAATATGACATTATTCAAACCAAATCATAATGAAAGACATTTGCCAACAGGTAAGGGAGATGTGATGAGTTGAAAATAAATTGTACAGAGAAAACATTCTGCTTAATGGAGAACACAAAATAATATCTTTTATCAACAACAATTGACTACAAATGTAGACATTCAATGAGTTTGCAAGCCAAAATATCGCTTCAAATCAAAATATGGCCTATTGCAAATTGTGGATTCAAGCTAAAATATGGCTTCAAATGAAAATATGGCCTATTCCAAATTGTGGATTCAAGCTAAAATATGGCTTCATCCAACAAAAAATATTTTATAATCCCTTAATAGATTTTAAAAGAGATATTCATGTGATTGTAAAACAAGTTTTTCACTTGACGCCATGTAAAATCAATAGCTGTGGCTTATGAAGTCGAAAATCTTTTACAAGAGTTTAGAAAAACATTTTAATAAGGTGCTTATTCTTTGACTGTTAGGTGCTTTGTACAATACATTTTAAAATGTAAACATAAAGTGGAGAGAAAAAAAAAGAAGTAATAACAAGAAGAAGAGATTAAGTCCAATATATTTCAGTGAGTAAGGTAATATCTGACAACCAACTTACACAAGATTACATCTCAACAAATAGACAAGCCAGTTTAGCTTCAAGTCTATGCTGTATCAAGCTCACATGTTACTTCAGCTTAGAAGTTTGAACATGGACCTCTCATCAAGCATTGCTCTTTTTAGTGAACTTTGTCTTTCTAATGTATGTGGTATCATTGGATGCTTTGTTTAGAGTTAAACTGTTGTTGCAATTCCCTACACATGAGATTACTTCAACCAAATATTTAAAGTTTGTTTTTTCAATACTTTAATCATATATAAGGTTGTTTTTAGAAATAAAATATTGCATTTATCTTAATAATAAGTTTCTTTCAAAGTATCCTTTTGTTTATTGGAGACTCCTAAATTTCAACTAATTCATTTACAAAGTTTAGATAATTAAACATTGTCTCCATCTACTAATGTTTTAAAATCCTACAAAAAATCAAAGTTTACCAGCTAAAATTTCAGTATTGCTTAATAAGTTCCCTTGTTTTAAAACATAAACCTAACCATTCTGAAGATAGCCTTATTACATTCAGACTGACAAGAAAATTCAAATATCTTGTTCTCTTTGATTACACTATCAATTTAGCTCTTATTTACTAACTATATGGTTTTGAATTTCAGACAAAGTGGACTTAAAAACTTGTTTTGAAAGACAAAGTTCAATAAAACAGACAATGCAGCATAAATATTTCAGCTAATAAATACAGGAAGGTCCATTTCTTATAGCAGACGTGAGTTGAGCCATGAGTTTACTTAAACTAGCCTAGAAGAGCAAGAGAAGGTCCAATAGGTTTATAACTCCTAAAGATTTTAACATGTTTTGTCTTACATAATTTTTAGAGATTGAATTCAGCAATTAACATAGATATTAAAACATCAAAAGAAAGTTTTAATCTCTTTTTTTTCCCATATCAATCCAAGTAAGCTTAAACTGAACATCTCTAGTCAAATCTACTCCTAATTAACTCAAAACACATCAGCATACAACAAAAGGAACCTTTAATCTATGAAGATCAGGTCACTCGCAGGTCAAATGCCCACTCTGGTGGTTTCTCATCATATATGATGCGCTGAGCATGACAACCAGCTTGTCCAGTGTGAGATTCATTTTCCATTAAACCATTCAACTCTAGAGCATTTAGATCAGGTGCATCATCATCATAGGGTGTTTCCAAAAGTTTGAGGACCTTTCTGACTTCACTGTAATCTCCCTTCTCTGCAGCAGCTATAGCATTCTGAGCAATGTAGTTCCTGAGTACAAATCTGAAAATATAACAACCAACCAGTGTTTTTAATATATTCAAATTTTTTGTAGTGTGATAGTACACACAGTCCTAGGCTTAAATTTTGATCTTCAATGCTTTACAAGATCAATTCTTTGTCTATTCCTACTATTAGTTTACTCCCAAGGAAGGGGGTGGGGTGTGGATAGAAAAATGTCAAATAATAGGACGTCAGGATTCCTGAAACTTGCAGCAAAGTTGATAGAACCTCAAGCTAATAACCTGTATGTCATGGGTTTGATCACCATAGGAAAAAGAAAAGTAAAGTTCCCCTTTCAGGCATTGCAATCTATGAGGCAAACAATGTTAATGTAATCTGTTTCTTTGGCCTATGGTTAATGACTAATTGGTCATGTGGCCAGCACAACGACCAACCGCCTTTACTTTCACCAACTTTAGAGATGGGTGCACTCAGGGGCGCCCTAAAAATCCTGAAATTTAAATGCCAATCAACTGAGATTCTAGCCCATGACCACAGAATCGGAAGCCAAGCTCTTAGCCACTCAGTCACCGCACCCCAGTTCGATCCCCATGCTTGCCCATTTTTTTTTTCAATGACATTTCCATCAGATTCGATTCTATCAGATCCAGTCAGATTTTTTTTGAACATAAAGTAGGACTAGATTTTTTTAAATCTCCATCTTGTATACAAAATTTAAAAAGATACATTTATAGAAGAATAGATTTGATTTTTTTAAAACAATTTATAGTGCAAATATACAAAGCAATATTTAAAAACTTAAGAACAAGAAAAAAAAAGTTTCAACCAACTTGGGATTGACTGAGTTCATAATTTTCTTCCTTTCTTCTGACAAAGAGTTTAGATCGCTGACATCAGCTTTCTCTAGTTGGAGTCTCAAAGCAAATTTTTCAAACCAAGCACTCCATCTTTCAAAACTTTTCTGGGAAAGCGACTCATCTGTTAAATCCTAGGAAAACATTGGCATCCTTTCAAACCATTGGCAAGTTCAATATTGTTACAGTCAGAATTTGTTGCATCAAAGTTCTTTATTACAAATCCATAGCTCAAATTATAGGTTTGACTGGGCGCAGACTTATCTCAAACAATATAGCTTGTGCAATATATGGTGTCATAACACTCTCCCCTAAGAATTCTTTTCCTCTTTTTTGTTTGTACCTCCACTTTCAAAATAATACAGCTATATCTACATTGCATGTAGTTTCTAAGACATTTTTACACACAAAAACATTCTGTCAATGGCAACTTAATAGGACAAATAAAAAATGACATGTGCCAAGCAGTGTCAGTAAAAGTGACACACAAAATGAGTTTCAATAGTGCTAAAAAACGTAAGGAAGTATAATGTTTTGATATGTTGGCTCTAAAAAAAAAGGGGGTCAGAATCTTTTTTTTTTGTTAAATTTAACCCTTGCGGTTTCAATGGTGAAAATTTCTGAAGGGTCCCAACAGTAGTGCCCATAGAGATTGTGACATGTACAGTACACCGCGACTTGTTTTGGGTCCTGCTTGCTATAAGCAGCGGAGAGCAGCCCTAACCATGGGGAATTTACCTCATGTTCCTTCACTGTTACTGCCAAGATCTGTATAGGGATCACCACCCCAATCAGATAAAAAAATGTAACCAGGAGAGGGGGGGGCTGTTCTTGTCCACTTGCTGCCTGGTCATGCGGTTTGCATGCTGGACTGTCGTTTGGATTTATCCATTGTCGAGGGTTCAAACCCTGCCCGCTCCCATCCCCCGTCGTCCTGCGGGAGGTTTTGACTAGGAAGTAAACTATCTTCAACTCTGAAGGAACATCCGAAACATGTAAAACAAACAAACAAGCTGTCATTGGCCTATCTAGTTTCTACCACAAGAAATTTCCAGGGAGGTGTCAAAGAAGCTATGTGAAGCTAATACCTCAGTCTTTTGTCACCAGCACACTGGGCCCATTTGTCACCACCTCGTGCTTTGTCAGATTACACCCCAGAGGGTTGAAAAACCCAGTCTTAATGTGTTTGTGAACAACTACTGCAGGTTATACAAGTTTTTACAAACTAATGGCAGCTGTGTGGGATATACAAAGGTGTGTTAAAGAATTTATCTTACTTATCAACATAGCATAATGGAAACTATGGACCTATTGGTCCTATAACTTATAGTTCGCCATGGGGTTGTGCAGGGGTGTAGCTAGGAATTTTCCTTGGGGATCTCTGCATTCTGCGTAATATTTAATTTTTAATGTAAAAAAACACTAATTTGGGGCCCCCCTCAAGTGAGGGCCTGGGGGTATTTTCAAATTTTCCCCCCCACCCTATCTAAGCCACTGTAGTTGTGAAATGTACACTGGGAAACTTTATGAACCCCTCAAGAAAACAAATGGTACCGATGTGGCAGAGACTCTTTAATATACCAGTAATCAATTGTGACAAGTTGACAGCAAGTCATGCTTGCACAAGCAGGACATATAAGGGTGTATAAGGGATGTATGATTTTGTTTACACTTTTTTTCGTAATTTCTGCAGGGTATACACATGTGCGGGCTAAATGCGTATGTGGGTTATATGCACGAAAATACAGAACTTTAATGTAAAACTGGTATTCTCCCCCAAATGTTCCCTAACAAAATAATTACTATTTTATTGTAGTCACTGTGATGAAAAGAACAGCAACCAACAACATATTTACTGAAATATTTTCAATAACTCTTTCTCTCCTAATTGATGATACCATCATTAATTTGACCTCATTAAATAAAAGGTAATGTTGAATTTTATACACTTTACTTTGTGTTATATAAAAAGAGCATGAATTCCCTTTTAATTTTATACCAAATAAACCATCTTCTGATTACATACAACAAAGTTATTAAAGCTTAATCATAACAGGGTAGTGAAATAGCAATGAGCAAAATGAAGAATTCGGTCGAAATGTGAAAAAATAATTATGGAGAAAAAAATTAAGACTGGGACCACAGATCTTGGAAAAAAATTCATTTGAGTCTGGGAGCGCAGCACATCTCCAAGAACTTTTTTGACCACTGAAAAGGATATGAGGCCATATACCAGAGAAGACCAAATTATGGATGACTGCCTGATCATATGGTATGTGCTCTGGACTATCATCTCAATGCTCCCAGGTTTGAACCCTGCTCTGTTTGTACCCTGTTGATGAGCTACCAAAACAATTCATACCTTTAGCTCTTTCAGTCTTTCCATCTTATTGAGTTCATGAACAATTTCAGGCATTACTTTTCTCAGGTTAGGAATCATGTCTGGACGACTCTCAGCTAACATTAGATACAGCATCAACTGACTGAAAATGTACATTTTTTTTAATTCTTTTAAGCATTTTTGTTTAATTTAGAGGCATCAATATTTATGTACTTTAAATAATGGAGGGGGGGGGGGGCTTCAATTTTTAACCATCACTTTGGACAAAGAAATGTTTACTTTCATTAATAGAGCATTTTGAGAGAAAGGAGAAAATCTCAAGATAAATATAAAATGGCAATGTACTTAATCAGAACCAAGATTAAAACATGAAGATATTTGTATATTTAATTATTCATTAAATAAAAAAGTTATTTAAAAACAAAACAAAAAAAACATACACATTTATTCATGCTTTTTATTACTTTACAAACTACACATATTTGTGAAATCACGCCAGTGACTATGGTAAAATTTTGCATAAGTACTACACATTTTGAAAAGAGAAATAATTTACAAGTTTCTTTTCAAAAGTTGAAAATTTCTATGAACGCTGACTGTATGAAAACAAGATGTGTCAGAGAAAGTTCATTACTAAGCCACTTGACAAGCACCAGTTACACACCCTATACTTAGAATGCAGATGTACTTGCCATATTAGAATCGATGCCATGAACTACAATGCATTACCATAATGTCACTTACTCCCCCCCCCCCCCTCCAAAAAAAAGCTAGATTCTTTTGATAAACTTACATTTTTTTAAACAAAAATACACTATTTTTAAATAGAAATACAAAATTTATGTTACAAAGTTTTAAAAAATGTAAAGAAAATAACCCAAACCTGTTCTCATAGTGAACTCTGTTAACTTTCTTTAGCTCTGCCACAGTAGAACTCTGGGATACAAAATATTTGATAACATCAGCTTTCTTTTCTTCATAATCTGATAAGCCTGGTAAAGGGAAGTTACTCAAATATCGAAAACAATTGGTAAAATCTGCAGCAGTTCTTTCCAGTGTTTCAAAGAAGCTGTTAAAAAGTTCCCTGAAAGAAGAAACAAATCAAAATAAGAAATGAGAACACATATCTAGTCATCAATGTTTCAATTTAAATATTTCAACAAAGTTTTAAAAGAACAAAGAACGTTATTGTTAATAGGTTACAGACATATAAAGAACAATGATACAAATTTGTAAGTCAAGTTTTGTTTACCTGTCTTGAATCTGTTCCTTCTTTAAGCCAAACTGAAATGTGATACCAATAAAGAAGTCACGACACATGCATTAATACAACTCATTATTTGATATCAAGACATAAATATAAAAAAAAAGTATTCATCTGTTTATATCAAATATTTCTTGTCCTCAATTTTTTTTTTTAGGATTTGGATATTGGCAAATGGGTGTTTTTAACAATTCCTCTTTTCAGCTTGCAAATTCTTCATTGGGTCAAAAAACAAAAACCTGGGTAGACATGGATCTTAAAAACGGCTTATATGATATTCCTAGAAACTTGGCAATTTATGTATATTTTTGGGGAAAAGAATTCCTAGATAATTAGCCACACTAGGAAAACTATGGTTTAACAGTTATGATTTCGCCAAATATAATAAGTTTTAAAATTAAATTTGGTCTGAAGGTCTAGACATTATATCTTGAACACATTTACGTCAGCAATTACTCTTGCATGTATTTATTAAAAAGTTAAATAAATTAATAGACATTCAAAAATATTTTGACACTGTCTTCTAAGGTCCTTTTTTATCATTCATTAATTATTAAGAGCAAAATAATTGCATTACAAAAAGATATCAGCTTCATAAAGGAGGGATTGCTTTAAAAAAAAACACTTTTGTTATGCTTCTTGTGTTTGCTGAGTTTTATAATAACAGAATGCAAGTATAGTTTTAAAAATAAATCAATGCTAATAATTTGGAAACTGTTGTTTGTTTGTTTAATAAGTTTTGGAGGTTCCTTCAGAAAAGAAGATTAAGTCCTAGTCAAAACCTCCTGCATGACAGCAGAGGATGGAAGTGAATAGAGGGGGTTGGAACCATTGTGATGACCATCTGAAGTGCATACCACACTACCAGTCAGTGATCTGAACTGATATATTCGTACAATAAAAAGCTTTTTTTATTTCACAACCACCGAGTTGCTTTGTTTTGAAAGTTTTACTAGATATTAATAGATATATTAAACATAAATGAATAACAGCACCAGGGACCAAGTTTTTAAGAGAGAAAGTAGTGAACTAAAATGCTACGAAAATAAGGGCATGCGCCGACCGAGGCCCGAACCTGTGACTCCGGATTCGACACCACCGCCTAGCGATAACGCACCAAGCGAAACTAACCTCTAGACCATCGGAATGTCCAAAAAAACATTCTTCTGATCCAGAGTCATTTCGCCCGTATGCAAATTACCACCCCAGTGGTCAAAGGTCACAAGCCCCAGCTAGCCCCTCCCCCACCCTCGCAGCATCCGTTCACTAACAATTTCGATAGAGCCTACACAGACAGCCGTTAGGCTTGTGACCTTTGACCACTGGGGTGGTAATTTGCATACGGGCGAAATGACTCTGGATCAGAAGAATGTTTTTTTGGACATTCCGATGGTCTAGAGGTTAGTTTCGCTTGGTGCGTTATCGCTAGGCGGTGGTGTCGAATCCGGAGTCACAGGTTCGGGCCTCGGTCGGCGCATGCCCTTATTTTCGTAGCATTTTAGTTCACTACTTTCTCTCTTAAAAACTTGGTCCCTGGTGCTGTTATTCATTTATGTTTAATATATGTATGTATCATTTGTTTCAGCACCTAGCTTCAACTCTATGTTTAGATATTAATAGGTATCAGGAGTGTTTAAGAGATGTTTTTTAAGTAAGAGAGTGAAGTAATATACTACCTAATCATTACAACCATAAAAAAAATGTTTCATGTGAATGAAATAATTTCTGAAAAGAAGTTAACACATAAAGTAACACTTGTTTGGCAGTGGGGGGAATATGTTTACATAAAAAACTGGGATAAATGCTGTCAAAATTGAACAAATGGATAATCTACATTCTCATCTGTAACTTGTGATTTACTGGTCTAATTCTCATCTGTAACTTTTGGTTAACTGGTCTAATTCCCATCTGTAACTTGTGGTTTACTGGTCTAATTCTCATCTGTAACTTGTGATTTACTGATCTAAGTAATTCTCTGTACAATTTATCTAAGACACTTTGTAGCTGGTGAATTAAAAGAGCCTCTTGATACAATAACAGAGAAGTCCAAATCTAATAGATGTTCATATGGCAGACTGTCATTTATTCAGACATCCGTCATCTGGAACATCAAATATCCAGATTGCCTTGTATTTGTTGTTTTTTTGTTTTGTTTTACATTATGGTACCTTAGACCTCTTGCTTATGTGCGACTTCCTCTATTGCATTTCTTCCTGCTCTTGGTATATTCCATCTTTCTCGTATAACCCTTGGCTCCCATGTAAATTTTACTTGAATTTTATGTTTACACAAGATGCCATACCCCCATATGAATTTTATTAATATTATTGTTGAAATGGGCAGTTTCTAATATTCTGCATTTGACACTACAATTAAAGATATTCAAATCTATGATTATGCATAAATAAGAAAACCTTCTTTCTCATTTTCATAGTGTAGTGTCTGTCAAACTCCTCGTCAAACAAATTCAACACAGGTTCTGTTTTAGAAAGTGGCACTGCATCTTGAATGGCTTCAGCCAGTTTCTGGCAGTTCCACTTGCAAATCTCTGGCTGTTTTTTATAGCTGTAGCGACCCCCATCATCTGTGGAGAAAAAATATTTAATTTTATGAAGCTGTTCCTGTCCTTTAACAATGGGATTATTTTAGTTTTGTTGTTTTTTTTATTTCAAACAATTTTTTTAAACCAATTCTCTCCAAGATTGAGAAAATTTGATACAATTTGTTTAAACAGCAAAAGTTTTGTATTATTTTCCTGCAAGATAAACTCCAATGGAGAAAACAACTTAGACTTCTTTACTTACTCATGGAAGCTTATTTATATTTATTTACAAAAGTTTGCCAAATTTATGAACTAGTCCTGGATAACCATTAAATCTTTACAACACTTAGCTGCCATGCTGAAGTCTGCCAAAGATTTCATGACACTGACTTATCTCAGTCTGTAGGTGTATGACTCAAAGCAAGAATTAAGTTATAGTCATAAAGAAAATAACTTGAGCCTTATATAACTTTCCACTCAAATGCGTCGGTTGTAATCAGTTTCTTATTCTATTACATCAAAGCACATTTGATTTCTATGATGTTGAACAAGTTTGATGATTATTGTGTAATCTTTAATTTGGCTCTTATCTTCTTCTTATCTTATATAATACAGACGTTACTTCAAAAAAGAAGATGATTACGTCCTACGCGTCATGCATTTAGTCATGCATATTAACCAATGACTTAAATTCTGCCAAGTCACTGGTTTTTCTGGCTAGCTCAGGCAACCCATTCCATGCTCTAATAGCACTAGGGAAGAAGGAGTATTTGTACAAATTTGTCCTAGCATATGGGACGAGGAATGTGCCTTTATTTTTGTGTCTTTCAGAGTATTTTATTAAATTTTGTTTTTGTATTTGAAGATTATGGTTCAGTGTTTTATGTATAATTGCTACTTTACTTTTGAGTCGTCTGTCCTGAAGGCTTTCTAAATTTAGTGATTTTACTAATGGTGTTACCCTAGTCAAATGTGAATATTCGTTTGTTATGAATCTCACTGCTCTATTTTGTGTTTGTTCCAGTTTCTTAATGTTTTCTTGAGTTGAGGGGTCCCACACGGTGGATGCATATTCTATTATTGGCCTAACCAAGGTTAAATAACATTTTAGTTTTATGTTCTTATTTGATTTATACAAATTTCTTTTAATAAACCCTAATGCTTTGTTGGATTTTTTTATAGTTTCATCAATATGTGGATTCCATGACAGTTTTTCATTTATTATAACACCTAGGTATTTTGAGTTTTTAGTCTGTGTTACTGGTTTGCCATGAATAAGATAAGTGGAATTAATTTGTTTTAGTTTTTTTGTTACTCTTAACAACTGACATTTTTCGGGGTGGAAAGACATGCTCCAATTTGATTCCCATTTCTGTAATTCATCTAATTCTCTTTGTAAAATATCTGTGTCTTGTGTTGTTTTAATTGTTCTATATATTATGCAATCGTCTGCAAATAATCTGACTTTTGTTCCTGAACTAATGCAATTTGGTAAATCATTTATGTAAATTAAAAATAGTAGTGGACCCAAGACTGTTCCTTGAGGTACACCTGAGTTTACTGTTATTGGTGTTGATTTAGAGCCATTTATTATTACAGTTTGTTTTCTCCCTATCAGAAAATCTTTAATCCACTGATGCAGTGGACGTTAATGCCGAAATATTTTAATTTTTTAAGCAAACTATGGTGGTGAACTTTGTCAAAAGCCTTGGAAAAATCTAGTGAGATAGCATCTATTTGTTCACTATAATCTAAACCTTTTGAAAAATCATCAATTAGTCCTATTAGTTGTGTTTCACATGATCTATATTTCCTAAAGCCATGTTGGTATGGGGTGAGGACATTATGTTTGTCTAAGTGGTTTATGATATTGCTACATATTATGTGTTCTAGTATTTTACATGTGATGCTGGTAAGTGATACTGGTCTGTAGTTTCCTGGATCAGATTTTTCTCCTTTTTTAAATAGGGGGGGTGACATTAGCTTCTTTCCAGTCCTTTGGTACTCTGCCCTGGTTAAGCGATGCCTGAAAGAGTATTTTGAACACTGGGGCTAGCTCATTGCTTAGTTCTTTGAGTAATCTAGCTGGAATACCATCAGGTCCAGACGCTTTATTTGGTTTGGTGTTGGCTAATAGTTTTTTAATTCCATTTTCTTGTACTACTAAATCTTCTATGTTGTCTACTTGGTTCAAATTAAGAAATATGCCTTTGTCTCCTGGGGCTGAGAATGCTGATGCAATGTATTTGTTTAGGATGTTTGCTTTAGTTTCATTATCATTATGTATTATGTTATGTTCATCTTTTAATGGCGCTATGCCTGTTGTTTCCATTTTCTTAGACTTAATGTATGACCATAGGTTTTTGTTGTTATCTTTAGATATTACATTGTTTATGTATTCACTCTGCAGCTGTCTGCTTACTTTTTGGGTTAGGTGTTTAATTTTTATATACTTTTTGTAAACTCTTTCTGCCTTGGTTTCTTTAAATTTTCTATATAGGTTTTCCTTCTGTTTACAAAGCTTCTTTAGTCTATTATTAAACCAGCATTTATTTATTTTGTTTGATGTGTATTTAGTTGGTATATGTTTTCTATAATGCTTTTAAGATGGTTTTTAATGAAATTCCAGAGGTCATCAACTGGTTGGTTAATGTCTTTTTCTAATAAGAATGTTTGTTGAAAGTTTAATGCAGCTTGGTGTAGTTGTGTTAGGTTACATTTATTCCAGAGTAAGATTTTTCTTTTGGTTTTTGTATTGGCTACTGCTTTTACCTGACTGTGTATTTTTATGATCTCATGGTCTGATAGACCAGGGATAATATCATAATCAACTACTAATCCAGGTCTGTTGGTTAAGAAGAGATCTAATGTGTTGTTTAATCTAGTTGGCTTTTTAATGATTTGATCTAAACTTAGGTTGTGTAAAGTTTCTATAAAAAGCTCATTTATGTCCTTAAGGTTTTGGTGTTTATCTATGGTTAGTGTTTTCCAATTTATATCAGGTAGGTTGAAGTCACCCATAATCCAAAAAACTGCATTTTTATTTGTCTCTTTAAGTGTAGTAATCTGATTACATAGTTCCTGCATGTATTCTAAACTAGAATTTGGTGGTCTGTAAATGCTGCCTATTATAAGGGATGTTGAGGTGGTATTAATTTTACAAAATGTAGATTCTATGTTTTTTGAGTTAGGTAAGGTAATTTCTTCTGCTATAAGAGTGTTTTTTATTGCTAAAAGAACTCCTCCATGATTATCAGCCCTATCTTTTCTAAAAATTTCATAATTACTATTGAAAATTTCTGCATTATAAATTTCAGGATGTAGCCAAGTTTCTGTTCCTGCAATTATGTCTGGTTTCTCACATTCTAATAAAATTTCTAAGTCTGCTGTTTTGTTCCTAATGCTTTGAAAATTTATTACTAAGGTTTTAAGGTATTTTGGTATTACTTCTTTAGGAGGTTTGTTTAGTGAGGCTGTTGTATTAATTTTAGTAGATTTAGGTTTAACAGGAGTGGATCTGGCTAGTGGTTGGTGAGTTGGTTTTGGGATGGTGTTTAGGATGTTGTATGGGTTAGAAGTGTCCGCATCAAAGGAATCAAACAGTCCTGATGTAAACTGAGGTAACCCACACGGTACACAGTGCCATGATGCATCTTTGTTGCCTAAGGCATAATACACAGGTGTATTCATATGGAGACATGATGCATGATACCATTCATCGCAGGTGTCACATTGAATGGCTTTCTGTTTCATGGTGCATACTTTTTTGCAGATGTTGCATCTATCTTTAGATCTAGGGCCTGGATTTGACTCTACATCTCCTGCTATTAATATTAACAGTGAAAGGTATTTATTTCTACTGTGTCTGATTGAGAACTTCCATTTGTGATGGGTAATCTTCTTTAATGTTATGGATGTGTATGTTAGGTTATTTTTGAAGTTGCATTGATCTAAAGTGTGATGATTGATTATGACTGTTGTTTCCTTTTTAAGTTTAGTGTTGACTGAGGTAGATCTAGTTCTGTGTTCAGCTAGTGTGTATTTAGTAATTATTAGGATAAATAGCCAGAGCAATTTCATGATGACTGTTGTTGATTTTATAAAACATATCTTAACATAATTCATATAAAACACTCTTTAAAAAAGTTTAAAATACTTTGTATGTGTATATTATAGGACTATATACTGATCACAGTGACATAACAAATTTAGGTTTGTTCTTTTTTTTTTTATTAAAGTAGAAATGAACTTCTAGTATCACTGTGTATTGTGTTGGGTTCACTTGATTTGTTGAATGTAACTTAACCAGCTTTTAGTCTAAGAGTCTTGCCTTAAAAGATTTGACAAAGTTGGTAACAGCTTCCCATTCAACAGTAAGTCCAAAGATTTATGTAGCAAGATGTGTTCACATTTAATGCTTATGGCTTTTCTTTAAACTCTCACCTGAGGCATTGCACACAAAATATGGATTATACTTGTCCATGAAACCAAAAGGGCCATAATCAATGGTGACTCCAACAATGCTCATATTGTCAGTATTCAAGACTCTGAAAGATAAATAGATGGAGTTCACACAATATGAAAATAAACAATTTGTTAACATAATGGTGTACATTAAAACCAAATTTATTTAGCTGACCTAATTAAAACTTCAAATATATAAGGCCAGCATTCAGAGAATGGTTTCTTAACTATTGAAGTATTTGCCTACAATTGGATGGAGGATACATTATATAACATTGCCACACCAATGAAAAGGCATTTAGTATGGAAGGATTTTAGACATTGTGTCAGAGTAGTCTGTTCAGTATATGATATTCAAACCCTGAGAAGACTAAGACATTTCATCTCAGTTGTAGGTCTTTGATGAGCCCACCTAGTTTGGTAAAGCTAAGCTGTTAGATCTCATCCACTGCTGAGTCCTAATTACAATCACAGAACTAGCTTCTCTTGGATTTAGAACTATTAGGTTTGAAATATACATCTAAAATCTAAACTATATAATTTGTTTTGTACTTTTAAAAAATCTGGTACACTAAGGCAAATAAATTATTAAATATTTCTTTACAGTCTTTACTTAATGAAGAGTTTTAAAAAGTTGGAAAAGGGGGGGGGGGGGGGGCGTATGTCTCTGCATTTCATAAATCATTTTCCATCTTTTTAAAATCTTTGTTAATAATCAATGCATAGTTACATGCTAAACTAATTACAATCTACTACCTTCAGTTTAAAAAACAACAACATTGCATTAAATAATTCAGTAAAACTTTAAAATAGTGTCAGCATAATATATAATAAATTATTAGATTTTTAGTGAGTTTTTTTTTTCTAGATTTACAAACCATTTTCCATACATTACTATTAGTGGAAAATGGTTATATCTAAAATATCTCTTGCAAAATAACTGAACAATATTTTCTGTGCTATTTTGTTTGGGCTATTTTGTCGATGCTATTTCGTCAGGGAACCTAAGACCAATTTTTTTATACCAGCTTTGTGGATGACTCACCCATGGCACCATCCAACACACTGCCACTCGGCCACTACCCTTGCCGTCCTCCTCACCACTTCTGTATAGAATTCTAAATACATCTCTCTCTTCTTTTTCCACTGTTGTTTCCAAATCTGGGAACAAAGTTACATAGTTAGATTTCCTAGCAATAACATTATTCAAGTGCACATTTTGTTTATCATAGACCTCCCAATACTGAACAAAATTATAATACTATAAAAAGATACTAGTGTGTCACCAGGCAAATACTAAAATTAATGAATCAACTCAGTATTTCTATAGTTCTTGAGGTTTAGAAGTCTAAAAATTACCCCGAAAATAAATAAATGATCTGGTAATTTTAATTACAACTTTCAGTAACTTTAAATCAAGAATATGAATATCTAACTGGTTTGGTTGTTTGTAAATATTTTATCTTAAATTGACTAATTTTTTTTTTTTTTTTTGGTTATGTTAACAAGTTTTCTATTACTTGTAACAAAGTTACAATTACAATTTAAAATTATTCATATTTTTGAGTGTGCATTTCACAGAAATTTTCTAGCAAGTTTGTCAAGCTTAAAATTTAAAATTCAAGACATAAGACTACCATCTTGTCATGATTCAAATCTTAATTTAAGACATAAAATCGTAACTCAAGAAATAAACCTATAATCTTTGTTTACTTTGTAATGTAATTTATAAGTAGCTTAGTCTTACCAAGGGATAAAAGTGCTCAATGGTGTAGTCTAGCAGTGTAAGTAGAATATCTGTACGTCCAATACTCGGACCTTCATATTGTGTTTGATTGTCTACAGGTTTAAAGATTTCAAATGAACCAAATCTGAGTAAAAAAAAAAATATTATTTCAACAACAATTTTCAAAATTAGGTTTATCAAATTAATTATTTGAATTTTAATCAAGCACATTATTTCACAGGCATTAAAAATCTCAACATTTTTTTACCTTATAAATCCTATCAACTATCGTTTAAAAAGATGTCCATTTGTCAGCTTTTTTACAAATCGGAATCATATCTTCTTATCTTATATATTACAGACGTTACTTCAAAAAAGAAGATAATTACGCCCTACGCATTTCATGTATATATTCATGCATGTTAATCAATGACTTAAACTCTGCTAAGTCGGTTTTCCTGGCTGATTCAGGCAACCCATTCCATTCTTTAATGGCAACAGGGAAGAAGGAGGACTTTTACAAATTTGTTCTAGCATAAAGGATAAGAAAGGTGCCTCTATCTTTGTGTCTTTCTGAATTTTTCTTTAGGTTTTGTTTTTCTATTTGTAAATTATGGTTCAATGTTTTATGTATTATAGCTACTTTACTTTTTAATTTTCTGTCCTGAAGTGTCTTTAAGTTTAGTGAATTTACTAATGGTGTTACTCTAATCAAATTTGAGTTTGTTATAAATCTCAATGCTATATTTAGTGTCTGTTCTTGTTTCATAATGTTTTCTTAATGACAGAGGATGCATATTCTATTATTGGCCTAACCTAGTTTTATGTTCTTGTTTGATTTATAGAAATTTCTTCTAATAAACCATAATGTTTTGTTAGACTTTGTAATAATTTCATCAATATCGGGATTCCATGATAACTTTTCATTTATTATTACACCTAGATATTTTGAGTTTTTAGTCTATGTGACTGGTTTACCATGAATAAAATAATAAGGATTCTCCTCTCTGGTTCTGAGATGCTACAGAAGGATCCTAGGTATCACATTTAAAAACTGCATCACAAACCAAGAGATTAGAGACAGGGTTACTGCAGCGATTGGACCCCATGATGACCTGCTAACTATTGTAAAAAAAAAAAACTCGAGCTAAAAATCTATGGCCATATTAGAAGATCTTCATGGCTTGTGAAAACTCTCCTTCAGGGAACAGTACCAGGAAAAAAAAAGGAGGCAGACAGAGAAAGCAATAAAAGAATGGAAAGGCCCTGCCATTGAAAGAGGTTTTAGCTAAGGTAAAGACAGAGAGGAATGGAGAAAGACGGTCGATGAATCTTGCATGGTACCCCAACGGTCCAACAGACTAAGGGATAGGTAAAATGTAAAAAAAAGTTTTTATTTGTTTTAAATTTTTTTGTCACTCTTAATAACTAGCATTTTTCTGGGTGGAAAGATATACTCCAATTTGATTCCCATTTCTGTAATTCTAATTATTTTTGTAAAATTTCAGTTGTTTTGTTTTTATTATTCTACACATTAAGCAATCGTCTGCAAATAATCTGACTTTTGTTCCTGTAAATTCTAAATATGTTGGAATATTGACTGTGATTATGAATTCAGCTGAGTCATGTTTCTAAAATCTCTAAGAATTTCTAACACACGCTTTTACCATGATTGTTCATGTATTCAATGTTTGCAAAAGCTTACTGAGCAAGCAAGAAAATATATTTACTTCAAGAGATATGTCTATATACAGATCACTATCATTAGAATATTACTCCTTAGATGTCCAATGCTTGATTGAAGATGGTGTAAAGGAAAAACAAAAACGTACCTAAGAAATGTAGGGGCAATCCTCAGTACAATGGTACACTGCTCTTGTTTAGGGTTGCCATTATAGTAAATATCTCTTTCAACCAAAGAGTCAGACGAAATACAGGAACCAGCCCTAGTAGTTGGTATTCCTAAATGGTGAATGGCCTTAGAACAAAATGTATCACTTTTTAAAAGTTACTTGACCAATAATGGAGAGACATATACATATACATTTGTATAATGCAACTTAAACATAGTTATTCATTATTTTATCATGTTAGTTACAGCAGTGACGTTATCTTTTATTAAAGTGACATTACTTCATCTAGGAAATGATTCAACTTATCACAACAGTATTAAATATTATATTCAATTTATATGATAAAACATTTACCTCACTACATAAGAATTCCCTTATTGAACTCCTTAAAACTTTCCTACCATCTGCTGATCTAGAATAGGGTGTTTTACCAGCACCTTTTAACTGTATCTCCCATCTTTCACCTTTTTCATTAAGGATTTCTCCAAGATACCTAAATTGGAACAAAAGACATTTCAAAATTAAAATATTTGAAGACGTCAAAGATTACAAAAAGATATATGTAAACATCTCAGCAAACTCCCCATTAAGTTTCTATAGTACTGTCCCATTCATGAGTAAGATCAGAAATTGCAATACAAATTTTAACAAGCAAAATATAAAAACTCCTTTTTTTAAAAAAAAAAACTTATTTAAGGGAAAAACTCAGCACTTACAACTATATATCTCAATAATGTAGAATATATTTCCTTGATAATTTTTTTTTAATAATTACCAGTAATTAATTGACTATTTGTTAATTTTTTTTTAAATGATTCATGTTTTGTTTGATACAATAAATAATTGCTTAAAGTTTCAACTTGATCTGAGAATGGGTGTGGGAGAAAAAAAATGTTCAATTATCTAAGAGGATGAAACTTTACCCTAACCCTTTATCCACCCTATGTTCATGCTACTCTCATAGGCTAAGACAATTAATAATCTGCATTTTGTAGAAGAAATACATGGCCTGATAAAAAGTACTGGCTAACAAACAAAATTCTTTCTAAATATAAAAAAAACAACTAATGTGACAATGCCAGCAAGTTAGAAAGGATTTATATGTTCACTATAACATAATATACAAAAATAATAAAGGTTATGACTAAAATACTCCTTTAATGACAAAAAAAAATTTGATTAAACAAGAGAATTCAGCCGTTAACATTGTAAAAAAGCATTAAATCCTAACCTGTTTATGGTTTTCTTTAGACAGTTGAAATTGCTCCAGTTAAAAACCCTTTTTACATTTAGTCATATATATATTTTAGCAATGTTTACATCATCTGCCCCATAGATCAGAAGATCTGAAAGGGGAACTTTACTTCACGTAGCTTTGTTTTATAAAAAATAGAACCAAGAATTTTATTTAAAAAAAAAACTAATTTTTTTAAGAAGTTGCAGCTGTGTATATATATATATCTATATATAATTGAAGAGATTGAATAGTTTGTTGTTTCTTACATTGCCGCACCGTCCCCAAGCTGGCCAGAGAAATATCCAAACTGATGACCACAATAACAATGCGCAGCTGTCTCAGAGCCTGGTAAAATTCTATTGCCACTAAAATATTGAACAAACTCTTGCCGCATCATTTCAGATTCCCCAATATCCAGCAGATTTAGTGCTGATAAAGACACACACACAGTTCTGGGGTTGACAACTGGAGTTGGTTGAACTTTGGAGAAACACGCTCCATGAACCTGCATATATATCAAACAAATAAAATACTTTGAAACATTTCTCATTGATAGCAAAACCATAATGCCAAATATTAATGCCTAATGGCCAATATTACAAAATATTAATGCCTAATGGCCATATATGTGATAAAATGTAGACGAACATATGTACCTGTCTTTGTGTTACTAAAGCACTGTGGTCCACTGGTAACAACTGAAGAGCCAAATTATCAAAATGCAAAGTTTCAAGTGTTGGTTTTAATCCTGCCATGCTAAATATAATTCTTTTTACTGCACAACCTAATTTCCAAATATAGTTTCTTTCTTGTGTAGATCTAGTTGATCTGCTACATGTTAGCCTATTCCTGGTCAAATTATGTGTTAATGAATTGTATCCTGAATGAAATAACCTTCTTTTAAATGGATATGTTATATTACAGCCATATCGATGTGATCTACAGAATAAAATTTCCTCCAGCCATCCTGATAATTGAACAGAACACTTATATTCTAGGCTTGTAAATACAGAATTGGATGTCATAGGATTTGCGAATGAAAACCATTGACTACGCCTCAGACTATGGTTGACAATGTTTAGATTTAGATCTAGATAGATCTAACTAAGTCTAGGTTCTAATTATTTTTATCTGATCACTATGTAATGTTAAACTATGTATGAGTTAATGAGTCACATTAGTCAAAGTGACTTTGTTGAATCATTGTCATGATTGTGATCTGTAGGCCTAGGCCTATTCAATCATCCCAATGGCTTTTTAAGTTAAGGCTTTTACTTTTATTATTCATCAGTCTTTAGTTTACTCAATACTTCGTAATCATCAAAATCATGTAAATTTTGTAATGAATGCTGGTTACACTGCTACTGTACTCGGTAGGGCCAGTATTACAAAACTAAAACCCTAGCCCCGGCGTTCCCAGACTAGCTAGTACGGTAGTAGAGTAGTACTAGAATTAACTAGATGATAGATCTAGATCTAGTAGATCTCTACTCTAGCAGTCTCTACTCTCTAGCTAGATCTAGTAGTAGTACTCTGAGTACTATACAGTATACTAGTAGTACAGTAGTGTAGTAGTAGTCCAAAGTAGTCTAGTAGTTTACTAGTACTGTACTGGCCTAGATTTATATAAGATTTCTTTCTTGTTTCAGTCTTAAGAGTTTTGTATAATAATTTTTAAAATTCATTTATAGATTCTAGATCTAATGCAAAATGCCGCATTAGATCTAGATTATATTTCTTGTATGAGCTAAGCACAATTCTCTAAATGAATTAGTATGAATTAGACTAAGTGACTAAGGGGACTTCTGTACATAAATCTGGATCTAGATCACAGGCCTAATTTTTTGGAGTAGCTGCCCTTGTAAAATGTTTTACATGTTTCGGATGTTCCTTCAGAGTTGAAGATAGTTTACTTCCTAGTCCAAACCTCCCGCAGGACGACGGGAGATGGGAGCGGGCAAGGTTTGAACCCGGGACCATCGATAAATCCGAACGACAGTCCAGCGTGCAAACCGCACGACCAGGCAGCCATTGTTACATAACAGCACCCATGTGTATTATACTTATATAGTTCATTGATCTTTGTTATAGATTTAGGTACACCGACAATCTTGTTATGTATTTCTTTGTGATTAGTGATTATTATAGGCTACCCCAGTAAGAACTGTTCCTTCCAATAAACACACACTTATCAAAGCAATAAACTACTTTTCTATATTGCCCTGAAACATTAGGACTAAAAATATAGGCCTAATAATTTGGATGTCCAATGCTCCTTCTTCCCTGGTGCTATTAGCCTAGAGCATAGAATGGGTTGCCTGAGTTAGCCAGGAAAATCGGTGACTTGGCAGAATTTAAGTCATTGATTGACATGCATGACTAGATGCATAATGCGTAAAACGTAATCATTTTTTTTTTTGAAGTAGCGTCTGTATTTTATAAGATAAGATAAAATAGATACAGGTACTCGGTTGTCTCTAAACAGACTAGTAGGCCTACATTCATTATAGGCCTATCTTACAATTACACACTGGCTACGCCTATTGAAGACTGGGATTTTTCATTTCGGGATCACTGGGCACCTCTGAGTTTGCCAGCTCTAATGGGTACCTGACATTAGTTTGGAAAAAGTAAGGGCGGTTCGTTGTACTGGTCACATGACACCCTCGTTAACCGTAGGCCACATAAACAGATGACCTTTGCATCATCTGCCCTATATAACCACAAGGTCTGAAAGGGGAACTTACTTGTAAGCCTATTGATTGGATCCCAAGCTATCATGGGCGTAGCCAGAATTTTTTTTTTCGGGGGGGGGGGGAATTTTCTCCCCCCCCTTCCGCGAAATTTCTTGTATGTATTTGTGTGTGTGTGTGTGTGTGTACATAATCTCTATTACATTTTGACCCTTCATTCTTTCGGAAGACGTTTATTGTGCCCTAGAATAGGTTCTTCCATGAGTTAGTGGAAAAATTGTAGATTCCCCGCCATTACTAGCAAGGAGGTCTGGGGGAACGCTAAGAGCTCCCCCAGCGCGGGGACAAGCACTATTTCTGGTATTGAAAGCCAACAAAATGCATATTCTGAGGTATCTACAGTGCAATTTCCTGCTATTAAAAAGTTTTATTTCAAAAACCTAATGTGATATTCTTACTAACTTAGACCTTCCAGCACTGTTCGGAGCATTTGACGTCAAACTGTTTCCATAAAAATCTGTCACAGGTAATGTCTGAAGCCTCTTCCCACCTGCCATGAGGACCTCCATGAACGAGTGGCGTCAAGTTGTACTAGGATATCATTGCAATTCTTCTTATGCGTAATTCATTTTGTCGGAGAACATGTCCCGCAAACCTCATGCGTCGCTCTCTCACAATCTTACTAAGGAGTCGACTCCCAGTTCGACATAGGATTTCGTTGATTTAGACCCGATCTCTATAACTGACTCCTAAAATCTGTCTTAGCCATCTTTGCTGAGCCACATTTAGTGTTTTTCAATTTCGGCAGATGACTATTCACTGCAGTTTATTAATGGAGCCCTGCCACTGGTAAAAATGTGTAACTACTCAAACTTATCTTAACTCAAAACCATCTGGAGGGGTTTTATACTTTAAAAAAAAAGCCATCTGTAGAAGAGGGGTTTAAACTCAAAACCCCCGATTGGATTGGCTACGCTCAAATAATTTAAGTGTGTAATTTGCTTTTTTAAATTTATATTGAAGAGGTATTTTTAGCATCAAACCCCTGTGAATGGAGGTTTAAACTCAAACCCCCTTTTGTAACGCTCATTACTTTTTGAGTGCGTAATTTGCTTTTTGTCTTACACTGAAGATGTACTTTTTAGCCTCAATTCCCCCTGGCGGGGGGTTTAAACTCAAAACCCCTTTGGCTACGCTCATAGATTTTAGAGTGAGTAATCTGCTTTTATTTATATTGAAGAGGTACTTTTTAGCTTCAAACTCCACTGGATGGGAGTTTAAACTCAAAACCCATTTGACTACATTCATAACATTTTGAGTGTATAATTTGCTTTGTTTTTATTATTAAAGAGGTATTTTTTACATTCAAACCCCGCTGAAGTGGGGTTTAAACTCAAAACTGAGTCAAAACCCATTTAGCTACGCTTATACATTTTGAGTGCGTAATTAGCTTTTTTTTTATATTGAAGAGGGGGTTTATCGTAAATTTTAGAGGGGGGTTTTAAAATCAAAATCTTCCTTAACTGTGCTCTTGGAATTGGGGGATTTTCGTTTGCATTTTTTTTGTTTTGTTTTATAGAAGAGGGTGAGTTAACTGCAAAAACCCCAAGAAGGGGGTTTAAAACTCAAAACCCCTGGTAAGGGTTTTTAAACTCGAACCCACTGGTAGGTGTTTTTAAACTCGACCCCCCCCCCCCCCGTGGTAGGGGGTTTTAAGTAGAGGAGTTTTAAACTTAAAACCCCTTTGGTTGTGCTGGGGCAAGTGATGGTTTAGTATTAAAATCTCACCTAAAATAAACAAAATCAAAGCAAAAAATCAGTCACTAAATTCCGATCCCCCCTCGGGGGGGGGGGGTTACGCCCATACAAGCTATACATTGTTTATTTTGGCAAGACTCCCCATCCTTTTTTTGTTTTTATCTTCCAAAAAAACAGGTCACTCACTTTAAGGCCGTAAATTCTAGTGTCACTTTAAATATCACCCCACCTCCCAAACAAAAATATATTAGTCCTACGTACATTAACTTTTTTTTTTCGACTTCTCAATTTGATATTGAAATCCTGGTATTTAATATTGTCTATGTTGTCGTCCGGCCGGAACACTCTCCCAAAGCAGTTGTATTTTCTTCGTCCACATTTTGAGCACTTCCTTTTGTTTAATTTACCAAAAATAAATTTTCGGCCTTATTATTATTATAATGGCACCTACTAACTTTTAAAAGTTATCCTCCACTGCAACGACCCATCCCCACGCACTTTTCAGCTTTTGAATTGTAGATATAGCAATCAATATGCATGATACCAGACGCAAAAAAGTCGCAAGACCAGGAGAGTAACTTATGCAAATGTGTACAGTTATGATTGATTCAAAATAATTGATGCAAAATTTCACTCAAGCAAGGTTTATAAAAAAAATATTTTATATATAACTTTTTTTTTTTAACTTCAATGGCATATCAAAAATGAGAGAAAATCTGGCTACAATGTAAATCTTTTTGCACTCTGAAAATGACAGCACACAAACCTAGTCCTCAGTCATATATCTATTTTATAGCTGTAGAATTTCTTTAAAAACAAAAATATGTTCACTAAAATCAATGTGACTACGAAAACCCATTAAGCCCAGGCTGACTATTTCAATCCAATTAATCAACTCAACACTTTATATCAAGATGTGTGTTTAAATAGTTGTATTACTTTTAATTCTTTTCTGAGCAAATGATAAAAAATAGTGAAGATGAAACGTATGGATAACAACAAAATAGTTTCAGAAACATATGAAAGATATGAGGTGAACAACAAGAACATATACAACTTTGTTACTAGTGTGTTCCTTGACATTTCATCTTTTAATTAAACATACATCACCTCACAAAGGACACAGAACAAAAAAAAAAAACTTGCTTTCAAAACATACAAGATACTAGAAAGAAACATTTGGAAATTTTTGTGTGTCTCATTTCATGAAAGTAGACCTACACTTTAGAAACTGGATAAACTTCACACTTTTTTGTTTGCCTACATCAAACCTAGTTATTTCAAAGTGCCTAAATCTACCTTGCCCAAAACATAAAAGTAAAGCTAAAGGTACTACTACATTGAACATTAAATATAAAAACTAACAACCAAGTGAAATACTACATGTTCTAATTTCATCGCTTTAGACAATCAAAAGAAAATAAATTGAATTGACAAGGGCTCTTCATGAAATGTGGCAATATATGCTGAGGGCAACTGGGTTTGTGTGGTCATGTGAAATACAACACTCATCCTAAATCTTAAGAATCAACAACAATACCTTGTTAATAATTTAATTTGCTTTACAAATTATTTTTTTTTCTGTTTATGATGTACATTTTAGTTAACCCTTAAAATGCTGAGCTGTTTTAGAATGAGTGCATACAAAATGGAATTACCATTCTGATGTTTAGAGGCTAAACTAAAACACACATTTTAAGGGTTAAAAACTTCTTTTTAAAAAAATACTATTGAAAACTTATTTATGGTAAATTAAACAAAAGGAAGTGCTCAAAATGTGGACGAAGAAAAAGCTTCAGGGATACCTTCAAAGCTTCTCTGAAAACCTTCAGCAGTGACGGAAGCACATGATATAGCATCATGGAGTCACACTGTGAAAACTGACGCACATATTGCAGAGGACAAGAGAACAGCGCTGGCAAAAGAAAAGCGTCAGAGAAACTAAAAGCAAAGGCCTATGACACTAGCTCCAGTTGGAATAACTTTCCCAGTGTGCAAACATTTCTGGCTCACCAGCCACATGAAGAGGCACAGAACTCCTACATCGAACCACAATGGACGAACTATACTTATGAAGAGCTCAAGACAATAGAGATTTATAATGAAAATTTAGCTTTAGTGTGTGCTAAACAAAAAAAGAATTAAATCAACCCTGTGAGAAGAAAATGGCATACTCAATATGATAGTTATAACAACAATGCTCTAGGCGTATAGAAAAAAGTCAAGTTAATACATCTTATGCTATTATTTTGATCTAGTAAAGATCCAAGATATTGCATGTTCATTGTATAAGCTACAGCACAAATAAAAAAAAAAAAAGCCCCAAAAAATTTTTGTAAAAGAATATGATGTGTAAATGCTCTTCATTGAAAGTTTAAAGAAAAAAGGGGGCTTATGAGAAAATCTAATGAACCGTACATAAATACTGCCTAACTATGAAAGTTTTACAATGAAATTAATAGAACACTTATATGGATGTAATAATATTATGGCATAATGAGACATTGAGTGAACAACAAGAATCAAGCATACAAAGCCAAGATGACATTATTTCTATAAGTCTAACTATATACTAACTGTACATACACACCCTGTTGAAATTATGCAGCTATTGAAACATAAGCAACTGAAACCTATTAATACACTAAGCACTATAACATAAAAGCTTAAGGAAAAAAATAAAAATAAAATGGTAAAGATGTGTGTGACTAAAAGTCTAAATGTCGAGCTCAGCAGTTTGAAAAAATGCCACCTCCCCTTTTTTTTTTCCAAACTGTGCCCAAAATTAATTTTCGATTTGTTTGGAATGTTATAATAATTTTGTTGCAATTTCAGGATAGGAAAAACAGTTATAAATACCAACAAAGTATACAAGTAGAATTGTTTACACCCGCTTAAAATAAAGTAAAACATTTTGAATGCATAAAGACTTCAAAATTTACAATGAAATCAACAATTGGTCACAGCTTTATGTAGGTAGTGGAATTGTCTTTTCAATTAATAATGTGTATATTTAAGTATGTAAAAACATCACATGATTCTGGAAAACATAATGTAATTAAATAGGGAAAAACTAAGCATCAATATATATCCAGTTTAAACAGCTGAGCAGTTACACAGATGATTTAAAACACACACATGTCAGTATTCATTTGCTATAAACATCTTAGATTGATTTTGTAACATTATAACTCTATAACATTACCTACTACAATCAGATTGGGCATAAGTCAATGATTATAGGAATTTTCATTAATAGTTGTATACTGAGAAAATATGATAAACATTTAAAACATGTCACCTAAATGCTAATGCAGAATGACATATAATGTTAAAAATACTGTATGTTTGTCACTGTCTTTATTGATTGTATTGACAAATCCTAAATTAAACATTTAAATAAGAAGACTTGAAAAAATGTTTTCATTTAATGAAAAGTTGGCAAGAATGGACTGAAAACTTTCCAGCATTTTATCAACCCAAAATGACACCTATAACAACAGCAAATATGACCACAAATGATCTGAATGCCCACACTGCTTAGCTAATTTTTTTCTGTTGTGAAGGAATTTTGGTCCTAAAAAGAAAAATCCAAAAAGAAACTAAAAATATTTACTTAAACTTGACCCATCTGATACAAAAGTTGTGATGTCCTTGCCAAGATAGAAATGGTAAGTTTTTGCTTTAATTTAAATTTTTAAATAAATACTCAACAAAGTTGGCCCAGCATGCAGACCAGAAGCTAAAATATTGTTGCGCTATTTAAACCTAATGTAACATCTTGTTGCACTAGACAGAAACAAAAATGCCAAAAGAGCTCAGTAGTTTAGCAACACTAGAATATAAGATTACTATCTAACATGATGACAATTACTAGAAAATGAAACTATTTATATATAAATAAAAATAGATATCAACTCAAACATAGTATAATCACCTAATTTTTTAATCAAAATCCTAAGAATAATCACCTAATTTTTTAATCAAAATCCTAAGTCTTTAAATATGAACCAATAGAACAACTTGACATCTTGGAAGATAAGAGAAGATTATTATTTTTTAATTAAAAAAACTCTTGCTACAGAATCAGTCAATCAGATAATGGAAATATAGAATGGAGCAATATATTATGAACAAGCTCAATGAAAGAAAAATAACGATTTTAAGTTGGGTACCGTGAAGCTATTCATAATTTTAAGCAAAATGAAAAGCCATTTCTATTCTAGAGTTCGATTATTTAGGTTATGAACCATGTTTAAATAAAATTATTTACACAATATTTCTTACAAGAAAAGAATTGTATTTATAAAAAAAACATCAGCTCTTATCTGTTACTATAATCAATGATGGTGCTGCTGACTATATTCTTTCTCTCTCTACATTTTAAGCAGGTAAAAATATTTGTTGCCTGCTCAAATGCTCCTTGATAGGGATAGCGTACATACAAGTACCTCCACTTCATCAAGGGAAGAAAGCAGTACTGATAACCCCACTCCTTCAAGGGAATAGTTTTATAGATAACCCTCATTTCATCAAAGTAACAACTGTACAGATAACACCGGCTTACCATACATATCATTGACTTAATAAGAAATCGTGGTGGCCCACCAGCAGTCAATGGCTTCAAATGCTGCAGTTGCATCAAAATTTTAATTTTCATCTATGTTTTCATAAGAACAAATAAAGCCTTTACCTCTCTCAAAGACAACTTACTATTGTAATTTTTTTGTTTTCGTTATTTCTAATGCTGTCTTAAACTTAAAAGTAGTTATATAAAAAAAAAATCCTCTACATGCCTTATGTACTAAAAAAAAAAGATCTACCCAGAACAAAAAGAGAGACCATATCAGTGCTTACTCCAAGCCATTAAGTTAATACCCATTAATCTGATATATTCTTTATCATGCTTTTTAATAGTTCAATCTTTTAAATTGTACAATATGAGAAACAAATTGATTATGTCCTTTAAACAGACATTTAGAATTCACACATAAGATTGTTAGTTTTGAAACATCCCAACTATATACACATTTAATTTTTAAATTGTATAACGTAACATTCAAAACTTGTATGTACATTTGAACCAATCAAATTAAAGAAGAAAACAGAAGCTATATCTCTGCTAACAATTACTTGTAACATGCACCAACTGACTAGACTTCTTTGAGCTGTCTAGTTACATGCATTTATTGAAACATTATTGGTTAACAGACCTATAAAACAAACACACACACATAGTGCAGACACCAATTTTAAAGCACAAGGCAACTGTTCAATATTGTCATCCCCAACACATTATGTATATCAAGTTGGTTGCTTCTTAGTTGTTTGGCACGACGCAACAATATCTTCAGACATGACAACAAAAAAAACGCCATCAAGTAAAACTTCAGATCAGTGCTTCTATATTAGCATTTCTAAAATGCCATGATTCAAAGCCAAATGAACCCATCACAAAACACATTTATAGAACCCCTTATTTAAGCTTGTCTTAAAAGAGAAAAAAAATGTGTTTACCTCTATTACTTCTTTGAAAGATTATTATTGAAATATTACTGCTAGCTTTTAAAAATTGCATCATCTTGAATCTCAAGGTTGAGCATTCATCAGAATTAGCTCACAACATGATATTCATATATGCTAAATAATTAAGTTTCATTATTATGCTTATCTTGCAAAGGCAATGGATTGCAAAAAAAAATTTCTAGCCCAGAGTTTCAATCATTATAAGTGTCAATATAACATAAAAATTGACCATTCAACCAACCAGACTAGAAGATTGAAAAGTTTGAAAAACATTCTAGTTTTCATTAGGGATAGATAGGCGCGAAACAAAAGATCACATAGTTGTTTATTATCAACAGTTCAACTCAGCTGTTTTTTTTACACAGAATAAAACAAATTTGAATAGAATAATCACATACTTACTAACATTCCATAAATGTTAAAAGGTTTACACTTATATAACAAACATATTTATCAGCAGATTGCTTCATTGCTCCAAGCACAAGATAAAAATTCCATTCAGATACCAAAAAGAATATTATTACTTAGTTTATTTATTATTTATGTATCCTAGTCTTTACTTTACTATTGTCTTAGGTAACTGCATCAATAGTCATCCAACTGAGGATTATGCAGTGACATGATCAGAGCTTTGGTCACAGCAGCTGCTGCCAGTGCAGCGTAAGGCTGCCACTCTTTATTCTTTGTGCCATCAATGTAGTCAGCAAGGCCACGGACAATCATGAAACTGTCCTTGCGATTACCTGTGATACTTTCCATGACCTGCATCGCAAGACAAAAATAAAGATGTATATCAAGCACAATTCAGTTTAATAAACAAAAAAAATTATTGTTTCATTAAGTATTTTAAAGTCCAGATTTTTCTTAATGCTTAAAGTAAATTTTATCAAACAACCAATAACTTAATCTTATTTAATAATGATGAATAACCCTCATCAAGTCTATACATTTTTCTGAAATGCTGAAAGCCAATTACAGCCAAGGTTTTTTATAATAGAATGAATCTTACAAAGCATTTTAAGATTGTTATTTTTTTTACATGTTATTTTTTTTACATGTTATTTTTTTTACATGTTTTAATTCTAATCTTATATGTTATGGATATGTTTTTTTATAATTTAAAATTACCATGTAAAAAATATAATTTAACAACAAAAATGAATACGAAATAATATATACCGGTAACAATATAAGTATTCAATCAAAATTATTTCATATATATGACGTATGCACATACTTGGATGTGTAGACATGTTCTAAAATATGCAAGCCATGCAATTATTACCTGATCAAACTCTGCATCAAAGGCTTGGATACCATATCTGGATGCAAAGTCATGTCTTAACATCTCTTGCTTGACTGGTCGACCTGCCCCAAACACTCCAAATCTGATGACTGGTCTCTCTGTATCTGTTTTAACACCCGTTGGATTTTCCGGATGTTGAACTTCAATCACCTTAATGTGCAGAAAATAAACCAAATGAAGTTTAAACTATGCTCATTATTGTAAGGTCCCCACAATTTCCAACACGCAAAGAGCAATCTGCAATCTTCAAATAAGAACAGGACACACCTCTTTAGATATTCACCTCAATAGAATACATCCTACAAACCTCTTTGCCCACCCATACAAAACCGTCAATCATAACCTCTCTGAATGCCCCAAATTAATTCACCATGGGTAGACCCTACTATCACAAACCAACATAACTAACACTCTGTATGGCAGAGGGGAACACAAAAAAAAACAGCACACTACTTTTCCTTGGCACAGACTGCAAAAAATCTTTCAGACAGATCAGCAGCAAAAAGCTAGCTAGAAGAAGAAGAAAGCAATGCACCAAATAAAAAAAAAACACAAAAAAACACTAATATGGATATGAGTACCATCAAGCCATAAATAGATTTATCATAGTCATTACAGAAGAAGCAGAACCCATGAAATTCTGAACGTTTCAATCTTTTAAAAGATATTCCTGCAATACCTAAAGAGTGTTCTTACCTGTCCTTCTCCAATGCCCATGTACAGTCTGTCACTTGACCTGGGCGGCCGTGTGTAGTCCTGCTCTTGGGATGCTAACAGATCCTGACCTTCGGCAATGTATTGTTCCCAAGGGGCAAAGCTTGGGTCCACCTGCAATTTCTCCTTTACTTTCTCAGCAAGTTTCTGTAGCTCAAGGTCACGAGGTGCCCAGGTCTTTAACTGGTACTGAGTCTATCACACACAAAAAAAACGTTAAGAAAATATGATACAAAAGTGCGGTTATTAATAATTACTAACAGAAGTAATTTGGTGAAGACAAGAAGTGTGATTTTAGCTTTGTTTACTGTGAAAATTTAAACAAGTATGACGTCATTTACTTGAAACAGGTAAAAATAGCTCAGTTAATTCATTACAGCATTGCCAGAATAGACCAGAAAATAGGAAAAAGAAAAACTATATAAAGGTGGATAAGAATAGTTTCTGGGTTTGGTGACTTGTTTGTTAGTCTTAATACATCTAGTCTTAGTGAATCTAGTACATTGGATTGAGTAGTGTAATTCCAAGATCGAATGGTGCTTAATGAGTTTATTTAATATTTAAATAAAGTACTTTTAAGTTTTAAACCAAGGATTGTGTTTCAGTGCTTTCTTCTTTACAGATCTCTTATTAAAAAAATCCTAGATAGTAACGTGACATCCACACATTGGTATCTTGAAACACACAATCTCATAAAGCATCTAGACAAGCTCATTAATTTCTAAATACATTCTTCTGTTTCCACAGATTCTAAGCAGCATATTGACACAAGTATACAGTAGGTCAGGCGCCTTAATAGAAATACAGTGTTTGACATAGTAGTGACATATAATAAATTGAAAATAATTAAATAATGGATAATTCATATTTGTTGTTGAGCCTAAAATATATGGCATTATTGAGTTTTCGATAATATTAGTAAACAATCCCTAAGTATAACAATATATTTAAAAAAAACAACTAGAACCTTCTTTACAAGTTCATTGTTTTTTTACTTAAGTTTTAGGACTATTGTAAGGAATTTGTTTTTGCATTTACCTCCCCATTTTTATCCTGGGTGATCTTGTCACAGTAATAATAGATGTATCCCTTGTCACTCTGGTCATTGGCTGAGATGACCACATCCCCCAGGCGTCCATGCTTGTAGAAGTCAGTGAAATGTGGGACACTTCCAGCACAACCAACCAGGAACACATGTTCTATAGCCTGGAAAGTACCTAAGAAACCAAATATATACAAATCATCAGTAGAAGCATTACACATCAAGTTACACTAACAAACAAAAACAATATACTTTAAGCTTATGTTTAAAGTTTGACCCTCATTAGACCTCACATTTTTTTTAATACACTCAGTTAAATTGTAGTATTTTTTTAAAGTATTATCAAACAAACCAAAAATTAATCAAAATTTAAAAAGAAAAAGTTACCCAACAATCTTGTGGTTGTATTTCCTGAAGAGATCTGAGCTGCTCTAAAATTACCAAGTGCAGACAACTTAGTGGTGACTACTTTGTGTTCTCCAATAAAACCAGTTGTGTAGACATTGGACTCACCTTCATGAACAAGCAAAAAAAAACAAACTATTGTCTATAAAACTTTTCTACATACTTCAAAAAAATATAAAAATAAAACGTATAACACAAGGAGTACAAATGTATACAGAATTATTCTATTATGAACCTTGCCTTGTCAACATGTTAGTACCAGGTTCCAATCCTCCCTGCACTAAGCTTGGACTGGAGAAACTAAAGAATGTCCTTTGTTCGTAATATAAGCTATTTATAAATCAAATCTAGAAAGGTAGATGATTTTAATTTACTTGCTTTATACAACTGAGTAACATCTTCAAACCATGAGACAAACTTATCTAGACTAGACTTTGTTCTGAGAATCCGTCTTTGCATAATGTTCTAAGCAACCATAGGTAATGCATTAAAAATTCATTATATACATAAAAACAAAAAAATGTTAATCAGAAAAGAGAATACCATTCACAGCCGTATAAGCTGTTTTAAAAAAAGGTGCTTAATAACTAGATTTTTTAAAACTTATGAAAAATGATTTGCTATTAATTTAGATATCCTTCTTCATTTTCATGTTGGAGGGTTCAGATCAGTAATCCTATATCTGAGATGAACCACGCAGTGGTTTCCAGACCATGCAGTTCAGATCAGTAATCCTATATCTGAGATGAACCATGCACTGGTTTCCAGACCATGCAGTTCAGATCAGTAATCCTATATCTGAGATGAACCATGCACTGGTTTCCAGACCATGCAGTTCAGATCAGTAATCCTATATCTGAGATGAACCATGCAGTGGTTTCCAGATCATGCAGTTCAGATCAGTAATCCTATATCTGAGATGAACCATGCACTGGTTTCCAGACCATGCAGTTCAGATCAGTAATCCTATATCTGAGATGAACCACGCAGTGGTTTCCAGATCAGGCAGTTTAGATCAGTAATCCTATATCTGAAATGAACCACGCAGTGGTTTCCAGATCAGGCAGTTTAGATCAGTAATCCTATATCTGAAATGAACCATGCAGTGGTTTCCAGATCAGGCAGTTTAGATCAGTTATCCTATATCTGAGATGAACCATGAAGTGGTTTCCAGATCAGGCAGTTTAGATCAGTAATCCTATATCTGAAATGAACCATGCAGTGGTTTCCAGATCAGGCAGTTTAAATCAGTAATCCTATATCTGAGATGAACCATGCAGTGGTTTCCAGATCAGGCAGTTTAGATCAGTAATCCTATATCTGAGATGAACCATGAAGTGGTTTCCAGATCAGGCAGTTTAGATCAGTAATCCTATATCTGAAATGAACCATGCAGTGGTTTCCAGATCAGGCAGTTTAAATCAGTAATCCTATATCTGAGATGAACCATGCAGTGGTTTCCAGATCAGGCAGTTCTCTGCAAAGTTTCTCATCTATAGGAGGGTTTTGTGGCCAGAGTGTTGTTTGGGCCTCTTGATAAAGTATGCAGCTTTGAAGGACATGGTCAGCATTCACTGGTGATTCTCCATAAGGGCAAGTTTCGCTAGTCCCAACTTCTAGTGTCCGGTTCAGAGGCCAAAAATTATGCGCTGGTCATGTTTCTGGTAACTGGTATGTGAGCTGATCCAATTCTTATTTATTCAACACTCATCATCATCATTTCTTCTGGGTAAAGAGGAATTTTTATTTCTTTGTTCGTCCTTCCATCTTTGGCCAGTATGTCTGCTCTTTTATTGCCTTCTAATTCAATGTGTGCTGGAACTCATGAAGAACAGTTTCCCTGCTGTTGATGTTAAGGTTTACAAGAGCTGTCCTGAGTTGCTTTATATAGGAAGTATTTAGATATCCATGTTTTGTTATTTTTGTTCAGCCACTCAGCTGTTGGAGGGGCATCATGCATGGCTTTTGTTCATCCCAAATGGGCCCCCTGTTTTGTGGGAGGAAGAGAATCTGAATGTGCAGCTTAGTTCAAATCACTGCTTGAAATTTTATGCTTGTAAAATTGAAACTCCATATTTAACAATTTAATCTAAAATTGTTAAGGAATCAGTAACTAGTAAAGAAGCACAAAGAGTTAGAAATAAGGCACACAAAAAATCACCTTCTGTCTTGTAGCGGACATAGGTTGTCTTGTTCTCCATCATGGCGTCAACAGCCATCTTCTCACAATACTGGTAGGTAATTATAGCAATAGTCGGCTGCAAATTGGAAGCAATGACTGGCATGTTTTTGATCATCTGGACCTCTATAAATAGAAACAGAAAGACAGAAATGAACAATATGCCATAAAGTCATTGCATAGAAAGTCCTTTTCTTAAACCTAACATTCCTGGCAATTAATGAAAGGTAACTGTTAAGGAGACAATTTAATTGTCAATTAGAAGTAAGATAACTGGTTACACTGAATTTGTTAAAAGAAATATTTCACAATGTTAGCAGCATCTTCAGCAAATTTTGGTTGTAGCTTTAAAGCTGAAACAATTTAAATTTGTGAAACCCTTATGTTACACTGAGCTTGCCTAGCTACTTAGCTTCAATATTTAATTTCAAAATATGTCATTATACTTAGTGATACAATTTATTTGAGTTTAAAATAACATGACTTGCCTGTCTTGTCATCCAACACCTTGCGGACAAAACCTCCATTCTCCATTGAGGAAATAAGTTGCCTATCAAGCAATTCTTGTAACTGAAGCTGAACCATGGCAGCATCCGCTCCAGTAATCCTAAAAATGTTTTGCACCAAAAATAAAAATTTAAGTTTAACAGCATTTCACATTGTGCAACTGGCACAAGTTTACACACACTATGGTCAAGAGGAGAATATGATGTAACACAAGGGAAAAAAATATTTCCAGACTTGCAGAGAAGGCTTCTTTAACCAGGGGCTACATGAATTTCCAAACAAATGGTCACTGGTAAACACGGCTTTGTTCTATAGAACCAACCCACTTATGGCTTCAAAAGCAGAGGTTAGATATGACCCCTATCTGTAGTTTGGGCATATAAATAATGTCTAATTCTGATCAAACAGATAATGAGAGATTCAGCTTGTAAACATAAAATAAAAGTATTTAAAATTGATTATGTCTTAATACCCTAATCTTCGTCGGGATAGCACCACATAAAGGCACAGGGACTCTATCTATCCTCTATATATGTAATCCACAACTCTCTCAATATACAAAAATCTAACTCTATTGCTCACATAGAAAGCACTGGGAAGCAATGTAATAATAAAAAAAATAATATGGAATTTCTAAAATGAATTCTAAAGGTGGATATGTTCAAGTGCATATGACTTCCAGGTGTACAGAATTTAGGAATTAATTGGATGAGGACATGTCATTTTACTCAGCTTATTTGGTTATTGATAATGGTTACTTCACTGTCTCAGTTGCATGAAAACCTACCTAACTAGATCCTCCACAGATAACACATTGGGATAAGCTGATTCCAGAAGTGTTAACAATTTCTCTCTGATGATCTCTTCTATAGGCCTGTCATCCCGTTTGTTGAAACCTAGATAGAAGTAATACAAAATATTATGTTGGAGATCCTTCATCTGTAAATCTACACTATATAAAGGTAACATGATTCAACTAAAAATAATAAAATATTAGAAAAATATATTATAAAATTTAAAAAAAAGCACAAATGACAGCAAATGTTCGGGTAATTAATGCTACATATGTTTTAATTTAAACTGATAGCTTCCAAAAGTTGTACCTATAAAAAATTTTCTGAGTATCAACTAAAAATACATAAACAATTTTCTTTCTTATAGCTAATAAAAATAAATGTAATGAAAATCAAGTTTGTACAAATATAATATCGTGTTCCAGAATACATAAATAAGAATACAATTAGTAACATTCAAAGGATGCCACAGTAAAGTCTTTTAGAATAGAGATTGAAACACCAGACTTCTAGGAACATGCTGAATGTCAGTCTATCACATGCAATACCTCTCACATAAAGAGTGTAGCCCTTATCATCATCTTTTTTAAAAATTATATTGATCAAACTCAAAGTATAAATTAGACTGTAATTGCAAAACATTACCAACATTGAATTAGAAAAAAAGATGTTTGTGATTCCCATCACTATTTAAAATGGTTTCAGCCATTGATAGTTTCAAATGAGTAATTAATATGGTAGTTCTTTTACCTAACATATTTTTGGTTTAATATGCTTAATTATATATATTTCAGAAAAATTAGTTCTAAATAAGAAACTAGCATTTATCCTGACACATAGCTAATCATTTCCCTGAACTCGTAATTTTCTTTATTAATTTATATAAAGTTCAAAATCACAAGTCAGTCTTTATGCCCATTTTAAGCTCTGTCCAGAGTTTCTAAGTTATTGTTTACTTATATTTACATTAACAAACTAAGCTAAACATCACTAAAAAATACTTTAAGTGTTTTCTTGAATAGATCATGTTATCATACAGGTAAATAAGGAAAACTTTAATATTTTTTCTATCTACAAAATTAAGAAAATTAGAATTTTATAGACATAAAATTATAATGTGTTCAACACTTTTTTGTTTGTTTTTCCTACATTTGAAACAATTCATTTTGAAATCACATTTTATTCTCATGTGATTTACACTTCAGTTATACCAACGTAGGAAAGTGAAATAATGGGGTCTGATGGGACAAAATAATAAACTAAGAAATAAAAATAAAAATAAAAAACAAAAAAAAAAACATTAGTTAAGTTATTGGCCAGGGAGAGTGTGTGGTTCAATATTTTTTCTTTGTTGAAGAAGTAAAGGAGAAGAAATCAAAGACACATGCTACTAGTGACTCTGTTTATAACGATGAAACATGTGCCAGTTAAGATTTTTTTTTCAGAACTATTCATTCTGATTTTCAAACCAATGCTAAAAGAAAAATAACATGGATCCATTGACATAATGCACAATACACAACAGGTATGTAATTATTAAACATTGTATGAGTGCAGTTCAAATACCGCTGTCTATCAATATCTTTACACCCTTTAGTGTTGGTCAATAGGTACAGATATTCAAAAAGCTAACAATGTACAAAATTGTTAACACTGAAAGAATAAACTATGCTAATTGTATCTCCTGTCATATTGAAAAAAAACAACAAATATAAACTTAGAATGTCTGATTTTTAAGTGGTATAACTATTTTCTAGAAATAGCAAGTAACAATTTGTACTATTTTAGTTGTTATTTTTTTCCTTTTAGCATGACCTGTGACCTTTATTAGGGTTACTGAGTGATAAGTTTGAAAAAAAGGAAGGGAAACAGATTAAGACATGGTTGGCATTTGACAGGAAGTAGACAATCAAGAGTTATCAGGCTTTCCTGATGAGACATTTACCTAAAAACTAGTAGCTATTGTGTACATAAAATGTGTGTATACCACACAAACTAATTCATATACATTAATGGTGTCTTTTGAACTTATTTCACTTTTCCAAACAAGTGTCAAAGTTTTCTAGCATTTAAAATTTCTAGCTTTCGAAACTCATCTTAGAATTTTTTTTTAAATTTTTTTTTTTTAAACGGTTTTAAAGTAAAGATTTCCTGTGATATGATAAATATTAATTAGTAATATTTAGAATGTTTTCATTGAAAAGATATTTTTAAGTATACGAAAATCTATATAAGAGTTTTACTTGAAAATTGGAGTACAGTAAATCAACCAAATGCTTTATCTTTCTTGAAAGAAGACAAACTGTTCAATGAGAATCAAAAGAACAATAAGTCCCAAGGAAAAGAAAAAAAATGCACTGGAGCAATGGCTACCAGAAAAAACAACTGATGGTTCTCAATGTATTTACCTAGACCCTCAAACATTTTAACACTGCTGCCTGTAAATAAATTGGTAAAGACATGAGTTACAACCATCTTTACAGAATGCCAGACTGTATTTGTTTGCTTGTTTTTTTTTTTAAAGGACGGGATTCTTTTATACAAATCACTACTTGTGTAGAACTTTATTAGTGTGAAAAAAATATTTCCACAATAACAATCAAGTGTTTTAACGATTCATACATATAAACTTTTTAAAGAAATCTAAGGGGAGCAACTTATTCTTATGTCAGATGTCACCACAGGAATGTCCTAGATCTACAAGTGAGTAACCATCCAGCAAAAAAAAAAAAAAAGCACCACAGAGTGGCCTTCAGAATTTAAGCAAACAGTTCTGGGAGAGTACAGATAAGATTATAAAAAGTCTAATAATGAACATGGAAGTGTTAGAGCACGTTTAAACATTATTTAATTTATTACCTCGTTTAAAAAAAAAAGTAACGAAAAAAAATAAAAAAAAATAAATAAAGATAGAATGTAGACATCAAATAAACTTTTCTTGTGCTGTGTTTTTTTTTTTTAAATTTTTATTGCAACATAGTTCCTTTCTTGAAGTATTTTAAAGAATGAGGTAAGCATAGATTGCACAATTTAAAATGACCAGCATTTTGTTTCTCAGAAAAGCCCTTGACACTGTTTACTACATAAACTTCTTTTCCACAGCCCATCCCAAGAAGATTAAGTAGCAGGCCATGTGATCTAATTGTTTTCTTATCAAAAATTTGGCTACTCATATCAAATCAGGATGATTCAGCCAGACAGGGAGTGTAGGGTCTAGGAAACATTTCTACAAACAATGATGCACTATTAAAATAGGTAAGTCTATATTCTGAACTGTCTAAAAAAAATATTTTTTTTTTTTTGGACTTAATTTTCTTGTGATTTATGTTTGATAAAATTGTTTCAATTGAAACAAAAAGACTAGATTAAAAAGAGAACAATTTATAACTAAAATGCTCTATTTGTAGTGTGTAAATATTTTTTTTTAAAGTAAAAAGAGAAATGTAAAAAAAGGAGAAAGAATGGACATTTGATTTAACTGAACCGCTCCTCTCTGTTGGTGCTGGAAGAGAGTGATTTTTTTAAAAAGTCTCTTATCAGTAAAGTTATTTCAAGATCAATTTTAATTTTCTAGATGTCTTTGTCTAAAGTATTATTATCATTATATGTGCCTTCTGATATTGGTTTGTTAATTGAAATGATTATGCAACCTAGAAACAATTTTAAATAGATACACATTTCATTTGATTGTGGTGAGGGGAATATCAAGAATCTTAGCTTCAATTAATTTTATTTCTACACACTGGAAGAAAGAACAATACCCAATGCTTTGCTGGTGAGTCAGTAAGACAGACATAAATCTGTCATTGCCAGAGTTTTAAAAAAAATATATAAAAATTGTGTCCTCATTCAGTTCAAGACTGACACAGCAACTATTACAGTCTGTTGCTCATCAAGGCAGTTGAAGTGGGGTGGGTGGTGGACTACAGATTGCTGTTTCATTCAATCTAAGGATAAAATTCCAAGCCATTTTTTTTTCTTTTGACAAAAGTGGAACACTTCAGTGTTGGGAAAAAATACACAGTATATCCTTAACACACCCACCCTTAAAAGTGAGATTTATCAGAGAACTAGACAGCAACACTAAAAACACAATAAAACGTAAAAAAAAAAAAAAATCTACAAGCGCTTTCACATTACTTTCTTTCTTTTTTTAACCTTTTCTTTTAAATGACTTTTACAGGGAATCAAATGAATGAAAAACTACCCAAAAAAAAAAGGGGGGGGGGGAGGTGGGGATAAAGACAATGTGAGGAATGTTTTGGCAGAAGTGACCTTCACTTATACACAATCAAAATGTCCCAAAGAACAGGTACATAGCCAGAAGAAACAAAAAAATTAGGGGTAACAAAACTGAAGTGTAAGCAGTCTTTAATGACTCATAAAGATTATATATTGTATAAAACCTCTTTTTTTGGGGGGGGGGGGGGGGTTGTTCTTGTTAATTATTTGTTACATTTTGCAATAGCTAAAAAGAAGCCTTGAAAGAAGTCAGGTGCACTGAAATTAAATTGACTGTATCATGAAAAGCAAGAAAATAATATTTAACCAAATATATATATATATATATATATATATATATTATCATCCCTAGTAAAAGGATTTAGATAAGAAATGACACCAGAAATTGCATATGCAATACCATGGTTCCCCAACACACACACCAGAAAAATTGTTTGGACCTATTGTAAAGATGCCAGTAAATCCTCCATCCACACAAGTAAAAAACAGACATTTTTAGATTTGGAGCAAGAAGAGATTGTAGCTTAACTGAATAAAAGCCTTGCTATAAGAAGATGGTTTCTTATTATTAACAAAGAGTTACATATCTCTGTAATTCTTCGTTTTAAGAATCAGAAGTCAGGTGGAAAAAAAGTTTTTTTTCTTGTGTTTTTATGATTATAAATCATAGAAAAATACTGAACTTCTTAAAAACAATTAAATATGATGCAATATTATGTCAAAACACTTGTTCACAAACCCTATCTTTGATATGACGATTCACATAGCCTTAGGCTTAAAAAAAAATAAAAATAACCAGAGTAGTTTCTTTTCTACATAGTGTAGTCTCTCTTAAATACAAAAAATGTTTATAGTGCCTGAAAAAGTGGAAGGGCCTATTAGCATTATGTTTTTGTCAGAGGAAAAACAGTCCTTAAATATTGAAACCAGTAACTAACATTCACAAGCAATAAGAAAGAGATGAGATGCATCAATTGTTAAACTGTCCACTAGGATGCTGTTAGACTTGACTGCGCCTTTTTTAAAACAATATACGCCACTGTTAATGTGCTACAATAAACCTAAGCCCTTGTTTTGATTTCATTTACTAAGTTTGGACATCAAACAATTTAAAATAAGTTCAATGGTAGCTGGGAGAAGAGAGAGATTACTTGCCCCTTGAAACAGAACTACTAATCATGCAATGTAAAACTAGAAGCAACCCGTCAACATTTTTAACTGCCAGTTAAAACAAAAAATTTAAAAAGCAAAGTTGGCGTTGGTAATTCCTTGACCACATTGTGACAAATAGTTCAACACCATTGCCACCATCAACCAAAATAACAGCAGGTTATACTTTTTTAATTATCAGATATTTTGCACATATTCTATTTCAGAACCAATAAATCAATCTATTAATAATTTTTTTCCTTTTTTTCCCCACAGAATACAATAAAGAGCAAATTTGTGCAATTATTTGTGAATAACAAAATAAAAATAAAAAAAAATAACTGATAAAACTAGAACATAAAAGAAGGTAACTGGTATAAAGATTGTGTCAGTACATTGAAAGTGCCATGAACCACAATGCATAGATATGTAACACTTAACAAAAACAAAGTCCTGCATCTTACATATAGAATCAAACAACCAGACGGTACCACTTACCCTCTCCATTCATATTTTCTATTCCTTTAGAAAGAGGAAGGCAGTGGGGAAAAAAGATTGGAAGATAGAAAACAAGAAATATACTGTTTAGTCAAGTTATTTTTTTCTTTTATTTCAAGTGGATATACTGATGGTGAAGCTGAAAATGCATTAACTTGAAAAATGTTGGGCTTGCATTAATTTATAAGTCACATTTTAAAGATACAAAAAATATATTTAAATGAAATGAGCAACTAGTTAATTTTAACAACACTCTACTTAAAATATTCAATTAAGACTTTCTTGTTCTAATAGTTTTGTCTATTAGCTCTACAAAGTAAGCAAGAACGCCTTAAAATTAACCAAGAAAATAAAAATCCATATTAATAGTGTTAAAAATTGAATAGTACCTGAATAGAGTACAAACATTGACATTCAAACTACCCTAACTTTTATTTAAATAGTATTCATGTTATCAACGCCCATTCATTTAAAGTGAATCAGACAAGCAACATTTTCTGGAAACAATACAACCTATGGTGTTCATATTATTGCAGTGGAACTAAGGGTAAAAAAAAAAGGGGGGGGGGGTAGTAGATTGCAATCTGAATTTTTCCCCCTTCAATAAAAAAAATATTAAAAAATAGAACTGCAATGAAAATATTTAGAAAAAACAACAAGAAAACAGAACAGAAATCTTTTAAAATCTAGCAGTGAGCCTAAAGATAGAATCAAATATTTTAGGATACTAGGTCAATAAATGAAGTCATAGCTTATGGAACATTAGTGAAAGGGCATCCATTGTGAATATCTGCTTCTTCTTATTTTATAAAATACAGACATTACTTCAAAAAAAAGAAGAGGATTAAGCCCTACAATTAAGAAAGCTTATGGGTATTGACGTGAAAACACTTTCTGCTAAAGAGCAATTTTGATCTGAAACATGCATTACTACATAAGTAAACAAACAAGAAATTCATACTAAAAACAAATCATTACATAAAAGTTAAGACTTAGAATAAACTGAGAACAAAACATAATAAAAGTAACGTGCAAATAACACATTTAAATTAACATGTTGGTTTCAACAATGAAAGGTTGAGTGAAGATATTAGTGTTAGACAAGGTAAACTTAGCTTGCAACACCTTTTTTTTTTAACTTGATAAAATAAGAAAAGGTGACTAATGAAAATAAAGAACATCAATATATGTCAGAGATTAAAAATGAATGGGACAACCATCCAACAGGATCCAGCACCTACCAAATTGATCCAAAGGAATGAGGCAGTCTAGAAGTAGAGACAGCGCAGACTCATTGCATGACAAGAAAAGAAATACCTACACACTTTTTACAAACTATTTTAAATTATGTCTAGAATTAAGTACAGAATTTCAAGACATAGTCATTCTAATCCTTTCAAACTAAAAAATGCATTTTAAATTTGAAAAAAAAAAAAAAAAAAAAAATTTTATGTGTATGATGCCAAAGAAAAAAAAAAGATTTTTAAATTTTCAGTTATGAAAGGTACAAGAACTTCTGACAAGTAAAAAATAAAAGAATGTTTTTATTATATTTCAGTGCATTTCTAAATTGTATTCAAGTAAATATACATGCTCAACCTTCTCTTTTCTTTCTCTCTTAACAGACATGTATAGAAATAGATAAATAGAGATAAGAAAGACTGACAACATAGACTGAAAAGTACAAACATACTCAAAGTTTGAACAGAATGTATCAATGATAGAATGACAGACACCCAAAAATACTAACAATAATGACTTTTTAGAGAAAAATTATGCATTAAAGATTTCAACAGACACCAACAGAAGTAAAAAGTATCACTAGAGGTAGTACTATTGAAAGGAGACACTAAGTAGCTGCGTTATGCTGGCCACATGACACCCTGCTCATTAACTGCTGGCCATAGAAACAGTTGACCTTAACATTATCTGCCCCAGAAACAGTTAACCTTAACATCATCTGCCCCATAGATCGCAAATTCTGAAAGGGAAACTTTTTTTTTTTACTTTTAAAAAAGTTACAAAGGTAGCAGGACAGGAAGACTAACATAAATACAAAGAAGCTTTGAAGAATGACAGTATAATATAACATTGACACAGTCAAAAGATGACACTGAAACGTACCTGGGCTCATGGGTGCATCCGCAGCATCCAGATGCTCAACTTCTAGATCTACTTTGCGAGCTAACAGGTACCGTGGACTTTGCATTTGTTTCATGCATTTTTTTATAAATCCAACATAATCTAACAAGGGGAAAAAAATAACAAACGTAAGAAATGGCATTAAAAAACTAACAAAGACACAACCAAAGTATATGATGTGTGTACTATTAGTATATAATATTAAGTTCACATTTGATAACTACATTGTCCACAAAGTAAATATAGTGAATTTGTGCTCCATGGCCTAAAAAATACTGTGTGGCATGTCCCAACCTACTTTTATTTTAATTGTTTGAAGTGTTAACTCTTTCAGTGCGAATTATTTTGATAGAAAAACAGTAAAGCTTTTCATCATTTACTCGCTGAGAGTAATGCCGCACTGAAAGAGTTAAATAAGCAAAATTCTTTAGTCATATTCTTTTTGTTTCTACTAGGGGAAACTTAGACTACTAATATGTTAATGCCATATATTTAATGTATTTACTTGTCCTGCGAAACAAGTATTTAATTCAATAAAATAGAGACCTATAAAAGAATTTGAAATAATTAAAACCTCAATAAGTTCTTAGTTTGAAATAGTAGTTTATTTACCATCATCAAATACTAAATTATCTAAAGAAAAAATTATAAGAAACTTTTTAAAAAATTTAATGATGACATACCTCTAGGAAAATTTTCTGGTCTAACTAATTCTTTAAAAAATTCATAAGCTGTAGTTACTTGATTATAATAGTCACATCCTTCTTTATACCAAAACTTTAACTTCCTACTTTCCTGTAATGTAAACATTGAAATAGATTAGTAAATGAATGGGTTAATTATATCATTATTAGACTTCTTGTTGATGCAGATTTTGAAGTAAATGATCAAACTATTTGACGAAGAGGAAGACAAAAAAAAAATGTGTGAATATCAGAGACAGGACAAGCTATATTTTATGCAGACTTCCAAAGGCACCACCTTTCACAGAAACATGTTAGAGATTTGGTTTAGAATTAGCAGTGATAACAAAAATAAACTCCATACCTTGCTAGTCCAATGGTAGAGACCATTCTGTAGTAATATAGATGAACAGCAATACAGTTCATTCATGAATATATTATCCCATCATGTTACACTAATCAAAGCTAAATGCTTTAGTCCTTTACAATTAAAAACAAAGGTTAAGGTAACCCTTTAAAACCTTTTGTCTATAGGGCAGATGATGTAAGGCCATCTGTTTCTGTGGTACATGGTTAACAAGGGCATGTGGTAAGTACAACCACCAAACACCTTTAGCTTTCCTCAAATGTCAAGTACCCCCTAGAGTTGGGTGGATTAAGGGGTCCTATTAAAGTCCTGATGTCAAAACACTAGTCTTCACTTAAATTTGAGCTCGGTTCAGATGCCAATCGCTTTATCACCCAGCCACCACTCTGTTGCCATGGTAACAAACTAATTTAAAATATTTTTTTTTAAACTGTGACTCACAACATAGTGTTCCTCAGTTTTCAAATCTACCAGAAAACATAAAAATCCAAGTTGCAATTGTGGTTTGCCTAAATCTTCATCCTGAGCATCTGGAAGTAAAAAATGTTTCAATATTAGTCACTCACCCTTTATACAACTAACTTATTGAGTTTAATAAGAACCATGCAAAGTAAAACTTACACAAAAGACATATAAAGAGCAGAAAAAAATTGAGTTGACTCTAGATAGTCCAACTGTAAGAGGACTGGTGGGTGTCAAGAGTGCAGAAAACCTTGTATTATCAAAAGGATAGCTGTACCTCAAAGAATTAACCAAAGATCTCAAAATAAAATACTTATAATAAGATATTCTCTTAGACTTAAAAAAAAAAAAAAAAAAAAAAAAAAATTATTGATTAAAAAAATATTTCAATTTCAGCTTTCGCACAATGTATTATATACATGAATTTATGTCGGCACTGCATCAGATTACTTAGTGTGTCTGATAATGAAGTGTGACTATCAAGAGTCAACTGTATAATTATAAACTTAAACATGAGTCAGCTCTAGAATTAAGAGTGACAACACAAATGAGACTACTGTTAGTAGAACACAAAGCTTAGGTCTACAAACTATTTTACTACTTTACCTGGCCTGTTTATAACAAGACCTTGATGCTGACCACCAGCAACATGAACTACATCCTCTGGATTCAAATTCATCTTTTTTTTTCTTTCTATTTTGATGTGTGTGACTTTACCTTTCTTTGATGGGGTCATCACAACCTCTGCAATGAAAAGCACAATTATGTTCATGAAATAAAAACACATCATAAAATAGTATGAATTTAAACATTAAAACAGATTTTTTTTTGTACAATAAATTATGTTAAAAGTAAGAATTGACACATAGTATTTTATATGCAAGCATAAAAGTATATTTGTGAAAAAAAAAAAATCAAATCAAAACTGCCAAAGACTAACCTTCTTCATTTGATGCCATTTCTGAAAGAAAAAAAAAATTGAAATATTTCAAAAGCAATCAATTAAAATCTATAAATTATATCAAAGAAAACATTATAACTGTAGTGGTGATGTGGGTAGGGTTAACAAGGTCTCTGCCAAAAAAGATCTTTGCTCAGATACCAAGACCACCAAAAAAAGCCCTGACGGTGGTAAGGAAACCAGATGAGCCTGATGGACATTAGCACAGTGAGTGTTACCAACCTGCCCCCCCCCCCCCCAATACATGGTTGAAGATTATGACAAACTAGATCCAACAGACCAAATGGGCTGTGGACTTTTATCAGTGCAGGTGGGGGTCTCGTGTTCCTTGCCTGGCTTTTCGGCTAGTCAATGCTTATGGCAGCCACTTGGGTAGTTGCGAGTTAGTGGATGTCAGGGCCATGGTTGTCAAGACCACTGGTCTCATATTTTGATTCGGCAGGCTTACTCAATGGATACTTTGCAAATGAGTTGTAAGCCACAAGGTAAGGTTATCAAACATGTCATAAACTTCAGATGTGTCTGGAAGACATACACGTGGGGCATATTGGTAATGTCCAATTAGCAAAAAATGCCTAAGTGCATCAGGTTTCATATGGTTTCCGGACCACCATCATGGCATCTTTCGCTGATCTTGGTAACAGGACAAACATACGATGGGTCCAGACCTTGTGGGTAGGTCTACTGGTACTTGCACTCTCCCTGCGAGGCTCCGGCAGCACAATTCTTGTTAAACCTTTGGGTGCTATTACGAATCACTTTGACATCCTCAGGTCTGTGCTTTTTATTGGGATAGTTGCAGTAATTTCTTTCCATGGGAGCCACACTCGTCTGGCTTGCAATCACAGTAACAGACAGAACTAACATCACCAGCGTCTCTGTTGTAATTACCTGTACAGCTACATGTCTTTGCTGAAGAATGGTTTGTTTTTCTTGCCATCAGCGTAATACCTATCTGTTTAAGCATGGTTCAGATATCATCATTTATGTTGTTCATCATTGTACCCATCTGTTCCTAAGTGGCATTCAAGATCCCAACCATGCTCGGCTGTTCTTCAAAAGGCTTGCCGGAGGCCATCTTTAAATTAAGAGTTTCTTTCTTTCAACGAATTTCATCCTCGCCATCAGAGCTCTTTAGTTCTTTCAATTCCAGTTCGTCTATAGGAGATTCCACTTCAAGACACTTAAAAAAGGTAACAAAACAAGGACCTACCAGGTTAAAAATTGACCTGGACAAACTGAAAGACTCCCATGTAACTGCCATATTTGAGGCACAAGTAGGATGACGCATTGCAGCCCACAATACCTTTGACTCAAATGACCAGGACATTGACACACAAGTCAATATAAGCTGAACACAGCAATCACATCGATAAATCTGAACGACAGTCCAGCGCACAAACTGCACAACCAGGCAGCCATGAGATTATAAAGTAGATAATATAGTGTAGAGCTCTAGATTCTAATCACTAAATGATTACTTGAGTCTGCTAAACCTGGCCAGGTCTGTGACACCACTGGTGTGTGTGTGTGTGTGTAGTCTAGACCACTCTCTAACCCAGCAGTTCTCAACCTTTTTTGTTCCACGACGGTGGAACCCGCAACCTAAAATTTCTGTGCTCATAATTAAATTTTAAAAAAAAGGGTATTAGGCCTATTCAGATTTACTTTTCTAGTGCATATTAAATATATACATACTTAATGACAATTTGACAAATATGGCGAAGTATGGATAACAATCTTTAATACCGCGAACTACATTGTTACAGAAATAGTGTTTCCAAAGTAGTTACAAACACGACAATGGTAGTACGAAGGTTGAGATTGTTTCTATTCTACCAGATCAGGAATCTAATAGCACAACGAATGTCACTTTCTGCATCAAGTCTGCTTCTTAATTTGGACTTAATAACTAAAAGCTGGAAATCCTAGGTTTGCAAAGATTTTATCTTGTAAATGGAAGAAGGCTCAGACGGGATATGAAATATTTTGAATACCAAGTATGTTCTAATCTGCTTGTTACAGCATATTAAAGTGGACTTTAGAAAAAAAATCTTTCAATGATGAATAGACAAAAAAAAAAACAACAACAGATTTAGGTCTTAGGTGACCCCTGACAATTTGTCATTCAAACCCCAAGGCGGTTGCGACCCACAGGTTGAGAACCCCTGCTCTAGCCTGAGTCAGACTCAGTCTAGGTACAGTGTAGAGTACACTGATCTAGATCTAGTTAAATCTAGTAGTGTAAGTGTTACTGTTTGTCAGTGTTATTAGATTTAACTAGTAACTAGATCTACTATTAGTTAGAATCTCTAGTACAATTACTAGATCAAGATTAAGTAGATTTCTACTCTAGATCTAATACTATTGTAACTGTCACGTACCCTTTGTCTATATTTAGCCCAAGGTTGCCGGCAGAATTTCAGCTACCTCTGGAATTTTCATCATGCAACAAACTTATGTTTTGGAGTGAATATGATTGGTTAGAAATATTAATTATTGTACTTTCAGCTGCATTTATTGTCAGATTGATTAACCAAGCGGCAAAGAGATATTAGTCACATGGCAAAACGCCCAAAGCTCTGTAAGATTCTAGATATTAGCGCCAGTCTCGTGTTAGAACTCAAAGGAAGAAGACATAATTATATTATTGTGTAGATCACATTCTGTTCTATTCAAGTACATTTAACCATTGTAATTATTTGTGAATAGCTTTTCCAAGTTTTGAATTAAAGTATGTGTTTTAGACGAAGAGAAGTTTCTTCATTGAATTTAATAATAACGTACTTAGATCGTCTCATCGACTAGCAACTTCTAGATGATCCTCTTACCAACTGGCAACTTCTAGATGATTATCTTATCAACTAGCAACTCCTAAATGATCATCTTATCAACTGATGATTTCTAAATCCTCTGCAACCACGATCAATGATTGTGCAATATAGATCAAGATAATTTTCAACGTGACATCTTAGCACCATTGACAATCGTGACAGTAACTATACTACTAGCCAAAAACTAATATATTAAACATAATACTAAAAATGACAATATATATAAAATTATTATATTATATATAGAGAGAGAAATTAGAATCTAATGTAACTAATAATTAGTATTTAATAATTAGTATTACTTAAGTATAATAATATTCATAATATATATGTCTTATGGTAATAATTAAATAACTAATAATTTACAAATACTAATAGATCTCTATTATAATTATTGACTCTCAAGAAGATGATCAGATCTAATTTCTGTCTGTCACTTTTGTGTTGGTATTGGTAACTCAAGACTCAACTGTAAAAAAAAAGTGTTACTCTGACTCTGTCAGACTCTAGACTCTGACTTGTAAACTCTGTAGTGAACAGCAGTGTACACTCTGTACAGAGAACAGGGTAAGTCACACTCACAGTGATTTAGTAACTGTGTCAGTGTGAGTGTACACTGTAGACTCGTAGAGTCAGGGCGACTCAGGGTGGTACAAAATTAATTACTGAATTAGTGAGTTACAGTTACACTACACTACTGAACTTCTGAAGTCACAGAGTGACAGTGTAGTGTAACCACTGACTAACTAAACCAGTCGCTGTGACTGTGTTTAGTCAAGTGACTAGATCTAGAATAGTTAAAGCTGATCAAATTAAAGCTACGTTACTTACCAAAAGGTGAAAATTTTAAATGACTCTAGAATAGCAAATTTATAATGAACAGAAAAATAAACTATACTACGATTGCTTTTAGTTTAGTTTTCTGTGCTATTTCCGGGAGTGTGTTCCACCATATTTAATATAGATATGCGCATGCGCAGCGTCACCGTAGCCTTAGCATACGAGACGAAATTAAATTTAGACTCTAATTTGTAGGCCCAACTGCACTCTATGCTATTCTTGGTTCGTGGGAAAAAAAACAACCCAAATAAGGTCATGAACGACACAGTTAGAGCTGCTAAGGCGTATTTGTTTAAAAAATAGGGCATTAGATATACCCACAGGATTATTTAACTTTCTAATCTATCGCATTTGTATTTTGTCCTTGAAGCTTACGCGGTTAAGGATGTTATAATAATAATAAGGCAGACCCCGAATGCGATGGATTGATGATGTGGAAGCAGATCTGAAGCAGCTTGGGGTTAGGGCGTGGAGACGAAAGGCCCAGGAGAGATCTGAATGGAAGGATGTGTTGAAGCAGGCAAGAACCCTCCATGGGCTGTAGCGCCACTGGGATGGATGGATGAATGGCTAGTGTTCGAGTCCGAAGATTTGTGAGGAATGCAGTATTTCGGCAGCAGATTTTTTTTTGTCTCAAATGTGTATCCCGGGGACACGACAATTCGTTCACTGACAAATCGTTTACGACTTTTCGTTCACGCGACTATTTGTCCGTGCCGTGAACGAATAGTCGCGTGAACGATTTGTCGTGAACCAACTCTCGCTGAACAAATTGTCTGTGAGCGAATAGTCCGTGAGCGATATGTCGCGTGAACGAATTGTCGGGTGAACTGAAAGTCTGGTGAACGAATAGTGGCGTGAACGAAAAGTCGTGAACGAAAAGTCGGTGAACGAATTGTCGTGGAACCCCCGCGGCCTTCGTGAGTGACCTCCAGCTGTCTCGTTCTGTGGCCGCATGCAACCAGGTGCTATCCTCTATGTCAGCCAAGGTAAGTTGACGCCTAAGCTGGTCTTTGAATCGTTTCCGTGGGGATATTATATGTCTACCATATATCATATAAAATACACTCATGATAAGGCGTAGGCTATTATTAGATCTAATAATTTGAAAATCCCCCGGGTCCCATCTCGAGGTGACCCCCCAAATGAGTGTCCGCAATTTGTTTTTCTACAGTTTTGTTTGTTTGTTTGTATATCATCTCATTCCGCCGGTCTTTCTGGGTACAAATAAGGTACACGTTATTTCTCCCACTTCCCATTCTCTGAATCAAATTCAAACTTTGCACAATTATTCATTGACGCTAACAAAACATGAATCAATCAAAAAATTACCAAATTAATTAATTAATTAGTGATAATTAATTAATTTTGTTAGATAAATAAATCTTACAGTTTTGTAGTGTACAGTTCTTTTCCTTATATAAGCTGTGCACGTTAGCTCATCTTATACAGGAGGCGTGGTGCCTGAGCGGTAAAGACTGGGATTTTTAATTCCGGGATCATTGGGCACCTCTGAGTCCACCGAGCTCTAATGGGTACCTGACACTACTTGGGGAAAATAAAGACGGTTGGTCGTTGTGCTGGCCACATGACACCCTCGTTAAGCGTGGGCCACAGAAACAGATGACCTTACATCATCTGCCCTATAGGTCACAAGGTCTGAAAAGGGAATTTTTTTTTTACTTTATCTTTTACATGCGACAACACCAATTTAGAAGGAAAAGACACGTTAATTGTGCATAAGTGTGCCGAAGGGCCTGCCCTAGGCATATAGCTAGGTAGCCACATGGCCTTTAATGGTTGGGGGCCTCGTAAAGACTAAAAAAACAATTCAGAAGAAAAATTGCGAAACTTGTAATCAATCTCATAGTTGAGCATAATGGCTCTATGTCTATCTTTAGGTCTTTACTATGACTCAGGTTTATAATTCACTTTTTAGACTACCTGATACAAGAATCTTGTGGCTTCTGATAGTTGAATATGATGAAACATGTCAGTTTGAGCTGCCATGCATTAAAACGCAAAAGAAATGCGGAGAAGGAGGCATTTCTATCATAATAAAGAGATACTTTAATTTCGTTAATCGCCAGCAGCCTTTACAATTGGCAGCATCAACTTTGGATACTAGGAATTAACGAAGAAAATATACAATCTTCTACCCAACAAATAGCCAAAGCAGTGGCGTCCGCACCAAGATATACCCGTTGGCAAAGTTCAAGTAAACAAATTTAGTTCCTTTCTGGTAAGTTAAACAAGACATATGACAGACAACATACAAAGTAGGCCTACACAAGTTCCTCGTGGAGTAAAAGAGAAACAGGGCTGGCCTTGGATTATTGGAGGACCTATGCGAAGTGAATATTGATGGCCCTAATGGGCAATGTTGGACAAATGCGTTTCGTTTCTTTGATTAAAAAGTAGAATCATAATTTGGGCCGGAAGTGTCTTTTTTCCTTATATATCTTTGCATTTTTCAGTTCTCTTATAAAATTAAACTGACATTATTATGCTATAATTTTAAGTGTGCCTGATAGAGAAAAAAAATCTGCACAAAAATACGGGTAGTTGGTATAAGACCCGATAGAGGCTATACAAAGAAAAGACCTGAAACTAGCGCGTGAAATTACACATTTACAGTACTTTATTTGATGAGTCTTTTACACAAGATCTGTGGGGTTTTTTTTGTTTTATTTCAAGTACCCGGAATTTTTCGATACACAGTTTCATACACAAAATAATTGTTGAAAAAAAATTGTAGTGATTTAAAACTTTAAATTAATTTCATTATGATATTCTTTCTGAAAATATTGATACCTGCCTTTTTACCTGCCTGGATGGACCACTTCTGATATAATTTAATACCGATATTCTTCAAAAATATTGAAACCTGCATTATTTCCTACCTGGGTGGACCACTTCAGGGGGCCAATTTTGAGTTTGTGCTTCCACACAAACTGTCTTTGTAACCTTGTTTTTATGTATGTTATTTATAATATTAATAATTTATGTACATATTTGAAACCAGGGCGGATCGAGTGTCAAAATCGGCCCTGGCATTTACTATACCTTTCGGCCCTCAAATTAATTGTCATATGCTCTTGTTAAATGAAGTTTCGATAATGCATCGGAAACTGAACGCAAGCAAGGGAACCTTTTGTTAAATTTTTCTACAACCATAGACAGAGGCTATGACCAATCGAAATTGCAACCGTAATTAGTTTGAATAGAATACTTTATTACATGATTTTAAAACGATTAGATATAATTAAAAGAATCTGTGGCGTTTTACGTCTCGAGTGACGATATTTTCCCTTTGCAACTTCTTGTGTGATTAAAGAGGCCAATCCTTGATGCACAGCTGTGGTCACATGCGCGTTGCATTTTCACCCTTCTTTCTAATACTGTTGTGTATGGCATTTGCAATCTGGGGCCCTTCCTTTATGCTCGCTCTCCATGTAGATCTATCCAGTGCCCCTTTTTTCCCCCAGCTGCTAGTGTCGATTTTGAAGAGTTTCATTTCGCGTTTGCATACACCCGTATATCGTAAAAGTGGTCGACCAGCGGCTTTTCTGCCTTCTGTTAGATCGCCATACAGAATGTCTTGTGGAAGTCGACCTTCTGGCATTCTCCGAACGTGGCCAAGCCAGCTAAGGCGTCTGCTACTGATAACACAGAGGATGTCCTGGCATCATGCTCTTCGTAGCACTTTCTCACTGGTTATTTTATTTTGCCAGCCTTATTTTAAACTAAAAGATTGAAGCATAGGTTATTAAACTTAAAAAGGGAGCAACATAATAGTTCTTGCAATACATTAATTTATCAGGGATAAAAAGTGTTCTCATTCAAAAACTTAATTAATCATGAAACCTGCAAGTGTTCTTGTGTCAAGGTGCTTAAACTTCTTCCACAAGTTACTTGAGTAAGCTTTAACCAAACGACCATACATGCCTATGTTGATAAATTGTAATGTGTTCAAGATTCAGTAACAATCATTTGAACAATTATTACAAGATAAACTCATTGCCCTCACCTTTATCGCTCACTTTAGTCATCTTCCTTTACATATCCCCCCTCACACACCCTTAGGCGTATATTCATAACATTCATAATAGGCCTACTCTATCTCCTTTCATCAATTCAGTACGTTAATGCCTACTCGAGTAAGTCAAACTTGTATCATGCCAGGGCACTACTGTTGTTCCGTGAATGAATGTTGATTCGAGTTAGGTTTAGGAAGTTGAAAACGCGCATGTATATAATCAATATTCAAGAGGAATTGAAGGGTGCAGCTCATCTTCGTGAATATGAGGTAGTGTTCTCTACTGTGACTTGCTCTCCAAAGTAAATGGCGTTGTGAATGTTTCTCCTTAAGCGTTGGGCCAAACTGGAGTGTGGAAATCTTTTAGCAGAGGATTTCAGCTATTCGTAATTTTAATCTCTCAATTATTCTTTTCCTACACATTTCTCTTTCCATAAAATTCCATAAAAATTGTGATTTGTAAAAGATTTTGTAGCGGGAAAATCCTGCGATTTGTGACTACAGTCAGGTTTTAAGATGAATGAAATTATTAATGTGTTTACATATTAACACTACTTTATAACTTGTAATACTTTGGTCCCAAAATTCAGCCCGACAGTCACACCATACACAACCAGTTGTGCATAAACTAATAAACAATGTGTATGATGATTTAAATAAAATTATGAATTTAATACAATGATATTTATGCAATGATAGGAAATTTGAATAATGATGATGATATGAATACAAGTATATATATGATATTGTATAATATATTTCAATTCCAATTCTAAAATAGTATTTATAAGAAAAACAATATTGACCTAATCAATACTCCAATTTAAAACAAAGGTGCCGTCTACTTCGTGTGAAGTTCATACACCAGTGACACACAAGTAGATCTATCTTCTAACCAGTGACACACAAGTAGATCTATCTTCTAACCAGTGACACACAAGTAGATCTATCTTCTAACCAGTGACACACAAGTAGATCTATCTTCTAACCAGTGACACACAAGTAGATCTATCTTCTAACCAGTGACACACAAGTAGATCTATCTTCTAACCAGTGACACACAAGTAGATCTATCTTCTAATCAAGATCAATGTTCATCACGATGAAGAGTCAAAGTTCAAATCACAACTTCACACCTACAACAAGTCTGTATTTAGAAACCCACAATCTGGAATCTCAGACTCGAACCTCAGTCTCAACACCTGAGATGAAAGACCTCAGTCCTGTTATCTAAAACTGTGACACTGAAACTTGACACTGAGACTGAGACCCTATAAAAAGATAAAGAACAGATTCTTCTAATCTATATACAAAATACGAATCCAATCGAATCCAAATAAAAATTAACTATACAATATGAAATAAAACTCACCCTAAACAGGGGTCAAATAATCCAAGAATATATAACAGGGTCAACGATAAGGCTATCCAGTAACGAAGACACACGTATAATTCAGGAGCTCCAAAGATATACAGCTTGCCTCTACAGCCTAAGATGGAGAGAAAGAACCAAACAATCTCCGACGAAAGTCTACTACGTCATAAACAAAATATGACGAAGCAACAAGGGGAGATCACCTACTGCACACAAACAAAATAGATGAAAGCGGCGCTATTAATTAGAGAATATTTTTACTATACAACTACTTCAATAGTTGCGACAACTACCCAACCCAATAGCATAATGCTCATTTGACTGGACACACTTTGAGTCAAATTTGGTAAAAACGGATCTATAGATTATTGTATAGTAAAGTAAAGTAAAGTTCAGACCTTGTTTGTTAAAATCATCTAGTGTGTATAGCCTATACAGGATTGTAGTCACCAGTATCATGGTAACATCGGCCTTTATGGATATAGGCCTAGGTGATTCCATTATTACAAATGTGTTTAGTTTTTCACAGTGAAGTATGTTTAGTTTTGAATGTCAATCACATTTAGGTGCCCGATTCAATTTGGGGTCAGCGGCGTCGCAGGCTCTACCACGGTGTAGCACTGATCGAGTGATGCAAACTACCTAAGTGTCGCCGGCTCATGGTTTTTCCTCAGGGTTGACTCCCGAAGTCTTTCCCATGATCTAACCCTAATCCTATAACTGCTAATCAGCAGAGGTTTGAATTCAGAGTTTTCCTTCCATAGCTAATGAGCTCCTTTTGCCAGTTACTCTCCTTCGAAATCTCCCCTTCTCCTGTTATTGAAAACAGTTTCTGACTCAATATCTGACAACCTTGCGGAACCTACCCCTAGCTAGAGAAAAATCTGCAAAAGTTGGCAGCATTGATTGATTATAATATTTAGGTTGGTGACAACAGGATCTAGATTTAATCTATTGTAAGTAAACATATAGATTTTTATATTATTTATAATCTAATTTAGCTTATGCCATAGGCTATAGATCTAGACCTAGTATGTAATCTAGATTATAGGATAATAAATCTAAAGATCCAACTCCTCTTGATCTACATCTATTTAATGATTAACCTATTTAGATCTAGACTAGGACGAAGCTATCTCAAATCAAATCTCAGTAGTTAGGCAGTGAGTAGCGTAGCGTCAGTAGGCCTATCACTAGTACCAGTCACTCATATCAGTATCAGCCTTAGGCTTAGCCTTTTGAGGCCTAACTCACTATCTGAAGTGTATGTGTATCTGCCATCCCACTCTGTTATATAATCTGTTTACATACATTGGAAACACTTGAAACAGCAATCCCAAGGCTCAAGCTCAAGTCTTGATTTTAATACATAGCCGACATCGTTGTAAATTAAAAAGTAAATTGTACCAAACATATTATTATTACATATGTAACTATGTAATTGTAAGTATCAATAAGTATGTCATGATTATGTTCAATCATTCAATGTAACATGTTCTTCTGTTTACTGTTATTAAAGTCTGTTATTTTCCTTTAAAATTATTAAGGCCATAGCCTCTAAGTCTAAGGCTATGATTTCAGATGTTCCTTCAGAGTTGAAGATAATTTACTCACTAGTCCAAACCTAGGCGCAGGATGACAGGGGATGGGAGCGGGCAGGTTTGAACCCCAGACCATCGATAAATGATGATAAGTCAGAGTTCAAGTCCAGCCGCGCATACTACTGCCTATTTGCAATATAATTTATATAAACTTTAAGTGGAATATTATACGCAACCTTAAAACATTTGTCACAACAACAAATGAAGAAGTGGTAAATGATAGCAATTACTGTATAAGAGACATCTAATAACTTCAAGTGGGATATTGTATGCAAGCTTAAAACAATTGTCGCAACAACATGATAAAGATAATTTTTTAAAAACTGTGTAATGCATAGAAAACATACGAGAATGGGTATTAGTTAGCAAAAAAAAAAGAGTAATGTATTCAATCCTGCAAATTAAGAATAAGTGCTGTGTTTCATTTGTCCACACAAACCTACTTGCGACCTGCAATAAATGTAATTTAAATAATTAGGTAATACAGCAAATGATATTCTACACATTAGCAACACTATTAATATAACCACCACTCTCTTCCATTCCCTGGCCATTACCAACTCATACATAAATAAAAACAACCACTTTTTACCATTCCCTTGCTACTTGGAACACAAGGTAGGTAAGGACGCCAACCTAGTAATGGCGACACCCCTTGCCAAATAGCTTTTTATTGTAGTGCGGTAACTTTAAAACCTCCTGGATGTTAAGCTAAGCTTGTGGAGCTTGACTAATTATTCCAATTGATTGTAGGAACAGCTAAATTAATTTGATGTTATTTTTTCCTTATAGAAATCAATGAAATACTGGATCACTGCTGAATAATCTTACATTACTTTGTGACTGAATTAACTGCTTTAAACATGGCAGCTATTAAACAGATCAAGCACATCAAAAAGCAGGTCAAAACTACTATCGTGCATTCCACCTTGGAGATTAGAGCTAGTGTGTGCAGTGACCTATCTCAGCACGAGTGCTTTCCCAGCAACGTGAGGTCTCAGATGCACACCTTGTCCGCATTTTTCACCCGGCAACCCTTCGCTATCTCATCCTCCTGCAGCAACAGTACTAAAATCAACCCGCTCCTAAGCTTCAGCCTAAACCAGCAAAAAGATGAGGACATCAGCAGAGACCCTGGCTTTATTTCACTTGTGATACACAGGTGCCTTGAGACTATTGGAATTAAATCTAAAGTAGTTTTTGGTGAGAGAAAGTCTGACAATAATCATTCTTTTGAGCCACACTTGTGGCTTGTGATTGATGGCAACATAATAGATAATTGTTATATTGAAGATATTTGTGAAACCAGTGTTCGCTATTTACAGGATAATGTACATCAGTGCTATAAAGAATGTGAACCGGATTTGTCTTTATTGAAGGATATTAAGTCTATAGAGCAAGCTGTTAATTTTAAAAAATGCCTTTACTTTTATATTAAGAAACCTGACCATGCTCTTGCCTTGAGTTTAAATAGGGAACAGTATTATAATTATTACTTTGCTATGATTAGGTATATGCATGAACACCATAATGCTGCCATTACTGGTGTGGATCCAAGAGTGCGCTATATATGCTGGTATTGTGAGAGGTACCCTAAAGGTGGTAAAAATTTTATATCAGACATTTTAGTGCAGGAAATAGATGCTGATCAGTGGGTAGACTCTTCTTGTAGTTCCAGTTGGAAGTTTTTCCACTGTAAGCAATGCATGGTGGCAAGCTATTGCGATAAGTCATGCCAGAGGAATGACTGGAATGAAATTCATAATATTACTTGTTTACCCCGAGGCTCTGTGTGTCAGTCACCACTATCACCTGATGATGACTAACAGCTATAATATTTTACAATTAAAAATTCTATATAAAATTAATTCCTTATTAGCTTTAGAAACATTTTTAAAAATAAGTTGTTCATAAAAACAGATAAAGCACTAAAGTTTTATTCAAAACTCATAGCACCAAATGAAACCCTATTGAATTTTATTGTTGTTTTAGTATCTCATACTTTGTCATCTGATTATACTGCCTTACTTGCTGCTGATTGTCCTGTTTACCCGCCATGAGTTGTACATTTATAAGGACTCAAAGGATGCATCTTATGCTATTTGCTTTTATGTATTAAATGCTTCCAGTGGCTGATTTTAAATATATAAATCATTTATGTGGATGGTAATAATAAAAGATGCTATTAAAGGAATTAAACTCCATTTGATAAAAACTTGCAGTGGGTATAGTTATCTTTTTATTTGTATGTTAAGTTCATTATTTTGTTTTTTCTTTTCTAACAACACTGAATAGTCATTAGGCTATGATCACAAGGTTAAGTTTTCATGCTAGAATCCATAGTATATGTATCTATGTACTTGTTATTTTTTTTGTTGTTAGAAGTTGTCTTGACTGAGGAACTTTCTTACACCGAGTCAATAATTGGAATAACTTTTAAGAAACTGAGGATATTGGTGTGGAACTAAATGAATTGAAATGGCCAAAAACAGTACTGGTAAGTTGGTTATATGAGAACAAATCAACTCAACTCCTACACAAACATTAAAGTCCTGATTCAACAGCATGAATACTTGTTAAAACGTTTATAATTTTATTGTTACTTTATGCTTCAATTAAATACCGGTACATGTTAAATATTCATTGAGAATGAATGTACCCGGTACCTAGAAGATATAAATTTGTGGGGCACACAGCTGCATCTTAGATAAAGAGATCATTGGTTGATCATGCAACATAGTCTCTCATAGTATTAGATTTTGTGCCAACTTGTTCTAACAAACGCTAGACATTCCATTTTGGTGTTGGTTATCTGACTGCCTGAGATGCTTTACTCAGATATACTCTCATAGCCTTAGCATCACCTGCTAGAAAAAAATGGACTCATTTCCTAGATAAACTAACTTATTGTGTTGACAGCTCAATCTGCTCAGTTTGACTTTAACCTGTCAGTAACAAGTGTAGGGAGGACTGCATTTGAATTGGTTAGTGTAGATTAGCTGTCACCATCAATAAAATGCTCTTAACTGGCACTGGCGGTCACATCCCAGATATTAGACTAGTCATCTGAAACCTCCAACTTGAAAATGAAAACGGTACTGAGATTCAACTCTCAATACTTGGTGAAACTGTCTATGATTAATTTATAGCTGAAACATCTGATTTGTCCCAAAGCTCTTTCCCTGGTTTGTATTTTCTCCAATGAATTCTCAATCATATTCAAATGTGAGATTGAACATTGGCCATCCTCTTAAAGGTTAGGGATGTAAATTAAATCATTTTAAAAAACACTTCAATTAAATACTTTCAGTTGGAGGCTTGCCAGTACATTTAAGATGATTAACTAAAAATGAACAAAAGAAACCATTATTTATTACACAGTAATTATAATACACCTGTTAGGCTCATCTTTTTTACCATCTATACAATGATAATCTTTTGGCTTGGCTGTACCTTCTAAGTCTAGAGTTTATGAAAATTAAAAAAATTTTTTTTATTTATGACCAAAGTAACAAACTTTTAAATATTAAGTGTTACTATATTTGTAAAAGGTAGTTTTAAATTGAAATAAAAAAACAGTTACCAAGGAAAGTGCTACACAAAATAAAGAGTTCTATGTGGCTATTTATTAATCCAGTTGTATTTTATAGTAGATGACATGTGCACTTTGTAGGCCATATTGTGTCTACAAGATACCAGTGGTTAAAAAAAATGTGACACATTAGAGACTTGAAAGGCAGAGAACTGAGAAGTAAACACAGATTGAATAAACAGATTGAGCATGTTTAAAACTGGTGCAGACTAGAATGTGGTCCTTAACTGTCCAAAAGTAGCAATGTATTTTTGTAACCATGAAACAAAAGAATGTGCTTATTCTTAACATTATTTTTTTTTTTAGGTACCGGTACCGTAGAACTAATTTTTTTTACAATTTTAATTTTTAAGTTTTGTTTGTGTTTGAATGTACAACATTTGTTTGTGTTTGAATGTACATCAATCAGACAGTGACGCAAACTAAAAACTAACCCCGACTGTAAAATACACATGTGTACAATCAATAAAAACAATAAAAGATTCTATCTTTGTTGTTAGAAACAGGATTATGAATATTTTTCCACCAACATTTTATTTCAACTAAACCTTTTTTGAAATTCATCATTGAAATGTTAATCACAGCCAAACAAAGTATCCAAAAGTAAAAACAAGATTTCATATCACTTCTTAACCATAAGCTCTTAATCTGTCATCAGGATTTGTCTGTTTTATTTGTCATCAGGAGCATGTCTGTTTCATCTGTCGTAAAGCCTGTAAAAACACTTTCTTTGTCTCTTCTAAGGTTGTGCTGTATATTTTCAAATCTTCTTCTTTTGCTTTTATTGTTCGCTTCAGTGCAGCCTTCAGAGTCTCATTTTCATCCCTTTGAATTTCCAACCTGACAACAAAACAGTAAAAGCTGTTGGTTTTCAAACTATTATAATTTAATTATTATTATTATTGCTTTTTAAAATTCCATGCTCTTATAGCATGCATGGTGCACTCTGGTCGCAGAGGCATGGCATGGTGAGGGGAGCAAGGGGGGTGGCATGATGCCCCGGGCTCCACACACAGCCTACATTTCTATGTGATGTTCATGGAAAATGGGGTGGGTGGGCGCTAATAAAGTACCTTGCCCTGTGCGCACATTTTGCTCACTATATGCCTCTGTCTGATTCAATCCTTTTTTCCAATATAAGAAGTGTGGAAGCATCACTGAAAAGGTTTCTTTGCTCAAACTTAAAACTCTTAGTCTTTGTTGAGATTCAAACTCAAGCACCTTCATTTTAGTATGCAAGTGGTTTATGGTATTCAGCCACACAATCACACATGTAATAGAGAGAAGAAAGCTACTGATGATTCAGTTCAACAATTATTGCCAATAAAAAGAAATTCATATGTAAAATATTTTTACATGATTCAGATGTTCCTTCAGATTTGAAGTTAATTACATCCTAGCCCAAGCCTCTTGCAGGACGATGGGGTATGGCAGCGGACAGGGTTCAAACCCGGGACCATCAAGGCCACCAAACAAAAGTACAAAGCGCACACCACTCAACCAGGCAGCCATTTCATTCAGAGAATAAAATAAACAAAATTGGTAATTATTATTTTATGAATGAGGCTGTATTTTTGTGTGCATGTCCAAATCTTGTTACCATTAGCATTGTTTGTGTATATAAAGAAAAATTTAAGTTAAACAGGGTTACAAAGACAGTTTGTGTGGAAACACAAACTCAAAATCGGCCCCCGAAGTGGTTCACCCAGGCAGGCTTCAATATTTTCAGAAAGAACATCCAAATGAAATTATATCAAAGACAAATGAGAGATAAGAATGGAGAAAGAAGGTTGACAGATCTTGTGTAGTGCCCCAACGGTCCAGCAGATCAAAGGATAGGTGCAAGTGAATGCAAAGTTAGATGTGAACCTGGCCTAACTAGTTCCCCTTTCAGACCTTGTGGTCTATAGGGCAGATGATGTAAAGTTCATCTGCTTTTTGGCCTACGGTTAACGAGGGTGTCATGTAACCAGCACAACTACCAACTGCCTTTACTTTTCCCCAACCAATGTCATTTACCCATTAGAGCTGGGTGGACTCAGGCGCCCAAAGATTCCAAAGTTGAAAATCTCAGTCTTCACCAGGATTCGAACCCGGGACCCCCGGTTCGGAAGCCAAACGCGTTACCGCTCAGCTACCGTGCCGCTCCTGGCCTAACTGAAGTCTTATAATTAATGTAATTGTTTTGAAAAGGCTCAATCTCTTATTCAAATCCTCAAAAAAAGAAGAAAAAAAAAGAAAGCATTTCCGCATTAAAAAAATATTCATGATTGTGAAGTTTGGAAGATTAGTATTCGTTTTAATTTAGGTCAAACTTATAATGCTTTCTAATTAGCTTTTTCTCTTTAAAAAACTGCTTGCATAACTGATGTCGGATTTTCAATATCTTTTCTAGTTTACGAGATCTAAACGGGACGGACGGACAGACATTTCGCACTAAACTAATAGCGTCTTTTCCCCTTTCTGGGGCCGCTGAAAATGAGTTGTTTACCTTGTTAGAAGTTCACTTTTTTCAATAAACAAATCACTTTCATCTCTGCTATCATCACCAGTACTCAAATCTCTGGCTGAGTTTGCACCCTTTGTGTTACCTTTTTTCTTCCCCGCTGTGAAATCATCATAAAATGTTTGGCTGAGTTAAAGATAGACACTTAAAACTGAATTTATTTAGTAACAGTGAAAAAAAGGGAGATAATCTGATAGTTTCATTTTGGGTTGATGAATCAATATAATTATCTGTACCTTCTAAAATTAATTTCCCTATTTTTTTCTCCAAGTCAACTGTTAACCTCTTTTGAGCCTGAAGTTCATTTTGTGCATCAGTTAATTTCTGGGTCTCTTCTGACAATCTGTCAACATAGTAGTGATTTAAAAAAAGTTATGAATTGTTCTTTTTTATGTACTGTATTTAAAACATATTTTATTTGTGATGTTCACCTTTTTGTTCTATACTGATACAAACATTAGTAGGTCAAAAGGGATGCTTAAAGTTGATTGGTTTTGAAAACATATTTATAATACATCATGTTTTCGACATAATGGAAACATTTTTGAAATTATCTGTTTTTCAACACATGAAGAGAATTCTTGCTTATATTAAGAACATTTTAATTAGAATAGGCAGGATGAAATAATAGAATGCAACATGAAGTAAAAAGTACATTTAGTTGTTAGTGTTTATGCACTTGAGGACAGATGCAGACGGCAAAAAGAAAATTTAAATCGATCATCTGCGGACAATGGTTATGCTTGCCCTGAATGTGGCAAAATATGTAGGTCACAACTGGAGCTGTGCAGCCAAGGGAAATACTGCATTCCTCACTAATATTCGAACTTGAAGACAAGCCTGATATATATATGCACTTTGGAAAAAAAAATAGATGCCATAAAACGAAAGAACTAAAAATTGATTAGAACAAATTAATAACTTTGAAAGAGTTAAAACAAATAGTACAATTTTTCGAAACGTTATAGGAACAAGATTAAAACAAATAGTTTTTTAAGAGAGCTCTACAAAGTATAATCATTTAGTAACTGGTATATATTTACATATTAAGACATAATAATGACAACATTTGAATCTTTTAAAATGTTAATTGTACAGTGAAGAATTGTACAGAATGATTTTAAAAAAAACATTAACAAAATAAAAATGCTTTAAACATACAAAAGGCATAAGTAGAAAGATAACTATAACCACCTCAACGGTTTAAAAGTATAAAAAAAAAGGGAAATATGTATAACATTTGCAAGCAAATCAGTGTCAACACATATATAATTGTTACCTCTCTTGCAGCACCTTGACTAGCTCTGTCATTTTATCTTTTTCCACTTCTACTGCTCTACTCATTATTTCATATTCTTGACATTGATAGCGCAAGGCAGCTAACTCCTCCAGAGAAATCTGAGCATTTATCTGGCCACTGAAAGAAACCATTTTTAATGGACATAACAGCAGAAAATAATAAGTCACAAAAAATATGAGAATTCAACAAAAACAGACATGGGTTGTGAGTTCATAAGTATGAGTATTTATTTCATTTTCAAAAATTCTGCATTAGTGATTAGGGCCTACCCTTTTTTTTTGTATTGAAAAACAAAATGAGTACATACATTCAGGCAACATATATGAATGTATATGTTTCTCTACATGTTTTGACCCACACAACTCATTGCTAACAATGAAAGAAAACAGCAATGAAAATAGAAAATACATTTCAATAAACTTCTGTGTGATATTTGTTTGAACTACATTACTTCCCTTGTATTTAACACTAAATTGTATTTGTGCTGTGACAGATATCAATTATGTCCCATTTTAGCTTTTCTGCTTTAAAATTATTCTCTGCCAATATTATAAAGGTAAAATGAAGTGTATTAATGCATTACCCAGGTGCAGACACTGTTCTGGTGGAGTCTCTTGATCCCATCCGGGCACTTGTTAGAACAGTTTGAGTTACATCTTTCAGGCTAAAATAAGAAATGGTAAAACTCATTTAATTATACATCAATATATGTGACTGAAATAGAACATCTTTAATTGCTCTCAAGCTATCACACATTGGATAAGAATTAATTTTGGCATGCAATTTTGTTATTCAAAGAGTTTAAAGAAGGAACACAATTTCTCTTGCTAGCACAGTAATAGCACTTTTCAGCAATAGATTTCAAAAGAAATAGCTGGAAAACTCTTGGACATTAGCCATGGAAAGTTAGAATTGAAGAAAGATGAAGACAAAAATAAAGAATTTATATTTAGCCAGTATCAATTATGCCAAAATATGTGGGTTGCAGCTGGCTTTTAGATGTCACAAAAAATTATGTAATAAACTTAATCTGTGAAATCAATTTGACAATTACATGAAAATCATATTGGCTAATAGTGAAAAAGAAACATGTTTATCAACTACCATTTGCTAAAGATGACACAAGTCAATAAAGTTTTAATTATAAAATCATTGGGTGAGATGAGAAAATAAAAAAGAAGAAACATTGCAGAAACACAGAAGTAAAGAAAACAATTAATACTTTGCACTGTATTAAGTATTTTATAGTTGAAAATGTTTAATCCAAAAGACAAAGATCAGTAATATTACCGAATGCCAGTACTTGGTCGACTTTCAATGATAGTAGTAGAAATATTTTCAGACAGTTGGTGGTCACCGTTGCTGATACTGTGTTGTTGTGCATGCTGGAAGAAAATATTTTGTAGCATTTCATTAAATGTTTATACTGATAAATTAATACACTAGAAATAATTATATATTATTAAAGGAACACATTTTGTAGTCAGCCAATTCTAGGGTTCTAAAAGAAAAGTAGAAATAGTGATTAATCTGCTTAATGTTAAGCAATTTAAAATTTTCAAAAAAGCAATGCAAAAACATGTTTTCATTGACCAGATTCAAGACTCTAGACCAGGTGAGAGCAAATTACAGCCCGCGGGCCACATGCGGCCCCTCAGAATTTTATTCGGCCCGCGAACACCTACAGAATTCAGGTGTGCCCACAGATTAAACATATAATAAAGGGAAAAAAAAATTAAATAACTTTAAATATCTTCTTATCTCATATGATGAAGAGGCTAAAGAAACATTGTCTCTGCATGTCATTCTAAAAAGTTTAAAGCAAATGAAGATTATGCTTGTTTGCAATATTTCGAAACATTTAGTCAAAGACATAAACTCAGGCCAGTATTTATTCAGTGCTATGAAGAACTGTGTTGAAAGTGTTGGGTTGATTTGGAACAAGATAGCAAGTGTAATAACTGATGGAGCCCGTGCTTTGACTGAGTAAAACAGTTATTTTAAAAATAAATTAAAGAACAATATCTCAACGCTACACGGGAAAGTTTGCATAAAACTGCATTGAATATCAAACATGTTATTGACCCAATTATCAGCGATCAAACTTATCAGAGCTTGGGGACTTAACCACACACAGTTCCGAGAAGTACTTGAAGATGTGAAAACAAAACATTCCAATGTTTGGTATCACAGTAGAGTCCGCTGGGCAAGGTATTAAGAAGAATATATGATCTCAAGGAAAAAATTGTTATGTCCCTTGAAGGACATTTACTGTGACTTTGTGAGTAATATTTCTAAAAAAGAGTGAAGACAGACTTCGTGTTTTTCATTGAATCTCAATGGGTTGCTTGCACAGGAAATGTCTGTACATCTTTCCAAACAAAACTTTTCCATTTCTCCAGACAAGCAAGTGAAAACAGGTTTAATAATTTTCCTTTGCTGAAAGGTTTCTAGTAAAATGGTTGAAAATTCACCAAGATCTTGAAACCAGTTTTCAATATCCTCACTTCACCATTACATAAGTACAGAAGCTGATTCAGCTCCAAACAAAATATATCCAAGCAAATTACGACCTTCTACGGAAACTTGATGTTAAATTTTTACATTATTTGGGTCCACATAAATCATGAACAAGACTTTTTTATTTGAAAAAAAAAACAAGTGTAAGAACAACTCGATGCTGACAGACTGTAATTTGACAGCTGTCACAAGGATAACAACTAGTTAGCTAGTACCACCACAGTTCCAAAACATTATACACGAGTGTAAAATTAAATATTTTACATTAAGTACAACAGCACAATCGAATTGTTGTGATGTAAAAAGGCAATAACAAAATTTTCTAAAATATTTGTAAAATTAGTTTCAGAAATCGCTAAATCTTATTGTAATTCCTCAATTGGTAGTGTAAAAAATTATCAGCCATAATACATGTATATTTTCTAAGTTGTAAATACATTTATATATGCGGTCCCCCATTCCTAAAAAAATTTTAATGCAGCCCTCGATTGAAAAAGCTTGCCCACCCCTACTCTAGACCAATGATAAGACTCTCCTCCTCTAATCTGCATGAAGGCAATCTTGCTGTATGATTATAATGAACTACTTCCAAACCCATATAAATTTGTCAAACCTTTTTTTTTTTTCCATGGCTATAATCCTAAAACATTCAAAGGACTAAAGCAGAAAGCCAAAATATAAAAGAGATCATCTCATTTTCTTTTTTCTATCACGACTGTCATGAGAGGTCCACAATTGGAAAAAGGGCCCTTTGGGAAATGTTGTTATGGACTGTGACAAGTTTATGAGGTTTTCTTCCATCCTTACTAAGTGCAAAGAACTGTTTTCCTATGGCAACCAACTCTACAAAATGGCATATCATCAACTGAAGAATAATGAAGCTCCATCAACATTAAATTATAGGATTTACCAACAAAATTACTTGCATAAAAGTCAATTATAAAAAAAAAAAAAAAAGGAAATTAGTGTTAATAAATGGGATCCACAAAAAGTTAATTAATATAAATTTAATTTAGTTTTATGGTACAAAGAAATCTAAGCCAGGTTATAATTGGTATTTAAAAAACTTACACAAATACAAATCAATTTTAACGTTCTCTACACAAAGTAATTTTTTTCAGGCACTGCCCTAGGTGACTATATACTGAACCACCAATGTTAGTCAAAGTACAACCATAAAAGAACTGGTAAGAGTTAAAGAAAAAGGTTGGCTGTTATCTTTTATTTATTTTCCAGTCAAGTAAAAATGGCTTTGGTTAGGTGGAAAAGGAGGGGGTGGGGGGAAATCATGTTCATCTGATCAACCAACAGTTGCATAAGCTACTATGGCTTTGCATGGCTCTCTAAGGGTCATTTCTCAGACTGGCCAAGATACAGCTGCACAAAAGCAGTAAAAAATGTATTTCAATAAATGTTCAAATAGTAATTTGTTTAGTATGAAAGAATGTTTTGTTTCTCAACCAGTATCTGTCTAGAAAAACTCTAAAAGTACTTTAAAAAAAAAACACTGAACCTCCTTTATACAAATTATAGAGTAATAAATGTTAGATTAAAAAACAATTGAAATGTTTAACCCTGAAGTTACAAGTTGGATAAAAAAAAATGAGATACAACAGAAGAACTTACAGCCATTCTTAAATGCTGCAGCTCCATTTCCAACATTTTTACTTGAGACTCTTTCTGAGCAGCAATGGCCTTAAGCTGCTCCACAATGTTGCTGTCCTGTTGGCTTTTCATAGACATATGCTGCATCTGCTGCTGCTGCTGTTGCTGCTGTTGATTCTGATGCTTGGAGTGTTCATCCAGCAGTTGTTTCATCTGGGCCTGCTGTTTCTACAATAAAAAAAATACTAATTATAATGACATGCTTTTCACTTTAATTAATAAAATTAATGCTATATTTAGCAGCATGATAGCTATGTTTAGTTCTAAAGAATCCATGAATATTGGATGAGAAACATTGATGCAAGTAGGACTACTTCTTAACTGTCACCGCAGCAAAAAAAAACTGTTAAAATTGCAGGCATTTTTTATTTTTATTTTCTAATGTCTAATAAATACATCTAATCTTTGAAAGGTAATCAAATTAAAGACAAAATATTATTACATTTTATGAAAGACTGACTCAAATTAGCTTTGCTCAACATTTCATCCAAATGTACATGAAACTTCTTTGTATATATATATATATATATATATATATATATATATATATATATATATATATATATATATATATATATATATATATATAAAATATATATATATATATATATATATATATATATATATATATATATATATATATATATAATATATATAAATGGTATATTAAATATTTATTCTAATATCATAGTTTCTATTCAACTTTGTAAATAAAAAAAAATATACCATCAGAGCATCTATGAATTCATCATCATTTTTACTTTTTTTAAAAAGAGTCTGGATTTGAGGTTTGAGTGTCTTGATTTCATTGGACAAAACTTTATTTCTGAAAAATGTAACATTTAAAATACATTAGAATAAAAAATTCTGTATCATTTAATTGCATGAAAATAATTCCATCAACTAGAATGATCAGTTTTTAATAATTACTCCAAAAGAAAAAAAAAAAGTTAAAAAATACATTACTACCTAGCTTTGGCAGCATCCAGTCTTTCTTTCAAACTCTCATTTTCTGCTTCAATTACTTTTTGTTTGGAGGCTAAATTCTGTGGTAAAAAAGAAACTATGTTAATTCTGATGCTTATTTGTTCAGGGGAAATAATGGAACTGTTTAATGTTTTTATTTTTTTTACTTTTATTTTATGCTTGCTATGAATTTAATATCAATTTTTTAAATAGTATATAAATAAAAATGTTTTGATTTATAAGTAAGCCTAAGGATTTATTATCAAATTTTGATAACGTCTTGAAATCAGATTTATTGAAAATATAAATTCATTATTTATCATCACAACTTTTCTATTAAAGAGGCATATCCTTACCCATTACTGGTCTATAAAGGATTACAATATGTATATTGTAGCAAAATGGAAGACAGCTGCATCCCTAAATGACTCCTGTATGGCCAATTAAGGGAAAGAAAGTGCTCGCAAGGCGTTCAAAGAAAAAGCTTCTGGGACACCCTCAAAGCTTCACTGAAGGCATTCAGCATAGACCCAGCCACCTGGGAGACAGAGGCACATGACAGAGCTTCATGGCGTCACGCTGCGAAAACTGGCGCAAAGGTTGCTGAGGAAACAAGAACAACACTGGCAGAAGAAAAACGCCAGAGAAGAAAAACATGGCCAATGACACTAGCTCCAGCTGGAAAAACCTGCCCAGTGTGCAGCCAAACATTCCGGGCTCACATAGGTCTCACCAGCCACATGAGGATGCACAAAACCCCAGTGCAAAGCCATCAGCCCCCTGGATGACAAAAATGGTCATCATCGAACGAACGAACTATATGCTGTAGCACTAAACATCCAGTATACCTTTAAGATTTATTTTAATGGTATATCTTCAAAGATACATATTAAGGATTAAGAGCACAATATAAAATGACATTAACTTACATCAAGAAATTTAGCAGATGATGTTATTTAGTCAATATAATAACCAACTAAAGTGGTAACAAAAGTAACAAAAGTGGTACCTTGTTACCTTGGCTCCATCATGTCCAACAGCGCTCTACTGGATAGAGACATGGACGGAAGGATGGCTGGGGTGGTGGCCACCATGTCGCGGTTACGAGGGGGGGGGGAGTCTGGGATGACGTATTGCTGACTGGCGGTACTGAAGTCCTGGTCTGCCGGGCCTGTGTGTTGGGTGCCTTGCTGTACGGGGGTGGGGTGTGGTCAACCTACTCATGGCAAGAAAAAAAGCTAAATGTCTTCCGCCTCTGATGCCTGGGGCGGATCTTTGGGGTGGGGTGGCGGGATGGGATGGCCAATGAGGAAGTACTACAAAGAGCAGGGTGCCAGGATATCCTCTCTGTTATCAGCAGCAGACTCCTTGGCTGGCTTGGCCATGTTCATAGAATGCCAGTAGGTCGACTTCCACAGGACATCCTGTATGGCAATCTAATAGAAGGCAGGAGAGCCGCTGGTCGCCCACTTTTACGTTATACGGATGTATGCAAACGCGACATGAAGCTGTTCAAAATCGACACTGGCAACTGGGAAGAGGTGGCACTGGACAGATCCACATGGAGAGAGAGCATAAAGGAAGGGTCACAGATTGCAGATGTCATACACAACAGAAGCAGAAAGAAGGGTGAAAATGCAACAGCGCCTGGTGATTATATATGCCCAACCTTGCGATCGCAGCTGTGTATCAGAGATTGGCCTCTTTAGTCACACAAGAAGTTGCAAAGGGAAAAGATCGTCTCTGGAGACGTAAAATGCCACAGATAATAACCAACTACTTTTTTTTTAGCTAATGACTGGTATGTGTTTAGAGCTGAAAGACTTTGGATCTTTAACTATAAATGAATATTTCCTGCCTCTACTAGGACTTGAACCCCTAAAGTTGAGCATTATAAAATATTAATGAGTTCAAAACTTGTAATACTTCCTGGGCTTCTTTTCTCTCTTTCTCTATCCTTTTTAACTCTTCTTTGTATTTGTCTTCTCTCTTTCTGGCTGACAGTTTCTCATTATTGGGACTAGAGGCTGAAGTTGTGTCTAGCTGCGATTTTAGTTCATCCACCTAAAGTAAAAATGTCAAGGGTAAAGAATTAAAATATTTTGTTTCTTCTACTGCATTTTCATTATCAAGTTGGGGCCGGGGGTTGTTCAGATAACTAGTCAAATAGCTGAGATGCACTGCACTGTAGTTTCCAGATCAGGCAGCTCACCATATAGTTTTTCTTCAATACAGGCATTTTGAGCCAGTGTCAAAATATATATATAAAGATTGTTGGAACTGACAGGAAAAATAAAAAAAACAACTATTAAACAAGTTGCTATGTTTGATTTTCAGATAGGGACTAACCTATTTTCAAAGCCACAGATTTGAAAAAAAAAAAATATCTAAAAAAAAAAGCTTCCTGCTGTGCACTTACCAAAAGAAAAAAAACAACTAACCTTTTGTTGTAAGGCAATAATTTGTTGTGCTCTGCCCCTCCAGCTGCTGGTTTCATTTAGAAGAGATTGAAAGTTGACATTTTCCCCAATCTCCTGACTCAACACCTAGTTTTTTTTAAATTTATTTTAGAAAATAAAAGTATGGTAAAAGAAACTGTTCCTCATAAATTTTTTGCAAACCAAACAAAACAAACTAGAGAAGCCAATAAAACAGAACAAATCTTGCAACTGACCATGAAGGATAACCTATTGCAATAAAGCAAAAATATATATGCATACCTGTACATATTTAAACATAAACAGAGAGAGATCTAAATGACACAATATTTCTGGATGTCAAACTTAGAGGCCAAAAAAAATTTTTCTTAAGGTGGGATGTGAGGTTCTAGCATAAACTGCTTGACTACCTATCAAGGAAACTTGAGTTTTAATTGAGTCTGAATGGACCTTGACTCAATTAAAACAAAGTGAAAATATATATTACTAGTTTGAATCTTCAAATCATTAGCTTTACATTACAATTCATGACAGTCATTTTAAACTACTTTTATGCAAGTATGGTGTGTAAGTCAATTCTCTAGGGTTTAATTTTTGTTATGTACCGGTAATAAAATATTAAGTATTAAATATAAAATACATTTTTTTTTTAAATTGTTAATTCTTTGGTATCCAAACTCTTGTATGCATTGAAGAGTTCTTTTATTTTATATTTTTATACTTTTTAAGCTTCATGAGGATTTTATGTATTCAGTACAATATCAATTTAAATCCATTTATTTTAACCCTACAGAAGTCAGCTACTAATTAACACAAAGTGCACTTAGTCATTTGAATACCAAGAACATTTTGTCCAGGATTCAGTATGAGGATCAAAAAGTGCTCTACCATTCATTGATTATGTTTTATACAATTCTGAAGTAACAGTAATTTTTTAAATTATTTATAAAATAACAACCTTCTGTGCTATTTTTAGCTCTTGTCTCAGTGATTGACACTGATTTCTAAAATCTGTTAACCTGGACTCTGTTTGCTTCAGTCTGTCTTGTAGGGCTTTTACATCCACAACATCCTCATCCTTATTGTCTGAGTGTTGAGACTGGGTGCCCTTTGCGGAGCTAATCACAGAGGCAGTCTCAAAATTGACATTATTGTTTTGATGCTGGCAGAAACAAATTAATGTTAAAATGTAATACTACTACAATATTAATGAAAGCTTTTTGCTAATTTAATCTACAAAGTTTTATAAGATTCAATGAGAATAAATGGCATACAATCCACATTCATTATGTCCACACACAAAAAAAGCTTTTTAAGGCTAAAGATGTTTTATAGATAATGTTCAAGAATATACTTCAATCTGGAGTTCTTGATACTTTTTCTGCAATTGCCTATATCTTGTTTTTTCAGTTTCTTTTTCTGCTGTCAGCTCTCTGATTTTCTTGCTTAATTCAATAATTTTAGTAGCTGCTGTTTCATTGGTCACTGCACCACCAGTTGCTGTAAAGAAAAGCTAATGAGTTGAATAACCTTATTAAAACATTTTTATAAAAGTAATTCTTAAATTGTGCAAGGTGTTACTACAAGTAATTGCAATTAAAACAAAAATTTATAATAATAAAATGAAAACTATTTAAAATGATAAGAATAACATCAATAAAAAAAATAACAACACTGAGTTGCATGTGTTTTCTTTTAGCAATGTCACTTTTTGTCATGACAACCCTAAAATAAATTAAAGAGCTCATTTGGTCATATGTTCAGGTGTTTGTAACATGGGAAGCATTCTAGTAGAAAGGGTAAAGACACTAATTTCATTAATTAATATTACAAGTGTGGCTTAACAAATATAACTTTGTGATTCTATATTGTGATTTAGATTCTTATTGTATTTTAAATTATTCAGAATATCTATTCTTTGATTTGCTCTGAGATTTCTTCAAGTCAAGTTGTACCATATGGAACATTTCTTATTACATACACTAGAACAAATTAATAAAAGTGCTCCTTTTTCCCTAGTGCCATTAGAGATTGGAATGGGTTGCCTGAATCAGTCAGGAAAACCAATGACTTAGCAGAGGTTAAGTCATTGATTAACATGCATGACTAGATTGACACATGAAATGGGTAGGATGAATTATTTTTTTATTTTTTTTTTAGTAATGTCTGTAATAGATAAGAATATTGTTATAAACCTGGTGGTGGCACAGATGGGGGTAGTGGTGTGAGTGTAGTTAGCTGACGCAAATCGCCCCAGGCCAGCGCTAGACGAGCGGTCAACCATGACGAGTTACAACGGTTAGCCGAGACGAGTGTTAACATGACGGTTTGGGAAGGATCGGCGTCGTGAACAGAGCTCAGGAGCGTCACGAGGGATGTAGTCATGTGACGAAGCTAGAAACGTCGAGCGATGTTCCGTCCGGTTCTAGAAGGCCATTAGGGACCCTATATAAAGAGCGGAGGTGTCGCAGTCAAGTCGGTTCACAATAGAAGGTTCATGACAGGGCTCAGAACACGGTCGACTACAGCACAGTTCAACGGTGTGGTTCTGTACGGAGCATTACGACGGTTCAGTGTGGAGTACTGTCAAGTACAGTTGAGACGACTGGCGTCTTGATCTTGGTCTGCGATCGAGTCCGACACAACGAGCCTAGTGTGTGAAGTCAGCCCTGAACTGTTGAACCCAGTGCAAGCCCGGAACGAAACGGAGAGGCCAGTGCAAGAGTTGATACGGCGGAACGGTGTTACCGGAGAGATATTTGTACAGTGTACGTGTTGCCAATTGTACAGTATTGGCTGTTATTTATTCAACTATTAAAGCATTACGTTACTTTGGAGCCCTGAGTTGTCAAGTTTTTTAAGTTGGTGGTGTATGGTGCAGTTTGCAGAGAGCCTGGATAGTGAGATTCTTAACAATATATATGTGGACAAATAATCCGCTAACTGCTATTTTCACAAGTGATGATAATGATATTTAATTAAAAATAAAAACAAATTACAATTACCTAGTATAGTGTTTTGAAAATCTTCAGATTTCTTTTTTATTTGTCGAATTTCAAAATCTTTCTCATTCAGGAGCTTGTACAGTCTTCCATTTTCATCTTTGATTTGCTGGAATGTTCAGATTTTAATTAAATAATTGATGGTTAGAGAGATCAGGTGAAAAGAACAAACGAAAGCTCATTTTATCTATATAAAAGCAAAGAATTAAGAAATAAAAAATTATTTGTAAAATATCTTACTCGAATTTGATCATTTAAATGGTTTACTAGCTCTTCTGATAAATAGCTCCCATTTGTGTTTTTTTGTTCAGGACTTGAAAGCTTTTAAAAAAAATATGAAAATAATAAATATCATTATGTTGACAGTAACAAAAACAAGACAAATAACATATAAATCTTCAAAACAAAATTATACAAAACTGACCTTTAAACCTAAGTCATCATTGACTCCAAATGATTTGGAAATATTTTCTTTTGATTGGGACTTGAGATTTTTATTAGCCTCTTCCTTTCGTTTTCTTCTTTCTAACAGCTTTAGTTGTTGTTGTTCTTGTAGAAGCTGGAACTGTAGCTTTAGATCATCACTATCCATTACAAGAGTGAAATCACGTTTTCTTTCTCAAACTTAATGTCATCTTTCTAAGTAAAATATAGAATTTATTATCATAAATACCTACCTATATACTTTAAAGCTATAATACATTATATCTACAGCTAATGTATTACATAAGATAAGATAATGTAAATATTCTATTAACACCTCTCTGCTACAACCATAAACATTTAGCCTTGTGAATCCTTCACTAGAAGGACACACAATTTAAGGTGTTCACCCCAATAGCAAAGAAACAAATATGTTCCAACAACTTTCAGGCTTTTTGGAAAAAAAAAGGAACTATTTCTTACCTTCTATAAGTGTTATTGATGTTTTTTTACCGTATTTCCTGAGCAATAATTTTAACAAATAAGAACGAAATTGACATCGAGTCTTATAATTTGATACATGCACACAGATCTACAAACATGCTTTTTTTTTTACATATGTAGCCTATAAGTGTAACTGTCATTTTTTTATTTAAATTTTTTTAAAAAACTTTCATTTATGAAGACTTATTAGAAAGAATAATTAATTTAGGACAATTGACTCCTGGTGGTTTTAATGTGTAAAGTGCTTATTTTTCCCAACTAGTTCTATTAAATACAATAAACATGAATATAATTAATATATGTATTTTTTATACAGTTGTTCACCCCTGCATATATGTTTTTGAGTCTAGTCCTATTTACAATTAATATATATATATATATATATAGTGCTTTTTTTGTTAAAAAAAATAGGTGCTGGTACATACTACATAGTGATGGATTACCTAATTTGTCACTACTAATAAATTAATGATAAACGTTAAAATACAAGAAAAGTAATAATTTTTCCCCACATTGAAAACAGCCATTAAGCCCATTTTATCTATGAAAGTATAATTATTATAATAACAATAGAGTAATTTCCGCTTTTAGCTGTCGTATTTACCTGATCTTACCAACAATAGACATATATATATATATATATATAAATTATATATAATATATATACTTAGTTAACTTAGTTATACTATATAATATAGACTCTACTAGACTAGATCTAGATTACTCACTCATTAACTGTTTTACTTTTTTTGGTATGGTAATGTTAACTCCATAAAAGCATAATATTTAATATTGTAGTACAATCTACTTGAAGATATATTATATTGATGACAAGTTCGATTCACACTGAATATAAGTCTCAAAAGCTTCAATAGCAACCATAACAAGGAATGTTGATTCTGCACATAATTTTTTCTTAATCTCTGATTGGCCATATTTAATTTTATCACACTTATATAGGTTCGTGTTTTTTAGTGATTGAATAGAAACGGAGCTTTCTCAAACTGTAGGTCATTAGGGCTTTAAAAAAAAAGAGAAAGAGAAATCATAAACATAAACAATATCTTCGCTGTGTAACAACTGCAGGATAAATTTGTATACCTATAACCAGTGCTTTTTTTTGTAAACAAATTGGTGCGGTAGTCAGTGATGGATTGCCTAACTTTTAACTACTAATTAATAAAATGCAAGAAAAGTAATATTTTTTCTCCACATTGAAAAAGGTGACGGTACGCCAAAAAACAACAACAAACAAACAAAAACACACACACACACACACAAACACTGCCTATTACACATAAAGGCAGCACTTGGGGACCACATTTTGAATGAGAGAGAAAGGATAGACTCATGGCGAAATAAGGGACAGCACTGATGAGGGCAGGAACAAAAGATCCACCGATTTGACAACTCCTTCTAGCAGCAACGCAGTGCCTAGCGAACAAATCAGTAGACTGACTACACTGACCATCCAATAAAGATATAAACAAAGCTACTGTTATCACTTCTCTTTCACTCATTTTCTCTACTTCTTTTTCTCTTGGCTTCTCCCTCACCATGTCATGTCTGTGGAGACTACAATGTCGTCTAAAATGTGACTACCTTATATCCACATGATCCTTCCTCCCTCTGTATCGTGTATTGTCTCTCTCCCTCTCCCTCTCTCATTTCTCTCGCTTCTGTAGTTCATAATCCTGTGTTAGGAGTAAAAAACACTATTTTGACTTGAAGAAGAAAAAAATAAAAAATCTCGTACTTGGCCATTGCATTTACTATATCTCCCTTTAAAAAATAATTATTGGATTATCTCTCTTGCATTAATTTTTTAAAAATTGTGCTGTAAATTAAGATAAGATAAGATTTAAAAATAAATAGATAATTTTTATTGATCCAATCAAAAGGAAATTCAATTTGACTACAATTGACAACCTCAACGTAACTACTGTACAATAACAATACGAATACGAATAGCAAATACGAACAACATTCACACTCGAAACATTCACAATAAAATTAATTTTCACCTAAACTTATGTTTTAAATTGTCATATACAAATAATCCTAAATAAACAATCTTTTTTTTTGTTCAAGTTTTATTTTTACTTCGTTGTTGTGATATTGCCAAAATTGGAATTTTAACTTAGTCGAAATCTTATCTTATCTTATCTTATCTTATCTTATATAGGTAGGTAGGTCTATTTGGGAAATTAAAATGGCCTTTCCTTTTCTTTTTACAGTATATCAAGTTTCACTGTCTGTTTGTCTTTATTTCTCTCATACTCAATCTCGGATCAAGTTAAAATTTTGGGAAATTATTTCTTGTACACGAGTCACTACAATAATTAACCAATTATTATTGGTAATTAATTATTTTGTTTGGTATCGAACAGGAGAAAGAAATTGTATATGACAAATATGACAAAATGAGTTGAATAAGTCCCCTTTATACTTTGTGTAAAGAATTAGGTCGTCGCTTTAACGTTTGAAACTAACAAAAGATAGCCATAAAACTTTCTATTTTCATAAGCTGGCACAGTGGTTAGTGTGTTGGCTTGAGGAGGCTTGAGCCCTCTAGTTTGAATTCAAGTAGTACAACTATTTTTTAAATAAAATAAATTTTAAAAGATATCATGATAACCTTCACACAGAATAAGAGATTGTCCCTTTACAAAAACAATTAGAGCAATTATAGATTCATTATAAGACATTGGTTAGGCCAGGTTCACATCTAACTTCACATTCACTTTCACCTATCCTTATGTCTGTGGACCGCTGGGGCATTACACAAGATTCGTCAACCTTATTTCTCCATTCTTCTCATTTGTCATTTGTCTTTGATAGAATTACACATTTTCACCTATCTGGGTGGACCACTTCGGGGGCCTATTTTGAGTTTGTGTCTCCACACAAACTGTCTTTGTAACCTTGTTTTACCGAGGTCCGCTGGGTGGACCACTTCGGAGGCCGATTTTGAGTTTGTGTCTCCACACAAAAAGTTTCCCCTTTCAGACCTTGTGGTCTATAGGGCAGATGATGTAAAGGTCATCTGTTTCTGTGGCCTACGGTTAACGACCAACCGCCTTTACTTTCCCTAACTAATGTCAGGTACCCATTAGAGCTGGGTGGACTCAGAGGCGCCCGAAGATCCCGAAATTAAAAATCCAAGTCTTCACCAGGATTCGAACCCCGGACACCAGTTCGGAAGCCAAGCGCTTTACCGCTCAGCCACCGCGCCTCCGTCTCCACACAAACTGTCTTTGAAACCTTGTTTTACAGAGGGCCGCATTAACAAAATTTGGGATAGGAACTAGCTTACTAGTTGTTATCCTTGTGACCTTGTTACTAGAAACTGGCCTACTTCCGAAGAGTCAATGCGGCTTCAGGCAAGGTAGAGGCACGGTTGATATGATCTTACAGTCTGCCAACTCCAAGAGAAGTGTAGAGACCAAAATTCAAATCTCTATGCTGCATTCATAGATTTGACTAAAGTTTTTGATAACGTCAGTCGTGAAGGCCTTTTGATAAATCATGTCCAAATTCGGCTGCGCGGATCAATTCATAACAATTGTGCGCCAATTCCACGATGACATGCAAGCAAGAGTCCAAGACAACTGAGACTACTCCAAGCCTTTTCCTGTCTCAAATGGCATGAAGCAGGGCTGTGTGCTGGCCCCAACGCTTTTCAGCATAATGTTCACCGCCATGCTGAAAAATGCCTTTCACACAGAAAACATTGGAGTTGCTATTCGCAGATGACTGTGCCCTAAATGTCGCAAAATGTCTTCAAAAGAGCCTGTCCCTCTTTGCCAACGCCTGAAAAAAATTTGGCCTCACAATAAATGTAAAAAAGAAAGAAGTGCTGCAACAACCTCCTCCAAATAAATCTGTCACAGAAACAGACATTCTCATAGATGGCCAGAAATTAGCAAACGTCAAAAAGCTTGGGAAGCACCATATCAGCAAACGCAAACCTAGATGATGAGGTTGACTTCCGTGTTGCTTGTGCCACTGCTGCTTTTGGCAGACTTCAAGAACAAGTGTAGCAACGGAAAGGACTTAGCATATCCAGAAAACTGAAAGACTACAATGCTGTAGTTCTCACGTCACTCCTGTATGCATCAGAGTCCTGGACCCTATATTCCCGCCAAAAGCTAAACTCCTTCCACCTACGCTGTCTAAGGAGTATCCATAAGATGCGTTGGTCCGACCACATACTAGACACAGAAATCTTAAAGCTGTCCAACACGAACAGTATCAACGCGACAGTAAAAAGGTCCCAACTTCGATGGGCGGGACATGAAATCCGCATGCTAGACAATCGCCTTCCCAAGCAACTTCTGTACGGGAAGTTGTGTGCTGGAAAGCGAACCCAAGAAGGTCAATACAAGCGCTACAAAGACACTCTCGAGAGTTCCTTCAAGGAATGCGATATCGACATTCACGGCTGGGAAGTACTAGCTCTCCATCGCTCCTCATGGCGTGAAGCTGTGAGTCTTGGAGTCTTTGAAGCAAGAAGAGTGGCCAGGGTGTAAGAGCGCCGAACCAACACAAAGCTGAGAGGAGAAGCAGGCCCATCTGCAACTGACCTAACTCACCCATGCCACGTATGCGGCCGGCTTTTTAAAGCGAGGATTGGACTTTACAGTCATCTTCGAGTTCATAGGAAATGAGAAATATGCTCATTTTCGACCACGAAGGAGGAGCTATATATTTATATCCTTGTGAGTGCTGTCAAATTACAGTCAGTCAACGTTATCGTGCGTGCAGTCTATTTTTACTCTAGTTCAAAATGACGTAACATGTACAATCACGTTTTGTTTTAATGGTATTTATATATTTATATTAAATATGTGATTTTTTTAAAAAATTGTACGCTTTTATTTGAATTTAGGTAACTTGGAGCAACAGTTTAAACCTAGATAAAGACGCTAGGGAAATTTGATTTCAAATAGTGCGTCCAGTTTAATTAAAAATTTGAAACTATTTTATATTTAAGTCCTGTTTGGGTCTGCATACAATTATGTTATTGGCTTCCTTCAGTCTTAGAATGACTAGAGTTCATCTTGTAGATTTTATTTTCACTTGACTCAAAGTTTTCTTTCCAAATTATAACAGTAGAGCTGTTAACTATATAACAAGTACGATAAAGGCGATGGTTAAGTCGGATTTTCAATACATAAATCAATAAAAGAATTAATAAATTAGTCAATTATATACTGGTTATTAATTATTTTGTTTGATACCAACAAGGGAAATTAATCCTTCAGCATTCACAGATATGGTTCAATATGTCGGGTTTTCTCCCCATCAATTGTACACATTATTTCACCCAATCGCATTTTCGGATCAAACTGAAACGTTTAACAATTATTTATTGTACCTGTACCTAACAAAACATGAATCAATTAAAAAATAAACCAATCATTCAATTAATTATTGGTAATTAATTACTTTGTTTTCTATTGAAAAAGTGAAATAACTTCTATATTCTTGGGAGATATAGTTGTAAGTGCGGCGGAAATCTTCCCCTTACATAAGCTTTGTTTTTTTAAAAGGATTTTTAAAAAAATATTTTGCTTGTTACTTTTTCAGATCTAAACGTGACAGACGGACACAGAAACGATGTCAGCTTAGGGTCCGCTTCAAGCTTAGGGTCCGTTTCAAGCTTAGGGTCCGCTTCAAGCTTAGGGTCCGCTTCAAGCAATTTGAACGTGACAATTGAAATACCTAGGCCCACAACGTCTTTTATAAGCTGACACGATCAACTTATAATCTAAGCCCCAGAACCGTACACAACAGAATGAGAAAACAGATGTTCCGGGAGATGACAAATGGGACTAGTGAAATCTGTCCTTGTGGATTGTCACCAGAGTATCACATTACTGTTTCCCTTATAACTGTATTCGCTATCGAGATGCCCGAGCAAGACACTGGCCCCAAAACTCTCGAATAGAAGAAAAAGTATATGAAGAACTGCCTGATCTGGAAACTTACTTCGCAGAGCATCTCAGTCTAGTCAACTGAACCCTTCAACATAACAATGAGAACGCGGAAGAAGACAAAGAAGTAGACCCTAAATCTAAATCTAGCATTCTAAGTTCACGTGTTGGGCAAGGTGCGTTGTTTATAGACAATTTGATCTTACAGAACGAAAAGGAATTAGTTTGACATAACCAATTGAGAAGAACAGATCATTTAAAACCATACTTGTTTGTTTTATAAGTTTTCAAACGTTTCTTTGGAAATTAAGTTTAACGTTTGCTAGACCAGATTTACTACCGGTCAGTAGTGGGGGGGATAGCAATGGGAAGTTCTTGAACTAGAGATCATTATAATGACAGTGTGGAGCGCATACCTCTCGACCAAACAGCCGTCATTTACTTAGAAGTAAAGGAGTTTGTGTGTGTGAAAAGGCAATGTGTGCAGATGAAATGAATGGCATTGTCTCGTGAAAGAGAGAGAACTAGAGAGAAAGAAAAGAAGAGAGAGAAAGAGAGAGAGAAAAAAAAAGAAAGTAAAAAAATTAAAAAGAAACAGAATGAGAGAGAGAGAGAGAGAAAACAAGAAAAAGAGAGATAGATGGAATAGAAAAGAACATACATTAGAAATTGTTTTTGAAGGATGCATGTAGAAGACCAAGCTCCCAAGGTTCTGAGATAAATGTCTTACTTTGTAATTCTTAAATTACAACAGATGTAATCAATTTGTAATGAGTAATTACATCCCTTATGTAACACCTCTTACCACTGAGAAGTGAATACCAGAGAAAGGTACAGTTAGCGCTATCAATACAATTTATAACCTCACACCTAATTGTCCAAATTGGGTCCATTTCAATAGGCGATACAATTTTATTTTTACTCTCTAAAAAAATCAACCACCTTGTTGTCTTACCTCCTTTTGCTAAGCGAGGTAACTCCGCAACAACAACGGAGCTATTTTCACAGCTTCCAGTAATTATAACCACCCGTTGACCACCGAAGACATCTTATACATATAAATGTCAAGGCTCCACTCGGAGGGCCCCCAGGAGGTGCCCCTCCCTCCTGCAAGAGACACTAGGTCGTCAATGGCTCAAATTGCTCGACAAGAATCTTCGAATTGTTTCGGAAAATTCAGACAGACATTTTTGTATTCCACCATTGTGCATTGTTCTTCTTATCGCCACCAATTGTCTCCCCTATTGTACTTACTAAGGGAGATAATTTGAAAGGGGTGATAAACCTGAAAGGGCTGAACATTGGGGGGAAGGAAAATGTTGACAGTTGTATCTAAGCGAGAGATGGGTCAATAGACCGAAGATAAACTATTTGTACGGGTCTCTGTCCCGTTCAACAAAAACTGGACGTAGACCAGATTTATCGCCTACTGACGAGGTTTTGATTGCGTGTGTCAACACGGTGGACGGAAGCCCGGGGAATAGCGCTGGCGTCATGGACGAGGCGGATGGCAACTGAGTAGGTGTCCCGTTGCCAGCCAGGTTTAATCCTCTGTAGCGTTTGGGGGGGGGGGGAATTGTAACAGAGTTGTTAGTACACTGGACTTTATCTTAGCCACTCGTTATAAACCTTTTAATCTGGCAGTGAATGCCGGTTTCGCTATATTATTATTTTCCTCTTTACATTAAGCATTCGCAGTTTTATTGAAATATGATATTAGCCTATAGTAGGGTGGTCCAGAAAACCATACTGAAAAGTTTAAGTTTGTAGAATCATTGCTCCACATGGTTTGTTTTTGTCCATTGGGTATAGGTATTTGGCCTGCAAAATTTCAAGCTGATCGAGCAACATCTACAGGTCAACCCATTATCAACATTACTTGTCTGGTGTCCGCGCTTGCGATTTACGTCCGACTTTGACACGTTATAAATTAATTTACTTACTTACTTGTGTGCTGAATTCTAACGTGCATGTTATTTTTTTATTTTGCAGTTGTTACTGAATTAATACTAAATTGCCATTGAACTGAAATTGACCTATTGAACTCTTCAAGTAATAAACTATAAACAACAATGGCTTCCTCCAGTTTGAGATCCGACCCACAGAACTGGCTGATTGGAAAGCCAATTTCTCTGTTATCTACAGCAAGATTGCCACGTATGCTGGATGTACTTCAACTGCTCCAGTTTCATCATTTAACTGAAGGACGAACTCTTCCGGAAAGTTATAAAATGACTTGTGATGCAGCTATTTGTATTTGGATGCGAGCCAGAATACCAACACAGCGGGTTGACTCATGTGTCAGAAAACTGTCAAAGCTGCATCAGAACTATCTGGCTCTGAAGGTACACAGAACACGAAAACGAGAAAGCGACAGGATGAAAGAAGACATGTTTAAAGGTGACCTTCAAGAATTGTTTGATATTGCGACAAAGGACGTGATGACAGAAATACAGAACGAAGAAGATCGGGAATTTCTTCGCATGCAAAGAGAAGATACTTTTTCCTGCAGCATGACTGGAGTAGACGTAAAGACAGCATCAAAAGAAAGCAGGAAGAGGCAACGAGAGGAAAAAGAGAGAAAGGTGAAAATGAGATATGAAGAACGCATGACAAAGGGCTTCAATGAAACAGAAGGTGAACTTTCTTCGTTGACATCTAATTCGGAGTCAGAAGAAGATGAGGAGTATCAGCCAACTCAAACTCAGCCATGTACGCCTACAACGTCAACATCAACAGATTCAACACCTGGTGCTTCATCATCAAAAAAGAAAGTTAAGAATATCTTCCAGTCCCCTGAAGTTGTAGGTGCTTTGGATCGTGTTTGCCTCCCAGACCGTGGAGCTGTGTTTGTTGCTGGAGCTGTTGCACAGGCGCTTGGCCATGACATTTCAGAAATAACATTATCTCGAAGTTCAATCAGACGATCCAGAATAAAAGAAAGACAACGGGCTGCTGCAATGGATGAAAAAGAATTTTCTTTGGCAGGACCACTATTGCTGCATTGGGACGGTAAAATATTGCCCGACATTGATGGATCAAAGGAAAATGTGGATCGCATAGCTGTTATTGTTACTGGGAATGGCCAGGAAAAACTGTTGGGTATTCCAAAAATGGATAGAGGAACAGGAGAGGCTCAAGTAAATGCTTGCATTGAAGTAATTGAGAAATGGAATCTGCGTTCCCAGATCAAAGGCCTTGTATTCGACACAACAGCTAGCAATACAGGGCTTCATAAGGGCGCATGTGTTGGAATTGAAGAAGCTCTGGGAACTGAAATGGTCTGGATTGCATGCCGTCATCATGTCATGGAAGTTGTCCTTTCAAATGTTTTCAAGTCTCTGTTTGGTCCAACTGAAGGTCCATCAACTGCACTATTCCAGCGATTTCAGAAACAATGGCCATCAATGAACCAAGATGCTTATTCTACAGCAAGTGATGAACTGTTTCAGGATCCAATATTGAAAAACATGCGACAGGAAATGCTTGTCTATTTACCAGGTGCTCTTGAAAAAAAGCACCCAAGGGACGATTATCAGGAATTTTTACGTTTATCCTTCTGGTTTCTTGGTGGACACAAAGACAAGGAGAAATTTCGAGCTCCCGGTCCAACACATCATGCGAGATGGATGGCAAAAGCCATTTACGCACTGAAAATCTTTCTTTTTAAGACTCAGTTCAAGTTGACTGTTCGTGAATCCCAGAATATCACACATTTGGCTCTCTTTGTCAGTCTTGTTTATGTAAAACAGTGGAACGAAGCACCACTTGCAATCCGAGCCCCTCTCAATGACATCGAATTTTTATCAAATCTGAAGACCTATCCGAATAAGACTGTTGCCAGCAAGGCACATGAAGCATTTTCAAGGCACCTCTGGTTTCTCTCTGAACATTTGGTTGGCATAGCCCTTTTAGATGACAGAGTGTCAGCATCAATCAAAGAAAAGATGGTACAAAATCTACTTCGACCAGCATTGGCAGACATCCCTCGGCGTGTAAAGTTGACAAGTGAATCTGAACAGTTGAAATTGGAGGACCTGGTGACAGAAAGGACGACATCTTTCTTTGATGTCCTCATGGAAGAAGGCAAAGAAAAGTCTCAGACATTCCTTAAGAAACCACCAGGACAGTGGACATCTGATCCAGTCTTCAAGAAATTTTATGAACTGGCTGCACACATGACAGTTGTAAATGATGTAGCTGAAAGGGGAATTAGTCTTATTGAGAAATACAATGATACACTGACAAAGAATGAGGAACAGAAACAGTTTATTCTTCGATTGGTTGCAAACCATCGCAGGAATTTCCCAACTCCATCAAAGACATCACTTATGTCGTCGTCATAGATTATCCACTGTGAAACTGTCAAATTTTAAAACTAAGGTTTTCATTAGATTGTAAGTTTTAGTTACATTTTTTAATTACAACTTTAATTTAATTTCTTAATTTTAATTTACTTTAAAATTTTAACCTTAAGTTTTAAATCGATCATCAACTATAATTGACAATAACTATTTCATTTGAGATAACCCAAAAAACTGTCAAATGGGTTGACCTGTAAATATTATTTGTTTTCATTAAAATTTTGCACAATTGTTATTAACATAACAAAGAACAGAAATAACCTTGTGGACAACTTAAATCTGTTACTTTGTTTTTCTGGACCACCCTAGCCTATAGCTTAAAAATTGAAGCCAAATCATACATGTTACTTGAGTAATGGCAGCAATAAGTACAGTAGGTGCATTAGATATGGTGACATAATGAATGTTCCAGTTGAGTTGGGTCTTTCAATAAGGTCATGTATTGTTCTGACCGTTCGTGTGGCGGTTTACACAGAAGGTCGAAAAGAAAAAGGTCCCAAACAGCACGTACGAACAAGGCCCATCACAAGGTCTTTACCGGTTCCATTCCTTTGAAGTGAAAGTAGACTTTTACGTGATCTGTCTCAGAAAAATACTGAATGTTAAATGGCAAGATAAAAAAAAGCTGACAATGAAGTCCTTCGACGAGCGGGCTTGCAAGGCATCCACACAATCTTGATACAGTTCCAGCTGCGATGGGCAGGACACATCGAAGACCCCCGCATTCCTAAAAGACTTCTTTATTATCAATTTAAGAATGGGGAGATATCACATATTGGTCAAAGATAAAGATTCAGTTACGTTCTCTGGAAGCCTTTAGCATTGACCCTGGGAGACGGAAGCTCACGATAGAGCCTCATGGCGTCGCGCTGTGAAAACAAATCGCTGAGGACAAGAGAACAGCGCTGGCAGTAGAAAAGCATTAGGGGGTGGGGGGAGGCAAATAGCACTAGTTCCAGCTGGAATAACCTGCCCAGTGTGCAGCCAAACTTTCCGGGCTCACATAGGTCTCACCAGCCACACGAGGACGCACCAAATACTCACCACATTGGATGATAAAAGTGGTCATTATCGAACCACGATGGACGAACTATAATATATCTTAAAATGTAACAAACTTTACAAAGTAGCTTATTATTATATAATAGCTTATATGCTAATGAAATTAGAATTTTATCTGCAGCATTAACGAGCTAAAAATGTTGAACATATTGACCAAGAAAATGTATTAATACTAAAGATGTTATTTTTGTGAAGAGAGAAGTAGTACTTCCCTCTTTCGCATTTAGGCATTAAATATAACAACACAAAATGTATCCATCTAACCCCCCCTCGTTATGACATCCACACTGCGTTGTGCATCACTGATGTATTTCAAAGAGACCTGAACTCATAGACAGTACATTTACTTAGGGAGGAAGTCAAAGAATTATGTAGAATTAATACGAAAATAACATTTACAACTTTCTTGGAAACGAGTAACAAAAAATGTAAAAGTTTGTTTTCAAAGACAATTCCTCCTTTAAGAATATGATGACTTTTTGTAAGAGCGATTTTTTTTTATTTACACTTAATAACTAATGAATAATAGATTTTTTTTTCTTTTCCAAAAGGAACATTTTACCGCGTTCTCGGCTCATTCCAGAGGCGCAGTGGCTTAGCGGTAAAGCGCTTGGCTTTCTACAATAAGTAGAATAGACAACAATTGATATAGACAAAGTGGTGCAAAATTTCTTTTTAAAAATGTCCTGAGAAAAATGGGTACCTGATAGGCCTATTAGTTGGGGAAAAGTAAAGGCGGTTGGTGGTTGTGCTGGCCACATAACACACTCGTTAAACGAAACAGAAACAGTTGACCTTTACATCATCTGCCCTATAGATCGCAAGGTCTGAAAGGGGAACTTAACTTTCATCCCCACCCCCCAATACCCAAACCTCGAAAAAAGAATCCTGGTTAAGCGAATGTATAAATCCACTCAGAGTATGTACAATTCTAATGACCTATAAAGTTAGACTTACAAGGCGGCCCACACAGTATTCTTGAAAGTCCATTTATTTATTAAACTCTAAACTCTATAATGAAATAGGACCTACGTGCAAAAATAACCGAAGAGGTGTCTGCTCAAGATAAAGATTGTCAAGACCAAATTCAATCTTAGAAGATAATATTTTTAAAAAAATTGAACGGTAGGCTAAATACTAGAGTTTTCCCAGTGTGTCCAATTAGCTGGTCATTCTTTTCCCAAAGATATACATCACCATCGAATTTCTAGGAAAATCGTTCAAACCGTTTTCGATAACCACGTCCATTTTTTTCCTCCTAAGTGGCAAGCTGAAAAGAGGAATTGTAAAAATAATCCAAAATCCTCAAAAAAAAAAAAAAAAAAAAAAGGTAAATAGGATTTTAAAAAGAATTTTCGTAAAGATGCAAGGGAAATAAATCCAAAACTTAACTTGGACCGTTTCTGTTCTTGCCAGTAGTATTCTTAACATGGTAAACAAACAAAAAATCATTTTGTTGACCCTCCCCGTCAATCCTACTTGCCAAGATATTACATGTCTCTCTTCTCCACCTCCCAGATTTTTTTTATTTCACTAAGCTGAAATGACTTGCTAGATGAAATATCAAACAAGAGCTAGACCTGGCAGTCATAGGACCTCCTGGATGTCCACAGCAAGGAGAAAGGGACAGTTTTGTTTTTCTATTGTGTGTTGTGTGTGTTGTGTGTATTGGGGGGGGGGTAATCAGACTTTTTTTTTTTAAATAATCCTAATGCTATGAAGAAAAAAAAAAGATGAAATCCTACGCTTAGGGGTTAAAAGAGAACGGACCTAAAATGATTGTGATGTCCAGCGTGTTGGTGACTATAGACCTCAGAGAGACATCATTTGGCTCTCAATAGACATCGATATCTTGCCTCTTTCAGACCTTGTGGTCTATAGGGCAGATGAAGTAAAGGTCATCTGTTTTTGTGACTCACGGTTAACGAGGGTGTCATGTGGCCAGCTTTTCTCCAACTAATGTCTGGGTGATCACAGAGGCGCCCAGAGATAACCAAGATTCGAACCCGCCGGGACCCCCGGTTTGTAAGCCAAGCGCTTTACCACTTAACCAACGCGCTTTCTGTTTCGATGTAGCCAACTATTATCTATATTTTTGCCAATCATTGAACTGTTGCTAAATGAATAAAGTTTGAAGAAGCTCGAAGAGATTTTTAAAGTTTTTTTTTTTATGCTTGTCATTAAATTAATTTATTAAATTGCGGTGACAATAAAGTCAAAAAGACATACAAAACTTACAATTATTACAACTATTCGCATATTTTTGTCCACATCGACTATCATTCATGCCGAATGAAAGACTAATAAGTAGTTCTACTATGATCGCGCAAGTCTAAATAAGCTTTAAACCTTTAGGCTTGTAACTTAAATCTTGGGAGATAAATCCAGCCGTTACACACTAGTGTTATCTAAATACCACATCGACCCCACTTCCCATTTTCAAAAAGTCAGAATTGAACACTGGCTGGAATAAAGTTCATGTCATTGAACAGCTCCAGATTTTGCTCGTCTGCACATTATTACAAATATGTAACAAATAATTCCTCCCTCGTCCAATCCTGGCTTTGTACTTAAAGCCCAGCCCTCTTCAGCCAATCAGATATGTCGTTACAGGTAGACCGAGGAAAGGTAAGTGGTGACAGGCCAGGGGGGACACATGTCAACTGAGCTGAGTTCAAAGAGTTTAAAAAGAAAGAAGGGGTCGGGGGAGGGCTTATAGGACCCCGGGGAGGAGGAGGGTAGTTCCACGCCCACTTCTCAACTTCATTTACCCCCCCATCCCCACCTTCGTTGCGGTTCACTTTCTGTCCTCTTCTCTTCCATTCGTCCTTCTCCAGGTCTACACACAGTTAACAGTGTAATGCTTTAACGTGACATTGCGCCGAGTGTTAGGACCATTGAATGAGTCTATGTAGATCCGTGTGTAGTCCTGGGAGCTTGCTTGCCCTGTATATATTTTCTAAGCACCGTTCACCAACCTTCATCCGACTGTGTAGCCTATGTGTGCAATGTTTCCATTTTCTGGCTAATTTTGGGATTTGACGATATCACCCCCAAGTCTTGGTTAAAATAAAATGTATACGAAACTTTGAGATGTGTTGATTGTTTCAGATTCAGTGCAACACACGGGGGAATAAGATACACATAAGAACAACTACGACTAGGATGTGTAGCTGGTGTAGAGCAAAGATTCTACTCTACAGAAAATAGTTACTTTCTAAACAAGGTAACCTTTTTTTTTTTTTTTACTTGAATGCAGTCATGTTGATCAATACTGCGTACCACGATTTATATTTAGATCTGATTCTTATTGTTTTAAGTAAATTTTAGCACCTCGTTCGTAAGAGATACTGATCAAAATATCATTTTCTGTAAACAAACATGGCGGTGAAAAGTCGATTAAAGTTGTCTTTAGTAATTTAAGCTTAATTCTACTAGGTTAAAGCTATCTCTTTAGTTTCGATCCTTCTCTTTATTGCTTCCATATCGACTTTTTTTCCCCACCAACTTTATTGCATCTCCCCGTTATAAATCTATAGCTTGACTTCATTCCCCCACCCCCCAGTTGATTCTTAAAGAGCTCAAATGTTAATCTTCATAGATTGTGTATGATACACGCCACTCAAACAAGAACAACATTTTTTAAAAGACTATACTTCCTTTATACAATTTATGGAGCGATAATTTTTCTGCTAATGAATGTTAGATTTTAAAACAAATTGCGAATTACACTCGGCCGGGGCCCAGTGTACTGTTAAATCCGTCTCTGAATACATCTTTATCTTATAAAATGCAGATGTTACTTAAAAAAGATTATATATTACTTTGCATGACTAGATTGTCCTAGGGGCACGCGTAAGAAGTAATTATCTTCTTTTTTGAAGTAACGTCTATATTTTATAAGTTACGATGTTGAAACGTCCGCAATAATATTTCACGATTTTTTCCGGACGTCATAAAGAAAACAAACACACACACACACACACAGTAATAGAATTGGAAAGAATGGAATTATATTTAACAAGCCCCAAAGCTGTTTTTAAATGGAGCCCCAAGTAATCAATATAATACAACTTTTCTGTAGCTCTTTCTTCAAAATGATTGAAAAAAATCCCATGAACTATTTTGGGAGTGTTTAGGGAGCCAACGTTTCCTATATGTGAATCCTGCAAAGTGTATAGTATAGGCCTAGGTCTATATCCATCGTAAATCTAGGAATTGTATTTATTTGTTTTAAACTAAAGCTCACACATTTTTCGTATTGGCGAAGAGAACATTCCAAATATTCTTAAAGGTCCTAACGTGTTGGAGAGCATAGAGAGATGACAATACTGATCAGTCGATATATAGTTCTAGGTTTAGGACACTATCGAGACATTTTTTGTGTGATATAAACTAGTCTGAGGAGTTGACAGTCTTATAATTAATAGCCCATAGAAAACATTTCTGTAACAATGTGTGTACGATCTCAGATTCAGAAAACATTTCTGTAACAATGTGTGTACGATTTCAGATTCAGAAAACATTTCTGTAACAATGTGTGTACGATTTCAGATTCAGAAAACATTTCTGTAACAATGTGTGTACGATTTCAGATTCAGAAAACATTGAAACTATTATGTGTTACAGACTTTCCTTCAAAACAAGTAGGCTAGCATAAAAATAATAATAATTAAAAAAAAAAAAATTCCTCCTTTGTGAAGTTGGTTACCTTTTGTAATAGTGATGACTTACCCGTAACGATTGCCCCCCCATCACCCGAAAAAAAAATCCTGGTAAAAATCTATCTGAGGTTATAAAATTCTAGTTGGTGATATAGTTTCAGACATGGTAATATTAAAAGACATAAGTCTTGATTCTGCAATATAATACTGGATCTATTTTAAAATATGGTACAGAAGATTCTAGTTAGGTAATATATATCCAGACATTGAAACATATTAACAAGACAATAGTCTAGACTAGAATACTAGATCTAGTTAGAGATGTAATATCTAGAAGATTCTAGTTTGTTGATATAGATCCAGGCTTAGAAACACAAATTTAATTTTTAGATATTATTTTGAAAAATCAGGTTGGTCAAACCTGTCTTTCCTCCGTGTGGCCATTGAGCTAGTAATTCTTTTATTGAAGATATACATATTTCTAGGAAATTCGTTAGAGTCGTTTTTTGAGATCCGTGTCTAATGTTCAGCTGTTTTCCCCGAACCTATGACGAGTTTGCAATCTAATAAGAGGAATTGTCAAAAAAAAATAAATTCTCCAGTTGAAAAACGTTTTGAAAAATTGTAATTTATTTTATTTGTTAGAAAAAAGAATCTAGATGTTGTTACGGAGATTCGTGTGTTATAATGACTAGCTAATAATTTAAAATGTAATCCAACAATGTTCTGAATCTTATTTCATTTCTTGTTGCTTTTTGTTGACGACGTGATCTTTCATTAACTTAATTCTTTCCTTCTTGTAGGCTTTCTTGTTTTATTCTTCACTAAAAGCCATGCATAAGGCAAATAGTAGGCTAAATTAGATCAACAATAGATAAACTAATAATGTAATATGTTAACAGAACAATATACAATAAGCTGACTAGACATAGGCCTATAGTAAGTAGACTTAGGCCCACCTCAGAACTCACAAATAATAAGTAGACTTAGGCACACCTCAGAACTCAAATATAGTCAGTAGGCTTAGGCCCACCTCAGAACTCACTAGTCACTCGTACGTGCAAGGATTTTGATATCATACTTATAAAATAAAAAATAGTTTTAAATTTTAAACATCATTTCTAGAATTATACTGTACACGCATAAACCTAATAATTACAAAATAATTAAGTTTATCTAACTTTAAGCTAGCCCATTTTTTTACGAACACATCATCCCTCTCCTCCCCAGACAATAAATTCACTTTAATTTATCATCATTTTGTTCCCTTAAATTCTCATTCCTAAGTTATGGACTCTATAGTGTACGTTTTCATTTCTCTTCAAAGTTCACCTTCTTGTTCACATGCAGCCCATTGAATCCACATCGGCTAACATCGACCAAATGATGGGAGATGACAGATATCACGAATGTGACGATAAGGAGCAAGATGTCAACATCGACGACATTTCCGACTCGGAAGAGGATAACCCCGAGACACAAAATAGGCTTGAAGACAATGACAAAGAATTTAAAACGCGTTCTAGATCACCGCTAGTAGAACGCCAGTCATCAAAGAGTGGAACTGGTAAAAATCGAAATAGTGACAGCTTTGCTGAGATTTCTTCAGGATCTGATGCTGCCAGAAACCTCCTTCAGGGGCACGATGTGAGTCAAAGGGCACTGGTGAAAGATTATGACGAAGAGAGGAAACTATCCCTGGAAAGAGAACGGTACGAGCAGGCGATGAAAGATCGCGAGGATGCCTTACGTTCCCAGGAGCAGCAGCAGCACCAGGCGTTGATGGATCTGTTCTACAGACGCCACTACGAGCACCTGTTCTTTCTCAGCCGGCAAAATTCGTCGTCTTCGATGTCTTCGCCTTCAGTGTTGTCACCCATTTCGCCAAGAGCGCCGGAAATCCCGTCAGGACTAGTTTCGGAAAGACATTCCCTTAAAGGGGAGCGTCAACAGACTCACGAATCACAAAGTTACGGAAGTTACATCGGGGGAATGAACGGCACGGGCGGATGCTCAAGTCAGGGGACCTATGAGGAGGCGTTGAGGCTTGTGAGGCCTTATCCCTTGACTTTTCAAGCGCCTCCTAACCCATATCAAATTTCGTCTCAAACATCCCCAAAACGTCTTCAGGAAACGGCGCCAACCTACATTCCTAACATATCACTGACAGCTCGGTCTTCGCCCACTTCACCAAATTCTCCGTCTCCGCCCCTGAGCAAACAGAGGCCCCTGACCCCTGCCAATGACACATCTCACTTCAGCAGCACTTCCTACCACGAACGATCGTCTAAGAGCAGCAGTGTGATGACCCCTGAGAAATTGGGTCAGGACAAAGAAGAGGACATGTCCTACGTCTCGTCAAATAGCGGCTCCCCGCCCGGGTCCCCTACCCACGACCACAGAGGTAAGCCACTATATTAATAGAACTAAATAGTTTCCTAATATAGCAGTATTTATTCTATTTCTAACACAAAAACAAATACAAATGCAAGAACAACAACAATAATAATAACAAAAATACAGCAAGCTCAAACAGGACAGATAACACCTTCATCTCCTATAGTCTGTTGGACCGTTGGGGCACCACATAAGATCTGTTGACCGTCCTTTTTAATTGCTCTCTGTCTTTTGCCTTGGACTGATATACTTTTGTTTTATGAAATTTCCGTAATAGATATATATGGGCTATATCAGTTCAGTAATATACTTTTGTAGATCTCTGTGGCGTATAGTTAAAACCTGTCTAGTGTCCGTCAAATTTTTTTTTTTTTTTTTTTAAAAGGAAAGTAACCGCATAAAAAGACTCCTATTAAATTTTTTTTTATTTAAAAATAAAATGCACAGAAACATTTTCTATTTTTTTAATTAACATTTCATTTCTGAAAAACCAGAGAAATTGGAACATTTTGTCTTCTAAACAAGAATTGTTCACAATTATCAGTTATCCGAAAGAAGTTTTGGTTAATATAGTTTCAGAGAGAGAGATGATATTTAAATTCGATTCCTAAGTACAACATTTTCATACATTCTTACTATTAGCTCATACTCTCTCCACGATCTAAAGGAGGTGATCACATGGTAGAAGCTGGTAACAAAGAGACACAAGACAAAAACTCAAAAAGTAATTAAAAATTAAATTATTTATTTCAAGCTAATTTTAGCATACATGGTTGCGTAAGAATAGTAAATAGATAGAGTATCGCGCTATTAATGCAAACGCAACGCCGTGGGTTCGATCCCTTATATTTCCTTTTGGGATAGTCAAATTTGTTTGATCAAAGTAAGACAGTTTCTATTCTAAATTTAAAACATATAAGCGCTTATTCAAAATTTGAAGGACATATGGATCAAAAGTGACATCCACCAAAGCCAATTATTGTAAGAGACGCTTATGTCCATCTCGGTACTAGACTGGTGAGTAAAGAACGCCTCAAACTTGTCCATCCTGCCATCCTTGTTCCTTGGTCTACCGATCTCGGCCATGTTCGATCTGGTTTCTAACCTTCCACGTCACTTCTGGGGTCACAGCTCAGAGCTTGCTTTCCAATGTTTTCCCTTTGCATCTTTCTTATTTTTTATACACACAGGTTACCCTTGCTATAGCGACGGTTGCGGGACCGCGGGAGTGTCGGACTACCAAAAACGTTGGCTTACCAAAGGTCATCTGTACCTCAAAGAACCGGAGACCTAGATGTAAAACAAAACAAAAACCCTCCATATTTATGATGTAATAAAATGACCTTTCAAGGGTATAAAATAAACAATAGACGGGAAATGGAAAACATGATTTGAGCTTGCACATACTGTACTAAATATAATATAATTAACATAATTTGAGCCTGACCTGCATACTCAAAATGTAAGTTCGAGTAGGCATTAATTATATGAATTTACTCACTTGAATTTAAAATCTGTAATAATCTTTTGTTTCTATCGAAGCAAACTGTCACGTGACTTTTGCTTGAATTTCTTTTAGCATTCAAGCATGCATGTGCAGCGGATGTATACATCGTCGCTACGTCGGAGTTGCTTCGGACTACTTAGTGTGTCGGATTATCAAGAGTCTACTACAGTGTTTCACAAATTTTTTCCCTAACGAAAACTTTCATACCTTCTGAGTATTTAACGGAGCACTTTGCTTATTTGTAGAGAGTTGAATTCACTTGATGGCCTACTACTTCGTGGAATACACTGGTCTACTGTATTTCTTTTTCTTCTCATTGTATGTCCACACTATTTAGAGCCTTTTTGTCCTAGTGACACACACAATATCATTTCATGCAAAACAATGACATTTTCTTTATAGTACACTATACTTCATTTAAAAAAAAGGTGATCCCAGTTGCCTTTTCTTTATAAAACAAAACATCAACTCTTAGGGTGACTTCTCATTAGAATGTGAGACAGAGAGTGAGGATAAAATAAAATGATATGCGAACTAATAAAACAGTTTATGTGTAGTTTAAAAAAACAACAACAGATTGTGCACTAAACCGCTGTATTCAATATTCCAGACCAGGTTTACGCTTGCAGTTGACCTTCTTGTGTACTTCATCTAGAATGCTGTTAATCTCGTTTCAAAGAATGTCTTATTAAATGTCTTGTTTCTTTTTTTTTAGCCTGAGTCTTAACTCTTCATATTTTTAAGCCCCCCCCCCCCCTTTTCACCTTTTTTTTTTAAAATAATGGTTATACTTTGTCACTTGACATAAGGAAATGAATAGAGTAAAATATACCTACAATTTAGATCTTTAATTATTCTTTAAAGTGATTTAATGTGTCAACAAAATTGTGTAAGATTCATTCTGCAATATATGGTTTCTTCTTCATCAAGAAGGGCTTACTGCTGGATGATGCACTGCTTGGAAATATATATATGTAATAAGCAGTCAGGATAGATTAAGAAACAAATGAAATAATGACCTAAGTTGCATAACTAGATCTAACTAGGCTTATGTGGTCATTTTGAACACATCGAGATACTTTGATAAGATGATCAACTTGTTGGTTAGTATTGTTACCATCTTTTTTTTTTATTTATTCCTATACAGCATAAGATTGTGTACCCTATTTTTTAGCGGTCCCCGAAAGGGAAAAAAGACGCTATTAGTTTTCTGTGTCCGTCCCGTTTAGATCTCAGAAACTAGAAGAGAAAATGAAAATGTTACATCATGATATTTTAGATCATTCAAAGTTCAGATGCAACGGCTACTTTTTTCTTTTCTGAAAGCGAAAAATCTAGTTTTTTAAATTAATTATGTAAGCAGTTTTTGTTTTTCATACGAATACACCATTTTTACAACTATTCGCTATTAATAGTAACAAACACTGGAGGCTTTTTAGTAAGAGGAATAATTATCTACCATTTTTTTGTAAACACATTTATGCAAATGGTTGTATATTTTTGATCAAAAAATATTATTTTTTACAATTGTATTGCTAAGTTATGTAAGTTCTGTCTTATTTAATACTACATTTACAAAAAATGTTTTTTTTAAAGAGAAAAAATCTATTTACTTATGCAAATAAGTTGGACATAATTTAGAACAACAATTAATAAGTAGTTTTTCATATTATCGCGTGAACTATACAGTGCAAAAAGATGCAAAACTAAAGGATTAAAAAAAATTTTTTTTTTTACTGAAATGTTTTTTATTCTTTGACTAAGAGATTGACCCTTTACAAAACAATTAGATCAATTAGATACTCATTATAAGACATCAGTTCGGCCAGGTTTACATCTAACCTCACATTCACTTTCACCTATTCTTTTGCCTGCTGTACTTTTGGGGCACCACACAGGATCTGTCAACCTTCTTTCTTCGTTCTTCTCTGTCATTTGCCTTTGGTAGAATTTCATTATGATATTCTTTCTGAAAATATTGATACCTGCCTTTTAAGCTGCCTTGGTGGACCACTTCTGATAGAATTTAATACCGGTATTCTTCTGAAAATATTAAAACCTACATTTTTTTTTTGCCTTGGTGGACCACTTCGGGGGCCGATTTTGAGTTTGTGTTTCCACACAAACTGTCTTTGTAACCTTGTTTTTTTTTTTTGGAGGAGGAGGGGTGAAGCATCTAGTAAAATTAAGAAGAGCAAGAGTGAGAAGGCTACAGTGTTTTTCTTTTTTTTTTTTTTTGAGGAGTTTTTGTCACATGTATTTTTAAAAGTCGTTTGAAAATGTTATTGTCAGCTGTTCCCTTCTAGCTATACGAGTGTACTATCACAATCTTTGTGACTATACGAGTGTACTATCATAATCTTTGTAACTATACGAGTGTACTATCACAATCTTTGTAACTATACGAGTGTACTATCACAAACTTTGTGACTATACGAGTGTATTATCACAATCTTTGTGACTATACGAGTGTACTATCATTATCTTTGTAACTATACGAGTGTACTATCACAAACTTTGTGACTATACGAGTGTATTATCACAATCTTTGTGACTATACGAGTGTACTATCATAATCTTTGTAACTATACGAGTGTACTATCACAATCTTTGTAACTATACGAGTGTACTATCACAAACTTTGTGACTATACGAGTGTACTATCATTATCTTTGTAACTATACGAGTGTACTATCATTATCTTTGTAACTATACGAGTGTACTATCATAATCTTTGTAACTATACGAGTGCACTATCATAATCTTTGTGAATTATCTATTCTTACTTAAAGACGTGCAGGATGAAGGTTAGGAACCAAGTGATACACTGGAACAAAGGTGATACACTGGAACACATGTGATTCTTTTTTGTCTGCGTGCTCATTCACGGCTGTATGCCACCGGGGGTGGGGGGGGGGGAGCAATCAAAATCGAGCTTTCATTTCTCAGGCTTGGATGTCGGAAAAAACATTTTGCAAGACTTTAAGCAACTTTAAAACTGAAATATAAACAACAACCCTACTGTCACAATACAGTAACGCACTTTCCATGCGGTTAATTTACCACTTTAATGGAAGTCTTCAAGCTGACTGACATGTATAGTGTCAAGTTAATTACGAGCTAGATTAATGACATTTCATCTCAACATAGCACGAAGGCCGCTCCACGCGTAATGGCGCCCCAAAAACACATGTTTTCTAACCTTGCCAAGAAGTGAATTTAAAACTTTTAAGAAAATGGCATTAAGTGTTTTTTTCTTTTCTCCGTGTTTGGTCTTTCTTATTGGATACTGTGAACAGGGCCGGCCTTGGGTAGTTGGAGGCCCGAGGCCAAGTGAATTTGGTGGTCTCAAATAAAATAAAATTAAAATAAAAATAATAAAAAAACCAGCGTAAAAATAAAATTACGTAATTTATTAAAATCTGGCCCCGTTTTATCTAAATAGACAAATAGCTGAAATTCATATTTGACAATTCCCATGGTGGGACCGGAGTTAAACTACTAAATATAGTCATAGTGCTCTACTATGAGATCTAATCGAAGTTAAGCATTTTTTTTTCACTAAAATGTGTTTTTAGTCCTAGTTTATGTGCAAGTCCATATTATTCTGAACCATTTTCATCCAGTATTTATGCAACACACACACACAAACATTGTGACTAACTTTAGACCTATACATTGTTTTGTGTTTAAAGGTTCGAACAATTCGTTCATAGACATTTATCTACTGTGAATTATATATGTATAACGTAAGTCTATTGCGTTAAAAAATATTAAATATTGTTTTCAGTGGACACCTTTTATTGTTTATTGAAATTATACCATGATGACCTTTGGCATTTATACGAACGAATAAAACGAAAATAAACTGTATTGAAACATTCTTATTCCAAATCCTATTATACATAAATTTTAGTGTTATGCCGTTAAATATTTTAGTAGGATTTGTTTGTATGGAATGTATAGGTGGATGTCTTTCATCTTCACCTTATCCTGTAGCCTGTTGGGGCACCGCACATAATCTGTCGACCGTTTTTCTCCATTCCTCTGTCTCTCTCCTTGACTAGAATTTCTTTCAATGACAGACCCGTCCATTTATTTGATGTGGAGCCCAATTACCATTGTGATCCTGTTTTCAATCTTTTCATTTGTATGCGGTCTTTGAAGGTTATACCTAGAATCCTTCTATAGTAACACGATTCCGTTAATAGAATCTTTCTATAAGTTAGCATCGACATTATATTTTGCAACGCAAATGAGACTATTGTTGGTGGCTGAGATGATGGATATTTCTTTCAACTTCATTAAAACAATCTCTCAGTAATTATATAATACTGAAAACAAAATCAGAAAACGAAACACTTTATGTATCCTATACAATTGGAAGTTCCATATCGCCTTTTTATGGTTGTAATAATAAAAATGATATTTGTATAGGATATTTAACAAGAGAGGGCACGGACAACTTGGAGACTTTGGGTAAATCAAGAAAACTTCTATTCATAAGTCACATGGTGGTACCGCTGTACCAAATGTACATAACTGAGTAAAAACTATTAAATGGTGAATTCTGTTTCCATTCAATACAACTATATCCTGACTAGTGAAAAATTGTAACTATTTGCTCATGATAGCATTATAATAACGATAAAATAATAAATTAGCAATATACATAATCTCGGTTGCTTGTCCATTTTCAGTTATATATATTTTTCATGAGAATAAAACAAACCTCGAATAACTTAAATTATATGCGTAATATACCAATAGAGATAAAATACAATTTACATGTATCAACAAATAGTAAAACCGTGTCTTTAAAAAAGAAACAAAAAAAAAAACTAACGGCTTGCATAATTATTTTAAAAAATTAAAAGGTTTGCTTTCACAAAAAAAAAAAAAAGCCATTTCACCTAAAAGTTAGAAACCACAAAATATTGTAAAATAGGATTTTCAATAAATTTTCTGGTTTTTGATATCATATCTTGGCAGACAAACATACAGACATACAGATTACACAAAACTAATAGTGGTTTTTCTACTTTCGGGAGACTCAAAAAATGTCAACAAATCCTTATTTTCTTCTACAAAATCTGCTTATGGTGAAAATTGTCTTCCATTGGTTGATTCGGCGTCAGTGAATGTTATTTGAAAGTGAGTTCGTGTTTAGGTTGAGTTTGGGTGTAAATCTTTGAGAACAACTTTGTTTTTTATTTCGGATCGTTTGGTTGACAAATTTTGCTAGTCGTAGTGTTTGTAGCACGCTGAACTTCATAGGATTTTTTGTTTTCATAGTGTTTGGCACATCGACACTATACAGCCGTGATTCTCACATTTTGACCTGCGACACACACCTAGAAGATTTATGTCATTGCTCTCCTTACTCATTTATAGGATTCGGGAACGTGCTGTAATCCGGACCCTGGGTGGTCCTATACTGAAATGTGAGGAACATTCGATGTACATACAGCGGACGTATGTTTGTGATGGGTGTGATAAACGTGTTGAGCAAGGTGACTTGTAGCGGGCTGCAAACACAACGACGTACGTAAGCTGGGAGAAATGTGACCCGCTAAGACGTGAAAACTAAATCCTGCACAATCGCATTCTCGTAGACGTATTGAATTGTTTTTTTAAATAATAATAATTATGTTTTGAGTCGACCCTTAACTTAATTAAAATTTTGAAACATTGTTAATAATTTCATTTTTACTTGATTACTATTCAATAAGGATTTACAAGTTCAATGCAGAGACACACCAGGTTGTCTCTTATAATATAAGTTAAACACCTTCGCGTCCGCCTTTTTTTGTTAAGGAGCCAAGACAAACAGTTTGGGAAACGTTGACAGGACTAATTTTGTTTTTTGTAAGATAACGTTTAAAAACATCGTCAACACTGATCACATGACTGAATTCCACAGCTTTTCAAATCTTTAGTTGATCAAAAATGCAGCGCTTGAATTTGCCAACTTCAGTGAGGATCCCAAGCGCAGGATTGTGGCCTGGCAATCAAGGGAATGGATGATTATCACTCAAGAGAATGTATTTCCTTTATCACTCAAAGGAATGGATGTCCTTTATCACTCAAGGAAATGGATGCCCTTTATCACTCAAGGAAATGGATGTCCTTTATCATTCAAGGAAATGGATGCCCTTTATCACTCAAGGAAATGGATGTCCTTTATCACTCAAAGGAATGGGTGTCCTTTATCATTCAAGGGAATGGATGTCCTTTATCATTCAAGGGAATGGATGTCCTTTATCATTCAAGGGCATGAATGTCCGTTATCCCTTAAATTCTTTCCCCTGTGCCTTGGTTGGCCCGTGTATATCTGTTAAGCTATGTGGTAATAATGCCACGAAAGGGAATTAATTTTAGCCTATCTTAAGCTAATCTTTGCGTAAGTGTGATATCTACGACGTAGTACACCCATGAAGTAGTTGTAGCTGCGGTTAAAGAAATAAGCTTCGCACCCTTTTGTATAGAGCAATTAATTTCTGTGTTGACATTCTTAGGGTAGAAAACGTCTAGTATGTTTTTCTAGCTTGTTTGCGTTTGCCGAGGAAAAAAAAATATCACCCAGACACGCCTAGCGTGAACGCCCCATACACTTTAATTTAATTCGCCTGATAGATTCAGAGAGAGAGAGAGAGAAAGAAAGAGAGAGAGAGAGACCCAGTGCAAATATCAAACACGATTAATATAAGGCAGGTGAACTGAGAGGGGGCCCCTCTACAATCAAAGCTAGATTGATATTTCTTGTGTATCTCTTTGGCTTTATTTTGTGTGTCGTGTGTTTGGTGACGATGAAGAGACGAGCTAATAACTAATGGTGATAAGGTCAAAGGAGGGAGGGTAAGGGCAGGCTTTGGTATCAGAATGACATGAGAAGAGGACGACCCCCCCCCCCGGAGAGAGGGAAGGGGGGGCTAGTACGTTGTGTTGATAATGTCACGATCACAGGTGTTACGATTGGAAGACACGTTCTTTCTTAAGTCTGTATCGCCTGTTAGTTCACGCAACCATTGGAACTCTCTGGGATAGGGAGGGAGAGAGAGAGAAAGCGAGAGAGAACAAGGGGGAGAGAGAGGGAGGAGAAAGAGAGATAGGGAATGAGAGGGAGAGAGAGCAAGAGGGGGAAAGAGCGAGAGGGAGGGAGACAGAGGGATACATATATATATTTCAGAAGAAATATAGGGCAGCTGATATGCAGGTAATATTTCTGTGGCCGACTGTTAACGAAGGTAACGTGTGGCTAGCTCAACGACCAACCGCCTATATTTTTTTTCTAACTATTGTCAGATACCCTAAAAATCCTAAAATTATAAATTCCAGTCTTCACCGAGATTCGAGTCCGAGATCCCAAGGAATCACATTTCTAAACCTTTTAGTTTCTAGCACAAAATAATATTAATATGAAGGAAGCATTACAGATTCGCTCCAACACAGTAGCGTAACTATATAATATATTGTAAAATAATTATACAATGAACTCGTGGTAAGCAGATTCGATTCGAAGATCATTGAAATAATTAGTGGCAAAACAATAATGTTTTTTATTTAGCGTCCTTGACATTGCTTACTTCATCATTTCCAAAGGTCTCCCGAGTTTTATCTTTTTTTTTTTTACATTTTTCTTTAGGTTACTTTAGACCGGCCCCACCCCGCCCATTTCTCCACATCTCTTTTTCTTCTTGTTCTGTGCTGTTCAAAGAATATAGACACGATCTTACATTTTACAAAATGTAAAGCAGATTTCTGAGATTCACACTAATCGTGAACATCTCCCAAAGCGATGCGATAGAGCACCTGGCATTCAAGAGCTGATTGGCAGCCGTGATTGTTATTGATTTTCATGTCCATTTTGATAAAGTCTAGATTCTAACTTGCTCTAGCGATTATAATCTAATCACCCAACATCTGTTTTTGTACTTGATACAATGCACATTGAGAGAATGAGAGGAGAGGGCGAGACAGTGAGTGTGACATTGCCAGTCGGTGTTCAATACAATGTCCTTTCTTCTACATCTTATTCATTTAGATCTTCAGTAAACTTCCACTTTTTTCATCCATTTGTTTCGATCAAAACTCATGGAAAAAAAAGACTATTTGACGTGATCTTCAATCAGCTTAGATTTGTACATTGTTTGTCACACGTGTTGGAGAGTTAAAGTAATCTCGCCTTGTTTTGTGTTTGTGTACTGATCCCTATACCATTTTCTTTAGTCATAAGCACCTCACTAGCAGAGTGGTTATCATGTCGGCTTCATGAGACGTGAGCCATGAGATCGAATTTTATATTATTATTATTATTATTATTATTTTTTTTTTTTTGTAAATGTAAAAAAACCTATGTTTTCCCAACTGCTCCAGATAGGATCATAGCGTACTGAAAAAGTTTTGAGCATAACATAGCGCTAAACAAAAAACAATTTGTTAAAATGTTTCTAATCGCACAGATTCATTGTTGTCGATCTAGATCTATTACAAATTTAATAACATGACTGATCCAAACTGAATGATACAGCTACACTTCGTATAAGCTTTTTTTTTAAAAGTATTTTTTAAAAAATGTTTTTTTTTATACTTAAATGTAACTGTAATGGCTATCATTACTGACCCCTGTTAAACCATTTACTTACCCCTCCACACCTCTTTGCCAGCTATTTTTCCACCTATTGGTCTCTGTGTCTAGGTTTCTCCTCTAGGCTATATTCACAGAGTAATAAAAAACTAAGAAGAGAAAGGAACAAAGGATAACAAAGGGAAGCAACAAAAAAATCTAATATAAAATAAGGGGGGTAACCATTTTTTTGTTTCTATATTTTATTGATGCGTGGAGCTGACAAATTAGCACTAAATGAGTATCAAGCGAGGCCGTCCGGAGATGTTTACCGTATATCGTGACGCCATCAAAGGCAATTTGCAGTGGAGGGTTATAATGAATTGGCGGGGATTAGCTGTTTGGGGGACATTAAAGGACCACTCCGATCATATGTACCGCGACCAGGGCTGCAAGGGGGAACATTTTAATCACTATTTACGATCGCGACGCATCAATATTGTTCTCCAAAGGACATTTAACTTCGTCTATGAAGAAACAAATAATATAATAATAAAGAAATATAAAAAAGTGGCCAGCATTTAGAATAGAAACAACGATATGTTTCATTTAGTGCTGTGGTGATCAATCGGTACTTTTGCAAACGTGCTAAAATCCTTTTTTAAAAAAAGGAGCGAATATAAGGGAAAGAACTGCACATTTACATCCATATACATATATTTCAATTATGTAAGATTCCCTTTTTCTGTATCAAACAAAATTAATTAAACACCACTAATGAATTAATTGGCTAACTTTTGGATTGATTCAAGTGTTGTTAGGGACCATGAACAAATGTGCAAAGTTTCAACTTGATCCAAGAATAGGAAGTGGGAGAACTAACGTGTACAAAATGTGTCCCAGACAGACAGACAGACGGAGTGAGATGATATTAGCCTTGTAAAAAGGAATTGAATCAATAGATGAAGTGATTCAAAAAACATTTCTCCGGAGATATATCATTAAGAACGACCTACGATTTTTTAAAAATCTATTTTTTGCTTTATCTGACACACATTCGAATTCGAAGCAATTAGCCCAATAATCATTTATTGCTAAGTTTTCGTTGTATGTAAGTCGAATGCGAGAAAACAAAGCAAAGGGATGTGGGATGTAAGGCTGAGAAGCTTAAACCGCTTGGCTACCTATCAAGGGGGCTCAAGTTAGAAACCCGACTCGAACTTAGCTGTGTCTGCTAAGCGCCTAAATGCAGCACTGAAACCTTCTCCCAGATACCCCTCCTCTCACTGGTCCATGAAAGAGATTAGGTCATTGCGCACTTAGCATGCTATATGAAAGCGATAAAAACAAATAAATAAACGAGACGCTTTCATGTCGACGGAGAGCTAAATAACGTAGTGTAAGTTTAAGTAACATGATTATATTGAAACTATGACTTTTGAAACTGATCTACAACAGCTTGGGGTAGGGCGTGGATGTGAAAGGCCCAGAAGAGAAGTGAATGAAAGGATGGGCTGAAGCAGACCAGAGCACTCCATGGGCTGCAGCGCCCCTGGGATGGATGGATGGATGGATATGACTTTTGAACAATGCAATGACACAATTAAGCCCATTAGGAGGCGCGGTGGCTGAGAGGTAAAGCGCTTGGTTTCCGAACCGGTGGTTCATGGTTCGAATCCTGGGATTTTAAATTTCAGGATCTTTGTGTACCTCTGAGTCCACCCAGCTTTAATAGGTACTTGACATTAGTTGGGAAAATTGCGATTGGTCGTGGGCTACAGAAACTGATGACCTTTACATAATTATCAGCCCTTTAGATCGCAAGGTTGGAAGGGGAACTTATGCTCGTGCCACAGTAATTTGAAGGCGAAGAGTGAACTTAGAAAATTATATATCGCCTATCATGGTGGACATAGAAAGTCAGACTGTGCTCAGTGTCCACCTCGATGGAATAGCTTCACATCTTTAGAGTATTACTATTCCTATTTCAAATACTAATATCGAAACTAAAGCTTCACTTGCATTTCTTCTGGTCTGATAGTCTGCCATTGGGCGGATAACATTTAAACGACTAAGTGACTAAGCGTTTAGAAAAAAAAAGTTATAAAATAAAATTGGATTGAAACCTGACAAGTGGAATTACCTGATGATTTGATGACAACTTCAAGTGACTGACCGCTGGCCACTCTGCTAACTACGCGTATCTCAGGTTTCTTTTTATTGTCCACCTCGCGGTCAGGTTAATTCTTAATGGGACCGACGCCCCATCGGTTTAAAGAAATTAGTCGTAGGCGGTTGAGTTTTGAATGACCAAACAACAAATGACCACTGGACCACAAAGTGAGGTCTATTTCACTCCCATAAGTTAACCGACAAGGAGAAAACAAAAATGACCTCGTCAAAGACCCATGACGCAACGTACTCCCATTATCAGCCAATCATTATCGCTCTTACAGCGCCTTGAAACGTTCATATGAAGTACTAATTATCCAATGAAATCTAGCCTTGATGACAACCGCGTCGACCCCCAACCCATGCCGACCCCCAACCCGGTCTCTTCTCCCACCACAGCTTTCCGTCTCGCCCCCAGCACAGCTCAACCCTTTGGATACAGATCACTTACCACTTTTTTTTTATGACTGAGATTGAGCCATAAAACCCGGAGACCATAATCGTTTCCTATCCTCTCTTCTAATCACATCAGGCGTTTTCTTTGATGTATCTTTTCAAGACGACCGCCTCGACCACGTTTGCGGCGGGAAAAAAAAAACTGAGGGGGGGGGGCAACGGAGAGTGAGAAAAAAATAAGGAGGCGGAGAAGAATTATAACAAATGCACCCCCTACCCAGTTCCTTTTGTACTGAATCTAGGACTGTCGTATTGCTTTCGTATGACTAAGACTGATTCTTAAGATGTTGAATTACAAAATATGCAGATAGTGTTTATAGTTTGTTGCAAAGGGAAAAGATCGTCTCCCAAGACGTGTAGAATGCCACAGTAACAATATAGTTTTGTTTAGTACTAAAGTGCAAGCGATGCACGAAAAATAAGAGAAATCGTGTATATTTACACATGAGCAATCTCTTGTCCTAATCCCGTGTCTGATAGATAGTGAGGGCAATTTTGTTTTAATGCATAGATGTTTTATATATAGATAGAAATTGGAGAACGCTTAGAATACGAGAATATGAAGTATACAGCAAATAGTGGAGGATGGACCTCTGATGTTAGAACGTCCAGTAATTCTCAACAAGTTTGGTACCGTATAGGGATAAAATTGCTACTCAAGTTAGGATGATTTTGATCTTTGCACTTATAGCGCAACTTTTTGGAATCATTCTTACGATCACCAAATGCGCATTTTTTGGACTGTGTGTCTGAGTGGCCTAAACCACTTGGCTCGAATTCAAATCCCGACTCGAGCTGATTTGTATTTGCTGAGCGCCTCCTAAAGGCAGCACGGAAACCTTCGCCCAGATGCACCTCCCCCCCCCCCCTTACGTGTCCAAAAAAAGATTGGACCCTAGCACACTGGGCATGCTATAGCACGACGATTGCGCTATACAAAAGCAATTTGAAACATCTATTCTTTCATCGAATGCCTGGTTTCACTGACTTCAGGTTCATGCCGTCATTAACAAGACACTTCTTCTTTGTAATTGTTATGTCTAAGAATCTTGAAACTCTAGGGCCTAAGGAAGCTTGCCTCCATCTGCATGTCTTTACAAACGTATGTCTGGGAAAGATCCAAACAGATGTACATTTTTACATCCCTATTAGCAGTACCTATGGTTTGTATGCTAAGACACTTAGAAACCAGGCCAAAGGCTGCCCTGCTGTTGGTAACTTCCCCAGTAGTTCTTCTGTGTAATAAATTAACGGTGCAAGTGTCCACCATATAAACGGCCCCTTGAGGATACTAGGTAGTGACCTGTTTGTTGGAGCTTTCTTCCACCCATGCCAGTGCAATGGACTCTGACCCACAACAGGGGCTCTGTTTTGCTTCCTTATTAGTCATGTCTTCTCTAACCACCGTTTCCAGCCGTGCATCACGTTGAGGCTGAGAAGCCATGACACAAAACTTCTTGCAAAGTGCAGGATGAGATACGTGTGTCAAAGACACGATTAAAAGTTAACATTAGGGTGGGGGAATTTGAGCTGGACGCTAGGCGGAATTACTTATAAGATTACTCCCTAGAGACTTCGAGACCATGAAAGATGAATGCCTGTAGGACACAACGTCCGGCAAGTTTTGTTCTTTTATCTCCAGTCTACAGGATGAATTCTTAACAAAGAGCAATAAATCTGTAGAGCGAGCTATCCTGCCCTTCTCAATGTTTAGCTTACCTTCCTTGAGTCTATTGTCATTCGGTCGTTTTTGTCCCTAACCTTAACCTTAAGCAACGATCCACGCAACAAATGACTGTAGTTTACTGTCCGTTTACTACCTATCAATATGAACATCAAGAGACTTGGATTTGGACTCCCTCCAAACATTGCAACGAGCGTTAATTTTTTTTCTTTGTACCGGTTTTCTCTTGGAAGTTTTGGCGCTGTAACGCTGAGAGGCTCTATGGGGGCGTCACATGACCTGAAGCCTTTCGGGTATACGAAACGGGAGGGGGAGGGCACACTTATGTCTAAGCTATTCCAGGACTTTATTGATCCACCCGCTTTAGTATCTTTATGACTTTTATGTTGATCTTACGACTAAATGGTTTAGTAATTGGTCAGTTTGCTGGTCGCAATTAGTCACCTGACTAGTTTTATAATGTCGTTTTGTTCTTTCTATCAAAGCGTTCTGGTGTGGATATTAGTATTTGAACTTGGCTGTAAACAGATATATGAATGTTAACATTGTTTTGGTAGAGTGTCGAGGAACTGGAAAGAAACTGTCACTCCTCTATCATTATCACTCACCAATATCACATGTAAAAATATTAGAACGCATAATATAAACCTCTTAGACCAGCAAAATGTCCTTACCCCATACCAACATGGCTTTAGGATATATAGATCATGTAAAACTCAACTAAGACAAATTGATGACTTTTCAAAATACTTAGATAATAATAAACAAACAGATTCCATTGTATTAGACATTTGACAAAGTTCACCACCTTAACTTGCTTAAAATTAAAATATATTTGCATTGCTGTTTTATTACACTAATTAATTCTGGATTTAGTAATAAATGGCTCTAAATCAACACCAAGAACAGTAAACTCAGGTGTAACTCAAGGAAGAGTGTTAGGCCACTAATCTTTCTAATTTACATAATTGACCTGCCAACTTCAATTTAGGAAGAAATAAATTCAAGTTTAAATTATAAAACGAAAGAAGACATGCTGTATTTTACATTTATACGTTATAACAAATAAAAAAAATTAATTTCAATCTTTTGTATTAGAAAAATTGCATAAATCTAAACTATAAATAGAAGAGACGGGCTTATTTCAGGGGGTATTGCATACAAATAACGTCCATAAGTTTGAAGTTTCATGTTAAGACTACTATTACGAATTAATTATTGGATATAAATAATTTTGTATGCTATTACAAGAAGTACTGTGTATGATTTTTTTTTTTTAATTAAATAAATCTATTTTGAAAGATAAATTCTGTTGGTTCTTCATCAATACTAGAATTCCTAGCATACTATTGGATATTGTAAGTGACCTCCAACTGTCTCGTTCTGAAGCCACTGGCAGCTAGGTGCTTTCTTCTATGTCAGTTAAAGCAAGTTGGCACTCACTAAGGACGCGGGATACACATTTGAGCCAAAAGAAAATCTGCTGCCGAGGACAGACAGACGGTGAAAGGAAAATCTAAATCAACCACCGGCAGACAATTGTTATGCCAGCGCTAGTTGTGGCAAAATATGTAGGTCACACTGGGGCTGCTTAGCCACGGGAAAAACTACATTCCTCATGAATCTTCGGACTCGGAGACAAGCATATTTATTATTATTATTATTATTATAAAAGAGCGAGTATTCATTCTCTGGCGAAGCCAGGGTCGAGTTTCGTTAAAGGGAAACAAAATTCATCGTAGTCCCTTTATCAGTTTCCACTGAGGAATTTTCTGGTGATGTGGCAGGTCTGCAGAAGTACCACCCTCTGACAGGCAACGAGAATGTTTCTAGGAATGCCAAGGGCCTTGAAGGTATCTGCGAGGTCAGTTGTTATTATTCCCTCGTTTAATATGACAATGGGGTATATTGTTATTTTAGATAATTTCTATAAACGCTTAATCCCCAAGCCAAGGTTCCCATATTTTCCTTGTTTTTCCAGCTCAGTTTTTTTTTAAATTATGAGACAGGGGTACGGCGATGTCAATAATGGTAACGGCCTTTTCGTTTTTATCGATGAGCAGCCAATCAGGGCGATTAAAATCTACCGTTTTGTCAGTCAAAATAATATCCCAGTACAGTAGATGATCCGTAGACTCTAGAACCTCTTGTGGTGAGTATTTATAATATGGAGGAGTATCCTTACCGATCAAATTGTGTGTCAAAGCCAGTGCTGGACCAGGTGTATTAGCTTTGCAACTTGGTTATGGCGCCCTAGGTAGGCAGATTCCGATAGGGCTGAACATCCCGCCATTATGTGTTGAATTGACTCACCCACATTTCCACATTTATTATTATTATTATTATTATTATTATTGGATATAGTGTCATCAAATTTAACTTCTGTCGGTCGCAAAGAGCATGTGCATTCTGTAGCTTTGTAAAACTTCGTATTACTTTTCTCTTATGGACCTGCATTCCATTCGCCTCTATGTGATTGGAAGTACAACAAAACCAATAATTTAAATTTTTTTTCACAATTTTATTTGTTTTGCTACAAATCACAAGTGCTACAAAGTCAGCCAAAATTACAAAACGTCTTCGCCCTTCCTATTTCCGAGATATCTCATATCCTTGCGATTAGAGATACCACCGTAAATAATATATATATATATATATAATAATGTATAGCGGATGTCTCATGTTTCAAAAGGGGACACTGTTTCCTGGCACAACAAAGAGCACATCTTATAGGTTTATGTCGTTATTTCTCTAGTTATTAGTGTAATACAACTGTCATTAAAGGTCCCGGTAAACTACCATAGGACGTCTCTCTTTTAGCACTGTTCTAGTCAATATCATTCATCAATCACGACTTTTTCTTTATTTAGTAAACTTAGTGTATAACATTTCATTTGGTTAAAAAGATTATTTGCTTAAAGGGCATCAAAAGGGGAGGCTATAATGCAGTTTACTTGAATACTAAGGATAACATCCCCTTACGACAAATAAAGTCTCTCTTGATTTGGGTATTCAACGGAATGGCCCGTGAAGTCAATAGCTTTCGGCATAATGATAGGGACCTATGCTCGCACCTGGACTGCGCCTTTCCACATTACTAGCCTTTAGTATCTAGATCTACTTCGTAACGTACCTGGCCTTTGTTGTTTGAATTAGTATGTCCTCAGTTTGTGATTGAAAAAAAAAGGAGAGTGGGGGGGGGGGTGCAACTTTTGACGGTACCCTAAAATCCTCTCTTTTGCAATAAGGTGTTTTGCTCCTTAAGCGATAGGGTTTCGGTATGTGGGTTTAGGGGGTTGGGTTGTAAGAAACGATTAAGAAAACTGTCGTGGTTATATCCGATTATGTAGGGCCGACAAAAGGAGGCACGCACTCAAGGCAACGATTATCTTGTATTCGGAAGTTTAATGAAGCGTGAAGCTTCTGTTAAAACATCTCTGAACATTAGCAAATGGAACAAAAAAATGGAACGCGTAGACTGAAAAAGAAACAAACCACAGTAACTACAGAGACTAGGGAAGGATAGAGTCATGGCGTTAATTGCTCGGTCTCACGCTCGGGCATTCTTATGTGCTCAAGACACGAGACGTGTCTTGCAAATCTAGACACAACTTTATTGATCGTACAGCTTCCGTGGCTATTAATAGAACATTTCGGTGCGCAGTTTTGAAATATGCTCGATTCTAGTCCAGTGGTGGAGAAAGTGATGAATATAATAGTTAAAGCATAGTTAATGTGTGTATGAGAGAAAGAGAGAGAGAAAGAGAGAGAGATACAGACAGAAATAGAGAGAGAGAGAAAGAGAGAGAGACAGAAATAGAGAGAGAGAGAGAAAGAGAGAGAGAGACAGACAGAAAGAGAGAGAGAGAGAGAGAGAGACAGACATACAGAAATAGAGAGAGAGAGAGAAAGAGTTCATCACCATTTGTGGAAAAAAAAACTGGATTGATTTGGAGGGGCATGCAGGATAGGATCTACATTTTCCCAAGATTGGAGAAATGAACTAACACAAAGATTTTCTAACATTTTACACAGCGCCCCTATCAACTGGGTCTGTCTGAATCTTCTGCACCTTATTTCTCCCACTCCCAATTCTTGGATTGCGTTGCAAATTTGCACAATTATTCTTTTTCAATAACAACATAATCTATATTTTTAAAAAATTAAATCAATGACAGTAATTAAATTTGTTTTGTATAAAGAATGTTCTAGGCTAAGGAAAGATAAGCACTGTGTAGATAATTAGGTCGTTCTGTAAAAATTTGAAACTAACACACACAAACTATTAATAAAGTACTTCAACGACTTTCTAATCACCTGCATACTCGCTCGCATATTTGAGACCATGAGTTCGAATTCAGACTTCTGCAATAAAAAATACAAAATAAGTATTTAGCTTTAGAAACATTTGCTCAACGCAAGAAATGATACAACCAGTTCACAAAAGGTGGTAGGATCATAGCGCACCAAGCATGCTATAAGCATTACAGTTATGCTAAACAAAAACAATTAATAACAATATTTCCAGTGGCAAAAATCATTATTGATAGATTTGATCTATTAAAAATGAATTACATGATTGATTCAAAATAATTGATGCAATTTGCCTCCTTATAATCTTAGGTTGTTTTTTGTAAATATGTTTTTATAATTTACTTATTAATGTTCGTATTTATTTCTTTTCCATTCTGATTTATAGCATGACATACATAGCAAGATGATGAGAGTTTCAGAATTCATTTCAATTTTAAATTTCATATTTATACTAGATGGTTACTATGCAATAATAAGTAGTGAAACACATTTACGTCTGAATTCTATACTCTAGTTTTCCTTTGTTGCTTTCTTAGATTCCCCAACAGACTACAACAGCCAAGTCAGACGTTACAGGACAGCATTCAGCAAAGAGCAAATTGCCAGGCTGGAGAAAGAGTTCGCCAAAGAGAATTACATTTCCCGCCCCAAGAGATGCGAACTAGCGGCTTCCATGAACTTGCCGGAGAGCACTATCAAGGTGAAGATTAGAAATAAGTGGTCTAGCCAAATCAGTACCATCTGTTTCTTAGCGTCTTCGGTAAAGTCTCAGTTAAGGAAGGCACTTTATAGACAGTGTTTATATATAGTTTTAAACAAAACGCCTTTGCATTATCTTCTGATTGTATACGCTTTAACTGGCTCTGAAGATATGCTGACATATTATCCTGCTAGGAAATAACAATGTGTCTTGCTTTGTTTCTATTGGATAGTTTCACGATAAACTAAACAATGTCAAGGACGCTAAATTAAACTTCAATGCTGCCAACTGAAAAAAATTTACAAATATCAATGCTTAGACTATTTGATTCTACAGTGCTAAAAAGTGCACAAACATAATCATATATCTTAACAAAAACACATAGATTAACAATACTTTATTCTGTTCTCTGGCTACACCAAGAAGCATGTTATATATATGGATTTACTACCATGACGGAAAATCTCCAATGGTATGTTAATGGAGATCTCAGCGAATTTTATGTCTTGCTATTTCAATGCTACAAATTCAATGCTTTTAACTTTTTTTTTTAGCTTTTAGCCTTTATATAACCTCTACGACCTCACGATTTTATACACGATTAATGAGAGAATTAAAGAACTTCTAATCAAACACCCCAGTATCCGTTGGGCCTACTGCAAATTTGACCATTATGTTTATTTCTTTTTAGTTTCATTCTTACATTTACAAATAAAATAAATATATGAATGTTCATGAATGATTATGGACTTTTTCAAGAAAGTAAAGAAGAAGATGAAGACATTTTGCAAATGGTTTTGCTATAATTATTAAATATGTACACATAATAAATGTATGCAATCCTATTTAAAAAAAAAGATAAACAAAATTATTTAAATGATACTTTTTGTTATGACATGATAGATCGTTAAGATTTATATGTAAATGAGAAAACTTGAACCACGTGATATATGGTACTCTATGTGTAGTCTGTGACTCGAAGACAAGCCTTATCACAAATAACTTGTAATAAGTCGTAAGTAAGTGTAAGTTACTTGCAAACGTCAAGAGTTATTCATTGCTACTTTATTTTTAATCTTCAGGTTTGGTTTCAAAATCGTCGCATGAAAGATAAACGTCAAAGGATGGCAATAGCTTGGCCCTACGGCATTCCACCAGACCCGCACCTGTACGCCTACCTCGCTGCCGCCGCTGCTTCCTATCCCTACGGTCTCCCTGGCTCGTCTGCTCTTCCAGCACACCCAGTGGGCCTCCCTGGATTCTCTCCGAGTCAGCCCCCGTCTTTCCAGCATCACCCCAGAGTGCCCTCCGCCTTTCATCCGACGGTGCTCAGCATGTCACCCACTTCGCTCTTGAAACACGAGCAACAGAAGCAGGAGCTCCTTCGACAAGAGCTGATGAGCAGCTTCACGGCCCAGCACAAACATTCTCAGAGGTTGGCCGGTGGATCTCCGGGGATGACGACGCCGTTCGCCGCCCCGCCATTTCCCCTGGGTCTCCATGGACAGAGTCTAAGAGCCCCGCTGCCTTTCAGTGACAAATCGTTCCTGTCGAACATCTCCGGCGGCGACAACTCCTGCTACTGCCCAGCCATTCCAGGGTTGCATCCCATTTCAGCGCACTTAGACACTCCCTTGACTTCGCACGATCGCTCCCTTTGTAAAGCAGAGCTAAAGATAGGCTGAATTCGAATCGTTTTTCTATTGATGTAGTTTCTTCATATATTGCTCGACTGCATGCAGATTGACAATGTCCACATAGGCCCACAGGTCGCATAAGCCCACAGGTCATACAAGCCCAGAGGTCATATAAGCCTAAAAATATGTCAAAAAAAAACAACAAACAAAACAAAACAAAAAACTTAAAGTGGACTGAATTTCTGAACACGTTACAAAACAAATGCATACATTTTTGTCTAACAAATATGGACTAAAGACTTTATATACATTATATATAAAACAGAAAGAGACCAACAGTCGAATTTCATTATCAATTGTACAGCAGACTAGCGTTGTTTAATTAAATAAAGTGCCAAGAAATGTTATGCCAGAAAAAACATTGTTATTTCGTGTATGAATGTGTAACTATGTGTGTACAGAGAAGTTGGTAATACTTGCTTGTTGTTTTGAAACTGCCTCGACTTGTAAATAATATATTCTTAACCTTTCTCTAAATCAGCCAATCTCGAATTCAATCTCTAGTTCATTCACTAGATCATAAGCTCAACTTATGACAGCAATACAATTATTTTAACATCCATTTAATGAACAAATGGACATTTAAAAAATAACAACAATTAAACTACCCGAAACTAGTCTGTGAAAGGTCTCATTAGTCATTTCTATGGGTCTAGAACTTATCTCTACGGGGATGGAAACCCATTTCTTAGGAACTCATTTTATTTAGTTGAAAGCCATCACCCTTGTCGCAATGTGAGAAATGCAAAGCACTGTGTCTTCAGAGAAACAGCGCGTCCTAAATGTGCAATAGATGGGCTTTCCTTTCCTAAATTTATGCAAACTAATGAGATTCTCAGTTGCTGTAGTTTATAATAAATCTTTTCTAAAGTCCTAGTTCAAATAAAAAAAAAGGATAAATTCTAATGACGATATCATGAAGAATTTAAAAGGATGATTATTCATGATAAATTAGCTAAGCGAAAAACAAAAATCATTTAAAAAATGTTTTATATCTCTACAAATAATTGACCGTTACTTATTTAGTACCTAAAATGTCCATCTAGGGAACACATAGGCTTAGAAAGCAAAGACGTTATTTGTTTCTATTAATGAGAGAGCTGCGAGGCTCTCATTTGTCTTTGATATAATTTCATTCGGATGTTCTTTCTGAAAATATTGAAGCCTGCCTGGGGGCCGATTTTGAGTTTGTGTTTCTTTGTAACCTTGTTTAGAATTAATTTTTTTAGAGAATTTATGTTACGGGGGGGGGGATCCATTTTGTACATGCCGTTCCTTCCCCTTTACTCTCTCTAGGTTCCGACACTGAATAGAAACATAGGAGACAACGTGATGGAGTCGATGAGACTTGAAATGTCTCTCAGCTAGCACATCTGCTTGGAAGTGGGGTTTGTGCTTCCAGTGGCGCATCGAGAGTGCCAGGCGCCCTAGGCGGAGAGGCCGTCCGCTCCCCTCCCAATGGTGTACATGATTCATATTTGCATAATAAAAGTCGCCAGTGAGCAATGCAAAACGTACATATGATGCCATCGAAGTTAACGAACGTAGCGATACAAATATATATATTGTACGTAGTGTTCTGATAACCATTTTGCTCCTCCACCCCATACGAACCGATGCTATGGGGCGGCTCCCCTCGGCACGCCACTGTATGTTTCGGACTGTTGTCACGATTGTAAAGAGTTTAAACCCACCCGCTGTCTTCCCTTGCAGTCCTGTGTTAAGAAGTATTAGTTTAATTCTGAACCAGACACGGACACTTGACACATATATCTGTACAGTAAAAATAAAGTTCAAAATTCAACCGTAGTGCCTTATTGAGCACAAATCGTACTCTGGAAAAAAAACTACAGACAAAAAAAAAGGGTTTAAAAAAAAAAAGAGAATTGAACGAATGACGACCGCTCTCTGGGAACAAGATATCACTTTCCACACGACACTATAGCGAACTGCCACCTGGCTCAAACTCCAGGAACCAATCATGCAGAAAAAAAAACTTACTACAGAGGTTCTCAATGAAGGCTACGTAGCTCTTGTGTGAGAATGAGTCTCCGGATGAGTTTTTCTCTGCATGACTTCAACACTTTTGTATAGCAGCCTTACTGTAACACTCCCTAACTATTGGGGCTTGGTGTAAGAAATGAATAAGCGAATGATCCAAAGGTAACACAGGTCTGATAACTAGATAACTTAAAGTTTCTGCTTTATTTCCAACATATCTAATAATATAAGACCATCATACCGGACCAGCAACATCTATCTTTAATTTATTTAAGAAGACATATATGTATATTTTTAATTCAGAAAAATTACATATTTGCAACAACATAAGAAGAGATAACTCCCTGAATCCACTGTCAACTGTAGCAATTAACTTCTAGAACTTTCAGCTTACTACAACATTTTGCTTGAAAAACACACACACACACACAAACACACACATACGCACGCGCACATTGTCTGATACTCTCGAATTTAGAGCAACGAAGAATAAGTAGGAATAGAACTCAGCCCACCTTCACCTCACCTTCCCCTAAATCTGTTGAACCAATGAAGAACCAAACATGATCTTTCCACCATCTTTCTCCTTACCTCTCTGTCTTTTTTGTCTTGACTAGAATCTGTCAATGAGAGACCCGTTCATTGTTCGGTGTTGTCTTTCCATCGTTTCTCTGCCTCTTCCTCTTTTACCTGGTACTGATCCCCGTAGGAAGGTGTTTGCGAGCCATGAGGACCTTGTGATATTGCTATAACGTTTAAAGTCTGCGTTTTCTAACTGTGGTCAGTAAGTCATTTTAGGGCCCTATTGCCACTGTGACTCTTTTTCGAATCTCATCACATATATTTAGGTCCTATAGTTGACGATGGTGTTAAGTGTCCCGACCAACGAAGCAATTACTTTTTTTTTAAGCTCGGGGACTTTCAGACTTTAAATATCACAAAAAAAAAAATAATTCTGGCTATTTTCACTAAGATTCAACCTGGTACCCTCGGACTGTTATCCCCATGTCGATCATTCAATATGCAGATTTAATGAAAAAAAAGAATGGCGACTTGGTTTAAAAGTGCTTGTTCTCGTGATAGAAAGACAGAGTACCGTATGAGGAAAGATGTGGTACTCTAGATCATAGGCAACAAGAGGAAATAGGAAGAAAAATTATAGAGGATCTACTTATTAGGGAAAACAAAGAGATAGCTACAAATATCCCTCGAGACCACAATGTCCTTCTTGAGAACCATCGCCCTTCTTGAGAACCATCGCCCTTCTTGAGAACCATCGCCCTTCTTGAGAACCATCGCCCTTCTTGAGAACCATCGCCCTTCTTGAGAACCATCGCCCTTCTTGAGAACCATCGCCCTTCTTGAGAACCATCGCCCTTCTTGAGAACCATCGCATTTCTAACGACGCATTCATCCGTCGACTCTTTGACCATACTAGTTCCTCCCCCTCGGCGGTAATGTTCTTTGATGTGCACGCCGCATTGATACATAAAATTCTTTTAATAAGGTTTGGCTACAGCCCCCCCCCCCCAATTCCCCCCTCCTCCAAATCCAATCACAGCGGGCCGCATAGTATCACCCACTCTTACTTTCGCCCTAATCATTGGAAACCAGAATCACAATTTGCAAAAAGGGCAAGCGATGAAATGCGCCATGCAAGAATATACGACGAAAGGGAACAAGAAATGAGAGGGGGGGGGGAATCGAGAACGAAGTATTAAAAGAGGTGACGGAGTTTGAGAATAATTCAAAGGGAGCTATTGGAAATCATTAGCACTCCAGTGCTTGTAAGCCCTCGCTTGAATGATTTGTACCAAGTTCACCTCTTTCTGAGGTAAGCAGCGGACAAGGACATTTTTGTTACTCCCTCTTTTCGTCAAGTTTTGATCCAATTTTGTAATCATTAGGTACAATTTTGTGAACGCTTTTAAAGTGCAGATTACATCGAGGAATTGTTTTAAAATTTAGCAGTTTTTTTTCTGTTTTTTTGTAGTTTTTGCTTTTGCAATCGGCTACGCTCTGTATTAAATCCTAATATATCGCTTAGTTATATTGTTTATCAGAGGGGCCCAAATATTATGATTTAGCGAGTAAAAAAAACAAGATTTTTTTTCAGAACTATTTCCATACTTAATTCCCACTGGGGAAAGTTCAGTTATTGTTTTTTCTTTTACCAGTGAAGACAAAGGGGCATCAAAATAAAGGTGCATGCCATATCCTAGGACTAATTCGTACGAGTGCTCTTTCTTTCCTTGTGCTATTGGAGCATGTAACGGTTCACTGTATCTAATGTACAAAATTTATGAACTAGCATAGTCTCTTATGAACATGCATGGCTAGACTAACACATGGTGTAAAGCAAAAATTTAAAGCGAATTCCCTTACGGATAATACAAATTACTAGTGGACTGGCGGCGTAGCATACGCCGCTCTTTTGCAGGGCCAGCCTTAGGCCACTGCAACCTTTGCGACCGCAGTGGGTCCCACACTTTCTTTGGACCCACGCTAATTCTAGGTGTATAAATTATTAAATTAAACCATTTTATAACTTATAACAAATTTCCCGCGGCCTGCTGTCGATTTATCAGGAGCTCCTGGAAATCTACTGAAATTGCAAAATATACGAAAAAGTCCTGGAAATATACGGAAAATATTAAAATCTTTAGAAAACTTATACGAATCTCCTGAAATATAAAGACAAAAATTGTCATTTTGGAGTGTCATTCAATATGGAAAACTACAATCTTACGTGCAATAAAAAAAAAACGGCATTATCTCGTAATTTTGGAATCTGGTGAAAGAAGCTTCTCGCAACTCAAACTAATGAAGAATTATTTGAGGTCAACTATTCTCGTGGATAGATTGAAACATTTGGTATTTTTTACTATTGAGCGTGATCTATGTAGGAAAGAGAATTTGCATGATATGACTTCATTACACACACGTCTCGTTAAGTAATTCTGTACGTAGTAAAGAATGAATAAAATGCAAAGACGAACTTATTTTCTAATACAAACTCTTAATTTTCACTTATTATCAGTATCCCTACACAAACTTGACCCCGCGAAATCCGTTTCGCACAGGGCCCCACAATGTTTAAGTCTGGCCCTGCTATTTTGTGAACGGTGAATACAGAGTAGATTACTTGTTCTCCCCCCCCCCTCTCTTTGTTTTCGTTACGTGGGGTAACTCTAGTGCGACTGACAGAAATAAAAGAGTGATCTTTCCATGACTTATTGGTCACAATGGTTATGTCTGACCCTGCTATTTAGTGACGGGTGAATACTACTTGTTCTCTCCCCCCCCCCTCTTTTTTTTTTCGTCGCTAAAATTACGTGGAGTAACTCAAGATGTCTTGCAGAAATAAAAAAAACGATCTTTCCATGACTTCTTGGTGGTACTGTTAGCCATGAAGATGTATAGTTTATAAGCGTAGAACGTAATTAACTTCTTTTTGAAAGAAAGTCTGTAAATGATAAGATAAGAGACACGTGTTTAATTTCAATTTTGAGATCTTTGACTTCTTATTTCTTCCCCTTGTCTCTCACAACCTCTCTCCTTGTTATTTACGAGACCATTTGTGATCTTTAAATACATGTCTAGGTGCTAAGGAGGTAGAAGAGGTTTGTTTTTGTTATGAACATGTGTGCCTTCCTTGACAGCTACTGACTAGACTGACCGATGAAGTATCAAATAATATCTCCCACTCTTTCTCTTCCTTCTCTCCCCCCTCTCCCCCTCTCTCTCTGTCTCTCTCTGTCTCTCTCTCACACAAACAAAATGTACATCTTTCTCTTCTTTCTCTCCGCCCTCTCTCTGTCTCTCTCTCACACAAACAAAATGTTCATCTTTATATTCTTTCTCTCCCCCCTCTCTCTCTGTCTCTCTCTGTCTCTCTCTCACACAAACAAAATGTTCATCTTTCTCTTCTTTCTCTCCGCCCTCTCTCTCTGTCTCTCTCTGTCTCTCTCTCACACAAACAAAATGTTCATCTTTCTCTTCTTTCTCTCCGCCCTCTCTCTCTGTCTCTCTCTGTCTCTCTCTCACACAAACAAAATGTTCATCTTTCTCTTCTTTCTCTCCGCCCTCTCTCTCTGTCTCTCTCTGTCTCTCTCTCACACAAACAAAATGTTCATCTTTCTCTTCTTTCTCTCCGCCCTCTCTCTCTGTCTCTCTCTGTCTCTCTCTCACACAAACAAAATGTTCATCTTTCTCTTCTTTCTCTCCGCCCTCTCTCTCTGTCTCTCTCTGTCTCTCTCACACACAAACAAAATGTTCATCTTTCTCTTCTTTCTCTCCGCCCTCTCTCTCTGTCTCTCTCTGTCTTTCTCACACACAAACAAAATGTTCATCTTTCTCTTCTTTCTCTCCGCCCTCTCTCTCTGTCTCTCTCTGTCTCTCTCACACACAAACAAAATGTTCCTCTTTCTCTTCTTTCTCTCCCCCCTCTCTCTCTGTCTCTCTCTGTCTCTCTCACACACAAACAAAATGTTCATCTTTCTCTTCTTTCTCTCCGCCCTCTCTCTCTGTCTCTCTCTGTCTCTCTCTCACACAAACAAAATGTTCATCTTTCTCTTCTTTCTCTCCGCCCTCTCTCTCTGTCTCTCTCTGTCTCTCTCACACACAAACAAAATGTTCATCTTTCTCTTCTTTCTCTCCGCCCTCTCTCTCTGTCTCTCTCTGTCTCTCTCTCACACAAACAAAATGTTCATCTTTCTCTTCTTTCTCTCCGCCCTCTCTCTCTGTCTCTCTCTGTCTCTCTCACACACAAACAAAATGTTCCTCTTTCTCTTCTTTCTCTCCCCCCTCTCTCTCTGTCTCTCTCTGTCTCTCTCACACACAAACAAAATGTTCATCTTTCTCTTCTTTCTCTCCGCCCTCTCTCTCTGTCTCTCTCTGTCTCTCTCACACACAAACAAAATGTTCCTCTTTCTCTTCTTTCTCTCCCCCCTCTCTCTCTGTCTCTCTCACACACAAACAAAATGTTCCTCTTTCTCTTCTTTCTTTCCCCCCTCTCTCTCTGTCTCTCTCACACACAAACAAAATGTTCCTCTTTCTCTTCTTTCTCTCCCCCCTCTCTCTCTGTCTCTCTCTCACACAAACACAAAATGTTCCTCTTTCTCTCCCCCCTCTCTCTCTCTGTCTCTCTCTCACACAAACAAAATGTTCCTCTTTCTCTCCCCTCTCTCTCTCTGTCTCTCTCACACACAAACAAAATGTTCCTCTTTCTCTCCCTCCTCTCTCTCTGTCTCTCTCACACACAAACAAAATGTTCCTTTTTCTCTCCCCCCTCTCTCTATCTGTCTCTCTCTCACACAAACACAAAATGTTCATCATTCTCTTCTTTCTCTCCCCCCTCTCTCTCTATCTGTCTCTCTCACACACAAACACAAAATGTTCATCTTTCTCTTAATCTCTCCATGCTTCTCTCTTTCTCTCTGCCTCTCCATCTCTCTTTATTTATATCTGTCTCTCTCATCTCTTGCTCTATCACTCTCTGTTAATCTCTTTCTTTCTCTTAATCTCTCTTTCAATCTCGCTTTCTCTCTCTTTTAATCTCTCTCAGTCTCTCTCCCTCTCTCTGCCTCTCTATGTGTTTAATTCTACTAATCTCTTGTAAATTCTATTAAGTCAGGTATCTGTGATCCATCGCGTCTTTTTTTTTTTTAATTAAAAAAAAATTATATCAAAGAAAAAAATGTGAATCACATGTCGCTAGCATCGTGTCCTTTTTAATCTATTTAAGTGTTCTTCGTCACTTCCTGTATCGCCATTTTGAAACCATGCAAAAGTGTCTCCCCACTCTCGTAAAAAAATCATAATGATAAAAGCAAGAGTGAAAAAGGCGCTCAATGAGACAAGAGCAGCTTTACTGTTTCTGTTCTCCAGGAGCAGCTTTATGTCATACTACGCTGGCGATTAATTTGCGTTTAATTCAGCATCGGGGGGGGGGGGGGGGAGACAATTACTCCAAACTCCGCCCATGAGTTTTTTTTATCTAAGAGGTATCACCTTTGATCTTGTTGTACTCTTCTACGCACCTATTCTCCTTCCACCCCCCCCCCTTTACCATCACCCATCCCAGCTTGCTCCTCACTGATCTGCTCGTGTCGCTGAGAGAGAGAGAATTACCTGAGAAGATTCCCTTCGTCAGGATTAATTAATCCTGGGTGTATGGTCTATAATTTATCTTCATTCTATTGTATAATTAATCTTCGAGCGTTGATCGCAGGTCCCTGTCCCGTTCGGTCAAAGGTGTAGCTCTTACGCGCCCATCTAAAGTAGTCGTGCCTGCCATTTCCGTTTCGGGCTGTCATCCAGAGGGAACTCTAACTCTTCGCATGATCTCGTCTAAACTGATAGAATCAATTGATCATGCTTTGACTTCTTGATCACGTTTAATTAAATATCGAATAATAGAATTTTCTTTTTTTTTCGGGTTGGACCAGTCGAAAGCTGATCGAAGCTCCACGCCTTTTAGTCGACACATTATATGGATCGTTATTCAAGGATCTAAATAAATACCGTGTCTTTTTTCGACAATTTCTATGCTTTAGAATATTAGATCAGATATTTTTTAAAATCAAAATAATAATAAATTGATAATTAGAATAAAATTACAATAAATAAAAAAGCTGTCTTCGAAACAGAAGATTTAGAATTGCACTATTTCACGTGAGGAAATCCATTTGCGACCTACATGTTTTTTTCACACCAATGCAGACAAAGCCTTGTCCGCCGAGGGGACAACAACCTAGATCTGGCTATGATTGATAATATTATAACATCATATGGTGTTACTAGCAAGTTTACACTTAAAATTATCAAATGTTCTTTATTGTTTAATGATTTAAAACCTGTTTTCGAATTAGTTAATTAGATATAGAGCTTGTTTCCATTAAGACCGACGTCAGATACATATCGAAATCAGGACTGAGCGTTAAAAAAAATAAATCTTTTTTATAGACTTAAAACTGAAGCGGATGTTTGGATCAAAAACATTGTTTTGTTTAAAGCACAAAACTTGAATTAGCATTTTTCTAAATAAATTAGTCGACATATGAAACAAAATTTGAATTATAAACCATAATATTTTTTTTTTGGGAAGGCGATCTTTGAAATTTATATATTTTTTTTTTATCAATGCGCGAGTTCATCATAAGGCCAGCGTTATCATTGACCTATTATAAATACGCCCCTGAAGCCTTTCATTTAAAAAGTGGTGTATTTATATGGGTAAAAAACTGCTTGAATAATTAATTCTATAAGCAAAACTGTTCACTTTCAAAGGTAGAAAAAGTAGCCGTTGCACCAGAGCTTTGCAAGGTCTAAAATATGATATCGGATTTTCAATATATTTTATAGTTTTGGCGATCTAATCGAGACGAACGGACGGATGGACAGACCGCACAAAACTTATAAAGGCTTTTCTACTTTCGTGGAACGCAAATAAAATGTACAATTGAACAAGAAAAAAAAATAAAAAGTTTATATAAAGCATAGTTGTATTTGTTTTATCACTCCTGTAATTCATTTTGTTAGATCTAGACTAACAATAATAAATATGTGCGATTAGAAATATTTTTTTATCAAAATGCATTTGTTTAGCGCAATTTCACGCTTTTAGTTTTCTCGACGCCCTTGATCCTATCACTAATCTGGACCAGTTGGGGCGGGTTGGAGGGAGAAAGAATGGGGTATTTGAGTGGTTGCTTTTTTAGATGCATTTATTTAAACAAAAGGTGAACGATGGGAATCCAAACTCAAGGGCTAAATGTTCTCATTATTGTAGTATAGGAACATTGTGCCAGGCAAGTGCATATGAAAATAGAGGGTTTTATAGTTACCTATTGTTAGTTTCAAACTTGTCTCTCTACAAAGTAGAGGGACTAATTCATTTCATACCTACCACTTTATCAGTCAAATACCATTTCTTTTCTTTGTTTGAGAGACTAAAATATTTATTACCAACAGTTAATTACCTTATTGGTTTTTTTTGTTGATTCTTTTTTTTTTTGTCAGGTAAAAGAAATAATTATGCAAAATTTCACCTTGATCCGAGATTGGGTGAAGGAGAAATAACTTGTATAAACTTTTTACCAGACAAACAGACAGAGTGATTTGATATATGCTTTGTAACAAGCAAAATATAAAACAAAAATTATCATAAAGTAATCGTGGAGTTATCATAATATTATCATAAGATTATCATAATTGTATCATAAATTTATCATAATCTTATTATTATTAATAAATTATCATAAACTAATTAAAAAAAAATGTGAAATTTATATCATTTTATCATAAACGTATCATGATTTTTACCATAAATTAATAATAATCTTATCAAAAGATAATAATATTTAAAAGAATCTAATAGAAAAACTTATGTGTCTAATTTCACTATCATCATTTGTACATTTCAACAACGATATTTCATGCTTATTAAAAATAGAAACCATTAAAATTAAAAAGGATACAAAATTATACATTTTGTTCTGCAGACTCTACGAAATGAATGTCCAGACCTGACCTACATATCAAAATATCAAGTTACAAATATAAACCCGGAAGCAATAAATAATAATGTAAAAATCTCAATTTCCATGCAGTTTTGGACAAAAAACTAATTGGGTCACTGGGCTATCATGCTAATCTGATCTACATAAATGCTCACTCATATCTGGGTATTACCCTCCTCTCTCAAAAGCGCACTAGTTCCCGTTATTCTACCCCCCACCTCCCAAAAAAATTGATTTATACATGTACATCTAATGATACATTTCATCACGGCGTTTTAAAGGAGCCTCCATCTTTCTTTTGTTTATGATCAAAGACCTGGTGGTTATAATCGTGTGACTGGCCCTGTTTTAGCGCTGTCTTCATTCTTTAATGTGCCAGTGACATGTGACGAGACAAGTCTGTCTCATCACCCTCTTCCCCTCCCCCCCCCCCCCACACACTCCCGCCTTCACCTGTTTCATTAAAAGGAAGGTTAACCTTCAAAACTTGGGTCAGAAAGGAGGGACTCTTTAAGGAAGTTGTGGTGTTAATGTGTTTAACACGACTTCTGAATACAATCTATATTTAATGATCTATCATTCATTTTATTTTTAGTTGACCCTGGCTGGCCTGAAATATGGATAGACAGACCATAGACTTGAACTCGCATTCCCTTTCACTAAAATATATTGTTATGTTTCGGATCTTGAAATTTATTAGATAATAACCCAAATGGCGGTGGGCAGGGTTTGAACCCAGCCAGCAAAGACAATAGTACAAAGCGCATATCTCCCGACTAGGCAGCCATTGATAAATATCAAGGCAATATGATTTTATCTTTGGACGATCATCAACTAGACTTTTAGTTGGCCTATTATGATGAATGGTTACCCAAAAAAAATGCGCGGAAAATTAGCACCGACAACAAAGTAGCGCGAAACTGAGAACAGGAGTACACTGAGAACAGAAGTATACTGACAACAGAAGTACACTGACAACAGAAGTACACTGAGAACACTAGTACACTGAGAACAGGAGTACACTGAGAACAGAAGTATACTGACAACAGAAGTACACTGACAACAGAAGTACACTGAGAACACTAGTACACTGAGAACAGGAGTACACTGAGAACAGGAGTACACTGAGAACAGGAGTACACTGAGAACAGGAGTACACTGAGAACACTATTACACTGAGAACACTATTACACTGAGAACAGGAGTACACTGAGAACAGGAGTACACTGAGAACACTATTACACTGAGAACAGGAGTACACTGAGAACAGGAGTACACTGACAACAGAAGTACCTTGACAACACTTGTACACTGAGAACAGGAGTACACTGAGAACACTAGTACACTGAGAACAGGAATACACTGAGAACAGGAGTACACTGAGAACAGGAGTACACTGAGAACAGCAGTACACTGAGAACAGGAGTACACTGAGAACAGGAGTACACTGAGAACAGGAGTACACTGAGAACACTAGTACACTGAGAACAGGAGTACACTGAGGACAGGAGTACACTGAGAACAGGAGCACACTGAGAGCAGGACTACACTGAGAACAGAATTACACTGAGAACAGGAGTACACTGAGAACAGGAGTACACTGAGAACACTAGTACACTGAGAACAGGAGTACACTGAGAACAGGAGTACACTGAGAACAGGAGTACACTGAGAACAGGAGTACACTGAGAACACTATTACACTGAGAACACTATTACACTGAGAACAGGAGTACACTGAGAACAGGAGTACACTGAGAACACTATTACACTGAGAACAGGAGTACACTGAGAACAGGAGTACACTGACAACAGAAGTACCTTGAGAACACTTGTACACTGAGAACAGGAGTACACTGAGAACACTAGTACACTGAGAACAGGAATACACTGAGAACAGGAGTACACTGAGAACACTTGTACACTGAGAACAGGAGTACACTGAGAACACTAGTACACTGAGAACAGGAATACACTGAGAACAGGAGTACACTGAGAACACTTGTACACTGAGAACAGGAGTACACTGAGAACACTAGTACACTGAGAACAGGAATACACTGAGAACAGGAGTACACTGAGAACAGGAGTACACTGAGAACAGCAGTACACTGAGAACAGGAGTACACTGAGAACAGGAGTACACTGAGAACAGGAGTACACTGAGAACACTAGTACACTGAGAACAGGAGTACACTGAGGACAGGAGTACACTGAGAACAGGAGCACACTGAGAGCAGGAGTACACTGAGAACAGAATTACACTGAGAACAGGAGTACACTGAGAACAGGAGTACACTGAGGACAGGAGTACACTGAGAACAGGAGTACACTGAGAACAGGAGTACACTGAGAACAGAAGTACACTGAGAACACTAGTACACTGAGAGCAGGAGTACACTGAGAGCAGGAGTACACTGAGAACAGAAGTACACTGAGAACAGAAGTACACTGACAGCAGAAGTGCACTGACAGCAGAAGTACACTGAGAACAGGAGTACACTGAGGACAGGATTCTTAGATACAATGATTGAGAACGAAGTAAAACTGAAAACATCATTAAAGTTTAAGTCGTAGCTCTTTACAAATAAAAGTAAATATCCCCGAAAAATAATGTCCCTTTATTATTTTATACCAATTCACTTCATCAGTGCATAATCATTAATGGTGCCAAAGTATACAAAATAAAATAATCATTCAAATTTTAAACATTCTAACAACTATTTTAACATTTAAATGCCTATAATCTGATCAACCAAGATCACCAAACGAGCTTCTCTGCCCACCTCTAGCTCTACAGCTCCAGTCAGAATTAAACTCTCATCTTCTGTTCATATTAAAACCATAGCACTATCCGTATCTTCTGGGTGCCTCATGCCTCCGAGCAAGAGTTTTCTATGATCGTCAGAAATTATTCTGTCTAACTAGTTTCTTCTTTTACAATACCTCTTGATAGATGTGTGGGGTAGATATGCGAGATGCATGTATGTACAGGTGTGTGAGCCTCACTGTGAGTTACGCGTGTGTGTGAGCGGGTAGATGTATGTGTAGATGTGTAGGATAGATGTGTGGGTAGATGTAAAGGGTTGATGTGTGGTCTACATGTACAGAGTTTAATCTATTTAGATTAATGAACAATTTCAGGGTATTGGTAAATTTAGCTTAGCTTAATAAAAATAGTTGCATTTTGAGCACAAAAAAATTACATTGCGCGTGGCAACAGACGCTATTAATGCTAACTAAATAAATTACTTATAGAAGTGACCTCTAGTGAATAATGTAGTCTATAGTGTAGACCAACGTTTTAAATGACAGCATACACTCAGAAGATCTAATGAGAAACTAAAAAAAAACAACCTAGACTTGTCTTCTTTATGAGCAGGATATTTTGAGCTTCATTTTAAACCCGTTCTAAAACTTGTATGAACACTTTAGATGAAACAGGTTTTCATTTGTCGTATGTAATCCCAAACTTATGTACGTGCCAGCCAGTGACGTGATACACACAGGGAGGGAGACTTTTGATGTCCAGACCGGTGTACAATAAGTACACTTGTTAGAACAACCCCCCCCCCTCTGATAACAACCCGACTTCTTATTACAACCCCCCTCTGATAACAACACGTCTTCTTATAACAACACGTCTTCTTATAACAACCCGTCTTCTTATAACAACCCGTCTTCTTATAACAACACGTCTTCTTATAACAACCCGTCTTCTTATAACAACACGTCTTCTTATAACAACCCGTCTTCTTATAACAACATGTCTTCTTATAACAACATGTCTTCTTATAACAACATGTCTTCTTATAACAACCCGTCTTCTTATAACAACATGTCTTCTTATAACAACATGTCTTCTTATAACAACCCGTCTTCTTATAACAACATGTCTTCTTATAACAACATGTCTTCTTATAACAACATGTCTTCTTATAACAACATGTCTTCTTATAACAACATGTCTTCTTATAACAACATGTCTTCTTATAACAATCCGTCTTCTTATAACAACCCGCCCTCTGATAACAACATGTCTTCTTATAACAACACGTCTTCTTATAACAACCCGACTTCTTATTACAACCCCCCCCCCTCTGATAACAACATATCTTCTTATAACAACCCGCCCTCTGATAACAACACGTCTTCTTATAACAACACGTCTTCTTATAACAACCCGCCCTCTGATAACAACACGTCTTCTTATAACAACACGTCTTCTTATAACAACCCGCCCTCTGATAACAACATGTCTTCTTATAACAACACGTCTTCTTAAAACAACCCGCCCTCATTAACAAACCCGTCTTTATTCAACAATCTTCATTCATTCGGTCGTTTTCATATAAAACCCCGTTTTCATAAAGCGTATCCGTCCTTCTCTAACATTGTTTTTCAGTTTTCCATGTATGGTACATCTACATGTAACTCTCATATGCCATGATACAATAAATGAACTAAAAAGATCTCATCCTAGTCACATTGTCTTTAGGTATTGCATGTTAACGTGTTTTTTGCAAAGCTTATATCACTTCTCTCTGTCTGTCTCGTAAACAGTTTGAAGATGTTTTTTTCCTCCCATTTCCAATTCTCGGATCAAGTTAAAACTTTGCACAATTATTCATTGAACATGACAAGACACGAATCAATAACATTTTTTAACAAATTAGTTTATTAATTGTAAGTGATTAATTATTTTGTTCGTTATCGCAATAAGGGGAATAACTGAGAAATGTGGATGTATATATGGATTTAATCTCTTTATTACATTCTGGCACATTTCTTCTCTCCCATTCTCGCAACAAGTTGAAATTTTGCATAATTATTCATAGTCGATGACAATACACGAATTAATCCAAAATTTAACCAATTAGTTAATGATTAAGTATTAATTAATCAATTTTGCTTTCTATGGCAAAAAAGGAGCTAAACCCTTAAATTTTCAGATATATGGCAGTAATTAGCGGTACATTCCCTTAGATAAGATTTGTTTTTGAAAAAGTATTATTTTTTCTATTGTTTTTTTTTCTTCGAAATGCTCTGTGAAGGTAAAATAAAATCTATGCACGAGCCAATGAGTTGCTGCGAACATATGAGAATAAGAACTGTACTAGTATAATAACGGGTTATAGCTCCAAACAGCTAATACACAGCTATGCCTTCATGTCGATTCTGACGTTAAAATGTGCTCCTTAAGACCCTGGGACAACCAGTTTTCACTGTGCAGTACTGAAAAAAAAAAGCATTTTTGATATGACAAGAAAATTACTATTTATATCAACTAAGTAAACAATGTCATATTATTAAAGAAATAAATTAAAATGAGTAAAACATAACTGTATCTAGTGAAATACTTTCAAAATTGTTGTATTGTTTCTCACTATCGATTACTTTTATCTATTACATTGACATTTTAAATATAAATAGTTGATCATTGGTAAAATGTTTACGCCAAAATTGTAATGAAAATAAAAACTTCTCCAACAACACGCGTTGGGGAGGGGGGGGGCGGTTTAACCCGGGGGAGCGGCCAACGCTTTGTCTTGAGCGATGTCCAGTATACAGCTGACAGCTTTTACATGTGCCTAAGAGAGAATACAACGCGGGAAGGGGCGATATATCGCTAGGTACCAAACTTGTCTTCCCCGTTCCTTTTCTTCTCTTTCCTACATCACTAGGCTACTAGATTAACCCTACCCTCCCGTACCCTCCACTAACACAGAAAGAAACACAATCTTGAAAAAAAAAAACGACTTTCCAAGTAGAAGACAGGTCAAAATGTTGACCACCAAGGTTGTGCGTGTGTGTGTGTGTGGAAAAAGAAAAAAAAAAGGGGGGGGGGGCTCGGAGTGTATTCAGTATCTTGTACTACAGGCATGTCTTAGTATCTGGTCATCCAGTTTCACTTCCCTCCGTTACCTTTCTCTCTCATTCTCAGTGTCCTCAATCAATTCATCGGTCCTCTGGCTATCCTCACCTTTTTACAAAGCTTATATCAACACATGCTGTCTGTCTGGGTGGAAGTCTGTATACGCTATTCTATCAACTCACGCTGTCTGTCTGGGTGGAAGTCTGTATACGCTATTCTATCAACTCACGCTGTCTGTCTGGGTGGAAGTCTGTACACGCTATTCTATCAACTCACGCAGTCTGTCTGGGTCACTGGCGGATCCAGGGGGAAGCGGTAGGGGCGATCGCCCCCCCCCCCCAACTCGGCCGACCCCGTCCCCTGAAGGGGGGGGGCGCACAAATTTTAGTATAGAATTCACACAATTTGTATACGAATTTATTACTTATGTTAATAATATATACAAATTATTTATATTTCAACCTATTTTTAGATTATTTCACCCCCCCCTCTAGTATGTTGGTCGATATGGTGGGGTCGGGAGGGGGCGATGGCATCATATCCGCCCCCCCCCCCATAAACTTACGAGTCCAATTTATATGTAGAAATCACAGCTTGCTAACAGGATCAATTGAATATCTATATGATTAAAACTTGTTATTGGTATTTGAGTGGGGGGGCGGTCCTATTTTTTGGAGAAATCATAGTTTGTGAACAAAATTAGTTGAATTAATTTATAAGTTTTATATTATGTCGCTCTCCTTCAGGTATTTTTGCCGATTCGGTGGGGTAGGGGGCTGGGGGCGATTGCATGTACTGCCCTCCCCACTCTAGCCCTCTGAGTGGGGGGGCGGTCCTATTTTTATGGAGAAATCATTGTATGTGAACAAAATTAATTGAATATGTATATAATATAAACTACGTGAACCCATTGTATATTATGTCGCACCACACTCTAATTTCAAATTTTATCATTAGTGAATATAAAATGAAAAAGGGTTACATGCAATCACCTTTCTCTCATCGAACAAACCAATACTTTTTCTTTTTGTAATATAGTTAAGAAATTACAAAATAAATAAAAAAGCTGTCACTTTGCTTTGGAAAATTTAGAATTCAAAGAAAATTTTTCAGTATAAGAGTCACGATTGAGATGAAATCTAAACCCAAATAATCTTTTCCTAGTCGCCTTTTCTCAACCTTTACTCAATCTGATATTTTTCTAGTTAAATAAGTTTTGGACTATAACTTACAATTAATGCTTGTATTTTATTGAATATTATTTATCGAATAATTTTTTTTCGGCGCGATCCTCAAAGCCTTAATCTAAAGGTGTGGGGTATCTTTTCTTTTCAAGGAACAAATCGGTTTTATTTGCAATGTATTAAGGGCCTAAAAATTTATATTAGAATATTTTACAACATTATTCAAAGGGTCCTTCAAAATAGGATGAATAATGAGCTTTAGGTCAGGAGAATGCGTTTCTTCAGTGAAGAATGTAAAAAAACGCTTTTCGTGATTGGGCTTCGACCCGAACCCCACTGATGAATAATGAGCTGTAGATGTCAGGAGAATGTGTTTATGCAGTGAATAATTCTATATGCGCAAAGTGTAGTTTCTAAAATTAGATCTAGATCCTTTCTATCTTTTCATGTAAATATGGTAAACATAGCCTAGATGGATGAAGTTATAATGCTTTCATAGAGTTGGTCAACTTTGTTTTTTTGAGGTACTTAAGTTGGTTTTAAGGCTACAATACATGCACTACGGTCTAAGTTAATATCCAAGGAACATTTATGCCGAGTTTTATTAAGATTGGTCAAACGGTTTTGATTTCTATTCGTAACATACATAAATACATATGCCTTACTTTCTACTTTTTAATATAGATGTATTTAGCTATGGGAAGATAAGCCTTGTGAAGAGAATTTCATCACTCGCTAAAAAATTGAAACTAACCAGATGTAACTATAAAACTTTATATTTTATAAGTACTTCAATAGCTCAGTGGTTAGATACAAACACTTATACCTTCCATCAACCGTAGCGCTCGAGATCTCGAGTTCGAATTCAGACACAAGCAACATTTTTTTAAAATACCTTTTCAAAAGACGGAAACCTTTAGCAGGATACCCCCTCCTCCCCACCCCCATCCCCTCCCCCCACCCCCTCCCACCCTCACAAGCTGGTCCACAAAAAATTGGTGGAACCGTAGCGCTTCGAGCATGCTACAAGCATGAAAGTTGCGCCAAAGAAAAACAAAATAAAAATATTTACAATCTCGCAAATTGACTATTCTTAGTCTAGATCGTATATATATATATATATATATATATATATATATATATATATATATATATATATATATATATATATATATTGTTCAGGCTTCCGCGCGGTGTTGATGCTGGTAGATAGATCTAGTGTAGATCTACGTCTGACTGGAGGTAATACCGAACTCAAAACCACTTCAGTAACACCGGCGAAAAGCCGAAACAAACAAAATATGTAGTCGACGCTGATGCTGTTTACAATCCATTTAATAACTAAGAAGGGAATCGTCCTATGTCAGCTATGTCCGTTAATCCGTATCTATATTCTACTGCTCTACACAAAGCATCCTCTTTCTAGCGTCACTAAGAGCGTTTCTTGTTTTTAAAGATCTGTCACGTCATTTGTCGCTAAGTAAAACTTTACCCTTATTCCCGAAACAAATAACTAATTCCTAATCATGTCATAACAACTCCTCCCCCTCCCGCTAAAAAAAATTGCCAGTCAATTTTTTTATCTACTCTCTTAGTCCTTACATTGTGCAAGGGCCAAAATGTAGGGAAACATAAAAGACAACACAACTTGAGTCTTGATTCGGTTTCAACTTCTTCATCATTGTCCCCCAAACTCAAGTTGATCTGAACACCCATTTCCCTCAAATTGTCACAAAGTGATACTGTCCAATGTGATGTGCCATAGGTGACCGCAGACATAGGTGTCTAGCTATACTTTATCACATCACGTTCCAGGGGTTACACCACTTTCCCTCACACGTCAGGACAGACATTTTACCTAATATGACAAATTGACATTTATCAATAATCATTCTCCCACTATACACCTAACGTTCGTTCGGGCATTTACAAGTGTATTTTATTTCCTCTCTCCACTTACTTGTCCCAGCGCGACCTAACTCTTTACTGATGTATGATCATGATCAACAACAAGGAATAACTTATAAAACTTACTTTCCCTTGATATCAATACCTCGTCGCCTTATAAATGCCCTATCTATTCATACGTCCATACATACAATTCATACATATTAATATTCATACATAATAAATAACTAACACGAGTCAATCTAATACTAACTAATACTACAACAACATAATACCCATGTGACTACTATCCAACTCGATTACTTAATTAAACAAAATCAGCTGTGTTCAAGTTATATCCCCTATCTCAACGTAACTCGAGACAGCATGTCCGCCACTATATTGATACTTCCGCTTATTGCCTTTATTTCAAATTTGAAATTCTGTAGTATCAGGAACCATCTACATATTCTCCCATTCTTCATGCTTTTCTGTTGCATGAACTGGAGAGGTTTATGATCAGTGAGCAAACAAAATTCTTTGCCCAACAAATAACTTTCCAACTTTGTCACCACCCATACTATTGCCAGAGCCTCCCTTTCCACTACACTATATCTTCTCTCCGCTTCTGACAGTTTCCTGCTGACATACGCTATTGGATGCAGGCACTCATATTGTTGCATTAAACATCCCCCTATAGCGTTCCTGACGCATCCGTTGATACGTAGAACACTTTCTCCTTGTCCGGCAGTCTTAGTATCAGATCAGTTGAGAAAACCTTTTTAATCTTTTCTATTGCATCCCTGCACTCCGAGTCGCATGTAACTTTCTGTGGTTGCCCCTTTTCTCAGCAAATTATTTAGCGGGTTCACAATTTCTGCCATGTTCCTGATAAATTTCCTGTAATAGTTTACCAGCCCTAACAAACTCTTAACCTGCTTCTGAGTTGTAGGTGTCTCCAGTTCCAATATCTTCTTAATGTTTTCTCCCACGGGACTGATGACGTTGTTTTTAACCCTGTGACCTAAGAATGTTATTTCTTCCAACCCAATTTCTACTTTCTCAGCCTGTATGGTCAAGCCGTTCTCTTGTATTACTTTAAAGATATCTCTAATACCTTTTAAATGGTCATCCCAATTCTCATGAAATATACATATGTCGTCCAGGGTAACATATGACGTTCTGCCTATTACCGATAACCGTTGCCATCATCCTGTTAAACGTAGCAGGGGCGTTTATCAGACCAAGCTCATACAGTTCCATTGGAACGTCCCGTACGGCGTCGTGAATGCTGTGTATGGTTTCGCCCTCTCAGTCAGTGGCACTTGCCAATATCCCTTCGTTAAATCCAGCTTAGTGAAGATTTTAGCATTCGATAGTTTGTGCAATATATCGTCGATATTTGGCATAGGATACGGATCGAATTCCGTTATTTTATTCAACTTCCTATAATCCACACAAAGTCTGATATCTCCATTTTTCTTCTTTACTACCACTATTGGTGAAGCGTATGGAGAGACTGAAGGTTCTATAATCCCCAGCTTCAACAAACTGTCTATTTCCTTCTTCACCTTTTCTTGTAGATGTAATGGAACTCTGTACGGTCTCATGAAGATGGGCTTATCTTCCATTAACTTTATATCATGGCTGATAACGTTCGTCTTCCCCGGTAAACTCGAAAAAATTTCTTGAATTCGTATACCATGTTTTTTATATCTCTTGCTTTCTCCTGCGACAAGTTCTCCAAGTTAAGTTTTTCCCATTGTTTGATTCTTATTCACTTCCAGCAGCGGTATATCTTTAATATCGTTGTCGTTGTTCTCTCTTCTATTAACACTAGTAAAACATTCTTCTGCCTGTTCTTGAAGTGTTTCCTCTATATCTCTTTCCATATATCTTTTCAAATTGTTGATGTGGTGTGTTCTACTTTACCATTAATGTCTACTTTGTAATTCACTGCGCTTGTCTTGTCAGTAATTGTGTACGGCCCTTTCCATTGCTTGCCTATCTTGTTCTTCAAATCATTCACCAGAATCAGAACTTTATCTCCGATCTCTAGAGTTCTCATTTGTCTTTTTTCGTTCACCCTCTCCCGTGTATTGTGTTTATATCTGGAGCTGTTGTCGTATGCTTCCTTCCAGATTTGCTTCAGATCTAGTACTGCTTCCTCCTCTTCTGTTTCAATGACGTTTGTTATAAAACTCTCCTTAAAGATTTGCATTTCGTCCCGCGGTTTTCGTCCATAGACTAGTTCGTAGGGTGAGAATTGTGTGGCTTCATGTACATTATTCCTGTGTGCAAAAGTACGAAATTGATGTACCGATCCCACTGACTCTGGTTGTTCCGAACAATTTTTGCCAAAGCCCTTTTAAGATCCCCGTTGAACCGCTCACAGGTCCCGTTTCCTTCTGCGTGGTAAACTGATGACGTCATATGCCGCATGCCTGCCTGCTCCATCCAATTCTTAAATTGTTCCGACCGGAACTGAGATGCGTTATCCGTCAGCAATATCTTCGGCATCCCGTATCGGGTTATCCACTTTTGTGTTAGGCCATTAATTATGTTCTCCGTGTCTATATTAGACAATGCCACCGCTTCCGGGTACCTAGTGAACATGTCGATTATTGTTAGTATGTATCTGCTGTTACTTTCCGTTTTAGTCAATGGACCTATAATGTCGATGGCTATTTTCTGGAAAGGTTCCGTTGGTTCGTCCATGGCCTGCAACGGTGCCTTACCTAGCCGTCCCTTAGCTTCTTTCTTTTGACATATGTCACATGAGCCTACGTACTTGGCAATAGTGGTTTTCATGTTCGGCCAAAAGAAATGCCTGGACAGGTTTTTGAAACACCTCTTTGTCCGCTATGTGCCGCCATGTTATTGTCGTGTACAATCACAAGCGCGTCTTGCCAATACTTCTGGGGAAGTACCAACTGTTTCACTTTCCTCCCATTCAGCATTGTCTGTCTAAACAGTATATCATTATCAAATTTGAACTTTTCCATTGGATTATTATTCTTCTTGTCTTCCACCCTGGCATATATCCTCCCAACTATGTTATCCAACTTTTGCTCCTGTGCAAACCTGGGTATTTCCTTTGTTTCTTCCAAGTCCTCCTGCTCTTCTTTAATTGAATCATTTTCTTTCATTTCTGCTAGTTGGTTGTTCTCGAGTCCGTTTCCCCTTGGTTGTTCCATCACCTCCGTCGATTCACTCTCTATGCTATTTTCCTGCGCCTCTGCTTTCCTTATCCCCTGCGCTCTTGTCATTACCATGTTGCTCTCGTATGGCGTAGTGTCCGTGTTCTGGTTCATCTGTTTATACTTGTTTTTGCCATGCTGCTAGCTCCTCTGCAGTGCACTCCTTCACTCCTGGTATATTGCCAATTAACATGTCTTGTCTCATCTCGGGCATTGCGACTCCCTCGCAGTATCCTGTGTAGAATGGCGTCTCAATGAAGACCCTAAATGCTTCAAATTCCTTGATACTTCCGTCCGCAAACTCTACCTTCCTCTGGTAACCTCTATAATCTTGTGGTTCAATCAAGTTACTCCTGATAACGATCGTGTTACAGCCACTATCGCGGACCGCCCGTACGGCCGCTTATTTATAAACCCTGGGTAAAAATGTGAAACTATCACTGTTCCCCTTCACAAAGTACACCCTGTCCACACCTCTGGGTTGCTGCTCTCTGCTTTTGCTTCTATTTTCCTTATTTCTATTATTACTGTAGTTATTGTAACCCTCCGATTGCTGTAATTGTTCCTACCACTGGCCCTGCTCTGTGACCTCATGCAGTTCACTGCAATGTGCCCTTTCCTTCCACACGTATAACATGTCACTCCTTTAGCCATTCCGTTAGTAATATTCCCTCTGACGGTTTGTGGCTCTCTCCCTCTGCTTCTACCCCTATCCTTGTTCTCCTGTGTGTATCCCACCAAGTCAATATTTTTCCTGTCTTTATTTGAAAGTGGGTTGCTGGGATACGCCTTTTTATATGTTCTTATAATTTCTGTCACTTCGTCCAACACCTTTGGGTTCCTTTCTTTGACAAACGACTGCAGCTGGAGATCGCATTTGTTGAGAAAGTTATCAACCAGAATAAAGTTCCTCAACCCCTCGTAGGTGTTCTCCACATTCTCGAATCCGAGCCATTTAGTGAAGAAGTCCTTCTCTGAGTTGATAGTTGTTTGTGGATCAACTTGGCTGGATGGAGTGTTTTCGTAATACTTCTTTCGGAATGTTGCCGCGTTGTGCCCGTATGCGTTTAGCAGTTCCTTCTTTAGCACCTGATAGCTGTTTTGCATCGAGTGATCGTGGTTCTGGCAAATCGTGAGGGCTTTCCCATGCACGAAGTCCACCAAGATTTCGGACCACTCCCCCTCTTGGACATAAACTTTGCTAGTTTAATTTCAAAGCGTTTCAGATAGTCGCCGATGTCGTCCTTGTCTTCCGCAAAAGGTTGTATTTTCTTTTTCATCCATGCGGCGCTACTATGGCTTTCTATGTTGGCACTATTGTTGCTGTTCCCTTCGATGGGCACACTTACACCAGCCTCTATCCTCATCTGCTCAACTTGAATTCTCACTTTTCTGTCCGCCTCTTCTTTCTTCTCCCTCTCTACACGTTCCGCCTCTCTAACCTTTTCCCTCTCCAACTTTTCTGCCTCTCTAACCTTTTCCCGCTCTATGCGATCTGCTTCTTCTTTTTCCTTTTCTCTGCCTCTAGCTTTCTCTCTCTCCAAGCGTTCTGCTTCCCTAATTCTCTCCTTCTCCAAGCGTTCTGCTTCTTCTTTTTCTTTTTCTCTGGCTCTTTCAGTTTCTCTGACTCGTTCCCGCTCTCTGCGATCTGCTTCTTCTTTTTCCTTTTCTCTGGCCTTTTCCGCTTCTCTAACCTTCTCTCTCTCTAGGCGTTCTGCTTCCGCCGCCACCATCTGCTGCACATAGGCAGTTAGTTCTTTGCCTCGCAGTTCTAATTCTGTCTTGGCTTCATGGATTAGCTTTTTTCTAAATTCTTCTAGGTCGTAACCTGAAGTAGTTGCCATATTCCTTAATTGTTACTTTATCCTACGTTATGGTACCTCTTATACCAACAAACAAAACCCTTGGCGTCTAACTACCAACTTAGACTAATAACCACTTCTACCCTTTCTCAAGATACACTTAGTATCCTTGGTACAAGTGTGTAGGCTACACTTTGACCCGACTGAATACGCTGTGCGACACACGCACACTCAACCGACAACGTGTTACTCAACACGAGTGGCCGGTAAATAGACCAACCTGTCTATTTACAAATACCAAAAATTACAAATGGGCAATCAGGCTTCACCTCGATTGTTCCCCAGATCTAGTCTAGATTACGCTAGATCTTAGTTACTTCTTACCTGCTTTCACAGCCAGGAGTGTATATAACTTACACCTCATACAAATAAACTATGAAAATAAACTTAAATACGATAAACACCAAACTATAGATCTAGTTTTAATGAATGAGACTTTCGTCTGACAGTAAGACTTAAGACGGGAGTATTGCAAACAATTAATACATGACGTTACTAACAAAAAATGCTTAACTAAATGATTCACACTCACATACAGGACGCATTAACAGCTAAACATATATATGGACCTCTTGCTAGATTACACCTAATTTTAAGGATATCCCCAATCCACCACGATTTAACCTGGTAGTGATAATCTAGCGAGTGGTCACTTCCCTACAGACTCTAATTCTTCTAAGGAGAAAGTAGTTAAATAACACTTGACTTATCTGTCTAAGAAGCGGCGATAACTCCACGGTCAGGCTCGGGTCCACTCTTCCTACGCTAATGTCTGTCCCGGCGGCAAGGCTCACGGCGATGTCTTCCCTAGCGGTGAGACAAGAACAACGAACGTTTCGGCTCTCCAAGGTCCTCCGGTACTGGTCTGCAATGGCTCCGGTTCTTCGGTGGTACGGCGTCTGGTTCTGGTGTTCACGGTGATCTGTCGTCTGGCTCCGGTTCGTCGGTGGCGTAGAGTCTGGTTCCGGCTGCTGGTTCCGACGCAGGTACGGTGGTTCCAGGTGGTCGTCTGTCCAAAGTGAACCTGTAACGGTCCAACTATTAACACAGCGACAAAGTCAAAGTCCAGTGCTAAACTACCGGCTATCTGGCTATCTAACGTGAAGCACAGAATTCAGCCGAGCTGTAGATCAAATTAGCACTACTGTACTTAAGTGCCGTAGGCAGTACGATGTCTCCTACGTCAAAAGTTCTTTGGCGTGACCCCAACGGTCGATCTTGGCCTTGCAGAAGGTGACCTTCACGTTCGTTCTCACTATGCCGGGCAGGCGATATCTCTTCAGTACGGAATCGACAGGACGATTTTCTTCCCTCCACAAAACTGTAGCCTTCTCGATACAAGCTTCAATACGATGCCACAAGTATGGGCATTTACAAATCACAACTGTAGATCTAGATCTATATTTCGTTACCTCCTCGTTCTACGAGTCCAGGATCTTACTGGCTTTCCTTCGCCGACGTGGCCGTATAATCAGGGTCTAGCTGCAGACTAGGCCGATGACGTTAACTTCTGCCTCCTCCTAACAGAGGGCTTCTATTCTTCTTGATGTTGCTGCCAGTAATCTCCGAGTCGGGGGTCGCCACGTTGTTCAGGCTTCCGCGCGGTGTTGATGCTGGTAGATAGATCTAGTGTAGATCTACGTCTGACTGGAGGTAATACCGAACTCAAAACCACTTCAGTAACACCGGCGAAAAGCCGAAACAAACAAAATATGTAGTCGACGCTGATGCTGTTTACAAATCCATTTAATAACTAAGAAGTGAATCGTCCTATGTCAGCTATGTCCGTTAATCCGTATCTATATTCTACTGCTCTACACAAAGCATCCTCTTTCTAGCGTCACTAAGAGCGTTCTTGTTTTTTAAAGATCTGTCACGTCATTTGTCGCTAAGTAAAACTTTACCCTTATTCCCGAAACAAATAACTAATTCCTAATCATGTCATAACAATATATATATATAGTCTATGGTCTAGACTTATTTACTTAGACTTAGGTCCTCCCTGCAATGTCTGAAGTCTCCGCCCACCTGGTGTCCACTGTTCTGAGGTCCTCCATGACGGTGATTAAAAATCAATTAAATGAAAGATTAAAAAAATTGATGCAACAATTTCACTCAATGTACACATTTAAACTAAAAATTCTTAATGGTTTACTGGTAACCAAATGGCTGTCACTGTGTGGGGGGGTAGTGGACGTAACTAAATGGCTGTCACTGTGTGGGGGGTAGTGGACGTAACTAAATGGCTGTCACTGTGTGGGGGGGTAGTGGACGTAACTAAATGGCTGTCACTGTGTGGGGGGTAGTGGACGTAACTAAATGGCTGTCACTGTGTGGGGGGGTAGTGGACGTAACTAAATGGCTGTCACTGTGTGGGGGGGTAGTGGACGTAACTAAATGGCTGTCACTGTGGGGGGGGGTAGTGGACGTAACTAAATGGCTGTCACTGTGTGGGGGGGTAGTGGACGTAACTAAATGGCTGTCACTGTGTGGGGGGTAGTGGACGTAACTAAATGGCTGTCACTGTGTGGGGGGGTAGTGGACGTAACTAAATGGCTGTCACTGTGTGGGGGGGTAGTGGACGTAACTAAATGGCTGTCACTGTGTGGGGGGGGGTAGTGGACGTAACTAAATGGCTGTCACTGTGTGGGGGGGTAGTGGACGTAACTAAATGGCTGTCACTGTGTGGGGGGTAGTGGACGTAACTAAATGGCTGTCACTGTGTGGGGGGTAGTGGACGTAACTAAATGGCTGTCACTGTGTGGGGGGGGTAGTGGACGTAACTAAATGGCTGTCACTGTGTGGGGGGGTAGTGGACGTAACTAAATGGCTGTCACTGTGTGGGGGGTAGTGGACGTAACTAAATGGCTGTCACTGTGTGGGGGGTAGTGGACGTAACTAAATGGCTGTCACTGTGTGGGGGGTAGTGGACGTAACTAAATGGCTGTCACTGTGTGGGGGGTAGTGGACGTAACTAAATGGCTGTCACTGTGTGGGGGGTAGTGGACGTAACTAAATGGCTGTCACTGTGTGGGGGGTAGTGGACGTAACTAAATGGCTGTCACTGTGTGGGGGGTAGTGGACGTAACTAAATGGCTGTCACTGTGTGGGGGGTAGTGGACGTAACTAAATGGCTGTCACTGTGTGGGGGGTAGTGGACGTAACTAAATGGCTGTCACTGTGTGGGGGGTAGTGGACGTAACTAAATGGCTGTCACTGTGTGGGGGGTAGTGGACGTAACTAAATGGCTGTCACTGTGTGGGGGGTAGTGGACGTAACTAAATGGCTGTCACTGTGTGGGGGGGTAGTGGACGTAACTAAATGGCTGTCACTGTGTGGGGGGTAGTGGACGTAACTAAATGGCTGTCACTGTGTGGGGGGTAGTGGACGTAACTAAATGGCTGTCACTGTGTGGGGGGTAGTGGACGTAACTAAATGGCTGTCACTGTGTGGGGGGTAGTGGACGTAACTAAATGGCTGTCACTGGGTGGGGGGTAGTGGACGTAACTAAATGGCTGTCACTGTGTGGGGGGTAGTGGACGTAACTAAATGGCTGTCACTGTGTGGGGGGTAGTGGACGTAACTAAATGGCTGTCACTGTGTGGGGGGTAGTGGACGTAACTAAATGGCTGTCACTGTGTGGGGGGTAGTGGACGTAACTAAATGGCTGTCACTGTGTGGGGGGTAGTGGACGTAACTAAATGGCTGTCACTGTGTGGGGGGTAGTGGACGTAACTAAATGGCTGTCACTGTGTGGGGGGGGTAGTGGACGTAACTAAATGGCTGTCACTGTGTGGGGGGTAGTGGACGTAACTAAATGGCTGTCACTGTGTGGGGGGTAGTGGACGTAACTAAATGGCTGTCACTGTGTGGGGGGTAGTGGACGTAACTAAATGGCTGTCACTGTGTGGGGGGTAGTGGACGTAACTAAATGGCTGTCACTGTGTGGGGGGTAGTGGACGTAACTAAATGGCTGTCACTGTGTGGGGGGTAGTGGACGTAACTAAATGGCTGTCACTGTGTGGGGGGTAGTGGACGTAACTAAATGGCTGTCACTGTGTGGGGGGTAGTGGACGTAACTAAATGACTGTCACTGTGTGGGGGGTAGTGGACGTAACTAAATGGCTGTCACTGTGTGGGGGGTAGTGGACGTAACTAAATGGCTGTCACTGTGTGGGGGGTAGTGGACGTAACTAAATGGCTGTCACTGTGTGGGGGGTAGTGGACGTAACTAAATGGCTGTCACTGTGTGGGGGGTAGTGGACGTAACTAAATGGCTGTCACTGTGTGGGGGGTAGTGGACGTAACTAAATGGCTGTCACTGTGTGGGGGGTAGTGGACGTAACTAAATGGCTGTCGCTGTGTGGGGGGTAGTGGACGTAACTAAATGGCTGTCACTGTGTGGGGGGTAGTGGACGTAACTAAATGGCTGTCACTGTGTGGGGGGTAGTGGACGTAACTAAATGGCTGTCACTGTGTGGGGGGTAGTGGACGTAACTAAATGGCTGTCACTGTGTGGGGGGTAGTGGACGTAACTAAATGGCTGTCACTGTGTGGGGGGGGTAGTGGACGTAACTAAATGGCTGTCACTGTGTGGGGGGTAGTGGACGTAACTAAATGGCTGTCACTGTGTGGGGGGTAGTGGACGTAACTAAATGGCTGTCACTGTGTGGGGGGTAGTGGACGTAACTAAATGGCTGTCACTGTGTGGGGGGGTAGTGGACGTAACTAAATGGCTGTCACTGTGTGGGGGGTAGTGGACGTAACTAAATGGCTGTCACTGTGTGGGGGGTAGTGGACGTAACTAAATGGCTGTCACTGTGTGGGGGGTAGTGGACGTAACTAAATGGCTGTCACTGTGTGGGGGGTAGTGGACGTAACTAAATGGCTGTCACTGTGTGGGGGGTAGTGGACGTAACTAAATGGCTGTCACTGTGTGGGGGGGTAGTGGACGTAACTAAATGGCTGTCACTGTGTGGGGGGTAGTGGACGTAACTAAATGGCTGTCACTGTGTGGGGGGTAGTGGACGTAACTAAATGGCTGTCACTGTGTGGGGGGTAGTGGACGTAACTAAATGGCTGTCACTGTGTGGGGGGTAGTGGACGTAACTAAATGGCTGTCACTGTGTGGGGGGTAGTGGACGTAACTAAATGGCTGTCACTGTGTGGGGGGTAGTGGACGTAACTAAATGGCTGTCACTGTGTGGGGGGTAGTGGACGTAACTAAATGGCTGTCACTGTGTGGGGGGTAGTGGACGTAACTAAATGGCTGTCACTGTGTGGGGGGTAGTGGACGTAACTAAATGGCTGTCACTGTGTGGGGGGGTAGTGGACGTAACTAAATGGCTGTCACTGTGTGGGGGGTAGTGGACGTAACTAAATGGCTGTCACTGTGTGGGGGGTAGTGGACGTAACTAAATGGCTGTCACTGTGTGGGGGGTAGTGGACGTAACTAAATGGCTGTCACTGTGTGGGGGGTAGTGGACGTAACTAAATGGCTGTCACTGTGTGGGGGGTAGTGGACGTAACTAAATGGCTGTCACTGTGTGGGGGGTAGTGGACGTAACTAAATGGCTGTCACTGTGTGGGGGGTAGTGGACGTAACTAAATGGCTGTCACTGTGTGGGGGGTAGTGGACGTAACTAAATGGCTGTCACTGTGTGGGGGGTAGTGGACGTAACTAAATGGCTGTCACTGTGTGGGGGGTAGTGGACGTAACTAAATGGCTGTCGCTGTGTGGGGGGTAGTGGACGTAACTAAATGGCTGTCACTGTGTGGGGGGTAGTGGACGTAACTAAATGGCTGTCACTGTGTGGGGGGTAGTGGACGTAACTAAATGGCTGTCACTGTGTGGGGGGTAGTGGACGTAACTAAATGGCTGTCACTGTGTGGGGGGTAGTGGACGTAACTAAATGGCTGTCACTGTGTGGGGGGTAGTGGACGTAACTAAATGGCTGTCACTGTGTGGGGGGTAGTGGACGTAACTAAATGGCTGTCACTGTGTGGGGGGTAGTGGACGTAACTAAATGGCTGTCACTGTGTGGGGGGGTAGTGGACGTAACTAAATGGCTGTCACTGTGTGGGGGGTAGTGGACGTAACTAAATGGCTGTCACTGTGTGGGGGGTAGTGGACGTAACTAAATGGCTGTCACTGTGTGGGGGGTAGTGGACGTAACTAAATGGCTGTCACTGTGTGGGGGGTAGTGGACGTAACTAAATGGCTGTCACTGTGTGGGGGGTAGTGGACGTAACTAAATGGCTGTCACTGTGTGGGGGGTAGTGGACGTAACTAAATGGCTGTCACTGTGTGGGGGGTAGTGGACGTAACTAAATGGCTGTCACTGTGTGGGGGGTAGTGGACGTAACTAAATGGCTGTCACTGTGTGGGGGGTAGTGGACGTAACTAAATGGCTGTCACTGTGTGGGGGGTAGTGGACGTAACTAAATGGCTGTCACTGTGTGGGGGGTAGTGGACGTAACTAAATGGCTGTCACTGTGTGGGGGGTAGTGGACGTAACTAAATGGCTGTCACTGTGTGGGGGGTAGTGGACGTAACTAAATGGCTGTCACTGTGTGGGGGGTAGTGGACGTAACTAAATGGCTGTCACTGTGTGGGGGGTAGTGGACGTAACTAAAATGTACTATCAAGAATGTTAATATTTTGAAAGGTTTTAAGCGCACAATAAAAATAATGAAAAGCTAGGCCCACTTATTGTTTATCATTTACCGACCAGTTTCCCCATGTATTTCTATTATCTCTAAACCGCATCATACTCTCAAAAGGTTTGAATCAGGCATGTGTCTTGTTTGTCATCGTATGCTATTTGTTTAACACATTCATTAATAAGACGTCGTTAGGAAACTATTGACGAGAAGCATTAATGGGACATTGTTTGAACATTGAAAATATCTTGTAACAACTCTGTCTACCAACTTACTGTCTTCTTTCTGTCTCTCTCTCTCACACACACTCTTTCTTTCTCTCTCTCTCTCTCTTTCTTTCTCTTTCCATCTTTCTTCCTCTTCTTTTGATGATTTTTCTTATGTTTCACTTGACTTCATGGCACAGAACCAGGAAAAGAAAGCGATAAATACAAAGTCTTTACAAAGTTTTTTTGTTTTTTTTTAATGAAACCAAGGAGTGGGCAGACCAATTCTTTTTAGACTTACTCTGTCACAGAATAAAAGAAGGGTCAATTAAGAACCCAAGAATCGTCATCTTGCTCGAGGTCATCGCTGACCTTTTTACGACTGACCGTGGTCCTTTCTTAACTCTGTTTTATGTCCAGTTGATGGATACAACACGACAGTGAAACTGTCAACTTATCTCTTCAGCTTCTCTCGTCCCTAACAGTGACGCAACGCTGTGCATGTGTTGGAGTGTTGGTGGTAGTCTAGTTGAGTGGAGATGCTGAACAATCTAGTTACCTGAGATGATATTTGTAAGCCTCCATGCACTAAGGCTCCGTGCTGGGATTAATCCCTTACAGCACGGTCTAGGTATCTGGCTGTGTTCTGTAGGGTTCGCTTGTCTCCGTACAGGACAAGACCCCCCGCATGCACCAGTTCTATCGTTTACAAGACTAGACGTATTTTCGAATTTGTTTCTGAGCACCCTGCAGTCATTAAGGATGTGTTCTACTGTCTGGTTTTCTGTGTGACAGTGTCGACATCTGGAATCGTGGTTTTCCCGTATCCTAACGAAGTAGGCTCCTATCGGACAATGTCCCGTGCGAAACCGTGCCAAGATTGCCTGAAGCTTTTTGTCTAACTGCCACTATTCATCCTACCTGTTTGGGCTTTTGAGAACCTTCCAGACTTCCCGTCCCATGCTACAATGGTATTAGATTTACTTATACTCGCCACTTCAACAGAACAAATAGTATAAAATAAGTGAATCAGGCCTTTAAGAGCACAAACGTTTATTACTGAAAGAGAGGCACAGTTCACGTCGTCAAAATCACTACAAACCGTCTCTTCGTCTTTCATCCGATATTCTGTGTAACCTACTTCCGTTCTAACTTTTTAATGTACTGTCACGTCACAAAGGGAATACCCAATTAAACCCAACTTCTACGCGTCTTACTATTGAGTCATAACACATTGTCACATCATTTCTAGTTTGTCATCTGGAAAACGGCGAAATCACAATCAGATAAAATTGCGAAGTGAAATTCTATCTCACTGTGCTTTTAGGATTGACGAATCCTTATAATAGACGACAGTACGTGAAGTTTTTTTCACGTATGTGTGAGTTTGGCAACTCGCGATTTAAAATTGAGATTCTCAAGACGTTTAGTTTTGCGAATCAGTTCATTCGAATCAGATGCTACCTAGGAGAAGTGGGTGGGGAGGTGCGACCTTTGAGAGCAGACGATGTTGAAGAGACCCTGCCTTTCAGCAATTATCCCTGAAACCAAGCTAGAAAAAGTCAAGTACCACTTTTACACCTTGCTACCGTGAAGGTTATCTGTTAACGAGGGTGTGACCAGCACAACGACCTTTGCTTTCCTTAAATAATGACAGGTACCCATTAGAGTTGGGGGGGGGGGGGGACTCAGTGGTGTCCAAGTCTTCATCGACACTCGAACTCGATGCCTCTCAGCTCCGAAGCTAAGCGTCTTATCAGCCACCAGTAACCCAAGGTTAAACAAAAATTCGCACTTAGATTTAGAAGGCCTCGTAAGATTTCTTGATGTCATAGTAAATGTTACGATTTTTAAAAATCAAGTTTTCAATCCGTTGTCTTCGTGTTACAACATTCTAGCCCTACCATTATGGGCACATTCCTTTACTAATATGAAGCTCGGAATCTCCTTTTTAAAAAATAAAAGATCTGCGTAATTTTACTTTCATCAGCTCTTGGTTTTTTTTTACTTAAACAACACACACACACACACAAAATCGTTCCCTTTTTTACCGATTCTCGATTGAACCGTGTGTGGGAATGTCCTCTTAGACGATCCGTGCAAACACATACACGCTCAGACACTATCTCTCACGAGCACAAACAAATTGTATCTTTTTTTTTTGTTGGTTAAGAACATTCCAGACTTCTGGCTAATGTTCTGTTTACCCCTTTAGTGGGTCCGTTAAGCCTGATGAAAAGATCAAAGGATTTCGCAGGTGTGAAAAAACAACACCGGGCCTTAAATAAATTGCTTATTTTTCTCTTATCTTATTTCTTTATTTCTCTTGTTCGTTTCCGATAGTGTAAGCGATAGATCGAGGAGAGAGAGAGAGAGAGTGAGAGAGAGAGAGAGAGAAATTACCAAAACAGATAAGTACCCTCTCAAAGATAGCTGTTAGATTGCCGGTGTATATGTTTTTGCCGTCTGTTAGCCTTACGATTTTCTCTCTCTTTAAAAGACCCGGGACTAGAGACACGAACAGTCACAAAGGCTGTGACTACTTGTGACAAATGATTAAAACACTTGATAGTCTTGTGACGGCTAATTTATAACTTGCTGCCCTAAACCTAGAAGCTTTATCATCACAGGAGTAAGGACGAAAACAATGAAAGTCCTCTTTTGCTTCGGCCAATCTTATCTGTTGTCAGTTTCCAATACATCGTTACGGTGACTTTTGACCAAGTTGCTCAATAATTAACTTAATGCCTTTTTTTTCTTTGTTTTGCCGCTCGGGGGGGGGGGGTTCTTCGGGTTCGAATCTTGGTGAAAATTGGCATTTTGAATTTCGGGATTCTTTGGACGCCCCTGAGTTCACCAAACTCTATAGCTACTTGACATTAGTTAGGGAAAGTAAGGCGGTACAACATTTTGTGCTGGCCACAGGACATCGTCGTTAACAGTCGGCCATAGAAACAGATGACCTTTACATCCTCTGCCCTATTGATCGCCAAGTCAAAATGGGAACTTTAACCTCTAACCATAAAGCTCAGGCGTTCAGTCAGTGCGGGAGTATGTCTAAAGCTAAACCCCATGCTTAATTCTGTGTGTGTCTGGGTACGGGGGGGGGGGGGGGTCAGTGTGCAGGTTTTTAATTCCGAAAAAAAAATGATGGCAGTTCGAACCAGTTGAAGCAGATTGCATACGATATCACCGTCACTCATTGATCAGGGAACATGAAATGCACCAAGTTACCTATGTGTAGTCGCTGAATGAACTCTTTATGTTGTCTGTTGTATTTATGTGTATTTTTCTGTTGTGTTGTCTTTATATGAGAAAAGAGTCCTTGTAATCACGACAAATTTCCGTAAGGATCAATAAAGCAGTCTTAGTCTTAGTCTTACAAATATATGATATAAGGTAAAAAGCGAGACTGAATGAGACTTCAGGAAATAAAAATGAAGAAGAAATGTTGATTTTTTGTTAAAACTTACATTCATTAGTCATTAGTATAAACCAAATCGCTCTATAAGCTTTCTAAAGTAGGTAATGTCTTTTTTTTTTTTAGAAACTAAAAAATGGAAATCGTGTTGTTGTTTTTTTTTTGGGGGGGGGGGGTGAGTAACATGAACACCTATCTCAAAAACGGCTCGAATGATTTTCTAGAAATTTAACCAATTAATTTATATCCCTGAGAGAGGAATTAGTAGCTAGTTGGACACCATCGGAAAACTCTAATTAAACCGTTGTAATTTTTCAAATTAAAATAAATAAATGTAAATATGGTTTGAGTACTAGACTTAGATCTAGAGTTAGAGCCAACATCGGTTTTGAAAGGTCTATCACATACTTTAAAGGACCATTGCGTTCGTGAATTTCCGAATGTAGCGCATTATTGATTCAAGATTTTTATAGATTTATCTTCTGGAAATTTTGCGCATCATTTTCTAAGTCTAGATTCCAAGGCCTAGATCTAGATCCATATCATTGGAGTTATTCAAAGAAACAGAAAGGTGCTTATTAAATTTAAAATTGCTTTAAGTTTATTGATAGATTATCTAAGCTTTGCTTATATTTTTACGTAAATGTAATGTAAATTGCATCCAGATTTTAGATCTAGAAGTAGAGTTCTATGTGTAATAAATGTGCCAATTAATAGTTAGTTTCAATGCCCGCTGGCCTAACTGGTAGAATCATTCGATCAAGAATCTGACGGTGTCAACATCACGCGTTCGAAACCTAATTTAAGCTAAAGTTTTTAAAAATATTTTTTTCTTATATTCTCTTTTAATTTCAGTTGTATAATTGTATAAAAATGTATTTAAAATGTTTTTCTTGTTGTTTTTCTTGTTCATGTCCTAGACACACCATGTCTAGCTAAGCTAAGTGTCAACAAAAAATAGTCACCGAGAGAAAGCCCTACCAAGATTTCTTTTAACGAAATAGGAAAAAACAAGCAAAATACATAAAAAAAAAAAAACACAAAAAAAAACAACATATATTAAGTCTATCAATTATTCTGAATCAGTTATGTAATTAAATTTGTTATAAACCTCAGACGACAATCTATAAAGAGGACTAATTCAGCTTATACCACCACTTCAGTCAAGTACTATTTCTTTTACTTGTTTGAAATACCTAACAAAGTAATTTACCCCCAATAGTTAATTGTTATTGATTATTGTGTTGTGGTGTATTTGTAACCTTTTTGTTTACTTGAGTCTTGAATTTCTATTTAACGTCCTTGACTTTGAGTTGTTCGTGTAAATCTCCAATAATGCCACAATTGTCCCACGGAAAGCGGAAGGTAACAATGTCTATCATACTCTTGCCAATTTAAAGTACTCTACCTTGTACTCAAACTTGTACTCAAACCTTGACGCATACATTACTTGACAATATATATATATTAGGATGGTCCAAAAAAAATTATTTTTGAAATTTCAAACGCTAATGTCGTAATCTAGGTCCATTTCATGTTAAAAGTGCCAGATAAATTTTAAAGAAATTCTGAGCGGGTTTAGAGGTTGCGCAGACAGTCTAAATTTATCCCAAATAATAGCAATGAGACAGGAAATAAACACATGATAATAAATCAATAATGTTTATTTTTACATTAATTTTGGCTGTCCAGTGAGGCCACTCACAACCGTTGTCTTCTTTGAGTCAGAAACTACATGACGATGTTGCTGAACTAGTTGAAGAAGGGACTGTTTCTGTTGTTCATCATTGGTCAAAATGGAGTTATACTCTTGGATCAGTTTCACTCCTCGTTCGGCACAATCATTCACCACCTTGAGGCCTTGAACGATTCGGAGGGCTTCTTGGTAGTGGTCATTCTCTTTCCACGTCTCCACATTCTGTGTCAGATATTGAATCAGGCAGTTGAAGAATTTGGAAACATTTTCTGGTAGATGTGGTGACGAAGGAACTCAGGGGTCTCTTTTCGTCACAATCACGTAACGCTTGTGTTGGGGGTGGCGTATCTCCAGGAATTGTGTCCATGTTCCGCACCATCTCTCTCCTCTCTTCCAGTCCAACTCGCTCATCAAAAAAGGCAAAGTAGACCAGCAGCTCACTGAGATACCAAAGATGTCGTCAGAATGCGACAGAAGTGGCCTGACAAATTGTCGGATTCTTGTACGACGTCAATTGACCAAGGAGATGCAGATCATTAGCTGGAGCGTCAACTGAAAATGGTGCCTGAAACCATGCTTCTACGTACACTTCAACGACGAACAAATTGAACGTCATGAGGGCTTTCTCTTCAGAAGCTTTCAACTTGAATAGCGATTTGAATATCCATATCTTCAGACCGTAGAGGATTTTCGCCATCCACCTTGCACGGTGCAGAGCTCCTGGAGCTTTGAACCGAATTCCTTTTGGCGGTGATCCACCGAGGAAGATGATTGTGAGCTCCAAAAGTTCCTCGTAATCATCTCTTGGCTGTGAAATTGCCAATGTGGTCTCCGCAAACCTAATCACACGTTCTTTGAATGACGTAATTGCTACTTCGTCACTGGCAGTATCGAAGTTGGTTTGGTCGATGTCCTGCCAGAAGTCCCGAAAACGTTTGAATATGGCGATGTCCGGCCCAGATGATGCTTCAATTTTCATTGCTGTAAATGCCTTTTCCACAACAATTTCCAAAATGTGATGGCGACATGGCAGATGGAGAAGATCTTTCGAAAAGCGCTCTTCGATCAGGTGGCAAGCGCCTGTGTGTCGACCAGTGTTGCTGACAGTTGTATCGAAACACATTCCAACAACATTGTCTCGAAGTTTACAGTTATCGATGCATGTAATGACGGCTGATGCCTGACGTTCACCAGTACCAGAAACCTATTCGGGCACTCCAAGCAACTGCTCCACGTTGTGTCCTGTGACAATTACGGCCAGGCGATCCACTTTACCTTGATTAGTGACACGTGGTAACAGTTTGCCGTCCCAATGAATTACTAATTGGCCATTTGGAGAAAATGCATTCTGAATAGAGTTCGCTTCAGATTCACGGTGTTCAATTCTTGCACGACGTATGGAACTTCGGCTCACAGGTAGCTGTTGCACATCGTGTCCAAGAGCATGAGCTGCTGAGGCCAGTAGCTACACCGCTTCTCTATCAGACACTTTCGTGCGGTCCAATGCAGCTGCAACATCCTTTGTAATGAGGTTTGGACTCTGTGATTCCAGTTGACATACTTTCTTTTTGCGAGGACCAACATGGTTGTACTCTTCATCCGATTGTTCTGGAGTGCTACTTTCACAGCTAAGTTCACATGTTTCTTTCTCCAAGAGAGCTGCTACCTCTCTGTCTGATCTCTCCTTGCGCTTCTTGATATCTTGTTCCTTTTTGTTTGACATTTCTTTCTTTCTCTCGGCATCTCTATCAATTCCAGCCATGTATCCACGTCGACCTTCTCTTTGAGCAACGAGAAATTCCCAGTCTTCAGGTATAGCAATTAAACTTTGGGCTTCTTGATAAGCGACATCAAACAAAAGGTCAAGTTGATCACAAAAATTCTTTTCATTCTTCAACTGCGTTTCACTTCGGCGGTTTTTTTTTATTTTTAAAGCATTTGCCATTCTTTATGGACTTTCAACAAGCGATTTTTAATATTGTAATCAAAACTCGTTGGGATGCCAGATTTTTTCCAAATTTTTAGTAATTCCATCACTGCGATATCTGCACTTTCACTCAATGTCAATTTTTCCTCAATGTGCCGATAGAAGAATACTGATAGAACATCTCGAAGTGTTGGAAGTCTTCCCTCTTGAGTAATGGATGAATTCACGGTCCCCACAAGCCACACTTGTGAATTTGCTCTTGTCCTTCTTTCAGAGTTCATGATTTCACCTACAAAATTAACAGAACGTCAGTAAAATAATAAAATGTTATTGTTTGTCATATTTTATTATCAGGTGAAGTGATATAAGCAACAAGCATGGATACAAGTAAACTAAACTTCAAATTTTAAAAAGACATAGACCAATGTAATCATTTCAAATAATGTGAACAAACGACGGGCATTTCAACCGTGCAAGATTGAAATTATATATAATTTATATAGAGAGAATAAATCTATTATGCCATATTATTAAATTACAATAGCATCAAATTCACCAAAATGTTCTTTTAAAGCAAGTTAAAGCAAAAAATTATAAGTAGCTCTGAATGAACAAAATCTGTATTTTAATGGATGTGCGCAATTTCTAAACGGCTTTCAATCAACATGAAAATTACACAAACTGAATTTCTCATCTATAGGGTCCATCTGAAGGGGTAAGACATTAAAACTGAAATACTTATGTTTTTTCCATATACTTGTGGACCACCCTAATCTATCTATCTATCTATCTATCTATCTATCTATCTATCTATCTATATATATATATATATATATATATATATATATATATATATATATATATAGAGAGAGAGAGAGAGAGAGAGAGAGAGAGAGGGAAGAGAGTGATGAAAAGAGTTCGTTTATTTTTTTTTTTTGAGTCCATGCTACTGTGGTTTACGTGGTAAAAAGAATTTTGTTTTATTTTACTTAGGCCCTAGTTGGATCTTCCTCGCGAAGTCTCCTGTCAATGAAAATTACTAAAACAATTTGTATATTTTGTGTGTTTGTCTGCTGCTGTTGTTATTTTGTCAGTGACTGCTGAATTAACGCCCTTGCTTCATATTTCTTTCCCCTGACACGAAGCGCCTACTATATAGTATTAGTGCCTACACACTAAGGGAAGTTATTCTGTCTCAAGGCGAAAGACACTTAATTTATTCCCCAAGCTTATGGCCACGTAACGAGTAAATCCGGCATCGCTGATGTATTGAGTTTGTGGCAGAGCAAGTTGTATAAGAGAAGCGGAGAAGGGCGGCAAGAGAAATTTTCGCTTTCTCATACTTTCTTTCTTTCTTTGTCTTTCTTTCTTTCTTTCTTTCTGTCTTTTTGTCTTTCATTGTTTCTTTTTTTCTTTCTTTCTTTCTTTCTGTCTTTTTGTCTTTCTTTCTTTCTGGATTTCTTTCTTTCTGTCTTTTTGTCTTTCTTTCTTTCTGGATTTCTTTCTTTCTGTCTTTTTGTCTTTCTTTCTTTCTGGATTAATTTCTTTGTCTTTTTGTCTTTCTTTCTTTCTGGATTTCTTTCTTTCTGTCTTTTTGTCTTTCTGAATTTCTTTCTTTCTGTCTTTCTTTCTGGATTTCTTTCTTTCTGTCTTTCTGTCTTTTTGTCTTTCTTTCTTTATGTCTTTTTGTCTTTCTTTCTTTCTGTCTTTCTTTCTTTCTTTCTTTTTGTCTTTCTTTCTTTCTTTATGTCTTTTTGTCTTTCTTTCTTTCTGTCTTTCTTTCTTTCTTTTTGTCTTTCTTTCTTTCTGGATTTCTTTCTTTTTGTCTTTCTTTCTTTCTGGATTTCTTTCTTTTTGTCTTTCTTTCTTTCTGTCTTTCTTTCTTTCTTTTGTCTTTCTTTCTTTCTGAATTTCTTTCTTTTGTCTTTCTTTCTTTCTGGATTTCTTTCTTTCGGTCTTTATGTCTTACTTTTTATCTCTTTTTTTCTTTCTTTCTGTCTTTTTGTTTTTCTAACACTATTGTGTTATTCTGTTCATCTGTTAAAACATGCTTTTATTTTATTACTTAGACTAGGTTACTATTGAGATTTAGACACAGAAAGACAGATTGTGTGAAAATCGCTTCTATCGAAACACATAAATATTATTAAATGGAGAAATGATAACTTATGTTACATAACTAATTGCAAGGACACTATAACTTGTTCGTTGTTACATAACTAATTGCAAGGACACTATAGCTTGTTCGTTGTTACATAACTAATTGCAAGGACACTATAGCTTGTTCGTTGTTACATAACTAATTGCAAGGACACTTTAACTTGTTCGTTGTTACATAACTAATTGCAAGGACACTATAGCTTGTTCGTTGTTACATGACTAATTGCTATGACACTATAGCTTGTTCGTTGTTACATAACTAATTGCAAAAAAACAACAACACAATAACTTGTTAGTTGTTACGTAACTTACTTATTTAACCTAGTTTAAAAACACTAAAACTTTGTTATTTTATGCGCAACTTATTGCAAAAATAACAACAACAAAAAAAACAAAAACACTATAGCTTGTTACTTGTTCCATAACTAATAGCCAAAACACTATAACGTGTCAAATTCTCAAGTTCTCGCATTTATTCAGGAGAAGAGAGTACATTTTAGCCTCTACACAACACTAATTATTTAGAGCTGAGGGCCAACTTCGAAAGTGTAACCTCAATAAAGTCAAATAGCTATTATTTATATTATCCTTATTCTGAACTGAGGATATCTCGGGTTCCAATCTCGGTAAGACTGGGGTTTTTAATTTCGGGACCTTTAGGACGCCGCTACGTCTACCCACCTGACATTCGTTGGGAAAAGTAAAGAAAGTTGGTCGTTGTGTTAGCCACATGACACCATCGTTAACCGTTGGCTATAGAAACAGATGACCATTACCTCATAATGCCCTATAGACACAAGGTCTGAAAGAGGAACTTTTTTGTTTTTTTAAATAATGTGCACGTGATATAACTAAAGAGTTGTACACTTGTTTTATGAGAGAGAGAGAGAGAGTAGATCTCTGTGAGAGAAACGGTAGATTTTGTTTTTTTTACATTAGATTTGAGAGTTAAATATCTTTAAAGACATACTGTATATAGATTTCTGGTCCCTCAGAGAGTTTCGTGGGCTTCAAGCCGTCCCAAGTTTCTCTTTCAATAGTTACGGTCGCGGTATTTTTCAGTGCATGGACCAAATGTTTGGAACCCGCTCTACAATGAACTCAGACAAACGACATACTCCACTACATTTAGATAGAACCTATCTGTTCAAAACTTTTTAAAGATGAGTTTGTCGTGTTTATTATCTGTTCAAAACTTTTTAAAGATGAGTTTGTCGTGTTTATTATCTGTTCAAAACTTTTTAAAGATGAGTTTGTCGTGTTTATTATCTGTTCAAAACTTTTTAAAGATGAGTTTGTCGTGTTTATAATTTGTTACATGTCCGTGACTGAACATCGAGTCGTTTTATTTATACAATTTACATGGATTAGGAGTCATTTACACAGTTGATATCATTTAAACATCACTTACAAGATGTTATGGTGTGTTTGTTTGTGTGTGTGTGGGTGGGTGCAGATTCTGATACAACCAATGAGTACAACTATGGCAGATAATTTGTTTGTATTGACTGAATAGATTCTGATACAACCAATGAGTACAACTATGGCAGATAATTTGTTTGTATTGACTGAATAGATTCTGATACAACCAATGAGTACAACTATGGCAGATAATTTGTTTGTATTGACTGAATAGATTCTGATACAACCAATGAGTACAACTATGGCAGATAATTTGTTTGTATTGACTGAATAGATTCTGTGCCAAACAATAACCATTCTTTAATTTTAAAACCCAAAACGCATTTTAAAAGACAGTTACTTTTTTTTGACTCAATCAGCACTTATGTAGGCTATTTTTGAGTTGAGTTTAATAACAAAAAGTCTAACTATTTGAGCCTAAACGTTATGTCCTGGCATCCTCGGTGTCCTAAGTATCACGACATAACACCAACACCACCACTAATTAATTCATTCGTTAAATGACCATAGCGGCCTGGCGACCATTCCTTCACAGACGAGAGAGCAAAGCATTTCAGGGGCAATAACTCCACTAGTTTGTTAACAAGCGAAGAAATTCATGCCTTTCTTGGCGAATTAGCTGCCCCTTAACTCTCTCGCTGACCTACAAGTCCAGGTGCCTTGTTTATTAATTAAGCCCGATGATTACCTCCCATTATGGAAGGAGGAGTTTTAAAAAACGAACAGCGGAAAGGTGTAAACAAAAAAGTGTGAGAGACAGAGAGGAAGAGAGAGAGAGAGACAGAGAGAGAGAAATAGAGAGAGAGAGGTGGGAGATAGAGAAAAAACAGACAAAGAGAGAGACAAAGAGAGAGAGAGAGAGTGACAATGATACAGAAAGAGAGACGGTAGAAGACGCAGAAGGGGGGGGGAGACAGTGAGAGTGAGTGAAAAAGAGAAAGTGATAAACAGAGAGAGTGAGGAGACAGAGTGACAGATAGAGACCCTCGGAGAGAGACAGAAAGGAGACACAGTCAGACTGACAAATACAAACATAGACAGAGTGACAGATACAAACATAGACAGAGTGACAGATACAAACATAGACAGAGTGACAGATACAAACATAGACAGAGTGACAGATACAAACATAGACAGAGTGACAGATACAAACATAGACAGAGTGGCAGATACAAACATAGACAGAGTGACAGATACAAACATAGACAGAGTGACAGATACAAACATAGACAGAGTGACAGATACAAACATAGACAGAGTGACAGATACAAACATAGACAGAGTGACAGATACAAACATAGACAGAGTGACAGATACAAACATAGACAGAGTGACAGATACAAACATAGACAGAGAGGGAGAAAAAGACAAAGGGGAATACAAAGAAAGAGAGGAAGGCATAGAGAAACATAGAGAGAAACAAAGAGAGACAGACAGACTGGCAGACAGAGAAAGGTCGAGGCAGACAGAGACAGAGAGAGACAGAGAGACGAAAAGAAAGAAAAAGAGAGAGATTAGACAGACAGAGAGAGAGAAAAAAAGAGACAGAGGTGGATACAATTAAAGAGAGGGACACATAGAGAAAGGTAGAGAGAAACAGAGAGATAGGCAGGAAAGCAAAGAAGAAGAGACAAAAGAGAGACAGAGAGAGGCATAAAAAGAATCAGAGAAAGACAGAAAGAGACAGGAAGAGCTAGAGACAGAGAGAGAGAGAGAGAGAGAGAGAGAAAGAGACAGATGGAGAGACAGATGCAAGACATATACATTTCCTTAGTGACGCCCTCTCTATTTCTTTTTTTTTAATTATTATTTTTATTTAACTGGTACACATGAAGTGTCCGCTATTATAACCAGTCTTACCAAATATATTTAGTCAAATTTTCTTCAAGTTTATTTATATCACCAACACGACCCCCGAGCCTACAACTTTCCATTCAATAGAGCTCAAATGAAAAGTTTTGAAGACGGACTAAATCCTACATGACAAACAAACATTTCACTAACTTGCATGGCATGAGCATATTTAGAAAAACATGCAAACAACAGACACCCAATTTTAGTACAGCAAATCTGCTTGTAGTCGATGTTGTAGTTAATCAATTTTCACACCACAGAATACACAGAGCAAGAATAAAACTGCAATTCCCTAAAAGTCAAGACCTATTTTTTTTTACTAGAGATTTTTAGGATAATTAAAATAATGTCGATGACCCTAACACGAACGTCAGTATTGTCAACAGATGCATCGCACATTCTGCCGACTACAATGAGACCACAGCTGATCTATGAACAACAGGTTCAGACCTTGATTAGATATGAATACAAGTTTCACAAGATGAAAACAAAACCTAACAAAAACAAATATACACCCGTTATAATATGGGGATTCCCATACATGGAGCCTGGGGCAGTGGCGTAGCTATGATGGGGGGAGGAGGGGGGGAATTTTATGACATTAAAAATTAAGTAATACGAAAAATGCAGGGACCCCAAAGAGATCAAGCCCCCCGGTCCACCAAACGATAAAAATGTCCAAGCTACGCTCCTGGCCTGGGGGGCAATCTTTATATAAATAGCAAACTTTTTGGTGTATCCGATGTACAGAATTCGTAAATATTTATAATCGAAGTATTTTAGCAAGCAGTAATATAAAATGTTTTCACTTTTCAGCACTGTAGAATAAAATGTCTAAGCCCTTTCGTTCGTATCACAAATTAGTTGTTAATATTGAATTGGCAGCAGTGGTCTTTCAATATGGTCTTCTTGACATTGTTTATCTACTTATTTGAAACCTCTCCCAATCTTACTCTTTATATTTTCTTACGTATTTCTTAAGCTTCCACCACATTTGTTCATATCCCTTTCTCTTCTTTATATCACTTACTGAGTTTTCTAGCTTAAAGAACGTAAAGAGGAATCTTCAAAATCGGAATGTCAACAAAGTGCATATTAAGGTGATTACCCTTTGGTGTGTGTAAACCCATTACTACAAGGGTTTAGACCTACAAGACAAGTCTGTGTCGTCTTTGAGGAATAATCTATTGACATCTAAATGATTGTGTGGGTAGAATAGAGAACTTTTCAATGATAATTGCCTGCATAAAAAAAGTAAAGCGATTGAAAAAAAAAAGAAAAACCAATGCCTGCCGGAAACGCCTAATGATTAGATTTTGCGCATGAGCAATGATATCAACAGGAAGAAACCTTGTTCCTCGCGCGGAAGGGAAAAATAATTCAATACAGGCAAGTGAAATGCGACTTGATGCCTATTAGCATACAATGCCACCACGACTTAGCTATGTTTAGTACCAGTCGCCTTGAGGTTGGAGGGGAGGGGCGCTGATTGGACTGCGTTGACCGGGGCGTTAGTTTGAAACAAGTGCAGACGTGAAAAAAAAACTAAAAAAAAAAAACCGACATGTGATGCAGCACTGGGCGGTCTGGTGGAAGGATGCTTTGTTAGCAAATATTGGCGGGCCATATAGCGTCTAATTAGCTGACAGCTAGGGGCCGAGATGAAGAAGCTGGGCCCAGGACCACCTATGATCTGACGCTGTGTGATGGAGTGTGGAATAGATCGTGACTAATGGGGCAGACTAATGGAGCAAACAACAGTGCTAGATGATTGAACACACACACACACACAGATACATCAACACACACACTCTCTCACACACACACACACTCAAGACATGCGGATATGTAAAAAAAAAAATAATTAAAAAATCTAACTATCGATGAAACGGATATGAGAAATAGATCTAACTAGTACGTTGCAATAACATGTCGAGTACAGAAACCATATCATGTGAGTCACAAGTTATTTCAGTGACGTGACGAAAGTTACTTTCTTTTGGTAAATCCTTCTAATATTCTATTGGGTTCAAACTGGGTGGAACCTGGACACAGGACGGATATTAACGAAATGGTTCTAGCGATTTTTTAAGAAATTTCTTAGTGGTAAAAAAACTATCTAAAGCACAGTGAAAACTCTGGTTAAACCGTTTCATTTTTACAACATAAAATCCGTTTCAATTTTTCCAAATATAATCATCTCAAAATTAAATTTGGCTTACGTCTAGAACACGGCTATGTGGGAAACAATTCAGAAATTCCGATTACAGATTTACACAGTTAGTGTATATTTTTAGTTAATAAATTAATTTTAAATGGATTCGGAAATCGGAGAGCCGTCACGAAGGCCGCGTTATATTTATTTTAGGCCCGAAGAAAAGCCCTTGACGATGACAGAGGCAGAAGGCGAAAAAGAAAACTTATGTAGACCCCGGCAGACAATGGCAATGTCTGAAACAGATGTAACAAAATATGCAACTGCGTTTGAGTATTCAGGTGAAACACTTTACTGATTCTTTCTCTTCCAAATCGAAGACATTGCCATTATTATTGCCATTATTATTATGCTAGAAACGAATGAGTTTCTCTGGCGCTGCCATGGTCGAGTTTCGTTAAAGAGAAACAAATTCATCGTGGTCTCTTGAACAGTTTCCACTTAGGAATTTTCTGGGGATGTGGCAAGTCTGCAGCAGTATAACCCTCTGACAGGCAACGAGGATATTCCTATTATTATTATTATTATTGTTATTATTATTATTATTATAAAAAGCATTAACAAGTCTAGCAGATCTACAAGAGACAACTAGATCTAGGATAATTAGTTGCACTGTTAATAGTCACTGTGTAATAGTTAGACTGTTACGGTCAATTGATGGAAAGGAAGCGATCACAAGGTGGACAAGGAAAGCACTTCAGGGACTCCCTAAAAGCGTCTCTACTAGCCTTCCATATTGACCCTGCTACCTGAGAAACGGAAGCAGACGGTAGAGTATCATGGCGTCGCGCTGTGAAAACTGGCGCATAAAGTGCAGAGGACAGGAGAGAAGCGCTGGCAGAAGAAAAGCGTCAGAGAAAAAAAAAGCAAGGTCAATGGCACTAGCTCCACCTGGAATAACCTGCCCAGTGTGCAGCCGAACATTTCGGACCCACATTGGTCTCACCAGCCACATGAGGAGGCAGGGCCCTTAGCTCCATAAATGACGAAATTGGTCATATTGAGCCATAATGGACGAACTATATGGATCTAGTACATTAATATATTGTGAGAAGTGGTACCGCTAGGTGTCTTTTGTATGCTTCTACAGTGAACTGTGATGGTCATGCATTGTGTATTTGGATTGTATCACTGCTACTGTCTGCTACTGTCTGCTACTGTCTTTTTTTCTTCAGTAAACTTTTACCCTTAAATAGTTTTTAAAATTTCAGAATAAATTTGAGCATGAGGCTACATTATTATGATATTTTTACACATTTAAAAACTTCCCTTTTTTAATCTCTTTAAAACTCTATTGTTATAGTTTTTTAATTCCATATTAAATAATAATATAATGGGGGAGTGCAGCATTTCACGTGGTCACGCAGTCCTAGTTGTGATTAGATATTTCGCCACAACCAACGTAGACAAAACGTTGTCCGCCAGTGGTCGATTTCATTATCCTTTCACCTGGTATAAAATATCCCGTGGCCTTATATCTTATCTTATATAATACAGACGTTACTTCAAAAAAGAAGATGATTACGTCCTACGCGTCATGCATTTAGTCATGCATATTAACCAATGACTTAAATTCTGCCAAGTCACTGGTTTTTCTGGCTAGCTCAGGCAACCCATTCCATGCTCTAATAGCACTAGGGAAGAAGGAGTATTTGTACAAATTTGTCCTAGCATATGGGACGAGGAATGTGCCTTTATTTTTGTGTCTTTCAGAGTATTTTATTAAATTTTGTTTTTGTATTTGAAGATTATGGTTCAGTGTTTTATGTATAATTGCTACTTTACTTTTGAGTCTTCTGTCCTGAAGGCTTTCTAAATTTAGTGATTTTACTAATGGTGTTACCCTAGTAAAATGTGAATATTCGTTTGTTATGAATCTCACTGCTCTATTTTGTGTTTGTTCCAGTTTCTTAATGTTTTCTTGAGTTGAGGGGTCCCACACGGTGGATGCATATTCTATTATTGGCCTAACCAAGGTTAAATAACATTTTAGTTTTATGTTCTTATTTGATTTATAGAAATTTCTTTTAATAAACCCTAATGCTTTGTTGGATTTTTTAAATAGTTTCATCAATATGTGGATTCCATGACAGTTTTTCATTTATTATAACACCTAGGTATTTTGCGTTTTTAGTCTGTGTTACTGGTTTGCCATGAATAAGATAAGTGGAATTAATTTGTTTTAGTTTTTTTGTTACTCTTAACAACTGACATTTTTCTGGGTGGAAAGACATGCTCCAATTTGATTCCCATTTCTGTAATTCATCTAATTCTCTTTGTAAAATATCTGTGTCTTGTTTTGTTTTTATTGTTCTATATATTATGCAATCGTCTGCAAATAATCTGACTTTTGTTCCTGAACAAATGCAATTTGGTAAATCATTTATGTAAATTAAAAATAGTAGTGGACCCAAGACTGTTCCTTGAGGTACACCTGAGTTTACTGTTATTGGTGTTGATTTAGAGCCATTTATTATTACAGTTTGTTCTCTCCCTATCAGAAAATCTTTAATCCACAGATGCAGTGGACCGTTAATGCCGAAATATTTTAATTTTTTAAGCAAACTATGGTGGTGAACTTTGTCAAAAGCATTGGAAAAATCTAGTAAGATAGCATCTATTTGTTCATTATTATCTAAACCTTTTGAAAAATCATCAATTAGTCCTATTAGTTGTGTTTCACATGATCTATATTTCCTAAAGCCATGTTGGTATGGGGTGAGGACATTATGTTTGTCTAAGTGGTTTATGATGTTGCTACATATTATGTGTTCTAGGATTTTACATGTGATGCTGGTAAGAGATACTGGTCTGTAGTTTCCTGGATCAGATTTTTCTCCTTCTTTAAATAGGGGGGGTGACATAAGCTTCTTTTCAGTCCTTTGGTACTCTGCCCTGGTTAAGCGATGCCTGAAAGAGTATTTTGAACACTGGGGCTAGCTCATTGCTTAGTTCTTTGAGTAATCTAGCTGGAATACCATCAGGTCCAGACGCTTTATTTGGTTTGGTGTTGGCTAATAGTTTTTGAATTCCATTTTCTTGTACTACTAAATCTTCTATGTTGTCTACTTGGTTCAAATTAAGAAATATGTCTTTGTCTCCTGGGGCTGAGAATGCTGATGCAAAGTATTTGTTTAGGATGTTTGGTTTAGTTTCATTATCATTATGTATTATGTTGTGTTCATCTTTTAATGGCGCTATGCCTGTTGTTTCCATTTTCTTAGACTTAATGTATGACCATAGGTTTTTGTTGTTATCTTTAGATATTACATTGTTTATGTATTCACTCTGCCTTTCTTAAATGTCCACCTGTCTGAGTTCGGAAGCCGTGCTACCATGTTGTTTCCGTAATGCTAGTGAAGGCAAGATGGCTCCTTGCTGGTCTTTCAACGTTTTCGGGATGTTTTCTTTGAGCGCGCCAGAAAAAGATTCCTATTGAATAGGTGCCCTGCTCAGTGCTGCTGTGTGCCCTGCTCTGTGCCTGCTGTGTGCCCTGATCAGTGCCTGCTGTGTGCCCTGATCAGTGCCTACAGAATACAGTACCTTCACACTGCACACGTCGGTTGTCGCCAGAACATTTTTTGTAAGTGTGGTCTACCCCATGATGGACAACGAGTACCTTTGAGTAGGACTACCTTTTGGTAAAAGCGTTCGAGAAGTCTTAGTTACTTTCTGTACAACGCCCACGTCTCACTGCTGGGTAGACGCTGATATTGTCGGGAAGTATAAGTCTTTCGTTCCGCCCCACTCTTGTTTGAAGGTGTTCCAATGGATCAGTTTAAGATTTTAGAAAGAAATTCAAAGGAAAAAAAAAAGCTAAAATGAATTGTGCGCATTGAGTTTATGTGCAAGCTAAGCAGGAAATAGATTTAGTTTAGAGAGTAATTTTTCAAGCGTGGTTAGTTTTTTTTCTTTTCTTTCTTATAAATATAATAAAAAATGATCAAAGCCTTCTATTTAAATGTGACCCCAAACTGTTCTATTTTTAGACAAGTTCATGAGAAGCTTAGATGAAATGAACACATAAGCTAAATGAGTATTTATTTCGCGTGCTTTGTTTTAAGCGCACACACACACATCGCCACGCACATTATCACACACACACATACAACAAACGCACACACACACACACCTAAGCATGACGCCACGTCTTGTACCTGACAAATTTACTGACCGCCTTCCATGAAGAATTACCTTTTGATGCCTGACCCCCTCTGTCAGCCGCTGTTATTAATACTTAATTAATGACCGTTTATAATTAATAATGTTCAACACAGGCGGCCCACCTCCTAATCCGCAATAAAAAGAAATATACACTTCGCGGTAGCATATATTATAGAAAGGTAAAACCAGGTCTGCATGAGATGTGCCAAGATGTAAGCCAACTACTGAAACAGTTGAATGAGTGCAGTTCATGTTTTGTTATACTTAGTAAGTCCTGTTTTGTTTTAAAAATCATTCTTACCAAAACAAATAATATAATTTAAACAAGAAAACATTTATAAAAAACAACAACTTAAAAAAACAAACAAAGCTTATATTAAGCATAGTTGTATCAGATATAGTTGTAATAGATATAGACTAACAATAAAAAAGCATTTATAAAAATAAAAAAAAAGGGGGAATGACCTGAATTTGAAATCATGGCTAAAGTTTTCTCTGGCTTCTCAAGCCAACACGCTAACCACTCTGCCAGTTTTGCTGATTCGTGTATTGTCAGGTAAAAGAAATAATTGTGCAAATTTTCAGCTTGATCCGAGATATTGGGTGTTGAAGAAATAACGTGTAAAAACATTTGACCAGACGGACGGACAGACAGAAGAGACAGACAGACAGGCAGACAGACAGATAGAGTGAGTTGATATAAGCATTGTAATAATTTTATGTTATTCTTGTTGAACAATTTCGAAAAAAAGTTATTTCCTTAACATATGAAATACGTAGACATAAAATGTAGAGACGAAATCTGCGTACAAACGGTCGAGGAATGTGTGTAGTTCATCTTGTACACATAAAAGTAAACCGCTCCGGTTGACGATGAAACCAATACATACTTATAGAAAGTGTTTAACGTCACATAAAAAAAAATATACTAAATATAAGTCCAATATTAAAAATATAATTAGCAAAAAAAAATGATTATAAAAATTTAGCGCCCGATAAGGGACTTGAACCCTTGACCCTCAGATTAAAAGTCTGATGCTCTACCGACTGAGCTAACCGGGCTGCCAAAGGAATACTAATTCAAGCAGAAAATCAGTTTAAATAATAGTTTAAAAAAACAACCGAGGTATAGTTTTTCGATTTGTCGACTTTACCATACATATTGGATTGAAATTGTGAATGAATAAACGGTCTTTGTCAATTTAACCGTTATATGGTTTCCGTCGTAATAATATATTTGTGGTTAAAGACTAAAGAACCAAAGGTATATATATAAACTTTACAATTCAACTCCAACTCTATTCACTGTACAGCGCCAGCATCTACTAACTTCCATTATAGTTTTTGTATAATAATTTTATAAACATATATTGAAACTGCTATAACGTACACATGTCCTGGCATAGAAATCGCCAACAGTTAAAAGGAACTCCCATCATGACATTGTTCAAACAAAGCACATGAAACAGACTACTCCGAATTTTTCAGTTTTGTCCCTTTTTGTTTATACCTTGCGATCTCAGAATATTTTATTACTGCTAAATCTAATTTTTATTTTAATCTATAGTCTATAGACATCGTTCCAGTAATTTTTTTTTAGTACTAGCCATATATGCCTCGCGGCCCGCGGGCCTTGGTTTGTGTATCACTGATCTAGCGCACTGTTTCCTTACATAGCTAATATAAAATACTGTGAAAATGGGTTTACCCGATTGGTTAAAAAGTTTCGTTTTTCAATAGAGATAAATGTAAACATTTTGATTGGATTTTTTTTAAATTTTGAGTGCCGATATTTTTGTGAGAGATATTTAATGTACATAATAATCCCTACCATAATCTAATGAACATTCTTGCCAAATTTGATTAAAATCTATTTTGATTTCAATTCGGGACAGACAGACCTACATGCTCCTTACATTGTGCTCTGTATACTTGATAGTTATCAAATTTGGTGCGTGTTTTTTTTTTTTGTTATGCATTATAAGTCTAACCCGTATTATATGAAAAATGGTATAAAATCTTAATTTTACTATATACGTATATATTGTCGCACCGCTCCTTTATTTTTCAAAGTTTCTTCTACAAAAAAAACAACCTTTGATATGAAAGGGGGCGGACAACCCCCATGATTGATCAACAGCTTTTCAAGTAATAAAACTGTCTTTTAGAGTCGACTCCCTTAGACCGACACACATACGTTCAAACAAAACACAGCGTGTCGTCCCTTGTAGCGAAACAAAACAAACATTAATGCTTAATTAATTCTATATCAGTCCCCGCATTTGCATCTACTGTTAAAGTCATTTCCCAGAGTTCAACGGGTAAAAAGTTTCGTTAAAGGGGAGAAAGAAACAAAACAAAAGTTACGCAGAATAAAACGACGTCATTCCTTTTATATTCGTTTAATTTTTTTACAAGACGTAGATTCATTTTCTGTGACATTTATTTTGACAAGAAATCATTGTAGACCGCCCAAAAAACAGGGATACATGGTTAAGAAATAATAAACACATATAATGTGTTTTCATAATTATTTAAATTTAAAAGACATAACATTTTTTTTTTTTGGAAACGGGGCCTATATATAAATTTATATCATTTCCTTCCATTGGTTAAATTTTTAATAGAGCACAATTTATAAGAGTGCACGAAGTCTTTGTTAAAGTAAAGGACGAGTTCCCAACGAGTCGAGTCTAATAGTAAAGTTAAGTTCCTTTTTCAGTCCTTGGGATCTATAAGACAGTTGATGTAAAGGTCATCTGTTTCTGTTTGCCTGACAACCAATTATCAATTTTTTAAAAATAACCAATTAGTTAATTAACTAGTGGTTATTTATTATTTTCTTTGGAATATCGAGCAAGGGAAAGAAATTGTACTTGACTGAAGAGGTGGTATAAGTCGAATTAGTTCCCCCTTTTTAGGTCCTTTAAAGTAAGTTTGAAACAGACAAAAGATAACTATGCAAACTTCTATTTTCATACACACCTCACTAGCAGAGTGGTTTGGGAGGTTTTAGTTATGAGTTCAAATCAAGGTCGTTCCCTCCCCCCCCCTCTTTTTAAAAAATAAATATTTAAAAAAAAACGATTAGGGTAAATTTCACCCAGATATCCCTTTCTCTCCCCCCCCCCCCCCACCGCCATTTCCCCAACTGGTCCAGATAAGTGATGGGATCATCGCGTGTTGAGAAAGCTAAAAGCATGAAATGGCGCTAACAAAAGAAATTGGTAAAAATATTTCTAATCGCACACATTTATTGTTGTTGGTCTAGATTCTAGATCTATGACAAACTGAATGACATGACTGATCCAAACTGATTGATACAACTAGATCTATGACAAACTGAATGACATGACTGATCCAAACTGATTGATACAACTAGATCTATGACAAACTGAATGACATGACTGATCCAAACTGATTGATACAACTAGATCTATGACAAACTGAATGACATGACTGATCCAAACTGATTGATACAACTAGATCTATGACAAACTGAATGATATGACTGATCCAAACTGATTGATACAACTAGATCTATGACAAACTGAATGACATGACTGATCCAAACTGATTGATACAACTAGATCTATGACAAACTGAATGATATGACTGATCCAAACTGATTGATACAACTAGATCTATGACTTCTTTGAACAAGTATTTTTTACGTTTTATTGTTTGTTTGTTAATTACTCTATCCCCACAAAAAAATAAAATTAAAGTGCTAGTTCCACACCCGCCTCTAGTTTGATTGGATACCTTTTAGTAGTGTGTCCTACAGTTGATGACGACATAGTTTTACTGACTGTTCGCTTGGATTTCTTACCGTGATTTTACTTTCACGGAATTAAAAAGACTTATAAGAATGTCAATGAAAGATGACTGGGCGACAAGTTCTGAGAAGGTCAACAGCAGATAACTGAGACAGATGTGGCCGATTTAACACTTAACCATCCACCATCCCCTCTCTTTTGTTTTCTGAAATGGGGGGGGGGGGAGTTACTGGATAGAAGAAGAGATATCATAATGAAGAATGAATTGTTAAAAAAAAATTAGCCATAAGTTAAAAAAAGTAAATATAGAAAATTTTAGAGGAGTTTTAAAAAAGTGGAATGTTTTCAAATATAGACACAATAATCATCACACACTTGATTTCAGGCTGAGGTGTTGTACTGCTTGTTGCTCTGTATCATATCCAACAATCCGTAGCGTGATCCTAAGTTGCTGTCACGTCTTTACGCCCTCCCCTTCCTTTATATTTATCCCTTTTTTTTTCCAGCCTACAAATAATAATAGTAAGAAGAGTTGAAGACATAGCTTCTTGCTTAGATCCTTCGGCGCCATTACAAGCATTGGGCAGCAAGCGATCTCCATAGAGATCAGTCTCCACCAAATACATTTCTACCAACAGAGTAACGTTCAAGCTTGAGCCTTGTCAAGTCCAGAATTAAACCTAGATTGTAACTAAAGCTGTAAGCTACTGAGACTTGTCAAGTCCAGAATTAAACCTAGATTGTAACTAAAGCTGTAGGCTACTGAGACTTGTCAAGTCCAGAATTAAACCTAGATTGTAACTAGAGCTGTAGACTTCAGAGCCTTGTCAAGTCCAGAATTAAACCTAGATTGTAACTAGAACTGTAGACTTCATATCTTATCTTCTTATCTTATCTTATATAATACAGACGTTACTTCAAAAAAGAAGATGATTACGTCCTACGCGTCATGCATTTAGTCATGCATATTAACCAATGACTTAAATTCTGCCAAGTCACTGGTTTTTCTGGCTAGCTCAGGCAACCCATTCCATGCTCTAATAGCACTAGGGAAGAAGGAGTATTTGTACAATTTTGTCCTAGCATATGGGACGAGGAATGTACCTTTATGTTTGTGTCTTTCAGAGTATTTTATTAGATTTTGTTTTTGTATTTGAAGATTATGGTTCAGTGTTTTATGTATAATTGCTACTTTACTTTTGAGTCTTCTGTCCTGAAGGCTTTCTAAATTTAGTGATTTTACTAATGGTGTTACTCTATTCAAATGTGAATATTCGTTTGTTATGAATCTCACTGCTCTATTTTGTGTTTGTTCCAGTTTCTTAATGTTTTCTTGAGTTGAGGGGTCCCAAACGGTGGATGCATATTCTATTATTGGCCTAACCAAGGTTAAATAACATTTTAGTTTTATGTTCTTATTTGATTTATAGAAATTTCTTTTAATAAACCCTAATGCTTTGTTTGATTTTTTTATAGTTTCATCAATATGTGGATTCCATGACAGTTTTTCATTTATTATAATACCTAGGTATTTTGCGTTTTTAGTCTGTGTTACTGGTTTGCCATGAATAAGATAAGTGGAATTAATTTGTTTTAGTTTTTTTGTTACTCTTAACAACTGACATTTTTCTGGGTGGAAAGACATGCTCCAATTTGATTCCCATTTCTGTAATTCATCTAATTCTCTTTGTAAAATATCTGTGTCTTCAATTGTTTTTATTGTTCTATATATTATGCAATTGTCTGCAAATAATCTGACTTTTGTTCCTGAACTAATGCAATTTGGTAAAATCATTTATGTAAATTAAAAATAGTAGTGGACCCAAGACTGTTCCTTGAGGTACACCTGAGTTTACTGTTATTGGTGTTGATTTAGAGCCATTTATTATTACAGTTTGTTCTCTCCCTATCAGAAAATCTTTAATCCACTGATGCAGTGGACCATTTATGCCGAAATATTTTAATTTTTTAAGCAAACTATGGTGGTGAACTTTGTCAAAAGCCTTGGAAAAATCTAGTAAGATAGCATCTATTTGTTCATTATTATCTAAACCTTTTGAAAAATCATCAATTAGTCCTATTAGTTGTGTTTCACATGATCTATATTTCCTAAAGCCATGTTGGTTTGGGGTGAGGACATTATGTTTGTCTAAGTGGTTTATGATGTTGCTACATATTATGTGTTCTAGGATTTTACATTTGATGCTGGTAAGTGATACTGGTCTGTAGTTTCCTGGATCAGATTTTTCTCCTTTTTTAAATAGGGGGGTGACATTAGCTTCTTTCCAGTCCTTTGGTACTCTGCCCTGGTTAAGCGATGCCTGAAAGAGTATTTTGAACACTGGGGCTAGCTCATTGCTTAGTTCTTTGAGTAATCTAGCTGGAATACCATCAGGTCCAGACGCTTTATTTGGTTTGGTGTTGGCTAATAGTTTTTGAATTCCATTTTCTTGTACTACTAAATCTTCTATGTTGTCTACTTGGTTCAAATTAAGAATTATGTCTTTGTCTCCTGGGGCTGAGAATGCTGATGCAAAGTATTTGTTTAGGATGTTTGCTTTAGTTTCATTATCATTATGTATTATGTTGTGTTCATCTTTTAATGGCGCTATGCCTGTTGTTTCCATTTTCTTAGACTTAATGTATGACCATAGGTTTTTGTTGTTATCTTTAGATATTACATTGTTTATGTATTCACTCTGCAGCTGTCTGCTTACTTTTTGGGTTAGGTGTTTAATTTTTAGATACTTTTTGTAAACTCTTTCTGCCTTGGTTTCTTTAAATTTTCTATATAGGTTTTCCTTCTGTTTACAAAGCTTCTTTAGTCTATTATTAAACCAGCATTTATTTATTTTGTTTGATGTGTATTTAGTTGGTATATGATTTTCTATAATGCTTTTAAGATGGTTTTTAATGAAATTCCAGAGGTCATCGACTGGTTGGTTAATGTCTTTTTCTAATAAGAATGTTTGTTGAAAGTTTAATGCAGCTTGGTGTAGTTGAGAGACTATAGGTGCTGTATGAGAAGATCTCTCGGTCGCACGCAACACTCACGCATAATTAAGTCTCAGGTGCTATTAATGGCATTAATTACACTGGCTCGCACTTTCGTCTGGATAGAATATGGCGTTGATAGCTGGTCAGGCGAAACTGACCGTTTGGTATGCGATGTTTGTAATTTGAGAATTCGCCTTCAAAGAGACCTCCGCTTATCGCTTTGATGTTCCTAGAAAATTTTTTCGCTCCGCGTCATAAATACGGGGTACCTGGGAGTTGGAGATGGGGTGGGGGCAGCACCCTCACTGCCTTATTTCACGTGGGACTATATTTTATTTTCACGCCTCTCCCTGGGAGGGAGGACCGTCGCGTGTGGTCGGGAAAAGGGTCCCTATCAGAAACGTACCACCTGGGAAGGAGCAAACCTGTTTAGTCACGCCGTTTTAAAGATTCACTGTGGGAATACCTAAGTGAATTGTATGTGTATATGTCAGTGTGTGTGTGTGTGGTGTATGATTTATATATGTGGAGGAGATGAAAAAAAAATTGTTGCGGGGTAGTAACGAGGATAAAGTTTCAGGGAAGCATCTTCAGTTACAGCTTCAGTCAAGCCCAAACAGTCAATGTGCAGTCACTTTTTTTTATCTGAGAAGACTGAGACCAGAGATTCTTAGTTTTACGACCTAGCGATAGTGGAAGAGTCTCATACCTACACAGTTTACTATGTAGTATGGGGGCGACTAGCAGACTGCAAAAAAAACAAAACTTTCTTTAGATCAGGGGTGTTTACAACCTGTGAATCGCGACCCCCTTGGGGTTGCCAAACACTATTCAAAATAGGAAATATTTGTTGTCTATTCTAACGTGTAAAACTTGAGACTGAACAAACTTTTTTTTTTATTTGGCGCTCGAATTTTTGTTTTATCTTATTCATGGCAAACCAGTAACACAGACTAAAAACTCAAAATACCTAGGTGTTATAATAAATGAAAAACTGTCATGGAATCCACATATTGATGAAACTATAAAAAAATCCAACAAAGCATTAGGGTTTATTAAAAGAAATTTCTATAAATCAAATAAGAACATAAAACTAAAATGTTATTTAACCTTGGTTAGGCCAATAATAGAATATGCATCCACCGTGTGGGACCCCTCAACTCAAGAAAACATTAAGAAACTGGAACAAACACAAAATAGAGCAGTGAGATTCATAACAAACGAATATTCACATTTGACTAGGGTAACACCATTAGTAAAATCACTAAATTTAGAAAGCCTTCAGGACAGAAGACTCAAAAGTAAAGTAGCAATTATACATAAAACACTGAACCATAATCTTCAAATACAAAAACAAAATTTAATAAAATACTCTGAAAGACACAAAAATAAAGGCACATTCCTCGTCCCATATGCTAGGACAAATTTGTACAAATACTCCTTCTTCCCTAGTGCTATTAGAGCATGGAATGGGTTGCCTGAGCTAGCCAGAAAAACCAGTGACTTGGCAGAATTTAAGTCATTGGTTAATATGCATGACTAAATGCATGACGCGTAGGACGTAATCATCTTCTTTTTTGAAGTAACGTCTGTATTATATAAGATAAGATAAGATAAGATGTTCTAGACCAGTGATGCCCAACCTTTCTTGGAGAGATGTTCTAGACCAGTGATGCCCAATCTGTCTTGGAGAGATGTTCTAGACCAGTGATGCCCAACCTGTCTTGGAGAGATGTTCTAGACCAGTGATGCCCAACCTGTCTTGGAGAGATGTTCTAGACCAGTGATGCCCAACCTTTCTTGGAGAGATGTTCTAGACCAGTGATGCCCAACCTTTCTTGGAGAGATGTTCTAGACCAGTGATGCCCAACCTGTCTTGGAGAGATGTTCTAGACCAGTGATGCCCAACCTGTCTTGGAGAGATGTTCTAGACCAGTGATGCCCAACCTGTCTTGGAGAGATGTTCTAGACCAGTGATGCCCAACCTTTCTTGGAGAGATGTTCTAGACCAGTGATGCCCAACCTTTCTTGGAGAGATGTTCTAGACCAGTGATGCCCAACCTGTCTTGGAGAGATGTTCTAGACCAGTGACGCCCAACCTGTCTTGGAGAGATGTTCTAGACCAGTGATGCCCAACCTAATTCGGCCCGCGGGCCATTATAATTTCCTACACTCGTCTCGCGGGCCACATGAACGAAAAGTTATACAACGAAATGAGATTGTTCTGAAACTATTTTGGTAGAAACCTATGGATTTGATACTTGATTAATAGGTTATTTGACAATTATATTTATTTTACGCGTCAAACGCTGTCATTATCTCTATACTTAAATGTGATAAATATCTCCAACATCTAAGCATAATTTAACAATCTTTTATTCGCGGCTCAATCCGCAAAATTTGCGGCCATATTTATTTTATAATGCCGTTTTTATGTTGTTGTTTTATCAAACAGCCACACTTTCTTTATAAAATAAATATGTTGGCTTAATATCATGTTCAACAAAAAAAAAAAGTAAGGATCTGTTAACTTTTCAAGATAGATTCTACATTCAGAGTCCCATTTCATAAACACACAAATGTTAATAATCATGATACCAAGCCATCAGAGAAAATGTGAGGGCCAAAACGTAGGTAAAGATACAGTTTTTTATTTTTTTTTTGTTTGGAAGGTAGATTTCTACACTTAGTGCCGACTTTGCGGTGGGCCGGATGGAACCACGTTGCGGGCCGGATTTGGCCCGCGGGCCGTAGTTTGGGCATCACTGTTCTAGACAACTGAGACAGAATGATTTCAAACTGTTGAATATTTTTATTATGGAGAACCCCAAGACAATGGTTCTCGCAGAAAAGGACGTTAAGAAAAGAAAATATGATGACGCTCAGGGCCGGTCCTAGCGATTGCCGGGGCCCTATGTGAAACTGATTGCGCGGGGTTTGTGTGGGAATAAGGATAATAAGCGAAAATTAAGATTTTGTATTAGAAAAATAAAAATTCGACTTTGAATTGTATTCATTCTTTACTAAGTTAAAAATTGCGATATGTACTTTACGAACCTTATAACCAATGACTGACATATTTAAATGCCAGTGACTATAAAACTAAATAAAGTATTGGAACTTCCGATTATGGTAAAATTTGCCCGATTATTACATTTTATTACATTAAAGCTGACAATGCTTTTTTTTTCTTTTATCGCGCATAGGATTGGCGTTTTCCGCAATGAATGACACCCACATATGACAATTTTGTCTATTTTTCTGGAGATTTTTATGAGTTTTCAAAAGATTTTAATAAATCCAGGAGATTTCCATGAGTTTTTCGTATATTTTTTTGCATATTTAATAGTTACACCTTGAATTAGCGTGGGGCCTATGAAAGCGCGGCGCCCACTGCGACCGCATAGGTTGCAGTGGCCTAAGACCGGCCCTGATGACGATATCGTTTGACTTCAATAGATTAAGAAGGAAATGGAAAACTTCTAGTGCGATACTTGTGACGAAGCTATATTTGTTAAGTATATGTATAAAAGCAAGGTTATTTGGATACTCCACATCCGATCTTTGTCGTCAGGATACCCAGTACTTTAAGGTCAAGATAGGTATTTACAAAGATGGCGATTTTAAGACAAGATTCTCTTTTGCAAAAAAAAAAAAAAAAAAAGGAAAGAATTTTAAAAAATGTGATTTTTATTAAAGTAAAAACTTTTAAAATAAAAATGAGTTTTAACACAGATTCTAAGAATGTTGGTTTAGATTTCAAAGTTTTGTAAAGAATGAGTCATCAAAGGTCATCGGAACTCTCTGTGTTATTCATCAATGTAACAAAGACACTGCCACAAGAATTTCCAATAATTAAAAGCGTAACTTCATGGGTCCAATGTAACATGGCTATATTTGTCTGAAACAATCTGATCCCTCCAATAAAGAAAGTTCTAATTAACAAACAAAATAGAAGAAAACAATTTGTACATGTTACCAAACTTATCTGCTCACCATGAGAAAAATGAACTCATTAATAGCGATGTAGCAAACAAAAAAAGATTTTTCTTTATGTCAGTTACATGAAATCTGGATCAAGTGTTTGCAGTCAAACCCCGATTTGCCTGTATCGCGATTTGTTTTCTCGATTTCCAATTATTATTTTCGCGAACCATGGTTTACCAGCTTTTTAGTCCAGAATTCTAAATGATCAAGTAAACGTGATGCAGAAGTTGTGATCTTGCAAAGACTATCCAGAGAATCCCTAATCAGGTAAAGCAGAAACAAACTCAGTCGCAACAATATTGATGTAATGTAGTTTATTGCGGTTGGAACTGGTATGGCGTGCTCTGTCAGGTTATTCAAATTATTCATTTAAGTCTGTAACATAGATATGGTGACTAAGAAATAAAAAAGTAAATATATACACATATGAAAGGTCAAAAAGTTCATTTCTTAGTAATGTAATTATAAGGAGAAATATTTATTTGAAGTAAATATTGACCTACTGTTCCGTGATTCAATGTTACATTTTGGCAACGCGTATCAGATACTTCTGGGAGGTTTCCATTCCACAACGTAAGGAGCAGCTTAGGAACTAAAATAGTTTTCCGTTTTGGTTTGGGGGGGGGGGCGTCGCCGCGTAGTTGGGAATTATTAAAAGGGAGCTAAAAAGGTTGAGAACCGCTGTTCTAGCTAGATCTAGTTGGATGGGTGTACTGAAGTCTGTGTGGATAGTGTATCACTATAAATAGTATGTTTACACTGTGATGTGTATCGATTTAATGACGTCGTATAATTAGTTCGTTTTTTTAAATCCATATTTTAAGTTATTTTATATTCTTATTTTTTTTTTTGGCTTTTGCTTGTGTCTAACATTTCTTCAGGATGGAAGATTATTACATCCTAGATCAGAGGTAGAAGTAGTTACTTTCGAAAACAAATTATCGCTTAGTAGCCTATGACTATAACTAAAATGTTATTTAACCTTGGTTAGGCCAATAATAGAATATGCATCCTCTGTTTGAGACCCCTCAACTCAAGAAAACATTAAGAAACTGGAGTAGACACAAAATAGAGCAGTGAGATTCATAACAAACGAGTATTCACATTTGACTAGAGTAACACCCTTTGTAAAATCAGTAAATTTAGAAAGCCTTCAGGACAGAAGACTCAAAAGTAAAGTAGCAATTATACATAAAACACTGAACCATAATCTTCAAATACAAAAACAAAATTTAATAAAAATACTCAGAAAGACACAAAGATAAAGACACATTCCTCGTCCCATATGCTACGACAAATTTGTACAAATGCTCCTTCTTCCTTAGTGCTATTAGAGCATGGAATGGGTTGTCTGAGCTAGCCAGGAAAACCAGTGACTTGGCGGAGTTTAGGTCATTGGTTAATATGCATGACTAAATGCATGACGCGTAGGACGTAATCAACTTCTTTTTTTGAAGTAACGTCTGTATTAAGATAAGATAAGATTTTGAAATAGAAATTACCCAATACACTTTCCACACCTTATACAATAGTGTCGGTAAAATAATTCTTATAGTGACATTGTCTAACAACACCGTACCAAGTTTTTCTCATCAGGTCAAAGGACTTTCAGAAATAGCAAGGCGACGTTAGCCTTTGTTACAAAATCTCAGATTGCCACTTTAAAAAAAAAGCTTTTTTACCCTTTAATGCTAACCGTTAACCGTGGACCACAGAAACAGATAACCTTTACACGATCTGCGCTATAGGTCACAAGGTCTGAAAGGGGAAATTTACTTCTTTGTTTTTATTAATATTGATATTGACAGATTGAATATAACACGGTCGTATTTCTATAGGATACTAAGATTTATTTAATGTACAGTTCGTTGGACAAAGACATGGCTAACTTAAGCACAGGAGTGTGATTTTAATCCTTATTGTTTTGTAGCTTTAAGTTGAAGAGAAAAGGCTATTTAACTAAAGCCATTTTTTAAATTGGCTATTTTGGAGTTTGTTGACCAGTGTCCTGCCCAAGAGAAGTGGGCGTGGGGGTGTGGAGGCGGGCAGGGCTCAAATCCAGGACCATCGAGACGACAGTCCAGAAAGCAAACAGCACGACCAGGCAGCAATATTATATGGTGTGTAAAATTATAAGTTATTTTTTTAAACTTTATATACATTTTAACCTACCAGTTACTTGCTATTAATTGTTATCATAGGCTATGTTCTAGAATAGTTTATGTTTTTATTACCTCCGATATTTTGATGAGGCATTTTTAGATTGATTAAGCCTCGATTGGGTTATTCCGATTTCATACCATTTTGTTTAGTTGAACTTTTTTTTTTTCATGTTTTTTTATTTTATTTTAGCTGTCATTATTTTTTAAATTCAGTAGTTCAAAAGGTTTTACACTGACAAAAACAAAGAAAACAAATTTCATGGTCTCTCACGACAAGTAACATGCTACCTCAGAATTTGTTCATAGTTCATTTGGTTGTCCTATTTTCCGGCTGTAAACACAAGTCCTCACATGCCAAACAATGAAACATTATTTTTTTCATCAAATCATAATATTATAACTTTTAAAAAATGGTTTATTCAGATTATACATTCATTTACACTAACACACAAGACACACAGGTTAACGTATCCACGTCCAGACCATATAATTTATAAAAAAAAAATGACATATATCCTTTAATTCAGTAGAAGAGATTACATTGCCAACAATACATAAGACAAAAAGACGCAAGTTCCTTGTTTACACAACAATTAAGGTTAACATTGGTCAGAGACTGTCCGAACTTGACGATCTTTAGGTTGCCCATTGTCCTCTGTCATAGACACATGTACGTACACGAACGAAGTCCTTGACATTGGGAATCTTTCGGAAGGATTTGTCTTTATTTCCTATGGAAGCCCAAAGGTTCCAAGAAACATAAATATTTTTGTTGGTGCGTTTACCAGCCGACAAGCTTGAGATCCTATTGCAACTGTTTTTTGTCCGCAAAGTGGGCTAATCAACGCAAAATAAGTCATTAAGTCCCACACTATTGTATACAGGCTGAAGGGTCCTTAGGAGCTTTATTAGATCGCTTTCCCTAAATCACTAGTAGAGAAACCTCCACAAGTGGGCAGACCGGTACAGTTTCCAGAGGTTAACTTGTCGTCAACCCAAGACTGAGGCCAAACAACATTGCAGCGGGCTCATGAGGAGTTTAGAGGACTATATATAATCTAAAATTGATTATGCTTTCCAGTATGTCTGGTCTGGCGATAATTTTTTTTTTCATTGACTGCATGTTTTTTAAAAAATACCAGATCTATATAGAAGTAAAAAAGAGAAACCATGTACACATACTGGGGAAGAAGTGTGGATAATTCATCATGTGTAACGAGCCAATAGTTAGTACCAGTGTCATTAGTAATAGACGGTTGCAATGATCTCTGTTAGGAATACAGGTAATTGAAGGATGTTTCCATTATCATCTTCTTAAATGTCTAGATAAAATATTCATGAAATCACAGAAGTTACAAATAAAAACTCTGGATTTTTTATTTGTTAAGTGTAAGAAACAAAAGTTTACTCGTATGCATTGTAAAAATGGGTCTATCTAAATACCACATGCTTCATGAGCTAACAAAAAAAAGGTTTCCTAATGGTTAGAGGAATGCTTATAATGTCTATATATAGTGCACATGAAACAAAACTACAGATGGAGAGCACTAACATTTGGTATTGTTCTTCTACAAAATTGTTTTTAAATACAAACAATACAAAAAAGAAATGAGATGTGAGTCCAGTGAATCCAGGAAGTAGTTAAAGGTGCTGGGAACCAAAGATAAACTGAAAGAAATGGAAGAGAATCTACTTCTATAAGGACCTTAGATCAGGGGTTCTCAACCTGTGAAAACTCATAAAAATCTACAGAAAAATAGACAAAATTGTCATTTGTGGGTGTCATTCATTGCGGAAAACGCCAATCCTATGCGCGGTAAAATAAAAAAAAAGCATTGTCAGCTTTAATGTAATAAAATGTAATAATCGGGCAAATTTTATCTTAATCGGAAGTTCCAATACTTTATTTATTTTTATAGTCACTAGCATTTAAATATGTCATTGGTTACAAGGTTCGTAAAGTACAGATCGCAATTTTTAACTTAGTAAAGAATGAATACAATTCAAAGTCGAATTTTTTTCTAATACAAAATCTTAATTTTCGCTTATTACCCTTATTCCCACACAAACTAGGCCCCGCGCAATCAGTTTCTCATTGGGCCCCGCAATCGCTAGGACCGGCCTTGCCTAAGATCATCGAAAATATGGATTGTTATTGTCTACTCTTCTATTTCAGTATGTGTGTGTTTGAGGGGGGGGGGTCGCGGCAGAGTAGGGGATTGATAAAAGGGGTCGCTGAGCTTAAAAGGTTGAGAACCGCTGCCTTAGATAAAAACATGTATTAATGTTATTGCCAGGAATGGAATTCAAACAGCTTCATAAATAGCACAAAGGGTTCAAATAGTAACCATGGGAAATAAGACTAAAATACTTTAGACTGAACATGCTCTTTTTTGGCATTTCAGAATGCTATAAAGATTTTTTTTTTTCAATGTAGCCTTACAAGTCATCCTAAAAATAATTTTAAAATAACAAATTATAAGTATTATAATATCATAGTATTAAAACCGCTTTTGAGGTGTATACATTAGATTCTCTGTAAGTGACAATAAATCCTCTTACTTCAATGATTGATAGACTTTGTGGAACCCTCAGTAGGACACTGTGAAAGAGCCTCAGAGATAAGGGCTTAATAAACTCGCCTAATAAATAGTCAATTAGACATGCTCGGACTAGACAGGTGGAGGCTCGAGTCCCCGCGGACCACTTGATCCCTCCTGTTGCCCAACCTCTTGATTCCTTTTGATGAATTTATTTCCGCGGGAAGTCTCTCGTGGTCCGGGAAGATGACCACATTTAGAGCGACGGTCATCTGGGAAGAGCCGCGGATGAGAGTTCCTTTTGATAATTTGATAGTTAGCCGCTTCCGCGAAGTAGAAATGAGAAAAGTTTAAAAAGTGGACAGTGAAACTGGACAGCAGAAATGTTGGATGATGTGAAGGGAGCAGGAGGCGGTAACAAGACGGGGCGGGGGGAGGGTGGTCTAGATCGCCGCGAGTGATACCACGTGACAAGGTCTGTGGTAGAATGAACGATGAAGAAACAAATGAGATTGTTGGGGCTGGGACCGATGGAGAAAATAAGAATGTGCGTGGAATAAAGAAATCAAATCTGGTTGAGACGTTCGGTTAGCCTTGCAGATCGTTTAGCAGCACTGAGTTCTACTAACCAAATCAAATGATAGCTGCATTCACACTTATACACCTATCGAAACTCATATAATTTAATTGCTCCAATTGCTGGGTTAGTTCCAATTGGTGACTTCTGAAGCATAACCTCTGCGTTTTTTATTATTATTGTAGGTTGATGGACAAACCAAACGAAGCGGTGTACCTGGAAACCCCAGTGTCCAACGATGTGTCACTGTCCATAAAAATAGACAACCGTCTCGCAGAGGCCAACAGCGCTTTTGGTCGCCTTAATCTGAGAGTATAGGTTTCTTCATCTAGCAACAAAAAATCAATGTTTATAAAGCAAAGGCTGTCACAACACTATTGTACGGCTCTGAGACCTGGGAGCTCTATCGATGGCATTTAAGGATCCTCAAACGCTTCAATTAAATGTGCCTTCGCTTTATAACGGGCATACGCTGACAATACTACATTACAAACAACCAACATTTTCTTGAACCCTGGTCCACGGATAGCTTGCTACGCCACTGATTCGACAGCTCCGCTGGGTGGAACGCATATGCCGCAGAGGAGACGATCGCATGCTCCAGGCGATATTCTTTGGCGAGCTTAAGGGAGGACAGCGTAGCAGACACATTGATTTTATTTTGTTGAAAGTACAAGCACTAAGTTCAACAAATGAAAGAAAAAAAAAAGCAAGGTGAAAGAAAGTCAATGAATCTCGTCTATCTATGAGGTAGTTAATGATAAATAAGATATTCAATTTTTTAAAATTCTTCAACTCCAAGCGAGATTTGAACTTGAGGCAATTCGTCAGTTCCAGCGTTTTAAACCACCCAATCACAGTGTTGTATTTATTTATGGATAGAACTTAATCAATTTGATTGGTTGATTTCTTGAATTTTTTTTTTAACATTGTGTTTTTTTTTTAATACATAAGTTACTAGTGCCATTGACATGTTCATGTTGCCATCTGAAATGTTGAGTTTTTATTGATAGACGACTCAATCTTTTACAAGCATAATTAGAATATTTTAATTTTAATTTTTAATGTTGTGATAGGGTTTGAATTTCTTCTCCATTCTGTCATTCTCTCTCTCTCTCTCACCCTCTTGCTTTCTTTTTCACCTTCTCTCTCTCTCATGATCTCTCTCTTTCTATTAATTCCCGTTTTACGTATTCTCTCTCTCTCTCTCTGTCTCTTTCTCTCTTAGACTCTCTCTACATCTCTGTCACCTTCTCTTTCACATATTAACTTCTCTCATTCTTTGGTCCTCTCTCATCATTTTGCTCTCACTTTCTCTCTCTCCCTTTAATTCTCTCTAATAACTTTCTCCATTTCTTTCTGTCTCTTTCTCTCTCACTCTCTCTCTCTCTCTCTCTCTCTCTCTCACGTTCTCTCACTCTATATCTTCTCTTCTATAGCAGCCTTGTATTCTTCTCATGTATGGTCATCATCATGCTGTGGTGGTCACGTGACTAGTAAGACTAGTAAGACTAGACTTAAGATGAGATGAACTGCGGCAGTGGTGTCCAGATCAAGCAGCTTTCCATACAGTTTGTCTTGGATGCAGATGTTTTTTTGTTTTATTTCTAAAAACTCTCCAATGACAATTTGTTATCCAGTAGCACTTTTAGTAGAATTTTTTGGTGGATGAATCGTAGCATCGGATTAAAAGAAACACTTTGAGACAGGTTGCGTGGTCTAGAAACGATTAAGTGCAGCTCGGGTCATCTGAACCTCCCTGTTACCATCCCCCGTGGTCCTGAGGAGGTTTGGGCTAGGATCTCATGCTGAGATGGTCAGTTGTAGTCAAACCGAATCTCGATACGGTTGGGGTAGTATATAATACCTTGCCTTGCCTTCAAATCTGAGAAACATATATATATATATTAAAACTTTATGTCAGACTAGAGATTCTGTGTGGTAGGTCTAACATATTATTATTATTATATTATTTTACTATTTTTTTATTTGTCTTTCTTAAAAATAAATAAAATACAAAGGCATATGATACCCGGACCATCATTTTTTGCAGCCCCTCGATGTGTGACTGCTTGTTTTCTTGTTAAAAACGTATAGAGTTATCTTTCTTCCCCTTCACCGCCATAGCTCTCGTTTCTCACCAACTATAGTTCTCTCCCTTAGCCACGATCATTTTTTTTTTAAATAAAGTTTCAGGTACCTTTAGCTTTAGATCTATACATTGCATATGCATTGTTAGGCGCTTCCGCAGTGTCGAATGCAAACAAACCAAACTGGAGGTAACACTCAACGAAATGTAGAAGTCACTAACACCGGCGAAAGGTCGAACAATCAAAAGAAGTTAGTCGACACAGATGCTGAATATCGAACACGTTTAATAACACTGAAGGGAACCATCGAATGTCAGCTACGTTCATAAAATTCTACTTATTCCTACAATGTTGAAGGCCGTCTGTTGATGTCGACTTCTATTTCATCCTGTCTAAAAAAAAAACACTCTTATACTTGTTTTAAGTCACGTCATTGTCACTAAGTAAAAACTTCCCCAATTACCGAAACAAATAATTAATTCATAATCGTGTCATAACAGCATACACGAGTTATAAGATATATTCGATAATTAAAATTAAGTAAACAATATAAATAATCCCTCCTCTGACGTCATAAAAAAATGTGTATATGCGAATGACCATTGGGGAATTGTTTTTTGTTTTCTAGTGAATGGGTTGTGCTCAACCCAGCTTGAATTCCACCAGAGGCTCTAACCTAACCAACCGTCTTGGCTGCTGTATTCACTAGGAATGTATTTCATATATCACCTGCCTTCCTGTTCAGGAATCAAGGTATGTCAACTCAAAGTATGTGTGTGTTTGCTATTAATCATTGACAGTGTGGGGGCTAACGAAGAGGGCCGGAAGGTGACGGGAAAAAAAGAAGGGGGGGGGCGAAAACTTCAAAAGTCACGCCGGGTGAAAACTGACGAGCCTGAATATCCGCGTGATGTACATCTTCGGGGTGACTGTGGAATTTCGGGTTGCCTACACCTCCCGCCGCTCCCCCCCTCCTCCCCTTCTCCAATCACGGCCGTAACCATGTGCGCTTTAACTCCCTTCGATTGATAACAGGATTACGGGGGTAGAGATGGGGGAAAGGGGGAAGGCCCTTGTTTCGAATTAGGCATATGGTACCCCGGACCATCATTTTTTTACAGCCCCTCGGTGTGTGATAACTCCGGACATTTTTGACGCGTTGTTTGCCAACAGGCGGGTTTTAACCCCCTTAGATTTTGCGAAGGGGGAATACACACATTAATACAAGATGAGAGAGCCAGCAGACGACAGATTAGGAGAAGAGTCCCAGAAATAGCGAACGACATTGGTATGTCAAACTGCTTGTTCGAGGGGGGCACTCTTTTTTTTTATTAAGTACATATTTTTGTATTTCTTTTGTTTAGTACATTTTAACCTATCAGAACCTTTAAAGCATTGTCCAGAATTCTTAGCTCATGTGGGGGGCATGGTATATAATTGGTTATCTAAAAATAATCACGCCACATTTTATTATTGTACGAAACAAATAATGGATCACTTGCAATTAGATCAAGTCGATTCGTATGTTCTAACCAGAAGGTCGAATCCACGAAGGATAGTCGAGTCCAAGCAAGGTATTCGAATCCAAATGAAATATTCGAATCCTAGTAAATTTCTTCAATCCATGAAAGACTAAAAAATGAAAATATAATATTCGAATCCAATTAAAATATTCGAATCCGTGCAATAAATTCAAATCCAAGCATTGTAAAATTGCATTTCAGGAGTTTTAAGTTGTCGATGGCAATGCTAAATAGCGACCTGTAAGTGTAGATGTGTAACAAACTATTTCCGGTCATTATTGTTACTTCTGTAATCTCTGGTTATTTAATATGTTAAGCATTCGTTACGTTATTATTTTTTAGTTCATTGGTGTCGAACTTGCGGCCCGCGGACCACATCCTGCCCGTAAGTCGATGCTATACGACTCTTCTGTCCACGGTGTAAGATGAAGCCGCAAGTGCTCGTTCCATTTGACTCAGCGATATTTTGTACAGCACGCGAATGATCTCTATGGCCCTCAGTTCGAGAAAGGTCGGGTATCCCAAAAGAACTAAAGGCCTAGACTAGTATGATTACACTTACGCAAGGTGCCATTCGTATTGAAAGCAGATTTCCAGAACATTCACAAAACGTAAAAGACAAATTTTAAATTAAGAGTGTAACCGCAAGTAGTTTGGTTACAATTTGTTTGACACACAGATCACATGCAGACCCCCCGACGATTTCTCTAACTAATTTTTATAAGGTATCTAAATAAAATGTTGATGCTAATTTGGAAAAAAATAATTATCTCTGAATCTAAATCTAAAGCAAGAGAGCAGCACTTCCCATGTAAATTTTTTACACAGCTTATAGAAGGAAAGAACTGCACAATTACAGCCACATCCCTTAATAGTTCCCTTTTTAGACCTTGTGGTCTATAGGGCAGATGATGTAAAGGTCTATAGGGCAGATGATGTAAAGGTCTATAGGGCAGATGATGTAAAGGTCTATAGGGCAGATGATGTAAAGGTCTATAGGGCAGATGATGTAAAGGTCTATAGGGCAGATGATGTAAAGGTCTATAGGGCAGATGATGTAAAGGTCTATAGGGCAGATGATGTAAAGGTCTATAGGGCAGGTGATGTAAAGGTCTATAGGGCAGATGATGTAAAGGTCTATAGGGCAGATGATGTAAAGGTCTATAGGGCAGATGATGTAAAGGTCTATAGGGCAGATGATGTAAAGGTCTATAGGGCAGATGATGTAAAGGTCTATAGGGCAGATGATGTAAAGGTCTATAGGGCAGATGATGTAAAGGTCTATAGGGCAGATGATGTAAAGGTCTATAGGGCAGATGATGTAAAGGTCTATAGGGCAGATGATGTAAAGGTCTATAGGGCAGATGATGTAAAGGTCTATAGGGCAGGTGATGTAAAGGTCTATAGGGCAGATGATGTAAAGGTCTATAGGGCAGATGATGTAAAGGTCTATAGGGCAGATGATGTAAAGGTCTATAGGGCAGATGATGTAAAGGTCTATAGGGCAGATGATGTAAAGGTCTATAGGGCAGATGATGTAAAGGTCTATAGGGCAGATGATGTAAAGGTCTATAGGGCAGATGATGTAAAGGTCTATAGGGCAGATGATGTAAAGGTCTATAGGGCAGATGATGTAAAGGTCTATAGGGCAGATGATGTAAAGGTCTATAGGGCAGGTGATGTAAAGGTCTATAGGGCAGATGATGTAAAGGTCTATAGGGCAGATGATGTAAAGGTCTATAGGGCAGATGATGTAAAGGTCTATAGGGCAGATGATGTAAAGGTCTATAGGGCAGATGATGTAAAGGTCTATAGGGCAGATGATGTAAAGGTCTATAGGGCAGGTGATGTAAAGGTCTATAGGGCAGATGATGTAAAGGTCTATAGGGCAGATGATGTAAAGGTCTATAGGGCAGATGATGTAAAGGTCTATAGGGCAGGTGATGTAAAGGTCTATAGGGCAGATGATGTAAAGGTCTATAGGGCAGATGATGTAAAGGTCTATAGGGCAGATGATGTAAAGGTCTATATGGCAGATGATGTAAAGGTCTATAGGGCAGATGATGTAAAGGTCTATAGGGCAGGTGATGTAAAGGTCTATAGGGCAGATGATGTAAAGGTCTATAGGGCAGATGATGTAAAGGTCTATAGGGCAGATGATGTAAAGGTCATCTGTGTCTGTGACTGTGTCTTTACTTTTCCCCAACTGATAGGCTGGGTGGACTCAGAGGCGCCGAAGATTCCGAAATTAAAAAATTCCGGTCTTCACCAGGATTCGAACCCCGATCCCGGTTCGGAAGCCAAGCGCTTTACCGCTAAGTCAACGCGCCCACATCTCTTAATACTGTAAGATTTATTTGCCTTTTCAATATAAAACTAAATTAATTTAAAAAAAAAAAAGATCCATGGTTAACTAGGGACAATGAATAATGTGCATAGTATCAACTTGATCCGAGAATGGGAAGTTTAGGAGAACTAACAGTGTACACAATTAGTATTAAGACAAACAGAGAGTCAGAGTGACGGGGAGGGAGGGGGGCAAAGAGTGAGTTGACATTAGCTTTGTTATAAGCATGGTAACGTATAATTCTAAGCACTCGTACTAGGCTAAAAGAAAAGCATCCTCAATAGTTTGAGTCAGGAGGGTAGAGAGCATTGTACTCCCATTCAACATTCTATGATGGTCAACAAAATTGTACATTCTCATGGTAAGAAACGCCATACATTATTTACTGTAGAGTTAATGTATGCAAAGATTCTCTTCAGAAAACATTACAGAATACATTTGCAATTTGTTTAAACGAAATTCAAGTTTTTTTTTGCAAAACATAAAGACCTAAGTGGGCACACAACTTTTAATTGGTAAGATATCTAAATTTGAACCAAAAATATATATATATATACTTTCCTGAGAAGACTTGGAGAGAAACGCACTTTCAAAATGTAAAATTGTCTTGGATTATAAACCACTTCCACATTGTATCGAATGGAAATATGCCAATAATTCAACAACACAGATTTCAATTGATCAACGTTTGATAAATTTGATAAAGATGGCTGTCTGATCTTGTGGTATTCGCTGTGAACTTCAGTCTCCATGGACCGCAAACCGGGTTCGAACCCTATTGAGTGGGGGGGGGGGCGTATTTTAGTTAAGAATTTACAAAATAAAAAAAAAATTGTCCCCAAAATAATTTATTTGTGCTATAAATTAAATTATTATATCGAAGAATTCGTTAATGCCAAATGCAAACATTAGCAGACATTAGAAAAAGGAGCGAGGATTAACGTTTTCACTCTACTGCCCCCTTTCCTTTCCAGACGAAAACATGACGTTTCAAAACAGAATAGTCAAATACGGCGACAGAGTTTAAGTAATCGCACACGATCTTAGTTATTTTTAGAAAGAGTTTGTTTTGGAAATTTAAAATTTATACGAAATTTTTTTATTATAAGAGTAATAATTGAAATAGTTCTGAACCCAAATATTATATATAATTATTTTCCTAGTCACCTTTTTCCGACCTTTACTAATATTGATATATCTAAAGAAGATTTGGGACTATAACTCACAATATATATATTTGAATCTTAAAAATACAAAAAAAAAAATTTAGAGTCGAATCTAATTGGTCCACTTTATTTCTCCCCCCACTTCCGAATTTTTTTTTGTTTAGAGCTTTGAATTATAGTTCTGAATTAAACAAAGTTACAAACATGCATATGGAACAAAAGGTTTCACTTATAAATAAGTTGTTTTTGTAATATTATGTTTCAAATACCTTTTTTTTTAAAGGCGGCGATCCTGAAAGTGAGGTATCTTATCTATTCAAGGAACAAATCGGTTGTATTAGCAATGTAGTAAGGGCCTGTAAATGTATATTAGAATTTTTTTTCAAGCAAAACATTGTTTAAAAGGTCCTTTTTGAATATGATGAATAACGAGCTGTAGATGTCAGAAGAATGCGTCTGCAGTGAAGAATGCAAGACCACGCTTTTGGCTTTGGCGTCGCACTTCGCCCCTTACCCACTGGGGGAGCTTACAGCGCTTCTCCATACCCCATAGCTGTCAAGAGAAGGGCCTCAACTCGGCTTTTTTTGTTTTCGCTTAAGGTTGCTTTTTAAAAAAAATTCTAATATATGTATGCACTTATGATTAGGGTTAGGGTTTGGAAAAAAATTGCCCCCCCCCCCCCACTCCGAAGTCCTGGATCCGCTAGTGTTAGTAATGCATAAGTTATTTCCTTAATTCGATATAAAAAAAATAATTACCAATATTTAATTGACTAATTGAGTTTTTTTAGAAATTGATTTATGTTTTGTAGAGTACAATAAATAATTGTTGAATGTTTTAAGTTGTTCCGAGAATGGGTGTGGAAGAAATCACGTGACAGTTATCTAAGGGATCCGTGCTTTGTTGGTATCAATGAACATAATGGCACATCAGTAATTTAATGTAATGACTCATTTATGATTTCTTTTTATTGATTGATGCATTCTATTTCACATAATTATGTAACGTTTCACCTTGATTCGGTAATTCCCATTCTCTAATGGTCAGACAACATCCATCAAAGTGGAGTAGAGTAATAGAACAACGGCTGAAAAATATCAACACATACTACAGAATGTTGTGGACGGCCAAAGTCTGTGGCATTTGACGTCTCGAGAGACGATCTTTTCCCTTTGCAACTTCTTGTGTGACTAAAGAGGCCAATCCTTGATACACAGTTGCGATTGCAGATTGGGCATATGTGATCACCAGGCGCATTGCATTTTCACCCTTCTTTCTGCTTCTGTAGTGTATGTCCTCTGCAATCCGAGACCCTTCCTTTATGCTCTCTGTCCATGTAGATCTATTCAGTGCTACTTTTTCCCAGCTACTAGTGTCGATTTTGAAGAGCTTCGTGTCGCGTTTGCATACATCCGTATAACGTAAAATACGGCCAAAGTAGAGTTTGAGATACTCCGGTACTCCACTGTACGCATGTCATGATATATCCCAATGTAGATACTCAAACTGCTGATTGAATCTTGTTCTAAAGTTCGTGCAGACTTTACTCATGATTACTCGTGAGTAAAAGTGCATTCAGGGGCGTGGTGGATGAAGGGAAATGCGCATGTTTTCCAAAACGATTGGTCTCGGGTTCGAATATCGATAAAGAATGGGATTTTGAATTCCAGGATTTTTAGGTCGCCCATTGAGCCCTCGCAACTCTAACTGGTACCTGACACTAGTTGAGGAAAGTAAATGTGGGTGGTCGTTGTACTGGTCACATGATACCCTTGTTAACCGTCGGTCAAGGAAGCACGTCACGTCATCTATACATCGCAAGAACTGAAAGGGGTACTTTTATTTTTTTAAAGACTATCGCGCAGAATTTTCGTGTACAATATTGAATCATTATGATCGGCCATGCTATAGTCACTGAAGTGCTTGTTTATAGTATAAATTTTTTAAGACTAATTAAAATTAATTTAATCATTTATCATTATCATTTATTATTATCATTATTATTATCATTTATTATTATCATTTATCATTATCATTTATCATTATCATTTATCATTATCATTTATCATTATCATTTATCATTATCATTTATCATTATCATTTATCATTATCATTTATCATTATCATTTATCATTATCATTTATCATTTATCAACGAGTTTCTAATGTATTTATTTTGAGCCCACATCTCTGTCAAGTGTCCAGTAACTAAGTCGCTTATTTCTTTGACATTACCGTCCCCCCTCCTTTTTTTTCCAAGAGCAGTTGTAAAACAAAAAGTAAAGAACCCCCCTTTCAGACATTGCGATCTATGGGGCAATCTGTGACCCCACGGTTAACGAGGGTGTCATGTGGTCAGCACTACAATTAACCGCCTTAACTTTTCCCCGACTAATGTTGGGTACCCACAGGAGTTACGTAAACCTAGGGGTGCCCTAAACATACCGGAACTCAAAATCCCAGTCTTTACCTGGATGAAAACCCGAGACCCCTTAGGTTCGTAGGCCAAGCGCTTCACCATTCTGCCACCACACCCCCTTCAAGAACACTACCAAACAAAACAAAAAAAAAACAAGATTTTCGTTATTCTTTTCCAGTCAACTTGACATTCTATTTAATTTTTTTTTAGTTGCTAGGTCTTTAAGGGTTACTGGCACATACGTCTGTCCATTGCTCTATTCCTAAGTAGCTCTCACAAGATAATCCCCATCTTAAGTTGTTCTCTCAGAGAACAAAAAAACAAAAAAAAACTAATTTTATATGACGGCGAATTCCAGATTACAAAAGATGAAGAGTTGGCTGAAGAGGAAGACCCACGCCGCCGTCTCCGGGGACTCGTGGAGGGCATCGTTTCCGGCTGATCTCGAGACCAACATGGCGTCGCCCTCGCGCTATCCGACACCATTATCAAAAGAAGAAGCTAATGGAACCGAGATTTGTGCAACCGGCCCGCCTTTATTAGAGGGTCAATTTGCCAAAGGGGGGCGATCCCGTTACAGCCGCTCAAGGGTTAATACTCGTCGATTGAAATGAGGATAACCTCGGATGTGTTACACGCGGTTGCTTCCCCATGGGTGCCATCTTGGATCAGAGGGGTGTGATTTCGCTAGATTGCCAGATTTAGCGGAGATTTTCAAACTTGAATTGAAGGTATGGCCAGTAGAAAGCAATCAATGTGGACAAATCGGACCAAAAAAAAAATCAGCTACAATTTGAAGTAGCCCAAGAGAGTTAAATTAAGATATAATGTATTTTCTGATTTACCGCTTCGTTAACTCGAGTGTGTGTGTGTGTATAAATACACTTTCGCTCAAATAATGTGTGTGTGTGTTCAATGTCTGGATTATATTGTTTTCCGACACCTTGAAATAATGTTCCCTAACAAAAAGTGAAATGTCTCCAGGATGTCCTTAGTGGAAGAGACCATATTATTATTATAAATGATTGCACATTTTTAGTTCTAACAGTAAACACGGAGATTCCACAAGGAAGAAAGTTTTGGCTTTCTACGATTATTACACAAGGGACATACCTGAAGCTGCAGACCTAAAGATAGGTTACAATATCAATAACAAGTTTTAATTACATAGATATTTAATTGATTCTGTTTACAAGTTGTGATTTCTACAAATAAATTGGACAGCCCCCCCCCCATTCGAAAGTTTATGGTGGGGGGGGGGGCATTGATGTCATCACCACCTCCCCATCCCACCAAATCGGCTAACATACTAGAGAGGGGGGGGCGAAATAGTCTAAAAATAGGTTGAAATATAAATAATTAGTATAGATTATTAACATAACAAATAAATTCGTAAGCAAATTGTGTGATTTCTTTACTTAAATTCATCCGCACCCCTTTTCAGGTGGTGGGGGGGGGGGCGATCGCCCCTACTTTTCCCCTCCCCCTGATCCGCCAGTTGGTGTTGCCCCCCACACGGTTCAATAGTCTAAGGAGCACATAAAGGTAAATAATGAGGACGATAATAGTAATAATAATAATTAATGACGATGATAATAATAATAATAAAAATATTAATAATAATAATCTGACGAAGGTGTGGTGACTACCCCGCTCACAGACATCTGTAGGCCTGGAATATTCTCAAGAAGAAAGCTTTCATTTCGTGTTCATGGGTCTTTACAATGTCAAATGTTTGATAAGTAAAAGTGTAAGGGTAAGTGAAGATGTTCCCTCAAGACTACGAGAATTGTTTACGACCAGACCATGTCGGTCTCTTTCACTTGACACTGTCAGACTATAGATGATAGGACTCTGTTATTTAGACTTGACAATGAATAGAAAGACAAAAATGAAGGAGTTTCAACGTATTTTTCCCATGACTTAATTTGAGAATGGGATCCGAACATTTTATCATTCGACAACCAGGTAAGGTGACTGAGTGGAAACGCTCGGGATCCTTATGGATCTGCCCTGACCTGCCTCATAGATCACAAGGTCTGCAATGTAAACTTTTTTTTATACCAGGTTTCATGTAGAAACGAGGGAAAAAAAGAGATAAAAAAAAACCTAGACATTTTTGAGGTTCAACAGAACAGAAGCTTACAGTAATTAATTCTTCCTTTAGATCACAAAGTGTTTCTTTCATCAAAAGCTGGCCGATTGTCTACCTTTTTGCAATTTTTCTTTTTTTTTGGAAACGAATTACCAACGCCTTATGCATATTCATAATCGCTTCAAGCGTAGCCTCTTATCTCCCCTGAGGAAGTTGTCACCGACAGATGATGTACGACCACGTGGTTTGTCAGAAGTGATGATGGGCGAAGAACTGAGGGTTACCTGCAAAAGAAAAAAAAAATATGAAGAAACTTGAAAGGTTTTTCTTAAAGAACAGTGGTTCTCAGCTCTGTGTACTAGTACATCTAGTGCTACTCTTTGTGCGCAAAGGAGAATAATGACAATAATGGCGGATACAGTTTCTAGACATTCGGAGCTTTTTAAACGAGAAGATTTTAGCCTCTCAAACACGAACTTAAACGGAATTAGATAATGATGATGTTGATGGCGATGATTGTGATAATGATGATGTTGATGGCGATGATTGTGATAATGATGATGTTGATGGCGGTGATTGTGATAATGATGATGTTGATGGCGATGATTGTGATAATGATGATGTTGATGGCGATGATTGTGATAATGATGATGTTGATGGCGATGATTGTGATAATGATGATGTTGATGGCGATGATTGTGATAATGATGATGTTGATGGCGATGATAGTGATAATGATGATGTTGATGGCGATGATTGTGATAATGATGATGTTGATGGCGATGATTGTGATAATGATGATGTTGATGGCGATGATTGTGATAATGATGATGTTGATGGCGATGATTGTGATAATGATGATGTTGATGGCGATGATTGTGATAATGATGATGTTGATGGCGATGATTGTGATAATGATGATGTTGATGGCGATGATTGTGATAATGATGATGTTGATGGCGATGATTGTGATAATGATGATGTTGATGGCGATGATTGTGATAATGATGATGTTGATGGCGATGATTTTGATAATGATGATGTTGATGGCGATGATTGTGATAATGATGATGTTGATGGCGATGATTGTGATAATGATGATGTTGATGGCGATGATTGTGATAATGATGATGTTGATGGCGATGATTGTGATAATGATGATGTTGATGGCGATGATTGTGATAATGATGATGTTGATGGCGATGATTGTGATAATGATGATGTTGATGGCGATGATTGTGATAATGATGATGTTGATGGCGATGATTGTGATAATGATGATGTTGATGGCGATGATTGTGATAATGATGATGTTGATGGCGATGATTGTGATAATAATGATGTTAATCATAATGATCATGTTCAGTGCTTTTTTGTTTTGTCAATAAATAGGCGCCGGTAGTCAGTAGTTGATTGCCTAACATTTAATTACTTATAAATGATAAACGTTAAAATGCAAGAAAAATATTAATTTCCCCCCACATTGAAAACGGTGCCGGTACGTCGTACCGGTGCGTACCGTCACAAAAAAGCACTGATGATGATAATGATGATGTTGATGATGATGATGATCATCATGATAATGATGATGATGACGGCGACAATGATTGTCTTTATAAAATAAAATAAAATGTGTGACCGCATATCAGTAACTAAATTTTATCTCATCAATTACAAACATTCATTCAAAATACAATATCATCTCATTCTAGGCGTATCTAAGTGTTCATGTAGTCGTGCTTGCTAAGTAGAGACCCAACTTCGGCTTAGCCATTAGTTTTCCAGGCTGATTCAGGCAGCCCGATCCATGCTCCAATAACAGCACTTGTATGAATTTGTCCTAGCATGTGGAATTAGAAACGTGCCTGTATCTTTGTTTCTTTCTAAAAATGTGCCTGTATCTTTGTTTCTTTCTAGAAATGTGCCTGCATCTTTGTTTCTTTCTAGAAACGTGCCTGCATCTTTGTTTCTTTCTAGAAACGTGCCTGCATCTTTGTTTCTTTCTAGAAACGTGCCTGCATCTTTGTTTCTTTCTAGAAACGTGCCTGCATCTTTGTTTCTTTCTAGAAACGTGCCTGCATCTTTGTTTTTTTCTAGAAACGTGCCTGCATCTTTGTTTTTTTCTAGAAACGTGCCTGCATCTTTGTTTTTTTCTAGAAACGTGCCTGCATCTTTGTTTCTTTCTAGAAACGTGCCTGCATCTTTGTTTCTTTCTGAGTATTTTATTACATTGTCTTTTTGTATTTGTAAATGATGGTTTCGTGTCTGTATTTAGTATTGATACTTAACGTTTTCATCTTGTGCCCTGAAGATTTGTGATTCGACTATAGTCCAAGATTTGTGACTTGACTCTAGTCCAAGATTTGTGACTTGACTCTATTCCAAGATTTGTGATTCGACTCTAGTCCAAGATTTGTGACTTGACTCTAGTCCAAGATTTGTGACTTGACTCTAGTCCAAGATTTGTGACTTGACTCTAGTCCAAGATTTGTGACTTGACTCTAGTCCAAGATTTGTGACTTGACTCTAGTCCAAGATTTGTGACTTGACTCTAGTCCAAGATTTGTGACTTGACTCTAGTCCAAGATTTGTGACTTGACTCTAGTCCAAGATTTGTGACTTGACTCTAGTCCAAGATTTGTGACTTGACTCTAGTCCAAGATTTGTGACTTGACTCTAGTCCAAGATTTGTGACTTGACTCTAGTCCAAGATTTGTGACTTGACTCTAGTCCAAGATTTGTGACTTGACTCTAGTCCAAGATTTGTGACTTGACTCTAGTCCAAGATTTGTGACTTGACTCTAGTCCAAGATTTGTGACTTGACTCTAGTCCAAGATGAATAGTCAGTGGATCATTGAAAAGGACAACGTAATAAATGTTTGTTTATAAAAATGTTTCACATGTTTCGGATGTTCCTTAGGAATTGAAGAGAGTTTACTTCCTAAGTCCAAACCTCCCGCAGGACGACGGGGGTGGGGGGGGGGGGGAAAGGGGCCGGGGAAGGATACGAACATCGACACGACGGAAAGACATTTTAGCAAACATACTTCACGACCAGGCAGCCTTAAGGAGGTACTTAGGGGAAAACGCCAGAAACGCTGGCAAAGAAGTCTGGTTTACCGTAACTTCCTTGAGAGTCAAATATTATTTTCAAGTTATAAAGATGTTTTTTTTCTAAAAAAGGACAAATTAACATATAAATATAATTAACTTTGTTTTTTAGGGCTTATCTAATTACAGTTAATCTGAACCATCGTCATTGTTCTGTCATGTTGATTTTTTGTTTAAATAATTTCAACGCCAGAACAATGTCGTAGATGTTAAGGTATATGAGTACTGACGTGAGGGTTTTTAAGTTCGTCCTTTGCGAAAATAGATTCAGCAAATAAATATTTCTAAATGCTTAGAAAAAAAAAACGTATAAAGGGAAAGAACCGCACTATTACCACCATAAACTTAAATACTTCTGGATTTATCTCCTATTTTCTATGTAAAACAGAACTAATTAATTACCACTTATTAATTAATTAATTAACTAATTGTTGTTTTTTTATATTGATTCGTGTATTGTCATCGTCAATTAATAATTGTGCTTAGTTTTAAACTGATCAGAGAGTGGGAAATGGGAGAAATAACGTGTACAAGATTTGTCTCAGACAGACAGAGTGAGCTGATAGAAGCTTTGTACCAGACAGACAGAGTGAGCTGATAGAAGCTTTGTACCAGACAGACAGAGTGAGCTGATAGAAGCTTTGTACCAGACAGACAGAGTGAGCTGATAGAAGCTTTGTACCAGACAGACAGAGTGAGCTGATAGAAGCTTTGTCTCAGACAGACAGAGTGAGCTGATAGAAGCTTTGTACCAGACAGACAGAGTGAGCTGATAGAAGCTTTGTACCAGACAGACAGAGTGAGCTGATAGAAGCTTTGTACCAGACAGACAGAGTGAGCTGATAGAAGCTTTGTACCAGACAGACAGAGTGAGCTGATAGAAGCTTTGTCTCAGACAGACAGAGTGAGCTGATAGAAGCTTTGTACCAGACAGACAGAGTGAGCTGATAGAAGCTTTGTACCAGACAGACAGAGTGAGCTTATAGAAGCTTTGTACCAGACAGACAGGGTGAGCTGATAGAAGCTTTGTACCAGACAAACAGAGTGAGCTGATAGAAGCTTTGTACCAGACAGACAGAGTGAGCTGATAGAAGCTTTGTACCAGACAGACAGAGTGAGCTGATAGAAGCTTTGTACCAGACAGACATAGTGAGCTGATAGAAGCTTTGTATTAGACAGACAGAGTGAGCTGATAGAAGCTTTGTACCAGACAGACAGAGTGAGCTGATAGAACCTTTGTACAAATTAACAACATAACTGCACAAAACATTTTAGTCTGTGAACCAATTATAAATTAAGTACCCGTTCATCATCTTGAAATAAATAAATTAACAAATAAAGTAACCCAAATGCACTAGCCAGGAGATGTATTAATTGTATGGAGACCCACCAATAGTAAACAGAAATAAAAAAGAACAGACTACGTTGGGCAGGTCAGCTTGAAAGAATGTCAGATAACTGAAGAGCGAAAATCATATACAGGCAAAAACCAAAAGGCAGGCGACCCAAAGGCAGACCCAGCATACGGTGGATTAAGGCAGATCTACAACAGCTTGGGGTTAAAACGTGGAGACGAAAGGCCCAGGAGAGATCTGAATGGAGGGATGTGTTAAAGCAGACCAGAGCGCTGCATGGGCTGTAGCTCCAATGGGATGAATGAGACGAAGACAATACTCGCGATTATCTTATGCATTGAGGCACACCTCTTTATTGGGCCGGAAAACTCGACAACGCCGGCCAGCTTTAGCCCAAGGGACATGTTGACATTTACATGTGTACTCGTTGTGGACCACGAAGAAGTGTCTTCACATTCCAATAGAGTTTGTTGCTCTTTTCCAATGTAATTAAAAGTGCAGTGTCACGTACACTATATCTATATTTAGCCATAGTCTATATTTAGCTTGTCGGCAGAATTTTAGCTACCTCGGAATTTTCTATCACGCAACTAAATAATGTTTTCAAATGGATATGATTGGTTTGAGATGTTGATTGTTGTACATTGAGCTGCATTTATTGGTCAGATTTTAACCAAGCGGCAGAGAGATATTTAGTCACATGACAAAACACCCTGGCTTTGTAAGCTGAGAGATTTGACCGCCAGTCTTGTGCGGAACGTGTTAGATATAACATGTACTAGAGTCTAGTGTTAGAACTCAATTATATTATTGTGTAGATCAGTTATTCTATTCAAGTACATTTAACCATTGTAATTATTTGTGAATAGCTTTCTCAAGTTTTGAATTAAAGTAATTGTTTTAGACGAAGAGAAGTTACTTCATTGAATATATAATAATATACTTAGATCGTCGTGTCAACTAGTAACTTCTAGATGATCCTCTTATCAACTGGCAACTTCTAGATGATCCTTTTATCAACTAGCAACTTCTAGATGATCATCTTATTAACTGACGATTTCTGAATCCTCGGCAATTACGATCATTGATTGTGCTTCAACTTGACATCTTGGCATCAAGTTTGATCGTAACATCCAGCACTACTGATGATCGTAACATGCAGGATAGTTCGGTGGCAAGCATATCAATAGACAATGTGGATGTCAAAGGTCAAGTCAAGTGTTATCATTGCGTTCATACTGCAGCGTTCCCAGAGTGCACTGGTCCGATTTTTATTTTTGTTAGTGGAAGGGGTTATGAGGAAGAATGCTTCCACGTTGCCTTTAGGCGTTCAGCAAATCAACTAGGTTTGAGTTGAATCGTCCAGGGTATTCATTTAAAAGACAAACTGTACTAAGAACTGGCTGGTTCGCAAACTACGATTAGATCATCTCGATTCACCTGTTAAAGTTTTGGGGCACCACACATAATCTTTCGACCGTCTTTCTCCAGGCCTCTCTGTCTTTTGCATCGACAAGATTCTCTTTCAATGACAGGCCCGTCCATTCTTCAATGTTGTCTTCCCATCGCTTTCTCTATCTGCCTCGTCTTCTTTTTTCCTGGTAATGTTCCTTAAAGAAAGGAGATAGCTAGCCACTAGGACCTTCTGATACGACCATAATTTTTTTATTTGCGTTTTTGACAGTGGACAGCTGGTCATCGTGAGGCCCGGTGGCCATTGGGAGCTGTTTCTGATATATCCATTTGTTATTACACATCTCAGATATTAATAATAAGAGCGATGAAGATGAAGATTTGTTATGCTTACACGTATATAGTTGTACATACACATCATCCACAGATTCGCCAAGTTTCTTTCCTTCCTCGTATCACAGCGCTTGTCTCTCTTTATGAAATGACAAAGCTCCCCGACCCTTTTTGACTAATACCCAGACCTCAAATTAATTACATGCTCTTGACAGGAGGGAGCGCTCGGAGCGTTTTGGTGCGGAGCGTGGAGTCAAAAAGGTAACGTGTGAAGGTTAAGGCTAGACCGGTAGGCTAAGAGGGTCAAAGCAGTGGAGGGGAGTAGGGGGCCGTTTGAAGTTTAGTCGCATTAATAACTGGAGCTCATTGTTATTGCATTAGAGAACAAGTGACGTTTAACTTTCATCTCTGTGACGTCAGGTAGATACCGTAAACATTCTGTTATTATCTTTGTTTTTAAAAAAATTCAACTTATAATAACTAAGCTTATATCGACTCACTCTGTCGACATTGTAACCACGTTTCTAGTTTTATGACCATAGAAGATTGTAGAGTTATGTATTGTTTCTATAGTCTCATCGTATTTCATAGTTGTGTTCCCTAAGACTGAGACGAAAACCTATTCTGTCTACGGATGTAGGCTATTATATAATTTCGGAAAATGTGTTAGATTAAATTAGTATTACACTGTAGAGTCTGTAAAAAGTTTTTTTAAACACGACGCTCAGAGGACCCTTTTTGTAAGAGAATATTATAAAATCTTTAACAATTTCATTTATACATTCTAAAGTGGCATTCAGGAAGCCCTTTTGGTGGCCCTACCGGCCCATTTTGGGTACCGGCCCACCGGGTATTTTCCCAAATGCCCATATAGCCAGTCTGCCCCTGGATATGTTTCGTTGTTCGATATTTGTCAAGAGATAATTACACACAAGGTAAAATATTAAAAATATGTATAAATACAGCTAGCAAAACACGTCGTACTAAACATCATTTCGATACTTAACAACGGAAGCTTAGAGCCGCCGGATAGAAACATATTCCTGGTCGGATATGACTCGCTGGCCGTAATTTGGGTATTACTGTTTTTATGTATAGCCTTTTTGGTCAAAAGTCTTCGACACGGAGGTCACGGTCTGCTTGATATTTGAATAGATGGGGTGGCTATCGGAAACTCTTTCTCTTAAGTCTAAGAAAGTAAGGGTGTGGATTTGGTGGAGGCAGACAGATATACAACCATGGCGTCCCAGGTGACAACCAATTATCTGATCAACACGCTCGCACACACGCACACAAACACGCACCAACAGACCTCTTCGTGTCATCCCCTAATTTTATAATTCCATTTCCTTATCATCACCTTCACGTACCCTCTTTTAAATCTGAACAAAACTTAGCCGTGAATCCACTCCATCCCGATAATCCCCACCTAGTGTATTAAGTTACCTATCGCGCCAAACAGCACTAACAATCTGAAGTCTACTAATATTTACAGTGGGCGGGCGAGATTCCAACTGATAACAAAAATATCATTAAACTGTTTTCACGCCCAGATACATTGCCGGATGCTGTTTTTTTTTCCTCCACCTTGCAAACACGATCTCAGAGTTGCCTATCGTAGCATCCCTATTGTGAGAATCTTACCTACCCACTCGCAGTGACGGACCTCGAATACTCCAGCCCAAGACTTATTTGATTACATATGCTATGCTGATAGCGGGAGTGTGTGTTCGCGGGTCTGGCGTTGTAGGCTACGTTAAGAGATGGGGAGACAGAAAGCTTTCTTTTTATTCATTTAATGTCGCATTGTCGGTGAGAAACTTTTGGGTCAAACATCAAAAATGAAAAGAGCATTTATGGTTTATGACGAGAGAAAGGAGGGGGTGGTGGGGAGAAGTGTTTGTAACAGAGAAGGTGGAGAGATAGAAAGGGGGTGAGGGGGTGGGGTAGAGAGAGAATGGACAGAGCAAATAAGACAGGTTTCTTCTATTGTCTGCCAATATTTTTTTACATTTTTTTTTTTTTGAGAAGGAGAAGAATGGTCACTGAACGCCCACGCACACAAAGACACATACACACACATATATATTATATACAAATTGTTAAAGAAGCATCGTGTATCAAACACACTATTGAAGAACTTTTTCACGAAAGATGCCTTTCCAAAACACAATTCCTGAAGACAATTTGCACCCATTGATTCACTGTTGCATCAGATCTGGACCAAGAAAGAGAGAGAGAGAGAGACTTAAAAACTGGAACTTCTGCTGTCCAAACTGTTAATTCCTGTTTTCACCTTTATGATTGGTGACCTTCCGACGGGTGTATCAAGTACACCAGTATCAAGACTTTGCACACTCACACACACTCACACACACACAAGATGAATGCACACATTTTTCTCTTTAATCTATTTTTCACAACTTCCAAATGACTGATAATTGATTTAAACAGTTACCCGCCCATAGGTCGCAGTTAACCCTTTGAAGTCTCGCGTCTTTCGCTCGGGCCTTCTTAGTGTATTCTCGTCATAAAACTAAGGCGAGTAGCCTACCCTTCGCCCCTTTATCCTAAAAGTCGCAATTTTTTTTTTTTTTTACGACATACGACAAAAGACATATGCAGGCGTGTAGGATTGAACGTCGAAAGAAATCACTAATCGACACGCGTGTTGCAAAAAGAAACCCAATGCGCAGGGCCGGAACTCTTGTGTACAATGGTACGTACTTATATGACCCAGAAAGTCTGTACCGGCTGCTCCTTAAAGGGACAATAGAAACCTTTATACATTAGTAGCAAAAGGAAAACATGTGGGCAGTGTTCGCTTCTGAGGCATTTGAAAAACACTACAAATAATAAAAACACTCATTGAAGAGAAACTTCATGAAAAAAAAGTTAAAAGTGTGTTTCAAAAGTTGAAACGAAAAGTCAAACAGGAACAATCGGATTGGGTGGGAAGTCGTTCCGGATGTTTAATGTCCAACTGTGGAATTGTTGGTAATGAGATGTACTTTTAAGAGATTTTTTTTTTTTTTTTTTACAATCTTTGTTTTAATATGTATGTTCGTATTTTCAACTATGGTCATAAAATATATGAAAGAGAATCTTCAGTCAGAAGCTTTCAAAGAAGTCATTCCTTAGTTGCCTTCTTTTTTTTTGTCCCTGACGTAGGCCTTCCCCCCAAAAAAATATTTATAAATGTTTAGCTTTATTTAGATGGTATGGTAATATTTCAGTGCACGAGTTAAAATTAAAGTTTTTTAAAGCTTTTATTTTACGCTCTTAAATTATATTTTTTTTTCCTTTAAAAGATTCTGTGTAATAAGCTTATTGTTAACATAGGTTTGTACAAACAAAATGGCGGAATGGCAATACATATATCTAGAAACGACATTTTAAGTAGACTTTCACTAAATGTCCTCTAAAATTTTAGCAAAATAATGTAGGAAATCTTGTTATTGGTAATTAGCATCTAAATTTAAGATATTTGTTGAGATCTATAAAGATTATAAGTAGTTCTCTCCCTTATATAAGCTTTGTGTTTTTAAAAGTATTTTTATATTTGCTTGTTCTGATACAGTTTAACTCTTTCTCTCCTAACTGACGATACCAACGTTGATTCCACCAGAATGTGGTAAATAATTACGGAGAGGAGGAACTGATAAGTTCACTATTTCACTTGTAACACTAAAGCTTTTACGATTCATCATTAAAAAAGTTATAACTTATTAGAACAAGGGAAATTAATTACATCATTAGAATCAAGGGAGATAAGCAAGTACACTTTTGGTGAGAACATGGAATGTGAAATGAAGATAAATAAATAAATAGCTCTACCAGAAAGAAAAAAAAAACACACATCAATCTTAAAATCGCTGCACGGCATACATACTGTACAAATGACATTTGAATTAATCTCTTTGATCCGCATTCAACTGCTCCAACGTCTTAAAACGATACTAGGAGAATGGAATCGATACTGACACATTACAACACTAATAGGAGATTTAAAATCCATAATAATCGAAACAGCTGCATTTACGTAGCCAATATGTCTCTGTTTTTAAAAAAATCCACTCTGTGTATGTGCGTGCCTGTTTGTTTGACTGGATACATTCCCTAATGGTTGAATAAAGTTTAATTAATTTAAAACACATTTAAATAAATACTTGGGTGTTGGCTGAAAAATGTTCTGAAAATTTAGTGCATCGTCATTTCAGTCTAGATCTAAAGGCCTATCACTGGAATAGTATAAAGTCTGGTAGATCTAGAAGGGCGTACAGCCAAAGATCAAGTAGGTATCTCTTATAGTTAGAGAAACTAAATTTACAATGGCAATTAAAATCCCCTTTTTCTAACCCAAGAATAATCATTTGACGAATACACACAATCTAAATTGGCACTCTATTGCCTGGAAGAAATGAAGAAACTAATCATGAATAGAATAAACTAGAAATGGCCAACTCTCATCCGAATTAAGACAACGCACGATTATTAGCTATCCCTACGTGACCAACATCTAATTCATCGAACCAGATCCGAACCCATCAGAATGAGACATCAAATGTTCTCCAAATTGGGACACGTCAGATTTTCCCTTGCGGAGTGTCTCCAGAGAATGCCGGCAGAAGTCCTTCAAAACTGCCTTGTCCATCAAGAAGCCCGAACAAGATACTGGCCCTACAACTTTAAAGAAGAGAAACAATACGCATAGTTCATCTCATATATTGGTCTAGTCATCTGGACTCTCGCCCTACCTGACCTTGACATTTTCAACTTAATAAGAATGAATAAAAAAAAATATATTTATACATATCAATCAGACAATGCACGGCACCTGATGAATCTGCATAAAAAGAAAAAAAAACATCCTTTTCTTTCAGACCTTGCGATTCATGATTCAGATGATGTGATGCTCGTCATTTTCAATAAATGTTAACGAAGGTGTCATGTGTGCGGTACAACGACCAACTGCTTTTATCTTTCCCTTATTATTGTCAGCGTTGGGTGGACCCAGTTTCGTCTTGAAATTCCCGAAAATCAAAGTTAAAACCTTTAGTTGGATTCAAACTTCAGACTATTTTCCAAAGAATTATAAAACATCTATAAAACATCTATAAAACATCTATAAAACATCTATAAAACATCTATAAAACATCTATAAAACATCTATAAAACATCTATAAAACATCTATAAAACATCTATAAAACATCTATAAAACATCTATAAAACATCTATAAAACATCTATAAAACATCTATTATGTGTACACAACATTGTAGATTTATAAGATTTATATGGATTGCCAACTTGCATGCAAATCTTGACAACTTCGCTGACTTCCTGGCGCCTGGTAGCGATTAGAGGCGCCCGAAGCCATGGCGCCACTGTTTCGAAGAATTTCGTTTGTGTGTTCTTTTTTGTTTGAAACGTTACATCCAGAATGCACTTGATCATCGTCCCGGGAAGACGTGTCCCTGATCATTGTCCCGGGAAAACGTGTCCCTGATCATCACGCGAACTTTCAATTAGACTTACAGGCAGCTTGGTTTAACTGTAAGATTCGGAGTGCGGTGGGTACAGCGGACTTTAAATACACACTATTTAGTGACAACTTAGAGAGTAGAAAGTCATTTATCCGAAAGTCATTTATCCGAACTAATAGGGAACGGACGTCTGTACGGATAATCGATCGTCCGGATTACCGAATGTAGACTACTATAAACGTTCCATTTCACCAATAATATAAAGAAAATTCTTTTGTGTTTATCGCGTCGTATGTAAACATAAACTTCAAATAAACATCTTAGCATGACAATTTTCGCATTTGAAAAGAAATCTACAACTTCATGGACCTACTGTGTACAACTTGAGTTCAGCTTCATGGACCTACTGTGTACAACTTGAGTTCAGCTTCATGGACCTATTGTGTACAACTTAGTTCAGCTTCATGGACCTATTGTGTACAACTTGAGTTCAGCTTCATGGACCTATTGTGTACAACTTAGTTCAGCTTCATGGACCTATTGTGTACAACTTGAGTTCAGCTTCATGGACCTATTGTGTACAACTTAGTTCAGCTTCATGGACCTATTGTGTACAACTTGAGTTCAGCTTCATGGACCTACTGTGCACAACTTGAGTTCAGCTTCATGGACCTATTGTGTACAACTTGAGTTCAGCTTCATGGACCTATTGTGTACAACTTGAGTTCAGCTTCATGGACCTATTGTGTACAACTTGAGTTCAGCTTCATGGACCTACTGTGCACAACTTGAGTTCAGCTTCATGGACCTATTGTGTACAACTTGAGTTCAGCTTCATGGACCTACTGTGTACAACTTAGTTCAGCTTCATGGACCTATTGTGTACCACTTGAGTTCAGCTTCATGGACCTATTGTGTACAACTTGAGTTCAGCTTCATGGACCTATTGTGTACAACTTGAGTTCAGCTTCATGGACCTACTGTGCACAACTTGAGTTCAGCTTCATGGACCTATTGTGTACAACTTGAGTTCAGCTTCATGGACCTATTGTGTACAACTTAGTTCAGCTTCATGGACCTACTGTGCACAACTTGAGTTCAGCTTCATGGACCTATTGTGTACAACTTGAGTTCAGCTTCATGGACCTACTGTGTACAACTTAGTTCAGCTTCATGGACCTATTGTGTACAACTTGAGTTCAGCTTCATGGACCTATTGTGTACAACTTGAGTTCAGCTTCATGGACCTATTGTGTACAACTTGAGTTCAGCTTCATGGACCTATTGTGTACAACTTGAGTTCAGCTTCATGGACCTATTGTGTACAACTTAGTTCAGCTTCATGGACCTATTGTGTACAACTTAGTTCAGCTTCATGGACCTACTGTGTACAACTTAGTTCAGCTTCATGGACCTACTGTGTACAACTTAGTTCAGCTTCATGGACCTATTGTGTACAACTTAGTTCAGCTTCATGGACCTATTGTGTACAACTTAGTTCAGCTTCATGGACCTATTGTGTACAACTTGAGTTCAGCTTCATGGACCTATTGTGTACAACTTGAGTTCAGCTTCATGGACCTACTGTGTACAACTTAGTTCAGCTTCATGGACCTATTGTGTACAACTTGAGTTCAGCTTCATGGACCTATTGTGTACAACTTAGTTCAGCTTCATGGACCTATTGTGTACAACTTGAGTTCAGCTTCATGGACCTATTGTGTACAACTTGAGTTCAGCTTCATGGACCTACTGTGTACAACTTAGTTCAGCTTCATGGACCTATTGTGTACAACTTGAGTTCAGCTTCATGGACCTACTGTGCACAACTTGAGTTCAGCTTCATGGACCTATTGTGTACAACTTGAGTTCAGCTTCATGGACCTATTGTGTACAACTTGAGTTCAGCTTCATGGACCTATTGTGTACAACTTGAGTTCAGCTTCATGGACCTATTGTGTACAACTTAGTTCAGCTTCATGGACCTATTGTGTACAACTTGAGTTCAGCTTCATGGACCTATTGTGTACAACTTGAGTTCAGCTTCATGGACCTACTGTGTACAACTTGAGTTCAGCTTCATGGACCTACTGTGTACAACTTGAGTTCAGCTTCATGGACCTACTGTGTACAACTTGAGTTCAGCTTCATGGACCTACTGTGTACAACTTGAGTTCAGCTTCATGGACCTACTGTGTACAACTTGAGTTCAGCTTCATGGACCTATTGTGTACAACTTGAGTTCAGCTTCATGGACCTATTGTGTACAACTTGAGTTCAGCTTCATGGACCTATTGTGTACAACTTGAGTTCAGCTTCATGGACCTATTGTGTACAACTTGAGTTCAGCTTCATGGACCTACTGTGTACAACTTGAGTTCAGCTTCATGGACCTACTGTGTACAACTTGAGTTCAGCTTCATGGACCTATTGTGTACAACTTAGTTCAGCTTCATGGACCTATTGTGTACAACTTGAGTTCAGCTTCATGGACCTATTGTGTACAACTTGAGTTCAGCTTCATGGACCTACTGTGTACAACTTGAGTTCAGCTTCATGGACCTACTGTGTACAACTTGAGTTCAGCTTCATGGACCTACTGTGTACAGCTTGAGTTCAGCTTCATGGACCTACTGTGTACAACTTGAGTTCAGCTTCATGGACCTACTGTGTACAACTTGAGTTCAGCTTCATGGACCTATTGTGTACAACTTGAGTTCAGCTTCATGGACCTACTGTGTAAAACTTGAGTTCAGCTTCATGGACCTATTGTGTACAACTTGAGTTCAGCTTCATGGACCTATTGTGTACAACTTGAGTTCAGCTTCATGGACCTACTGTGTACAACTTGAGTTCAGCTTCATGGACCTACTGTGTACAACTTGAGTTCAGCTTCATGGACCTACTGTGTACAACTTGAGTTCAGCTTCATGGACCTACTGTGTACAACTTGAGTTCAGCTTCATGGACCTACTGTGTACAACTTGAGTTCAGCTTCATGGACCTACTGTGTACAACTTGAGTTCAGCTTCATGGACCTACTGTGTACAACTTGAGTTCAGCTTCATGGACCTACTGTGTACAGCTTGAGTTCAGCTTCATGGACCTTTTGTGTACAACTTGAGTTCAGCTTCATGGACCTATTGTGTACAACTTGAGTTCAGCTTCATGGACCTATTGTGTACAACTTGAGTTCAGCTTCATGGACCTATTGTGTACAACTTGAGTTCAGCTTCATGGACCTATTGTGTACAACTTGAGTTCAGCTTCATGGACCTATTGTGTACAACTTGAGTTCAGCTTCATGGACCTATTGTGTACAACTTAGTTCAGCTTCATGGACCTACTGTGTACAACTTGAGTTCAGCTTCATGGACCTACTGTGTACAACTTGAGTTCAGCTTCATGGACCTATTGTGTACAACTTAAGTTCAGCTTCATGGACCTACTGTGTACAACTTAGTTCAGCTTCATGGACCTATTGTGTACAACTTGAGTTCAGCTTCATGGACCTACTGTGTACATTTTGAGTTCAGCTTCATGGACCTATTGTGTACAACTTAGTTCAGCTTCATGGACCTACTGTGTACAACTTGAGTTCAGCTTCATGGACCTATTGTGTACAACTTAGTTCAGCTTCATGGACCTATTGTGTACAACTTGAGTTCAGCTTCATGGACCTATTGTGTACAACTTGAGTTCAGCTTCATGGACCTATTGTGTACAACTTGAGTTCAGCTTCATGGACCTATTGTGTACAACTTGAGTTCAGCTTCATGGACCTATTGTGTACAACTTGAGTTCAGCTTCATGGACCTATTGTGTACAACTTGAGTTCAGCTTCATGGACCTATTGTGTACAACTTAGTTCAGCTTCTAGACAAAACTTGACCATCAGCATTATGTCTCTGTTTATTTTACACTAGCCGAAGATCAATGCCATCTTCAAACCCACTATTTTCATACGTACTTGAGCCTCTTAAATAAACATATTTACTGACCCAGTGTCCATGTTTACTGATCAGCGTCCATCTGCGAAAGTTAAATGGAGTTGTAAGTAGCTATACCGTTCACATAGGATTCAGTGCTGGTTCGCGGCTTCCGAATTCAGGGTTGTGTATGGAGGTGAAGAAATAATACCCTCTAAGGTGGGCTATTTGATCTTAGAAAGGTGTAATTTGTAGCGGTACTATTTTGCAGGTAATTACAAACTGGTCGGACACTGTTGCGATCAAGGTCTCGGTATTACTGTACGAGTATTGTGTACCGTTACACAACGTCTGTAATTTTTGTGTGTTTACAAATGTATACAACATGAACACTAAAATGTAAACGCCAGCATGTTGAACAAGAAACAGTGAGTCTTGAATAACACAACTTTTATAACTTTGTTGGCCGAGTTTCAGTATCGGGTAAATATGGTGGTGACTTTTGTATAGGTCTAGTGAGCTTGTTGGCGAGCGTGGTGGCTGAGTCATAAAACGCTTGTCTTCCGAACAGAGGGGTTGGAATGTCGGCGAAGACTGAGATTTTGAATTTCGGGCTTTTCATCACTCCCCTGAGTCCACCCATCTCTAAATGGGTACTTGATATTAGTATGGAAAAGTAAAGGCGGCTGTTTGTTGTGTTGTCCACACATAACCCTCGTGAACTGACAAGCCTAGAAACAGATGACCTTAAAGTCGTCTAGAGATAAAAAAAGATACTCAACTTTTGTTTTTAAAGTGAGCTAGTTATTAGACTAAATATAAATACTAATTAACATCGTCAACCAGTGGCGTAGCTTGAGTGGGGGGAGGAGGGGAGAGAATTAGAAAATTCCCCAGACCCCCACTTGAGGGGGGCCCCAAAATGAGTTTTCTACATTAAAAATTAAATATTACTCAAAATTCAGGGCCCCCAAAGAGGTTAAGATCCCCCCCCCCCCGGGCCATCAGACGATGGAAAATTCCTAGCTACGCCCCTGTCGTCAACTCTTTACTTTAAGTAGAAATAACTTACTAGCTTCATTGCCTCAACAAAATATGACGTATTACACAACACATCTGCTCCTTTCCAATGGGAACAACTTTGTGACTTGTGACAACAACATACACTTAGAAACTCATTATTAACAGAGGTAATGCAAGGATAGTTGTGCTTTTGAATTAGACCTATCTCAATGATTCTCATCCTATTTCGCCCTATTGATCAGATAAATTTCCGACATGCTTGACACACTGTTGCAATCAGTGGCCCAACAGGGTACCCGCGAGACCGTGTTTAAGACTATGTAGGTGGGTCCCTCGTCTATAAGTTCAGTTACGACAGAAGCCATATCGATTCAAACATCGCTGTCGTAATGTCACAGTATAGAGATATTTCGAGGTAAGAACTACGTTGTGCATGTAATTGTTGCTGTTGTTGGCCTCCTGTAGTTGTAGACCACGATTAAGGTTGATCTCGTAGAACAAGCGAGATGAATGCCTTTGCATTGTTTATAGTTGGAACGATGTCGCCCATACAGAAATTCTCCCTTTTCCATGCAGCTGATGTGACCAAAAGGAACGGAATGGAGTTTGGGATCAGTAGCTCCGCAGGCTTTGCCAGGCATTAGCATAGTGTGTCACAATCTGCCTCATGGTTGTTTCCCGAGGCCTTTCCCGTGTTTGGGTATAGCCGCAAGGCAGCGGATGTTTGCATTCAGAGTTTTCCTTCTTCTAGATGGGTAGCCAACCAAGCCTAGCGACCCCCTCCTGTCAGAAGCTTGCTGACTTAGGCTCCATTAATTACGACCTTACAACTTCTCACATGTAATATGGCCATTAAACTGAATGCTTTTAAGTAATAAAAGGGTGTTGGGTGTTTCATAATAGCAGAGGATCGTAATTGAATATGACTGTAATGTATGTAATTGTCGTCGAGTGTTGCAACCTCCTGGTAAATGTTTTGTTCCTTATTCATTTCAAGAATGTAAAGTAATCAGAGAGACTACTTCGGCCTATCAAGAAGTTTGAGGAGCGTGTTTTTTTTTTTTTTTTAGAGCCTCATTCCTTGACATCCACACTGTAGCATACAGAGATCCAGACGCATCAAACTTTTTATACTGCGAACCAAGAGAACATTCAGAGAAGCTCATTATGTGTGGTGTATCTTCAGTTCTCTTCTAGGCCAATGTTACTTTATAGTTTTTAAATTAACGATTGTATAGTCTGAGAGTGTGTACCAAAGGAACTTTATTTAGACAGACAGAGACAAATAATAGATAGATAGCTAGACAGTCAGAAAGACAGACACATAGATAGATAGATAGATAGATAGATAGATAGATAGATAGATAGATAGATAGATAGATAGATAGATATCACACCTTTACGATCACGAGATCATATCTAGTACTCGATTATCACGGTCATCTCCCAGTATCGTCTCGAGACTGGTGTCGATTCCCCGACCCCCGCCCCTCCTTCCTGCTTACTTGATCCGCTAATCGGAGTTAGTCATGCTACACTTCACTTAAGGAAAGCCGCCGAGCCGTAAATGAAAGGCGATAAAGAAAGGACATTATCGGATATTAAACGCTGACTCTCTGCAACCTTTTGACTTCAAATAGGACTTTTTTTTTTCATCGCAACCCACCATAGCTTCCCTCCACCACGCTGACGACTACTTGTGGTGCGGGCTGTCGCGCCTCTGGTTGAGCTGTGCCCACTACCCCCAAGTTGTAAATAATAAATTCGGGGTTTATTTTATTTTATTTTTCTCTTTACCAAACCCTCCCCCTCCATATCAGCATGTTGTAATAAAAAGTATGTTGGATTTAAGAATAGATGCGGGCAATATGTAGTGGTTGGTGAACGCAGGTCGGTTGAAGAGGTGTCGGGTGGGGGCGCACATTGAAGGTAGTTATTCAGTATTTGATAGAGTTCTCTCCTTCTTAATTTAAGCTGTTATGGACTTCACCTTTTATATCATTTTCAAGTGAAGCACTGTGAAATCTGCTTATAAGAAATACCTTTCCTAAAAATACTTTTAAACAAGAAAAACATACAAATACTTTTTTTAAAAGTCTATATTCAGTGTAATTGTATCAATAAGTTTGGATCAGTTATGTAATTATATGTATGACCGACCTAGATATATAAATCTGTGTGATAGAAATATTTTTAACCAATTTTTTTTTTGTTTAGCTTTTAGCTTTCTCGATGCGCTCTGATCCTTTCTCTTGTCTGGACCAGTTGTGAAAGGGAGAGGGATGAAGGGGGTATGTTGGTGAATGTTTACATGATCGTTTTTTAAATGCTTAAAAAAAAAGTTCACTCAGGGCTCGAGATTCATCAAGGGGACTAATTCAACTTATACCACCACATCTGTCAAGTACGATTTCTTTCCATTGTTCAAGATACCAAACAAAATAATTAATTACCAATAGTTAAATAACTGCTCTCTATACCAAGAGGCTCAAATAAGACATTGGCCCCAAATCACCCCAATAGAAAAGAAACTATATGGAGAGCTCCCTGATCTGGAAACCACTGCGCATTTCATCTCATGTATTGGTCTACTCATCTGAACACTCATAACATAATCAATGAGAACGAAGAAGAAGAAGAAAGAAGAAGTTAAATAACTAATTGGCTATTTTTTTTAAATTCTTGTTTTGTCAGGTAAAAAGAAATAATTGTGCGAATTTAAAGCTTAATCTGAGATAGGGTGTCGGAGAAAAGCAATTGTGAAACTTTTTACCAGACAAACAGAGTGAGTTGATATACGCTACCTTATAGAAATAGTTTCAACTAGCTAATGTGTTTTTCTTTCTCTACCCCTAAACGTAAACCTAAACCTACCTAAATGCACCACTTTATATATATATATATATATATATATATATATATATATATATATATATATATATATATATATATATATATATATATATATATATATGATCTTCAGACTCGAAGACTAGCCTTATTATTATTATGTTTTTGAGTGCGCCAACAAAGTTCGGAAAATGAAAGTCAAAGTAACAGTAATTACGCTGATATTGTCAATTGTAGTCAAACTGAATTTCAATTTAATTGGATCAATAAAATTATCTTATCTTATCTTATCTTAAATCAAGGTAACCATTGCTATCTATGGATGATATGACCGACGGATAACGAGAATATCGTGTGGCCAGTACAACAACCAACCATATTTACTTGCCAGAGTATATCAGGTGCACCATAGATTATGTTGGGGTTTCAAGGAAGTCCTTTAAAAATTTAGAAGCTCCAAATCTCAGTCTTCACTGGGATTCAATCTTGAGACGCTCGGTTTGGAAGCTAAGCGCTTTACCACTTGGTAACGACGCCCCAATAAGAGGGCCGTATCCCAATCTGAAAAACACAACCCAATCTACTCCAAAACGAAAACCTAGGGCTGTATTATGTTTAACGCGCGAAAGCCCATCGTGTATTGGGAAAATCCGGAGATTATAAATAGAGATGGGCGCTGAATGGAAACCGGTGTTTAAGAGGATTAGCCTGTGCGCCTATACGATTTTGGTTACAAATCTTTCTCGCTCTATCAGTTTCATTTAACACCTATTAGTGAAGTCAATGAGGTATCAATAGCGTGGAGGGGCAACCCTCGCAGAAGACATATGTAAAGCTGGAGTTCCCTTTGGAAGAGAAGGTGGTGGCGACCATAAAAAGGGCGGGTAGATATTCGTTCGGCAGAAGGCATGAATACCCCGTGGAATTTTTATTGGGTTTAAGTCGGTGCGCAGTATCATGAAAGGGAAAATGGTGGATGGGGCAATGGATGTAACTAAATGTTGGCTTGTTGTGTGTGAAGCTTAGTGAATGTGTGTGTGTGTGAAATTTAGAGAAGGAAGTGTGTGTGTGTGCGTGTGTGTGTGCGCAGATGTGAGGTTAATGAGTACTCTAGTATTTGTATTTGTGACGGCTTAATACCACTTTTAATTGTTATATAATTTAATCATAATATTCAATTTTATCGTTTTTGTTGAAGTCCGACATAAGTTGATTAATGCACTTATGTTGTGGTAGGTATAACTAATGATAAAGTCGCTAACTTGCAGAGTATTTCAGAATAGCGCTGCATGGAGAATTAAACTTAAAAAAAGACGCGATTCTGCTACTGGTCCCCTGGATACACTCCATTGGCCACCTGTGAGTGCAAGAATCAATTACAAGGTGGCCACACTTTGTCAACAATGCATCTAAAACATAAAAACAGCCTCATGCCTTGGCGAAATAGTTACTCCTTAGAGAGCCCTGCTATTTTTACTTGAAACCTTACGGCCTATTTAGAAAATGGACCGAACTCTCTCTCCATTAAACTCCTACTAGATACATACTTGCATACATCCAAGGAGAACATTAAGACTTATCTGTTGCATTAGTTTGCTCTTCTAAATCCCCTGTTTTTCTCTGTTATGTTCTCACAGCGATGTGAGCCTATACTGTTTGCTATAACAGCGTTATATAAAATTATATGAATAATCCAAAAGCCAAGCATCAAAGCAGATGGCCATCACTGCCGCACTATGTGCGTGGGGAAAAAATCTTATGGCTGATTCTAAAATGTATTTAGGTTGAAAGGACAAAGCATAGTTTGGTATTTCCCAGAATTATAATTGTCCAGGATTCCAATTAGTCTGAAATTACACTTGTCCAGATTCGCAATAATCCGAAATTGCAATTGTCTAGAATCGCAATAATCCGAAATTGCAATTGTCCGGACCTACTAATATCCGAAAATACGAATGTCCGAAATAGCAATGGCTCAAAAAGAAATAATGACTTTTTAAGTATAAGAACCGAATGAAACTTATGTTTAAACGGGAATTGGTTAAAGTGAAATTGACGAACAGGATAAACTTTGGTATCTTTCAGTCAGCCCAGACAATAGATCTACTTCCCTTGAAGAAGTAAAGTTCTTCTGTTTGTGTACTTACAGGAGGTCGAGTCTTTCCATACAATCTCAAGATGCTTCAACAAAACAACAGAGAATGGGATCTTTGCTCAAGAACATTATGTAAATGCGATGTATAATTGTATATATAAGGTTGTGCAGGGCCGCCGCTACCTATTGTGCAATGTGTGCATTGCACGTAGGCGGCCGAAGGTAGGGGGTGGCCAAATCATTATTCCCAGGTTACCTTAATTTTTTTAAATTTTTAGTTTTATAAAATAAAAAAAATACTCAAATATTTTAGTATCTTAAATAAATTCTAATTATTCCATTATTCTTTCGAAACTATTTTTAAAAAAAACGATATTCGTACATAAGAAGCTTTTTTGGAAACTTTTAATAAGAAAAGAATAGAGCGGCGCACGAGGGGTTCCCACGGGTTTTTCTATTTCCGACCTTGAATTTTCGCGGGTTGACTCTAATATTTGTTTTGAATGACGCTTACAGAAGCAGATCAATCAAAACATATTTTTCTTCTTAGTATCTATTTAATACATATAAATATTGTTGTTTAGTCGAATACCCAGTAAGTAGATCTAATGATTCAAAACTTACAAAACATGTTCACCTGTATGTGAAATACCTGCTAGTTAAAAGCGTAGAGTTATTTTTGGGTCATTATCGATGTAGATCTACATTAAGTTGTAGGCTACTAGCTGTTTGGAGCAACAAGCCCACAACTGACCAACAACAAAAGAAGGGGGGGGGGCCAAAAAATGTTTTCAATTTCATTGTAGTTAGGCCTATTGATCTGTGTCTGAATATTACACATTTATACAAATTAAAATATCTTAAGAGACGTCGTTACATCTTCTAATAAGACCTTGCCAAATGCAGACCGTTATGGGTGAAAACGTTTTGAAGACACACATTGTAAAACTTCTCTTCAAATGTGATTCTTCTGGATTTTCTGATCTAAGATTGGTCAACATTCTTCCGACTATTGCACTTCATTATAGTGATGATTTTTGTGTGAAAAAAAATATTCTGCGACAGAGACGTCTTACTTAGCACGAAGATGATCTTAAAAATGGGCTATATATACCTAGAATGTCCCTTTTTTTTGTTGGAAAACTACTATCTACTGTAAATGGCTCGTAAAGTTAATTTAACAGTGATTTTGTACTTGGTAAAAGTAAAATATATATAAAAAAAGGCAAAGACGAATTTATTTTCTAATACAAAATTTTAATTTTCACTTATTATCCTTATCACTACCCAGACTAGGCCCCGCGCAATCCGTTTCGCATAGGGCCCCGCAATCTGTAGGACCGGCCCTGCTTGCCAGGGATTATATGATCAAACTTGAGAACTCAATGAAGTGAAGAAACATCTCTCTGTATTTTCTTCCAAACTTCTTTACTAATACTTCTTCAACTTTCACATCAAATGAACTTCTCAATTGAACAACAATTTGACTTGATACTTCATAAATAAAACTGTAAGATACATGAAACTTCACTTAGTATCACTTCAACTTCCACTTCAAGTAATATAACTTCAGATAATATTACTTCAACTAATAAAACTTTAATTAAATGGACCCGCTAATGTCACAAAACTTAACTAAACCTTTACTAAAAGAGGACTTAAGCGATAACTAAGCGAGGACCCCGTCTAACTGACTTTCCCTTAATTTATACCTTTCTTAATCGTACATTCCAGAATCATGGAAACTTCTCTCCTAATTATTTTAGTAACTTTGACCTTCTAGAAGCTGACGTGTGCTATTTTGTTTCCTTAACATCTTTCTTTGATTGGATACCTAGAATTTACGCAGGGCCTATGAAAATGCGGGGCCCACTGCGGCTGCATGGATTGCAGTGGCCTAAGACCGGCCCTGCCGGCAAGTGTGATCGTCACAGTTACTTTAACTTTCATTACATTCTTAGAAAAACTCACGATCCCCACTGTGGGAGCCTACATCGCTCCTCTAGGTCCCCAGCTTCTAATGGAGGCTCGAACGGAAATTTTGTCATTTAGGGGTCGCCAACCAGAAATGTTTGAAAAACACTGCCTTGATGTGTTTTATTTCAAGTCATTAAGTGACTTATACTTAGGATTATTTATTTAGTAGTAATTCAAGAAAAATACGTTGAGCTGCTTCATTTTGTCCTAGTGGTGTGTTGGATGATTGTGGATACAGTGTACATCTCTCCAAAATACAATTGTGATAATCCTTATCACAGTTTACGTCAATGACTTACGAGTCACTTTATTCTGCATTCTCCATGTCAGTTGTTTTAGGAATAAATGAATAAAGTCGACATTATAGGTATACAATTAGGGTCCTATTCATTCTGAAAAGACCCGAACATAATGCAGAAAGAATTTTTTTTTTAAAGTAGCTCTTGAAAAGAAAACAACAATAGATGGAACGCATTAAAAATGCATGAAAAGCAGCCTTATCTTATCTTATATAATATAGACGTTAATTCATAAAAGAATCCACAAATAGTTTATTTGAGAGAGAAAGAGAGAGAGAGAGAGGGGGAGACACACACACACACACACACACACACACACACACACACAAACAAACAAACAAACAAACAAAAAGGGTATTTGTATAAATTAATACAGGCAATTTTCAAATTTGAATGAAACTAAAAATAAAATCATTGAAATTGTATAAACACACAAATACTTTCACAAAACATTACATTGTACACCAGATATGTCTCACACCAAAGAAATCACTATTATTATTGCTTCTGGTTCTTATACATCTCATGTTGTAATACATGAACATTTTTTGGGGTTTCCTCCAATTACTGATACAACCGAAAAAGGACTTTGTAACGTCGCAATATAAAAATTACAAAGTTAAAAAGGAATGATCTACAAAAATGGATTTAAATCAATGGGCGCTTCTGGTACATGGTCAAGCTCAGTATTTGTGGGTCAGAATCCTGTACTTTATTGTTATAGCGAGTCATTGGGTCAGTAAGTTAGACTAGGTCTATACATAACACGTTAGCGTTATGAGCCTTGGATAAATAGTCACAGGCAATCGCAAAGTTATTTGGCGGCGATCTAACTGCTTTAAGATCTGGTCAAAGTTTTCATGATACAGTAACTGGTCGTGTTGGCTGACCAGTGACCATGGTACTGTTACTGATTTGTTGAGTGTTGATACCACACAATGGTGTGGCTATTCAGTGTTACGCTAAGCATGGTTAGATTGGCTGACAATTATGTGAGGCTTGAACCTAGAAACTGGTAATAGGACGTTTGCTGTAATGTAACGCTATTTTATATATTAAAAATATGTCTTGGGTAAATCAAATATAAGAAACTCTAAACAGAAAGAAGGAAATAGTGCGAGAAAGAATGAACAAGAATGAGAGAGAGAGGGAAAGGGAGAGAGAGAGGGGGGGGGGGGAGGAGGAGAGAAGGGGAGAGAGAAAGGGGGAGAGAGAGAGAGAGTGGGGTATGGAGAGATAAAAAGAACAAGAGATCGTCAAAATCTAAATCCAAACACAAACATTGACATACAGAGTGAATTGATATACGCTTTGTTAAAAATACTTTTCAAAAAAGAAAGCTTATCGAATGCAAAGAACTGCAAAGTCACTGCCATATATCTCAGTACTACAAGGTTTAACTCCCTTTTTTCATAATGAAGAAAAGTATCCAATTACAACTAATTTATTAACTAATTTTTTTTATTGGATTGATTTACATATTGTTATTGACTATGAAATAATTGTGCACAATTTTAACTTGAACTGAGAATGGGAGGTGGGAGAAAAAAAGTGTGCAAAATGTGTACCAGACAGACAGACAGACAGACAGACAGGCGGAGTGAGTTGCTATAAGTTTTGAACTAGCTTACAACAATAATACCAATCCTTGCTCGTCTCTGATAGTCTTACCGTAATGTGGAGTGTGAAATGCTGAGGACGTTTGAAGTCTACCCAATTCTAATGGGTACCTGACCTATGTAAGAGAAGTCAAGACATTTGGTCGTTGTGCTGGCCATATGACGCCTCGTAGACCGTCGGCCATGACAAAAGATGACATTTAAATCCTCTTTACGTTTTGCTTTTTTTTTTTTTACAATATAGAATACAATAAAAGGCAAAAATAATATAAGTCCTCAATCATCTTCGACAGTCAATCGTAGTTCTAATGTAGCACTATAGTCAACCGTAGTTCTAATGTAGCACTATAGTCAACCTTAGTTCTAATGTAGCACTATAGTGAATCGTAGTTCTAATGTAGCACTATAGTGAACCGTAGTTCTAATGTAGCACTATAGTGAACCGTAGTTCTAATGTAGCACTATAGTGAACCGTAGTTCTAATGTAGCACTATATTGAACCGTAGTTCTAATGTAGCACTATAGTGAACCGTAGTTCTAATGTAGCACTATAGTGAACCGTAGTTCTAATGTAGCACTATAGTGAACCGTAGTTCTAATGCAGCACCATAGTGAACCGTAGTTCTAATGTAGCACTATAGTGAACCGTAGTTCTAATGTAGCACTATAGTGAACCGTAGTTCTAATGTAGCACTATAGTGAACCGTAGTTCTAATGCAGCACCATAGTGAACCGTAGTTCTAATGTAGCACTATAGTGAACCAGGACCTCCATTTCATCAGTTCCCTGGAAAAATAATCCTATAACAATTTTGGAACCCTGGTAATAGAATAGTCAAAGTGCTCTATCACTTGACCATTTTAGTTCAACCCGTTCTTAAACGATGGAATCAAAACAATGAGGGTGGAAAAACATCATTTCTATCTCCCTGCGCGTGAGGTAATAAATTAATGACCTGTGATTGGCTAAGAAGCTGGTGCCGTCTAAAAATAAAACAAAACAAAACAAAAAAAGCCATCAATATAATTTTATGGAAGACCGGTTGTATCATCTCAGCTCCATCTGACCGCCCAGATAAATTACCAACAAATTGGCATCATTCCAAGCTCATTTCTAGGATATAAAGGGCAAAGATCGGCGCCCCTAGGGCGTCATAACGCAACCGCCAGAAAGAGGCGAATGAGAAAAAAAAAATCGCCCTCTTTCGCACTCTCTCGGACTCTCCAGTGCTAAGCTCCGATCTCTCCCCCTCCCCTCCCCATGAAATCTATACCTCGATTTTCATCTTCGTCCAGCTTTCAATCACACGTGAGATAACTCCTGCAACACGAGTTGTTGTCTGCCTTGTTCATTTCCTTTATGCTCTCCCCTTGAACATTTCCAAGATGAACACGTAGAGAAAATCTGGGAGAAATGGTGAGTGGGGGAGGGGGGAGAGGCGAAAACATTCGAACAATAGCAATTTGACCCATAAAAGGCCAATTATTTCAAAACAATCCGATACTACGGGAAGGGGAAATAACCAACATGTGTACAAATACAAGTGGATGGATGGGGGGAGCAGCTTGAGTGATTGGCCTTGTCCTCTTGGTCTATATCGCCGCGCGAGTTTTCAAACCAATCGCGATCGAGGATACATTCGCTTCTTTCAGCCCCGCCCTGTTCAACTCCTTGCCCCTCCGTAACCCCGCCCTTCTTCGTCTTAAGAGGTCGAACGATTTCTGCCCGATTTAGTTCCTCGTTTCAATAAGCATCTAATCTTTCGACCTCCACTCACTCACCCACCCCCATCTCATAATTTTATATTCGTCGTCTCCTTTTTTCAAAAAGGGATTAGTAGGTTACAGGCGCTTAGAAATCCGAACTGTAAGAGTTATATTACATCTCCAATTCCAAGGCGCCAATTGTGGACTACGGTCACTGTATTTTTTTTTGGTTACCAAAGTAACATGTTGCGGGATAGTCCTTATTATCGACTATTTTTAAGCCAAATTTAGTGCAAAACTGTGTGTTCAAGTGTTTATGAGTGTTTAATATAATGTACATTCTGTTTAAGAATAGCTAATTGACCAGGGATCAAATTCTAAATTTGACTACGGATAAAGTTTCAGTAGGCCTAATTTAATGGACCTTTTTGTGTGTTTCTTCTTGGTGGGAACATATCAATAAAATTAGTTTAAAGTAGAAACAAAAAAAAAAGATTACTTTAATTTTATGTTTCAATTATATATTACATATAATTAATTTGTATATATAAGTATTATGTAGTGCTAATTAGCAACAATATAATCAACCACTGCAGGGCTATTGTTAAATGCGATACTAACTAGTATTAGCCTAGGTCATAATTTGTGCTAACCTAGGAATTAAATCTTAGCCCTAGATCTAGATACTTGATCAATGACATAATGATAAGAATCGCTTCCTTCAGTGACTTGTAGTCTATATAGTGTATCTTCTGTTCAAACAAGCTCAGTCATTCAGCAGATTTTGTGTTTGATATTTTAGTGAACAAGTGATTCCGCCAAATGTGGTATGACCAGCATGCCCGGTTAAGTAATTGCCACGACAGCTTCCTGTCTTTGCCCAGTAACATCTTCGGGGCAACGTTTTCGCTAGGATTGCCCACCACATTGGATTCAGCCTCATCGGGCAGAGACCTAGGCAACGAAGCCATGATGCACCATCGCAGTGCTCTGGGCGTCCATCAACTGCATTACCAAGGGCGCTACGGGCTGGAGCTGGACAGCAGGGAGTTGAGCCCCTCGGACAAGGCTATAGCAAGAGACTTCATCATTATGCCCCCTCCTCAAAGCCGAGCCGCCCCAAACAGTCCGGCGTCGTCGCCAGCTAAGAAACCCTGCCTGGCTTCCTCCTGCTTCGACACAGAGGCCGCCGTCGTGGGGCAACACAACGCCCAAAAGGTCGGCGATGCCGAGGGCGCCGACCACAACCACAGCGCGGACAGCGGACTGAACGACAGCCTGGACACGTCCGAAGGAGCGGCGGTCACCTCGGACGATGACGTCACGAAGCAGTACGACGACGATGACGTCAGGGTCTCCTCAAATGACGACGACGATGCTGCCTTAAAGAGCTATGACCTCATGAGCGATGACGACGCTGACCGGAAACACCCGACAACACACCACAGCTCACCGGACTACAGAGGAGGTAAGTCTCATTATATAATGTTATAACATACATCTCGATTTGTTTGTGCAGTATATCAGTAACGCAAGGGAAGATAACTCCTTTCCTGTTCTGTACCGTATTACTTCTTCACCACCACCTCTCTTGAATGCTCAATGTGGAAATCCTTTGCTTCAGGTATATCCAGATTGTTAATCCACTAGATCATTGACCTACCTCATTGGAGCTGCTGTGTCGTTGCAACCAGAACTTTCTATCTACTGTTTCAGATCTTGGTCCTAATGTATTAGTTCAGCTGAACATAGTATTGACTCCCTTGCGTTGTTCAAGAAATCTCTTACGAAGACTTTCTTTGGTATATAAATGACACAATATAATTTTTTCAGTACCTAGTTTTTACCTGTTAAACTATGGGGTCCATGGTGTATTCATGTAGAAATTTGTGAAATTCCAGACGATTCGTTTCTTATCTTGTCTCTTTCCACACTAGTCACAGGTGTTAGTGCGCTGGGTGATTTGGATTGGTCACGTTGTGAGAACAGAATCGAAGGAAAGAAAATAAAAATAGTTTTAGATCTTTGCAAACATAAAAATATAAATATTAAAAAGGTAAAATAATAATCAATTTTATGGACTCACTCAATTGCTCGCACACACTTTAGCACTATTTGTGTGTGTGTGTGTGTGTTTGATTCTTGAGTGATTCATAAATGTTTCATGAATAAAAATAACTGTTCGAATATTTCAGTTTTAAAAAGGATCGTTTTTCAGAAGATCGAAAGTAGCCGTTGCAGGAGTTGTTTTTATCACTCTAGGGGAAATCAGATTGGCAATAGTGGTTTTATCTGCTGAGATTAAACGTGACAGACGGACGGACAGACCACACAAAAATAATAGCAGGGGCGGTGGGCACTAAACAATAAATACATAAATAATAAAACCGAGTGAATATTTCGCCATTTCGTGATTTCAAATTTCGGTCCAACTAAAAAAAAGGTAGAGGCTAAATACTAAGATAGTTTCCCCTCTCAGACCTTGCGATCTATGGGGCAGATGATGTTAAGGTCATCTGTTTCTTTGGTTAACGGTTAACAAGCAGGGTGTTATGTGGCCAGCACAACGACCTACCCCATTTACTTTCCCCAACTAAAGTCAGGTACCCATTAGAGTTGGGTGGACTCAGGGGCGTCCTAAAAATCCCGAAATTCAAAATCCCAGTCTTCACCGAGATTCAAACCCAGGACCTCAGGTTCGGAAGCCTAGCGCTTAACCACTCAGCCACCGCGCCCCACAAATACTAAGATAGTATGTTAAAAATTGTGACATGGATCATTGTTTGATGCTTAGCCCACTCTGAACTAACATCAACAGCTGTTATTAGTGGAAGCATTTTGTGCTGCCTCAAACCAAACTAAAGTTTCTATTTCAGTACAACATGATAAGAGGGTATATAATTTGTGATAAGCTTATTACAAAACAGGATTACTTATATCACAGACTATCAAATAGCCTGCTATTAATGAATTTGGTTGTTTATGTGGAAGTTTGGAAGATAAGAAAGAGTCCGAATCAAATTTAATTGATACTTAATGTCCCGGGCCTATGGACCACATGACGTATACAGTCAGGGATGGGGACCGAGACATATCCGTGAAAAGGTCACGGCCCACAACAACGGAAAAAAAAAGACAACTACTCGTTATCAAATTGGGCTAAAAAAGCAATGATTATCATTCACCTGGAGATTTCTAAACATGGAGGCAATTCCTCATTTGTATGAAATTGTAGTGTATTCGGTGTACAGAATTTTGGATAATCAAAATACTATAAACAATGTTTTAGTTTTCATGTATTTTTAAGCACTGTAAAATCAAATCTTATCTTATATACAAGACACCGATAGCAAAGTAAAACAGACACAAAAACTCTTTTGTTCCCCTGGCAATCAAATCGTTAAATTGAAACAATTTGATATAAACTTTTCACTTGTAAATTATCAGTGAGTCTGGTGTGAATGTACATTTTTGTTTTTTTATAGTTATAATGTTGTGTTTGGTGTAATGCACAAATTGTAAGACAAATTTCCTATCGGACAATAAGGATTATTATTATTATTATTATTGTTATATTAAAGACGTTATTTTAAACAAGATAATTACGTCCTACGCATTGCATGTTTATCAATGACTTAAACTCTGCTAAGCCGTTGGTTTTCCTGGCTGATTCAGGCAACCCGTTCCATTCTCTAATGGCACTAGGCAAGAAGGAGCACTTACGCTTGTAACACGAAGTAATTTTATTTTTTAGTTGGCAAATGTGTTTTTTTAAATGACTGCGTCATTGAGGTTGTTACTTTGATCTATTTATGTTTTCATTTTCAAACACTAAAACCCTCCCCTTTTCATTTCTCTTACGATTCTAAGTTCCATTATATCGCAACCATATTTCTTCATATCTCTTTCTTTCTTTTTTTCTCCCCGTTCTCGTTTCAAATTGTATTGCTTACAAAGGGAAGTGTTAAAGCACAGTTTACTGTAATTAATGTAGTGAACATCTTCCCTATGTAGGTTATATACACATTATTCACGTCTCAATAGCGTAATTCCAAATAAATAAATAAAATGCTTGTAGGATTTATTTTATTCGTGATCCCTCCCACCAGCTTACAAATAACAATATAAACAAATATAATAAGTAAACTGATGCAAACATTTCGTGGGAAGACCACAGAGAGACACTATTCTACTTGCAAAAAAACTAAAATTTGTCATTCACACTTTGGATGTGGCTACAAAATAGAAAGTATTGTATAAATAGCGAACGTGTGTGCGAACAATGTTCTCAATTAAACACAAAAAGAAAGAAAAACTTAAGCAAAGCTGAACAATAAAATATTTTTGTAAATAATTGCAATCACAGTCTATCCTCTTCTAATTCTACCAGCTTAATCACACTCGCTTATAAATACACCCAGGGTCGTATTTAAGGGAGGGCAGGCGTGGCCACAGCCCAGGGAACTTCCACAAGAAAGGGCCCCCATTAATAGAGAAAAAATCCATATTTCAAAGGGTCAGCAAATTTACGTTTTGTTTTTCGTTTCTTTTCTTTTGTACTTCTATTTTTCCATTTTTATCGACAATAGGTTACTTTCAATCTTACAGGTGGCACCACTGTTTGGGTTCAATTCAAAAGTGTCTGCTTATAGTGTGCTTGTATTTATTGCAGATTTAATACATCACATAAACCCTAGAAATTTACATATAATGTAATGTTTTTTTTAAAGGGAGGAAAATTACATTTAATTGACAAGTACTCTCTTTCTTGTTTAATATGACATTCTTTTAGATATTGACATTTTTTATTTAACAAGTGGATTTTTCTTAAAGGTTTTGCAAAAAAAGTGTAGAGGCCTCCACATACTTAGATCCGGCCATCTGTTGTGAATTTCGCACCAATGAAGACAATACAACTTATTATTCAACTTATTTTCTTAGAAATCACTAGACTAGTGAATATGACATTTTTACCCCCCCCCCCCCTCCTTTTTGTTTTCAACACAAAAAAATCTGTCTCGTTAAGCGAATGTATAAATCTAGTAGTCTTTATAATATTCGAATGATAGTCCTTTAGATCTAGACTTAGAAGTCGATACTTAAAATTGTACTGAACATTGATTTATTTAACTCTTGAATGAATATGGCCTAACTATGGAAATACCAGAAGGGTAGTCTGTTTAAGATACGTATTTTCTTGTCATCTAGCCAAATTTAAATATTTTATTTTTATAATTTGAAAAATTATAACGGTTAAACTAAAGTTTTCCCAGTGTTGCCAACAAGCTAGTCATTCTTTTCTCAACGATGTACAGCAACTGGCAAATTCCTAGGATAATCGATAGAGCCGTTTTGGAAAACCGTATCCGCTTTAAAAAAGGTTCCAGGTTTTGCCTACGTCTTGAATAGAGGTATTGTAAATAATGTTATAATATAACTCAACATAATAGAAAGAGTAATTTTAAATTTATTTTCATGTTACGTTCCCCCTTTCTTCTCAATTGGGACTATGACATGATTTTAACAAATTATCTCTAAGGCAATGAGTTTTATTAGCTACCTTTGCGGTATTCCAACTAGGAATAATACTAAAACAAGGTTACAAAGACAGTTTGTGTGGAAACACAAACTCGAAATCGGCCCCTGAAGTGGTTTACCCATGCAGGAAAGAAAGGAAGGTTTCAATATTTTCAGAAGAATATCGGTATTAAATTCTATCAGAAGTAGTCCAACCAGGCAGGTAAAAAGGCAGGTTTCAATAATTTCATAAAGAATATGATAATGAAATTCTGTCAAAGGCAAATGACAGAGAAGAATGGAGAAAGAAGGTTGACAGATCCTGTGTGGTGCCCCAAAGATCCAGCAGACCAAGGAATAGGTGAAAGTGAATGTGAGGTTAGATGTGAACCTGGCCTAACTGATGTCTTAAAATGAGTATTTAATTGATCTAATTGTTTTGTAAAGGGTCAATCTTCTAGTCATAGCCTCAAAAAAACAACATTTCGGCAAAACAAAATAAATAAATAAATAAAACGTCAGTTAGTTTTGTGTTTCTAGAATATCCGTACACAATGATGTTCACGCGACAATATGAAAAACTACTTATTAATTGTTGTTTTAAATTATGTCCAACTTATTTGCATAGTAAATAGATTTTTTCTCTTTAAAAAAAAGTTAACATTTATTTTTGTAAATGTAGTTATTTAGTATGACATAACTTAGTAATACAATTGTAAAAAACAATTTTTTTTTGGATAAAAATCTCAAACCATTTGCATAAATATGTTACAAAATTGACGGACTCTTGTCGCCCTTAAAAAGCCTCCCGTGTTTGTTACTATTAATAGTGAATAGTTGTAAAAATGGTGTATTTATGAAAAAACTGCTTGTATAATTGATTTAAAAAAAATAGATTTTTCGCTTTCAAAAAAGAAAAAAGTAGCCTTTGTATCAGAACTTTGAATGATCTAAAATATCGTGATGTCCGATTTTCATTTCCTCTTCTAGTTTCTGAGATCTAAACGGGATGGACAGACGGACAGACAGGCCGCACAAAACTAATAGCCGCTAAAAAAAAGGTTACATCTTGCATGTGTCCCTAGGTCAATCAAGACATGCATGTTAATCAATGACTTAAACTCTTACAAAGTCAATGGTTTCCCTGGCTGATTTAGGCAAATCATTCCATGCTCTTATAGCACTAGGGAAAAAGGAGTATCTGTCCTAGCATATGGTACAGCGCTATGCCTCCATATACATCATGCGATTTTTTATTTTGTTTTTGTATTAGAAGATTATATGGTTCAGTGTTTTATGTATAGTTGCCTCTTTACTTTTCAGTCTTCTGTCCTGAACTGTGTTTAATGTACAATGGCTGCTTTACTTTTATTCCTCTATTCTGGACTGTATTTAAATGTAATGATTTTACTAAAGGTGTTAGTTTAATCAACTGTGAATATTTGTCTGTCATAAATCTCACTGCTATGTTTTGTACCTGTTCTAGTTTCTTCATGTTTTCATGAGGGTTAAAGAAAACATGCAACACGTCCGATTGTTCTTATTTCTCTTCCTTTCCTTCAAAAGATGGAGCCATGCTATGAATTTGAAGTTTTTATATATGAGGTAATTGAGTAGTTATGTGTAGTGTACAGTACTTAGAATACCATCTGTCATGCCCTAACCATTTTGTTTCTCTTGAGACGTCCAGACTACAAGCAGTCATTGTCTAGAGGGGAGTGCACACGACGTTCAGGTACAATACTAATTAGATCATAAAATCATTTTCCACGAAGCTTGACCTCCGACATCAAAGCTGGCCGTGGGGGGGGGGGGGGGGGGGGGGGCAAGAGCCAGCGACACGTCAGTAAATATCCAGGCGATCAGTTTTGGGAAGGAGGCCCACAAAATTAATGGCCATTCAAGCTCGCAGAAATGACCACGTGAAAAATGGAGTTGGCGGTCACTTAAAAAAAAAAAGTCCCGCCGGGTCGTGGTTGATGTTATATGTGTGTGTGTGTGTTTGAGTGTGGGTGTGTGCGCGTGTGTTTGTCGAGGGGGGATACTATTACCTAAGGGGCGGCATAATAGAGTAAGTACCGAATGAATTATAGACCTACTCCATACAACCGCTGGCTTTTCCCTTTGCCTTGTGATGCTCCGACATCGGTCATAAAAATTAAGGGCAATTACTCTTGTGGCTGGTAAATACAGTTATCCTCTTTCTTTTTATTAAGCCTCACCTCGTGTTCTCTCCTCTTCTTTTCGTTCGCAATCTATTTAAAGAAAGTATAACTCATTCAAAGGGAGGTTATGAAATAACATATTTTATATATATTTTTGTTTGTTATCAACTCACTATTTAATTTTCACATCTATCATATAGATATTTCATTTACAACTGCATCAATTTATTACAAGTCCCTCGGCTAAAGCTTCAGCTGCTGAACTATAGTTAAAGCCGAATATAACATAAATAAAGAACCACTTCGGTAAACCATAAATAAGTTTATTTGTTGATGAAGAACTATACAAATAACTCCATAATATGTTGTACATCTACTACATACACAGTAGAGACTCAAACAATATCGGAACCCCTTTTGTTATAATACATTATAAAATATGTTTTATTACATAACAGATGCAAAACAATTTTATTTTGCCTTCATATTACCCTCAACGATTATTTAAAACAATAACAACGACCTGATAAATCGATTTCCGATCAGCATTCCCCCCCCTCCCCCCCACCGGCACTTAAAATGTTCAACCATTTACGATAATACAAACTAGAAATCGATGAAAAAACAAACAAACAAACCCAGATGAAAGCAGTTTATGAAACTTGTCGGCGCAGTTTGAAAGCTGATATGTATTGTTTATTCATTTGTTTCTATACCTATTTGTATTTAATTTAGAAACAAAAGTGCTATATTCCAGAACACAAGTAGCCATCGTAATGATGTCATTATTATTAAATATTGTCATCCCTGCCTGTGGTCCCTTCTGGGACATATGTCACCAACCAGCCTTCTCCGGGTGTCCCGGATATGGGCGGGTTTCTCCAAATGTCTCCACGTCTGGCTCATATTCTTGGCATCTGTTTTCAAATCGCGGCGCCATGTATTCCTTGGCCGTCCCCTCTTCCTCTCTCCTCGAGGGTTCCAGGTGAGGGCTTGTAATGTTAGATAAGAAACACCACTAGCTACCCTACCCCGTGGAAACTGCACTAAGGTACAGAAAAATATGTATATGGTAATAAAACTGAAAATATGGTTTCATTATAATAATGTGCGAATTGTGTATAACTTTTGGTAGAATTCTAAAAAAAAAAAAAAAAAAAGCGTTCACTGCCAAGCAACCACCAGTAGCCATTAAAGCCATTTCGAGGAGGAGGATGTTGAATCTCCGAGTAACATTTTTAATTTTCGAGGTCGAATGGTTATTGGTAAAAAAAAATTATTTTCCCTACTGGATGGATACAAGAAAATAAGAAAGCAGTATTAAAACGTAGAGTGAGCTGCTGGTCAAGGTTTCTATATCTATATCTAGCTAGCCATACCTTCCCATTTTAGATACTAACTAAATGGAATAGTTTGCTATTTTATAATTAATTAACACGATTGATTAAAATTGCAGTTTTTTTTTTAGGTGGTTGGGGGGGAGGGGCATTTAAGAAAATAACTGCGGAGAAATATTAACTATGGTAGCTACACATATATACAAAAAGCTAAAGTCTAATTTCTTATTCCATATTCTAGGACAAATCTAGTGTCATTATAGCATGGAAAGAATGGCTTGAATCAGCCAGGAAAACAATCACGAAGAAGGATTGAAGTCTATAGTGAACATGTTTGACTAGATGGATATGGATCATATGACTAAATCTTCTCCTTGGAAGGAACGCTTATGTATAAATTAGTAAAAATGTGAAACATATTTCGATGAACTTTTGAAACTTAGAAAAAAACAACTGATCGAGGTTTTGATTTCTATGCGGGATAAATAAAAACAAGGACTTTTATTTGACAAATAGCAACACAGAATAGTATAAATTAAAATATAGTTGGATCCTTTCTCTTTTATACCAGTTACAGCAGAAATTATATTTTGAAGGAAAGTCTGTAATTTATTCGATACAGTACGCATAAGTATATAATATATATGATTGAATGTAAGGTGTATTATGTATGTTACTCAATGTAGGATAGAAAATGTTAAATTATACATATATATATATATATATAAAGTAAAATGTACATTAAAGTAAATGAACATTGAAAGGTATAGGAATTTAAAGAATTTATTTAAACATAAGAAACTTTGGTTAGAGAAAAAGAGAAAAAATGCTTAGTTCGTTTAAATTACAGATTTCTTGTGGTGATATGATAGAAAAAGTATAAGCCCCTACCCCAGTCCAAAAACAAGTTTTGTTCTCAGATAGAAATCATTGTATATTGTTTGTTTTACCAATAGTGTCTTGTAAATATTCCATTATAAGTGGGTATAAGTTAGACATAGGGCTTACAATTAGATTTCTATATCTTGTTGGCTTATTAAAACGGTAAGTACACATGTTGTTGTTTTTATTTCTTCTTTCTTTTTTTTTTTAGGAAACCTCAGTGTTTGCCACTGGCGGATCCAGGGAAGCGCGGTAGGGGCGCGATCGCCCCCACCCACTCGGCCGACCCTCCCCCGAAGGGGGGGAGGGGCGGACGAATTTAAGTAAAAAAAATTTAAGTAAAAAAATCACACAATTCGCATACGAATTTATTAGTTATGTTAATAATATATACAAATGTTTTATATTTTCAACCTATTTGTAGATTATTTTGCCAATCCTCTAGTATGTTGGCCGATTTTGTGGCTTGGGTTGGGGAGGTTTCGATGGCATCAATCCCGCCCCTCCCCACATAACCTTTCGAGTGAGGGGTGGCCCAATTCATTTGTAGAAATCACAACTTGTTAAGGGAAACAAATATGTATATAATTACTTCTTATTGATATTTTAACAGATCTTTATATTATGTCGTTCCCCTGTTAGCCAATTGGTGTGGGGGGGGGGGGCGAATACATCTACTGCCCTTCCAACCTAAACCCTTTGAATGAGGGTGGGGGGCGGTCCTACGTTTATTTAGAAATCATAGATTGTAAAAAAAAATTAGTTGAATTATTATTATGTCGCTAAACTTCTGGTATCTTAGCTTATTCGGTGAGTTGGGGGGGGGGGTGATTGCTTCTACTGCCCTCCCCACTCTAGCCCTCTGAATTGTGGGGGGGAGGGGGCGGTCCTATTTTGATGTGAACAAAATTAGCTGAATCTCTATATTCTATAAGGTACATAATGATGTTTTAACCCATTTGTATATTATGTTGCACATAGACTCTGATCTCAAATTTTATCATTAGTATATATAAAATGAAAAAGGGTTGTACCAGGTGGCAGGGGCGAAACCTGCAATGGCCTTCCGCCCATCGGACAAACCAATACTTTTTTTCTTTTTGTATTTCAGTTACGAAATTATAACATTTTTTTAAAAATTATTTCAAATATAATTTATATATGCTATAAAATAAAATAATTTTATGGAATCGCCTGACCCCCTATTCTTTAATGCCAAATGCAATAATTAGCAGAAAATATAAAAAAGGAGCGAGGATTAACATCGTCACTCTACCGCCCCCTCCCCTTTCCAAACGAAAACATGGCGTTTTAAAACAGAAAAGTCAAAGACTTAATGTGAGACTACCATTGGAGTTTCAAACAATTGATGGATCAACATCTTTCGGTGATTTGTATAATCTTGAAATCTCCCTTGGGATGAAGCAATTGTTGTCTTACATTTCTCAATGCTTAGCATTAATAGTTCTCTTGGCGTTGTCTGAGTTTTCCCTTCATTTTTTTCAAGTTTGTAGTGGTGTGAGTGCCTTCATTCAAACACAATGTCTTATCGGTGTTGTAAGACTCCGACTTCCGGTCACGGTGTGCTACTGGTGTACTTTCTCTTATAGAAGAGGATCGTAAGCACTTGCGTGTTTGTTTGTTGGGTGCACTAGAGGTGGGAGACTCATCAAGGTGACTTGGTTGTTGAAAGTGTCTCAAAGTTTCCCCGTCGCAGGATGCAAGATGCGGATTGTATGGGTAGATCTAAGTAGACTGTATGATTCAGAAGGGAAGGGCGTGTTCATAGCGTAGCCGTAGTACTCTGTTGTTGTTGTTGTTGTTTTTCTTTCTAGTGAATGTCTTCTATTTTCTATACATTTACACGTTTATTTGTCATTTTTAGGTCCAATCTTGTGTTTTAGTCACTTCACAGTATTATATGCTAAAGAAAAGCACATTTATCTCCTTATATACATTTACATATTTTTCTTTGTAATTTAAAAAAAAAAATTGAAAAAAAAAACGTCGCAACTCTTTCCGTAATTATTTTGCTCAGTAGTATTTCACTCCCCTGTTAGGATTAAGCTTCAATAACGTTTTCGTTTGTTATCAGAAAATGTTGTAGTTGGTATAGAGTTAAAGGGGAAGGCATGCTCTTTGTATATAAGACAAAGTCAAGTAAATAAAATCAAATATTATTCAACGATGGTATCGTCTATTAGGAGAAAAAGAGTTAAAAGTCCTTGCTCATGGGTGGCTGTTCGAATTAATATAAAATCCTTTAAAATAAAACAACACGTAATGTAATTGTATCCATTGTATCCGTTGTATCAGTCATGCAATTGCTAAAGGATCTAGACCAACAACAATAAATCTGTTGGGTTAGAAATATTTTTACCAATTGGTTTTATTTAGCGCTGTTCCATACTTTTAGCTTTCTCACTACGCTAAGACCCTATCCCTTCAGTTGGGAACATTTGGTGGAAGGAGAAAGAAAGGAATGTCTGGGTGCATTTTACTGTCATTGGTTTTTTAAAAGCATAACAACAACAAACAAAAATCGGTGGGAAAATGACCTGGATTCAAACGTGTGGCTCTCGCCCCTCGGGCCGACGTGTTATCCACTCTGCTAGTGAGGTACTTTTGACTTGAGAAGATTGTATAGTTATATATTGTTTGTCTCAATTTAGAGCGTCGGCATATAAAGTGGTCTTATTCAGCGTTTACCACCACTTCAGTCAAGTACAATTTCTTTCCCTAGTTCGAGATACCAAACAAAATTGTTAATTAATTAATTAATTTTAAAAATTCTTCTATTGTCAGGTAAAAGAAATACTTGTGCGAAATGTTAGCTTGATCCGAGATTGGGTGTCGGAGAAACAACGTGTACAAACTTTTTACTTGACAGAGTGAGTTGATATAAGCTTTTCTAAAAACATAAGAAGCTCTTTAAATACGGATTGACGACATTTTGCACATTCGGAATATTTAGCGGAACACTGTATTTGCTTTGGTTGGGAAATGCAAACTTTATATAGTTATAGTTTATACTAAAAAAAGGTCCCCATTTCAGACCTTGCGACCTAGAGGGCAGATGATGTTAAGTCATTAGTTTGGGTAGCAAAAGGTTAACTAGGGTGTAATGTGGCCAGCACAAAGACCGGCCGCCTTTACTTTTCCACAACTAATGTCAGGTATTTATTAAAGCTGGATGGACTCAAAGACGTTACAAAGATCCCGAGATTAAAATCACACAGGTCACCAAGATTCGAACCTGGGTTCGGAAGCCAAGCGCTTTACCACTCAGCCACAGCGCTGAATAAAGAATATTGAATCTACTGATATAAAAGATGTATGGAGATGCCCCGGTGACAAGACTACTTTGAGCTTATCTTGTTTTGGGAACTGATTTTAAAATATTTTGGAAAAATAGTGTTGGTCTACTTAACATATTTTTATGTCTAATCATTAATCATCAAAGGGCAGGCATACATGATAGTCTGGCTTGTGTTCCTTTTTTGTAATTATCTAACTTAATTCGACACTTTAAAAGGCGAGATGAACATTTTGTGGGGGGCATGTCTAGTAGGGCGTGCCCCGTGGTCCCCTAAGATGCTTGATGTCATTTGCGAACTGGGTGGTGATCGCCTCTGATGCTGTCGTCCTATGTCATTTGGTCGCTATGCCATCAATGTCATGTGTGAGGGCTGGTGCGTGTGTGCGAGCACGAAGGCCCATCCTGTATTCCTCCCCCACACCCCCTCAGCAAGTGCCGACTCCCCTTCTCTGGCGTGCCCACGTCATGTTACGTCTCTGGAGGTCCAGGGACATCTAAGAAGAAGTTTGACTGTGGGAGTGTCCGGTCACGCCCTCTAGTGTGAGAAGGCATGACAGGACAAGCCCTCACTGGTCCGATGATAGCCACATGATAGAGAGCATCATCTCCATCTTGGAAGCTATCATGGGTGGGTGGGTGGAGGAGAGAAAGGGTCAGATTGGAATCAGTGACAAAGACGTAGGGTCTGATGGACTTACAGTAGCTCCATAGAGTAGATTCATAAGGTCACTCTGAGCTTCTTATATCTTCAAAGTATATCTATCAAAGTAGTCACAAAAATACAAAAAGATTGTTTGTCTATCTATCTATCTATCTATCTATCTATCTATCTATCTATCTATCTATCTATCTATCTTTCTATCTATCTACCGACCTACCTACCTACCTACCTATCTATTATTTGTGTGCATATGGACTTTAAAAAAAAAAATAATTTCTAAACCTTTTTGAAACAGAAAACCTATTTATTTTCTATCTATCTATCTATCTATCTATCTATCTATCTATCTATCTATCTATCTATCTATCTATCTATCTATCTATCTATCTACCATTCCCTGCAGTTGTCTGCCTCTGAATGACACCATTCCCTGCCATTGTCTGCCTCTGAATGACACCATTCCCTGCAGTTGTCTGCCTCTGAATGACACCATTCCCTGCAGTTGTCTGCCTCTGAATGACACCATTCCCAGCAGTTGTCTGGCTCTGAATGACACCATTCCCTGCAGTTGTCTGCCTCTGAATGACACCATTCCCTGCCGTTGTCTGCCTCTGAATGACACCATTCCCTGCCGTTGTCTGCCTCTGAATGACACCATTCCCTGCCGTTGTCTGCCTCTGAATGACACCATTCCCTGCCGTTGTCTGCCTCTGAATGACACCATTCCCTGCCGTTGTCTGCCTCTGAATGACACCATTCCCTGCCGTTGTCAACGCTTTTGTGTCAGTTTGTTACTCTAGTCATGTCCGTCACACGATTCGAAGGTGTGGTCGTGCGGTATACGAGCTGGGCTGTTGTTCTGTCGTCTCGATGGTCCTGGGTTCATACCCTGCCATCCCCCGTCGTCCTGCGCGGGGTTCGGACTAGGAAGTAGGTTATATTCAGCTCTGAAGGAACATCCGAAACATGTCAGACATTTTTGTAAACAATATAAATAGAACTATTACGCAGTCTAACATTCTGACTTTGAAAATTTATTGAAATAGATGTCATGTACATGTGTCATATGTATTCTTTTAGTGTGGTACGGCACCCTGATGACATCAAATTGTGTTCTGTTAATGTGGCATATTGTTCTTTTTATATTTCATGTTGACCATTACAATAAAAGAAGTGTTCATTTTCGTCCACTAGTTGTGACAATTTCCTAATATCTTGTCTTATAAATTTAAGACGTTCCTTCAAAATATAAGAAAATTACGTCCTACGCGTATCCAAGTGTTCATCCTTACAAGTTATTCGTTTGCCTGGCTGATTCAGTCAACCTGTAGGATTCTATTATGGCACTAAATAGAATGAGAACTTAAAATAAATTCGTGCAAGCGTTTCGAATTGGAAACATGTCATTACATTTCTAAATATATGAGTATGTTGTACTTTTGTTTTTACAAAGCTAAATATCAACTCACTCTGTCGGGTGAGAAGTTTGTGCACATTTCTCTCCCACACTCTTTCTCGGATCAAGTTGAAACTTTGGATAGCCATTGCGTCTAACAAAATATGGATACATTTTTTAAAATGAACCAATTATTAACTAATTATTGATAATTAATTATTGCGTTTTGCATCTAATAAGGGAAATAGCATCTACATTATTGAGAGATATAGCTTCCATTGTTATAAAATATGGTTTAATATTGAATGCATTATTGCTACTATGGTTTTTAGTCCTCTTTCAAATTCAATTTTATTTACAAAAAACAAAACAACTATCAACTATATCATTGCCTCGGTATTATTGAAAAAAAAAATACATTAGCTGTCAAGCTGTTTATTTATGGCCGTACACTAACTCTAAATTGTATTGGTTGTACCGTTGTGGTTGGAGTACTGTTGGAGTACTGTTGGACACTTCGCAGCTCTAATGGGGACATTTCACATCTTGGGAGAATTAAAGATAGCGTCTCATTGTGTTACCCACACAATCTCTCCGTCAACCGTCTATCAAAAAGGTGCAAAACAAAACAAATTAGAAACAATTCTTCTCTTCTTTGGGGAGTGTTGGTTAATTCAAAAAAATCCGCTAGTTTCTGCAAAATTATTAGGTTTCTTTGTGTTATGTTTTTAGTCTTTTCTACTAGCCGTTGTTTATAGCATTTCTTATTCCCCTCTTCTACGTACCAATACTGATTTAGACCATGACTCTTTATCTCTTACTAATAACACTAGTATGTGCTACATTTTATAGTCCATGATGAAATGTATTTTTAAACAAGGTGTGTGCATTTGTGTTGGGGGGGGGGGAGTGGAGGATACATAGATAGCAGAAGTTGACAGGGATTAGGAAAAAAAAAAGAATTTTTTAGAATCAGAAATATGTTTCGGTTATCACCAAATATTTATACATTTTTCTGATTCCTCATTTACTGACGTCACTGACATTCCACGATCCACTCCTGCCCCCTCCCCTCCATTTGTTGCATTGGCCTCCCGCTTAAAACAAAAAGAGGGAAAAGAAAGACCCGGCTCATCAGAATTAAGGCAATGATTAAAATGTTCAATATATTTATTTTTTTCCAACAGAGGGCAGGGCTTCTTAAGAATCATAGACCCAGAATTGATATAATATCGGTCATAGGATGTTTCGCGAATTGTCTTGGGATATCATAGCGTTCTTGAATGGATCCACCAATGTGAAAGTAGTTTTTTTTTTTTAAAGAAACAAAATGAGGAGTATAACTTCCAGGGCCGGATTTACCTGTAAGCAACACAAACTATAGTTTAGGGCTCAGAAGAAATATTTAACACTTCATATAATGTCTGGATTTTAAAAAAAAGCCCCTAATAGTGCCACGTATCTTAAAAAGCTAAAGGTCTAAATACGGCACAGGGCGTGTCGTTAATAATTTAGCCTCGGTGATGGTGAGCATACTTCTCCAGTCATTTAACTCTTACCCTCCGTAATTATGTTTTCACACTCAGACGGAATTCTTCCTTTTGCTCATGAGTATTTCACTACCATATTATGATTAAGCTTCAAATAGCTTTTTGTTCGTTGTGATCAGAAAATGTTTTAGTTGGTATAGGGTTAAAGGGGAATGCATGCACCTTCTATAGAACATCAAGTAAAGGTTTTAAAATTAAATATTAATTTAATTTAATGATAGTCAAATCAACGATGGTATCGTCGATTAGGAGAGAAAGAGTTAAGTTTCATTCATTTTTTTAGTATCCTTGTTGCTTATGCATGAGCTCTTTTTCTGCCTAACTCATTATCCGCTTACCCATTCTTTCTTAGAAAGTAAGTTTTGCAGTGAAAGGAAGATCTCTCCCCCCCCCCCCCCCAACTGTGCGTGGACATATGTGTATGTGCTCGTGTGTGAGGTGACATGTTGATATCACATGTTTGAAGCTCCACTAGATAATAAAAAAAAAAACTTTTGTCACTGATAACCCACAGAACTGAATCCAGTCCCCGAGCCTGCTTCTGAATAGTTCCCACGGTGACCGCTGTCCACACCATGCCAATCGAAACAATTTATTCGGGCCTTGGCGTTACACTAAAAACTTTCCCCTCGAAGGTCGCGCGTTGTGAAAAGAAGAGCGGAGGGGGAGGGGGGGGGAGACAGGTTCCCCTCTCCCCTTAATTGGTGTTGAAAGGATCTTATTGAGTTCGAATGACAACGTTTTACCTTAGGGAGTGCGTCACGCTTTGTCGCTCAAGGGACCCCCCCCCCTCCCTCCTATTACTCTTCTTTCATTTTTGTTTTCGCTACGTACGGTTTAGAAAAGGGTCCGATTTCAATTAGAGCGGTTGGACTTGTATAGAAAGATCTGGTTAACGGCCCATTCGGTCAGTATCCATGTCCAGCGGGTAGGTGTGAAAGTGACCGTAAAATTGTCCAATCATGGGCATTTAGTATGTAGTTAGCGGGAACGGACATCGCGGACACTGGCTTGACAGGCGAGTTACGTCTTGTGTCGTGACATCGTCTCGTATTGTTCAAAACTTCAGGAATATTATTTCGATATACCCCCTCCTCCTCCTCCACCCCACCCCCTTTAAAAAAAAATAATTCTAGTTTGATAAGAAACAATAGATAAACATTGTCAAATATAAAAGACAACAAAAGATGTCGACATTTTTGTTATGGCTGTAAGCGGAGATAATCCTGGAATTCAAATTTAAAAGATAACTCTTTATGACTAAGAAAACAAAGGGACATAACCACGCTTGTCATCCTGCACTTAACACTAAAGTATTAAAAGTTGTTATCAATTTCTTATCTCTACATTTTCTATCATATTCCCCCCTCCCCCCCCACGCTCCCGTTTAACTCTCTCTCTCTCTCTCTTTCACTCTCTATCTCTCTCTCTCTCTCTGCGTCTCTCCCGTTTCATCCTATTAGCCTCTCTCTCTCTTTTTTTCCTTTCTCAAAGTTTCTCTATTCTGTCCACCCTCTGTCTGTTTTTCTGTAGGTCTGTTTCTCTCATTTTGTCTTTCTATCTCTCTTCCTCCTTAAACTTCCTCCTTCTTTCCACCCACTTCGCATATCTCTCTCTCTCTCTCATTCTGTCTATTAAATGCATTTAAAATTCCGCTTATTAGTTAATTAGTTGTATTATTACATGCAAAGTACTTAGAGCTTTGTCACTACATACAGGTGCTTCCATTCACCCAGAACGCCTCGGACCAGTGAGAAAACAAAAGACTCTAAAGTCTTTTTTTTTTTTTCAGAAGATTTTCTGACATTTTCTAACTAGATAAGAAATGTGTGTTTGTTTGTTATCCATAGTCAAATGACATTTAATTTGGCCTTGTCGTAGTTCTGGAATCTTAAAGAAATTTTAAAAAATTCAAATGTTATGCGCACCCGTTTTTTTTACAATTCACAGTAGTATATATTATTTAATGATAGAGCATATTATTTGTCCACAGCGCAGATTTGTTAGTGTAATCTCTATATAATAGTGAAATATTTAAAGGGTTATTGTAAGTACCTTTACTATTAGGCAACTCAAGTAGAAATTACTATAATATAAACTAACCTAAAAGCGTTAACTTTTTGTGAGTGTATATATATATAGCATATAGTAAGTAGCCCAATAGTTCTAACTCACACATTGGATGGATCTGTTTAAACATTTCTTATTTATCTTCTCTTGTAATTTATCAATTTTTTATTTTTTGAATTATTTTATTGGCTGGCTCGTTTTGAGTGCATCATAATTTATTTTGTATATGTTGTTGTCATGAATAAGATTCCAGAATAAATTATCAGTCTTATTTTGTTTCAATATATATATATATATATATATATATATATATATATATATATATATATATATATATATACTAGTTTTGTGTTTAGAATTATCTAGAGTGATCCTCAGTCTTGAGTGGACTATAAGCTAAGATCTGAAAATTGTATCGGTCTGTCCACTCATGGAGCTCCGCAACGCGATGTCCAGGAACATTGTTGATTAGCCCAGCTTTAAGTGTTGGACATACAAACATCAGATCACTAGGACTTCAGGCTGATCTGTCAGCTGGTAAACGATCCAACAAAATCATTAACTATGAATACTTTTGGATCTTTGATCTGGTAAAAAACTTGAAAAACTGATCTCCTTTTGACCACTAGGTACTTATATCTGCGATCCCCCATAGTTTGAGAATGACTGAGTACTAACAACACACCATCCATAAAAACGTCTGTGTGTATGTCCCAGAAATGTCGGACTTTACTAGTAAATAAAGACATTGACCTTCAAAACTCCGAAGATCTTGCATACTTGTATCCACGTGTCTAGAGTGGGAAAATAGGACAAGCAAATGAACGCAAGAACTATGAACAATTTCTGAACTAAAGTTTTTACATTTGTTGTTGTGATACCATGGAATTTGTTTATTTTTTTTTTGTTTTGCAATGTAATCTTTTGGAAAGTGAATTAATACAAAGAAGTGCAAAAATAATTGCATTATAACTATTAATGTATTGTTACGAATCTCACTATCCAGGCTCTCTGCAAACTGCACCATACACCACCAACGTAAAAAACTTGACAACTCAGGGCTCCAAAGTAACGTAACACTTTAATAGTTGAATAAATAACAGCCAATACTGTACAATTGGCAACACGTACACTGTACAAATATCTCTCCGATAACACCGTTCCGCCGTATCAACTCTTGCACTGGCCTCTCCGTCTCGTTCCGGGCTTGCACTGGGTTCAACAGTTCAGGACTGACTTCACACACTAGGCTCGTTGTGTCGGACTCGATCGCAGGCCAAGATCAAGACGCCAGTCGTCTCAACTGTACTTGACAGTACTCCGCACTGAACCGTCGTAATGCTCCGTACAGAACCACACCGCTGAACTGTGCTGTAGTCGACCGGACTGTAGTGAACCGGGCTCTGAACCGTCTTGACTGCGTCACCTCCGCTCTTATATAGGGTCCCTACTGGCCTTCTCGAACCGGACAGAACGCCGCTCGACGTTTCTAGGTGGTCAGATGACTACAACTCTCATGACGCTCCTGAGCTCTGTTCACGACGGCGATCCTTCCCGAACCGTCCTGTTGATACTCGACTCGGCTGACCATCGTAGCTCGTCACGGTTAACCGCTCGTCTAGCGCTGGCCTGGGGCGATTTGCGTCGGCTGACTACACACATACCACCACCCCCATCTGTGCCACCACCAGGTTTATAACAGTATATAAAAAAAAAAATATTAGTTCGAGCTTATTACATTTGAAGCCGTCTGCTTAAAGACAACTGGCGGTTTTGTGAGCATCATTGGCGGTCTCACATTTTGTTAGATGGGCCGATGTCGCCATGTTGGTCTCTCGTCCTCGTAGTCCGCAAAAAACCTGGGGAACCATACAACTGACCATACAACTGACCATACAACTGACCTATGTGTAAACACTATGTCACACCAAGAGCGTGACGATGACGATGAACCACTTTGGACTATTTGTTGGCAAATGTGTTACCAAAAATGTAATTTCCAATTTTAATGATTCGTGTGCTCAATGCGCATCCCGAAAGTCATCCTCTATGGACAACTCGCGACTGGCACAAGAAAAACTGGTCGCCCCCACCTCCGTTACATAGATGTAATAAAACGTGACCACAAATCAGTGAACATCAATACTGACAACTGGGAAGACATAGCTTTAGACCGCAACAAGTGGAGAGAGACAGTGACCAAGAAAGCTATGGACAGTGAAAGAACATGGGTCTCAGCTCAGGAAGAAAAACGGCCAGCTCCTCTACCACCGAAGCACAAGCCACCTTAACCTGCGCTACCTGTGGACGGGAGTGTCTCTCCAAAATAGGGCTACACAGCCACATGAGGAAGTGTGCTCTGAGATGAACCATAGTCGTTCTACGACTGAAGGAGGCCAATGTGTGTGTGATGTGTGTGAATGTGCTCAAGGTAATGATAACTATGTTGGTAATTATATATTCAACAATAAAGTAATGCAAAATAATAATAATAATAATACTAATAAAAATCATATTCCCTTATATGTTCTTAATTCACATGCACAGAAACGCCCCCTATCTCATCTGACCCTTATACTATATCTCCAGACACATGTTCGGATACTCATTTTGCCCCACTGATCCATACAAGACATTGAACCTGATAGCACTAAGAGGGTTAAACTATCATATAAACATGCTATTCAGACTAACACTAAAGTCTTACATATATCAAATCAACATTACTGTTAAGACTTGCATTTTGACCAGAAAAGTTAAAAATGGGAGGGGGGATATAAAAAGAGAGGGGGGGTTATTTCTCAATAGTCAACTTTAAAAAAAAAGAGGAGGGGTGTGAGGCGGAGAGAAAGATAAAACCTCAAACCTATTACAATGTATTAGATCGTTCAAGGTGTCACTAAGCTCTGTCGGCAGAATATTACTTCTAGTTACTGACTTGAAATCATAAAGTGCATTGCATTGTATCGACTGACCACTATTGAGGTCTTTAAAAGACTTAGGACGAGACGAACGCGGCTTAAAATTATTGGTTTATATTCTGTCCTTACTTCAGTCATGGGCATTCTTTCTTTCCAATCCCAGCTTCCCATGTCTAAAAGCATCATGTTATATGGTATTCTAAGACAGAAGAGTGACCTTCCATAGTTTTCTGGCCATAAAAACATTCTTATGCTGACCAGCTTTCATATTAGGTCATATTGCGTAAAAGTCAACTCAAGGGTCCGCAACTCATTAAAAAAAAAGGACCATCTGCCCGTAAATCGCTACTTTTGGTTATTTGTAACCATGGCGGGGTCAATTCTAGGGATACTTAATTTGGGTCGGATGTACTTGAACTTTATGAGACTGGTGACTGTGGTCATCTTAGCTCCTTAATCCTAGCAAGTACCGCAGCCATTGCAAGGGTATGACTTCCATGTGAAACGAAAAGACACTTCACATAATTAGTCAGAATATTCTAATGGTACACATTGGTTTATTTATACATTCAACCCAATAATAACATACAAAGTTGAGATTTACTTAGCTGTTTAGATTAGGAATCGAATTGCCAACGTGAAAAGACAAAATATTCTGGTTAGTGTGTGCACATTAAATGTAGTTTCCATGCTAAACACACTAACTTCAATGTTTAAACAAGCAAAATAAAAATAAAACAAAAAAAATGGAAATTCAGTTTGACTACAATTGACCACATCAGCGTAACTACTGTACAATAACAATATAGATGGAAAATTCGAACAACATTGACAAGTGAAACACATACACATTCACGACCAATGCTTTATGAATTTGACTTCTATGTACTTCTCAATGACGACAGCTGATCTTGTAACACTCTGACCGAAAGTTGGATAAAGGAGTTTTTAAATCTTTCTGTTTTAGTCCTAATGGAAAGGAGACGACCACTTCGTTCAGATCTTATGTAACAGTGGTTTAATGGGTGCAGGTTGTCCTTAAGAATCGAGAGTGTTTTGGAAAGGCATCTTTCATGAAAAAGCTCTTCAAGAGATGGTAGCTGTATTCGAGTGATATGCGATGCTTTTTTAATTAGTCTATTAACAGCTGTGCACTCAGTGGAGCAAGAGTTGGTCTTAGCTCCAGAGTTTCTTGAAGAGTCAAACATAGTTTAAATAACTCTCGTTCTCTGCAAATATGGCATACTTTCAGATCTACTAATATTGAAAAAGATAGAGACATCACCAAAAAAATGCTGCCCAGCATATAAAATTACTAATCATCCGGTTCCACATTATATTTTTTCTTGCGCTATTTTGTCTGGAAATTTCGCGCTATGTTGTTTAACTGCGGTTTTTCTTATTGATTTTTGTGTTGTCAGTTAAAAGAAATAATTGTGAGAAATTTCATCTTGATCCGAGATTGGGTATGGAAGAAATCTTGTGTACAAAATTATTACCAGACAGACAGACAGAAATCAAATAAGCAATGTATAAAAAAAGTCAAATACTACTCTTTTTTTTTTGCTTTAAAAGGAAATAGAAAATTACTCACCTTTCCGACCCCCCCCTTCCCACTTCTCTAACGAAGACTAAAAGCTCGTCTGAGCTAACGAAATGTAATACGTGCAACTAAAGATCGATAGCCACAGTAAAATGAATTGTTAGAATTAATCTGTTTACCTCCCTTAGATTGTTCGTTCAAAACAATTCTGATGACAGCGTAGTAATATTAATATTTATAATAATAATAATAATAGTAATAACAGATTTTTTTGTTTACTATTACAATAGAGACAACGAGTTTACAGATTCGTTTCCAAATTTCTTCCGGAGATAATTAAACCCCTCAGCCTCCATTAGCTGATAAACTAACCATTGTGCCAGGGAAGTGTGTGGTAATGTAAACAAAATAGATTGATTGCCGGACGGTGCTACATTGTAGACCAATGCCTGGAAATGTCTTCTCTTTTTTGCCAAATGTCTAGAAATCCTTTGTCACTATATTTACTGCTTACTATTTATATATGCAAAGAATTGAGTCATCGAAAGAGCTTTGCAGATTACTTTCAAAATTGAATATAATCTTTTTCGACTTCTGAAAAAAATTTGTAGAACCATCACCATTATCCCTTGACTTCCATCGTAAGGTGCTGTGAAAGTCCCACGTAACAAAATCCTCCACTTTTCCCGGTCAGCAGCTGTTCTTAGCAGGACATCAAGAGAGAGGCCGGTCCATTCTTTTCTGTTATCCATTCAGCTTTTCTGTGGCGATCCTTTCTTCGTTCTCTCTCCACTGTACCTTGAAGGATGGCTTTGACAGTGAGTCATGTCTTACAGTATTGCGATGTTTTTCATTTGCGCCAGCCAGAGTGTTGATTTGTACAAATACCAGCTCGTCTCTTTTCTTCCTGGTATCTGACGCCCAGCATTCTTCTAGAGCATTTACTCTCAAAGACTTGGATTCTTCTTTCAGCCTCAGCGTTAAGTGTCCAGCTTTGACAACCCTAAAGAAGCACAGTGACCACTAGTGAAAAATTTTTGTAACAAAACAAGATTTGGAAATTTTATCGAAAGAAACCTTTTTTACGAGATATTTCGTTACCTCAAAGAATCATTAAAAATTTGTTTGTTAATTTGGCATCGAGTATCATATTTCTAAAGCCCTATTTACAAAGCTAAAATTGAATAGCGCAAATTCTGAGGTTTCCTTTTTAAAAAAATAAAAAAATAATAAAAAAACTAATTAATAAATATGAAAAAATTTTGCTGCCCTCAACTTAACCAAGCTTAAAAAAAAACCCCAGTAAGCTACATAAACATTACATGATCAATTTCTTATGATGAAAGTAAATGGAAATTCAGTAAGCTACATAAACATTACATGACCAATTTCTTTTGGTGATAGTAAATGGAAATTCAGTAAGCTACAAAAAACATTGCAGGATCAATTTCTAGTGATGATTGTAAATGGAAGAACATACATTGTGTAGATCCAGTGGAACATTTAACCATTCTCACGGGAAGCAAATCGTTTTCTTATTTGGGACGAGCAGATAATGGTCATATTTAAAATAAGTGTTATCGAGAAAAAACAAAGGGGGGGGGGGGGTCATACAGACTTGACGACAACGCCAGACACAACTGGTGCTTAAATCCATTATATCAGTTTGCATTCAAAGATTTTATAGCGCTATAACTTAGTTCAGTGCTTCTCTAACTCTTGCTCGGTGGTGCCTCTCGAAACGATTCTGAGGTACAATGCTCCAACAGTGGGGCTCGGGAGGGCCTTAAGACACTAATGAAAAATAGAAGAAACTTCAAGATATAATTTAAAAATTTTATGCTATTTTGCATAATTATTTACACTATTTTTAGAATCCAAATGTACGAATTAAATGTTTATTAAACGTAGTCCATTAAGTCTTTCTTGTTTCATTGATAAATTCTAAGTGTTTGTATAACAGAAGAGAGTAAGCGGTAAAGATGTTGGCTTCCGAACCGAGGGGTCCTGGGTTCAGATCTCGAAAAAGACTTTGAGCTTTCACGACGCCCCTGCGTCTACCTAACTCTGATGGGTTTCTTGTCCTTAGTTGGGAAATTAAAGTCGGAAATTAAAGTCGGTCGATCATTGTGCTGACTACTGCCTAACCCCCTCGTTAGCCATCAGCAATAGAAATAGATGTTTCAAAGGTGGAATTGTGGACTATAAAAAAAATTCCTTCTGAATAAAGTATTGAAGAGGCAGCTGGCCGTTCCTCCATCCAGCAAGAGATCATGCGCATATTCTGTGTTCTGAGCCCCTGAACTAATTTTTTACCCATAGTAAGAAAAGTTTTATTTTAAAAAAAAAAGTACAAAAATAGAAATGGCCGAATTGAAGTGTGTTCTTGTAACAGAGCACGCTATTCATTCTAGTGACAAAAAAAAAGTTTTAGATTAAATAAAGTTATGTTTGAATATGTGAGTTACACATAACACTTGTAAGTCTGTAATGGTGCGTGATGGTGCTACGATCAACTCCCTTTCCCAACTGGTCCAGACAAGTGATAGGATTAGAGGGCATTAAGAAAGCTAAACAAAAACAATTAGTAAAAATATTTCTAATCACACAGAAGCGTGGGAGGCGTGGTCGAGAGGTTAAGTGCGCTTGAACTTGGCTTGTCTTGGCTACCTAGAAGGGGGCTCGAGGTTCGACACAGAGTTGGGTTTACTGAGCGCCTAAAGACAGCAACTCCTAGATACCCCCTCCCCCCTACCGGTCCACAAATGAGATTGGACCAAAGCGCTCTGCTATAAGCATGAAAGTAGCGCTATATAAAAGCTATAATAATAATAATAATAATAATTTATAATTATAGGTTAATTGTGTGCATATACCCACCAACCCTAACCCCTAAGTCTAGGTAAATGTGATTTATAATTTCATTTATGATCCAAACTAATTGATACAATACACTTACTATAAGCGTTGTTGTTGTTTTTAAAAGTATTTTTGTTTTGTTTTCTTGTTTAAGAATGCATCCTCGAGAGAGCTTCTTCTAGGTCTTTCAATCTCTCTCTCAGTCTTCCATTTCTCATGTCCAAACTTATATTCTCTAATATCACCCTCACATTTCCTCCGATAAATGTTATTTTCTCTCTTTTTCTGTAGTTGATGGCTTTAAAAATAAACATATTTCTGATTATAAACTGGATATTTAAAATGTAATTGTAAGCAATGAGCTGATTACTTTAATTAATTGCTTTTTAAAAATCCATAAGGTAAAAGTCACCAACGCTATTTTAGCTGTCATTCATCATGAGAACTGCCCCTTCCATTATCTGTTATGCTCCTCTACTAAAGGTGTACACTCTTTTCCCTTTGGTCATTTTTATACATGGCGGAAAAACTATAAACGGTAAGCTTTTCGGTGTATCCGGTGTACAGAATACAGAAAGTGATAATAAGCTTTTTTTTTTTTTTTAAATAAGCTATATGATCATTTTTTAGCGATTTTTAGCTCTGCAGAATCAACATTTTTTCTGCTCGTCCTTTTATAGACCAAAATATAAAGCAGGGCCGGCCTTAGTCACTGGCAAATTAGGCAGCAACACACAGCCTCAGATTGGTGGGGGTTTTGCACAGGACTCAAAACAATTTTGTTGAGAAGACTTAGCAAAACTTGTGCTTATAGTTATTGTTGCAGTGCACTATATTTTAAATAAATTGTGTAGTTTTATTTTTTCGCTGTTTATTTGTTTTTCTATTTCATTTAGGGCCACCAAACTCACTTTGTCTAGGGCCTCCAATAATCTAAGGACTGTCCTGTATGAGGTTTATATTAAATTTTCACGCTAAGACTTAAACCATATTTAACATCAAATTGATACTAAATAACATTAAACAGGAGATCTTAAAGTGTCTTAGACGAAGATCATCTGCCACACATTGAGAACTTTAAAAAAAATTATATCTCAATTCTTTTTTAATTTGGTTGGCAACAATGAAATTCAATTAAGCGTCCTTGACATTGTCTAGTTTAATCGTGAAAATCTCAAGCAGTTTAATTCTTCACAAATTTCTCAATTTTCTCCAATTTTTTTGCACTAAAATTTTATTTACATTTAAATTTTATGTTCCCCCGCTTTACACTTTTTTTTTTGGTTTCTTAAATATTCAGCTTTCAAATTCTTTATTGGTTCAGGGTTAGATTTCTCGAAAACGGCTCTAAAGTTTTTCCAAGAAATTTGACAGTTAATGTATATCGATGGTGCTAAAGAATAACTTATTGGCCAAACTGGGAAAACTCTGGTTTTCCGTTCGTCTTCTTCAAAGTACAATACAATCAAATAATTGAAATTTGGCTTGTGGTCTAGACAATCTATACTCCATGTTACTCCCGCATGTATTGAACAAAAAAAAAGTAAAGTTCCCCTTTCAGACCTAGTGGTCTATAGGGCAGATGATGTAAAGGTCACTCTATTTCTGTGGCCTGCGGTTAACGAGGGTGTCATGTGGCCAGCACAACGACCAGCAGCCTTTACTTTTTCCCCAACTAATGTCAGGTACCCATAAGAGCTGGGTGGACTCAGGGGCGCCCTAGGGTCCCGAAATTAAAAATCCCAGTCTTCACCAATATTCAAGCGCATTACCGCACAGCCACAGCGCCTCCATGCATGTATTTATTAAAGAGTTAAATAAATAAATACATTTTGGCTCACCGTCTTCTCAATCTGGATCTATCGGCATATTATTAGAATTGTATGACCTCTGCGTAGAACTATACATGGGCTTTATCAGTTGTTGTTTTCTGGGGGCCAGCTCAGTAAAAATGTTAATATTTTTTCTATGATTTTGATATCATTCATCAGTCCTTAGTTAGCAACAGCCATGTAATCGTTCTTACAAAGCGTCATCAGCTTTATAGAAAAGGAATTGTCTTTATTTGTTGTTTTTTAGAGCCATAACCGGGGAAATCCTGCTATTTCAGGCGAAATCAGACCACACAATGAAGTCACGGAAAATTTCGGTTCTATCGGACAAAAACATTTTTTTTTCAGTGATGCGGCGGCCCTTTTACTCGCGTGTTGCTTATTTAAATGGCCCACGGGCAAAACAAAAAAAAGGTTGTCCCTTATTGGTCCAACAACTCATATTCACACACACACACACACACACCACACTTAAAATAAATAACCAGCTTAAATGTTTACCCCCCCCCCCCCCACGCATTGCCAGCACATGGTTTATGTCGAGACTTTAAAATTGCAATTTACTACATAATACTACATACTACCCCTGTAATTGCAACCACGTGCTTTATCAATAATATGAACTGTCAAACCAAATGAGGGGTAGGGGGAGATAGTAGAAAAGAAATGACCCCATTATTCGTCATTGCCTGTGCGGTTCATCGCCCACTTTGAGTGTTAATTGCATATTCATGGCCATTTATGACAACATTCAGGGATAATTTTCCCGCCGGTTTCACGACGTCTTATCGCTGAGATTGCAAGCCCCCTCTTCTTTTCTTCAACTGTTTAATTACCTCCCCTTAAGTGACGAGATTATTCGTAGTTATCTTTCCTTGCCTTCTTGGCGTTTTTCTCGGTAAGAGTCGCTCGGCTCTTGGACTTGACGGCAAGTCCTCACACACACACACACACACTAGAGTTGTCTTTGATGAGGTTTGGGGCAAATGTTTCCCTACGGTAGTACGAGCTCCCACCCCGTCCCCTTTTATTATTTTCTTCTCCACCACTTTTTCCACGTCCCAGCTCAGCACCTCTGCAGGTGGTGTGGTCAAGTGGTCACTGAGGCATCAAGTGGTCAGTGGTGTAGGATCATTATCGATGGTCTGGAACCCAAATGCTTTTGAAGCGTTTAACAGTGGCATTTTTCATGACCACTTTATTGGTCAGTTCCAAGATTACATGTCCCTGTATGACCAAACTTGTTTATGGAAATTAAATGACAGGAAACCAAACTGTACGGGGGGGGGGGGGGGGGGGGGGAGAAGGGAGCTCAATGCTATTCATATTTTCATCTGCTCCTGTTTTAAAAATCCAAGAAGGCATAAGCTCATCATGTTGGATGATGTAGACTACACAATAGAATGCTCAGGACATTTTAATTCCGAATAGAGTGTAGACTTTCTTTATTATTCTATACTTATAATTAAGTAAGATGATATCTTATGAAAGAAAATTTCGATTATTTCAAATGTTAATTATTTTTAATTTTTTTTTTGTCCTTTGAGCTTTGCCAAAATATGTGGTTGTTCATTCGAAACTCTAGATGGTCTGCTAATAAAACAAACAAACAAACAAACTTGATAGTTTAATATGGTACTTAATGCATCGTCGTATCGATTATTACCTGCCCGTTGTTTTAACCTAACTCATGTTAACTTCTCTATAATTAGAAAACATCCAAGTGTTCATTGACCATGTATACAAAACAACGTGTTTTAGCTGTTCTTCTGGTTTTTTTTCCTAGCGTCAAGTCCTACACCATGTCATGGTCCGCTACCCCAGTTTCCTCCCGCAGAAAATCAACGTCACTTGATACTTTAATAAGTCAGTGTAACCAGCACGTTTCTCTTTGTACGAATAGCATCATAAATATTTGGCGGGAAAACTCTTCATCCCTTGTGAAAACACCTTCACGTCTGCCGGAGTAATAAACTTTTATAACAGGTCACATTTACAGTGTTCATTAAAAGTGGAAATATCATATAACAAGCCGTCTTGTTCTCTTTTTGAGAAAAACAAACTTCATTGTGTTGCTGATGCTGGGCCAGGAGCAGACGACAGAAAAAAAAATGGCGGCATTGAATCAATAGGCTCGCAGATGTCTGATATACGTCATATCTTCTCTTCATCTCTCTCAAAGTGTTTTTTTTTTTGTTCTAATGAGTTCTAATTAACTTTATTTAATTTACATTTCAAAAAGATATCTTACTTTTGTGATGAATAAAGATTCAGGACAAATTAAAAATAGTTTATTATCTCCCATTCACGAATGTTAATAACAGCGTTCTTTTATTTAGAAAATGTCAATTGACTTCGTACGCACCAGAAATGGAGACAATTATTGTGTTTGCGTTCAATGTGACAAAGTTATAGTTAAAACATTTTTTTTTCTTCTTTATTCTTAAATGTGCATTGTTGCCCAAAGATTTTCGGCTTCAGGGTCTTCTAATTATCAGACACGCGTATCTCGGACCAAATCACAAAACATCATAGAATTCAAAGAACTAAACTTTTGCGACATCATTGTTTTTTTCCAGACACCCCATCAATCTGCTGGTCTACAAACGAGAGGAGATCATTTCGCTATGAGCATGCTATAAACATGAAAGCTGCGCAATATAAAAGCTTTTAAAACAACAAGATATACCAAAATAAGAGGCGTGTGCTGCATCAAGTGTTTCAGCGTTTGGCTCCCTATCATAGGAGTCTAGTTCTTCTTCGCTCACATTTTAATGATGGAGATTTCAGACGAGTATTTTCGTAGATCAGAGATGAACTGCGCAGTGGTTTGCAGACTAAGCAGCTCTCCATATTGTTTTATTTTAGCGGTCCCCGAAAGGAAATAGCCGCTATGAGTTGGGTTTGTTCTGTCCGTCAATACACCAGTACTAGTAACACTTTCGACACGTGCGAATCTTTTCTTTTTGTATCGACGGAGATAGGCTTGTAGTTTGTAGCTCATAGTTTCTGATATTCTTCCTGCCATTTTACCTGACTGAGTGGACCACTTCAGGGGGACGATTTTGAGTTTGTGTTTACACACAGACTGTCTTTGTAATCTTGTTTTTTTTTTTTTACTAGAGTGGGTTTTTTGGGGCCAGTGTCTTGTTCAAGCCTCAAAGGAGTCTTGCGACTGAGATTTTTACTTCTCTATTTGTTTTTATAGGATCTGGGTCGATTTAGTTTTAAAAGGATTTGTTGGATGAAGTCCATTAACCACATCATCTTTTAGTTCCTGAAACATGGCGCCTAAGAAAACACACGCCACTCTCCACGGTCTCTTGCTAATTTTTAATGGTTTCTCAGCTCTTTCCAGTCCTCTCGGCTTCCTCTAGTATACTGCGTCGCCATGTTCTTTTTGGTCTTCCTCTACGTCTTGTTCCCTGGGAGTTCCACTCTAAGGCCTGTCTAGCTCTGTTGTTGGTAGTTTTTCTAAGGGTGTGACCAATGCATCTCTTATTCCTCTCTAAGATCTGCACCTCTATATTTTTCTGTCCGCTCATCTCCCACAGTTTGGTGTTTTCTATTTTGTCGTACCAGTACAAGTTTATTTTTAAAAAACTTCTCATACTTCTGTTGGTGAAGGTCTGTACTTTGTTGTTGTTGCTACAGTTGTTCTCCATGTTTCAGAACCAGACAGTAGGACAGCCTTGACATTTGTGAAAGATTCTTATTTTAGTTTTGTTAGATGTGAGGAGATTTCCAGGTTGGTTTTAGTTGTGTAAATGTCGGACGTGCTAGATTTATACGGCGTTTAATTTCTTCATCTGTTCCACATGATATACTGATGAAATCCATTGTGATGACAGGATAACGAGCTCATTCCTCGTGTGCTACACACATTGTATATCTCTCAGAGAAATGTTTCTTTATTTTTACTAAGTACTGACTAAATACGTGACATCTTATAATTCATATTACTGCGTACAGTATTTAAAAACAACAACAACAACAACAGCAGCAGCAGCAAATGAATGAGAGAAGCGCAAATTGATAAGGATTTTCTTTTGAGTGTTCATCTATCAATCACTCAGAGAGAAGAGGCAATCAACTTAAAAGGTAGCCCCCCAAAAACAATATCACCTGATGACCAGATACATAGCAGCAAGTGTAGCACTCGAGGTAGCCTTGTTGCTCCATGAAAGAGTTGCTCCACTGACATGACGTCACAGAGACTCACAGTGAAGTATTCTCGAACTCCCCAGACCGCCAATCGACAAGTGTGAGTTTGTGTGCGGGGTAGAGTGTGGGGGGGGGGGTGCTGAGAGACCTGGACCAAGCAGGGCATGCTGTGAGCCACAGAGCAATGGTCAAGTTGATGTCCACTCCACTGTGAACCCAGAGGTGTTAATTGGCAATTAATTACTTGACAGCAATATCTCTGGATAGTTGAAGATTAAGGAGTGAATCGCTTGAACCAAATGCGATTTTAAAAAAAAAAGGCTCTTTGGCAATTTGGACAAGGAGAAAAAAAATATTTCAGAACTATTCCATTCCTTTTGACCTTTTCATTTTCATCAATGAGGATATTTTAAACAGAGTAACATTTTTACGTTCGGCATATAAATTAAAAATTTTATCAAATAGGTATTGATAGGACGGTGAAATAGGACTTGATAGTACTGTGAAATAGGACTTGATAGGACCTTGAAATAGGACTTGATAGTAATGTGAAATAGGACTTGATAGGACCTTGAAATAGGACTTGATAGGACGGTGAAATAAAACTTGATAGGACCTTAAAATAGGACTTGATAGGACGGTGAAATAGGACTTGATAGGACGGTGAAATAGGACTTGATAGGACCTTGAAATAGGACTTGATAGGACCTTGATATAGGACTTGATAGGACGGTGAAATAGGATTTGATAGGACGGTGAAATAGGACTTGATAGGACGGTGAAATAGGACTTGATAGGACGGTGAGATAGGACTTGATAGGACCTTGAAATAGGACTTGATAGTACTGTGAAATAGGACTTGATAGGACGGTGAAATAGGACTTGATAGTACTGTGAAATAGGACTTGATAGGACGGTGAAATAGGACTTGATAGGACGGTGAAATAGGACTTGATAGGACGGTGAAATAGGACTTTATAGGACCTTGAAATAGGACTTGATAGTACTGTGAAATAGGACTTGATAGGACAGTGAAATAGGACTTGATAGGACGGTGAAATAGGACTTGATAGGACGGTGAAATAGGACTTGATAGGACCTTGAAATAGGACTTGATAGTACTGTGAAATAGGACTTGATAGGACGGTGAAATAGGACTTGATAGGACGGTGAAATAGGATTTGATATGACGGTGAAATAGGACTTGATAGGACGGTGAATTAGGACTTGATAGGACGGTAAAATAGGACTTGATAGGACCTTGAAATAGGACTTGATAGTACTGTGAAATAGGACTTGATAGGACGGTGAAATAGGACTTGATAGGACGGTGAAATAGGACTTGATAGGACGTTGAAATAGGACTTGATAGGACGGTGAAATAGGACTTAATAGTACTGTGAAATAGGACTTGATAGGACTGTGAAATAGGACTTTATAGTACTGTGAAATAGGACTTGATAGCACCGTGAAATAGGACTTGATAGCACCGTGAAATAGGACTTGATAATACCGTGAAATAGGACTTGATAGTACCGTGAAATAGGACTTTATAGGACCGTGAAATAGGACTTGATAGCACCGTGAAATTGGACTTGATAGTACCGTGAAATAGGACTTGATAGGACCGTGAAATAGGACTTGATAGGACGGTGAAATAGGACTTGATAGGACGGTGAAATAGGACTTGATAGGACGGTGAAATAGGACTTGATAGGACGGTTAAATAGGACTTGATAGGACGGTGAAATAGGACTTGATAGGACCTTGAAATAGGACTTGATAGGACGGTGAAATAGGACTTAATAGTACTGTGAAATAGGACTTGATAGGACTGTGAAATAGGACTTTATAGTACTGTGAAATAGGACTTGATAGCACCGTGAAATAGGACTTGATAGCACCGTGAAATAGGACTTGATAATACCGTGAAATAGGACTTGATAGTACCGTGAAATAGGACTTTATATGACCGTGAAATAGGACTTGATAGCACCGTGAAATTGGACTTGATAGTACCGTGAAATAGGACTTGATAGGACCGTGAAATAGGACTTGATAGGACCGTGAAATAGGACTTGATAGGACTGTGACATGATTTCACGCTTTAGTGAAAAGAAAGTCACCCTATAGACTAAAGACTGCTAAATGTCTTGATTTTGTGTGTCCCTTCTTTAGCTCATTAACCATCGCACATTTCCAGACATTTTTATTTCATATATAAGTAACTGATACGATGGGATTGTGTGGATGTACTATAACATTTTTGTCTTTCAGAACTAATTCTTATGAGCAAGGGCGGACTGGCCATTTGGGCATTTGGGCAAATGCCCGGTGGGCCACAGTAATCATCTCTCTTTTTTTTTTTTTAAGTCACGTCTGTATTTTATAAGATAATGGCCGCATGGATACCACTCGGCACGTATTGAATTGTTAAAAGTTTTATAGTATTCTCTTACAAAAGGGGCCCTATCCAGAGATATTGCTGTCAAGTAATAAAAAATAAAAAAAATCTTTTACAGACTCTACTAGGGCCTACTAATTTAATCTAACACATTTTCCAAAATAATGTAATAGCCTACTGGTAGGCTTCATCCGTTTAGGGCCTACACACTTTGCGATTAAAAAGCAACATAAGGCCTGTAATCCTTATAAGGATATAGTGTTCACTGTATGAATTATCAAACTTAATATAATCATTTTGAGGACTGGTAGACCTAGAATTGGATGTCCATCACAAATACAATTTATGGTCCGGATGGTCCAGAAATGCCCTGGACAGCCAGTCTGCCTCTGCTTATGAGCCAATGTCCACCGTAATGGCGGAGATACTTGTGTAAGTGAAGAAATCAAATAGAAATTCTATTTACGTAATAAAACACTTTTAAATCCTCAACTTGAAATGATGAAACATCAAACACACTCCAAACACACAATGTAATTTAAAGTCAATAGTAGATTTACAGCCCATTCATGGACAGTAGCGCTACTGGGAAGAATGGATAGTAGATTTACAAAAGTAGACATAATAAACTAGTTTTGATCAGTTTACCGATCCCACGAATTGCATCCCTTAGTAAATATAAACCATCCAATGTTAAATTCTTTAACTCCAGAAATACCATCCTTTTTAAAAAAAATAAATTATGTGGTCAGAAGGTAAATATGAAATTTTAATATCGCTTCAAATGTTATCAATGTTACATTTGATACTTAGTCAATTCATCAATAACTGTTTTACAAGACATTCCTATATTCGACCCGAAAGGTTTAGGTTTAAATCCTTAAGGTTTAAAATAAAAAAAAACATTTTGAACTTCAGTGTGAGAACACACTATTTTGAGCGAAACATTTTCTTTGGTTAGAGAGAGAGAGAGATAGAGAGAGAGAGAGAGAGAGAGAGAGAGAGAGAGAGGGGAGAAAGATTGACAGTGATTGTTATATAGTTACATAATATTGCTTGAGCTAGACTCAGTAGACATTGATATTTTTAATATTGTTAAAAAAAAGACACATTTTCATAAAAATTGAAAATCAATTTTATTTTATTTTGATAAGCACTGACATACACATTAATGAAACCTGTTCTTATCTAGGCCAGTGATGTAATCAACTCACACATTCTCTCTTCTGTTTTCTTCTCAACAGATTCATCGCTGGATGACAATCAGGTGCGTCGTTACCGAACTGCATTCACTCGGGAACAGATTGGTCGTCTGGAGAAAGAATTCCTGAAAGAGAATTACGTGTCCAGGCCCAAGAGGTGTGAGTTGGCTGCATCATTGAATCTACCCGAGGCTACTATCAAGGTAAATTATTTTTACTTTACTTTGGTATCATTATTTATTTGTTTGCTTACAAAGGAGGTGTCGTGGATGAAACAGACACACGGTCTGTAGCAAGGTGTGAGGTCAAATTAAGGGCAGGATCTTTAAGTGATAGTTCTCTTCTTCTTTTGCGTTCTCCGTTTTATGTTGGAGGTTCATATAACTAGTCCTATAGATAAGGTAAACTACGCAGAGGATTTTTAGACCAGGCAGCTCTCCGTATAGGTTTTCTTATATAGTAGTGGTCTGTGGCCAGTGTCTTGCTCTGGTTTCTCTATGTAGTATGCAGCTTTGGAGAGTAAGGATCTGTTTTCTTTGTTGACACTCCATAGGGGCAAAATTCACTAGTCCCGTTTTTCAATGTTTTTCGTAACATTCTTTTTTCCCTGCATTTCATGCCCCATACAGTGTATCCCAAGAGTACTAATAATCAAATAGTCATAGTTAATAGTAGTTCTTAGTATAGTATTCATTTGTTTCATGGTATGACTAAGCCCGTTCTTCCGATACCATCCTTCCTTGTATGATCTCGAAGGCTTGCTGCTTCTGTGTTCTTGGCCCTTCAAGGCGTATTCTTACAGACTTCTACAGGATGAGACTCACTGTATCTTTACTGTCCAGGCTTTCATATGTTGTGATGCAGACGAGGTAGAAACTAGTGCAAGACATTCGGCTCTTTTTTTTAAAAATACCTCTTATCTTATCTTATCTTATCTTATCTTATAAAATACATACGTTACTACAAAAAAGAAGATGATTACGTCCTACGCGTCATGCATTTAGTCATGCATATTAACCAATGACTTAAATTCTGCCAAGTCACTGGTTTTCCTGGCTAGCTCAGGCAACACATTCCATGCTCTAATAGCACTAGGGAAGAAGGAGTATTTGTACAAATTTGTCCTAGCATATGGGACGAGGAATGTGTCTTTCAGAGTATTTTATTAAATTTTGTTTGTTAACAAGGTGTGACTGCGTGGCATTAACCGTCTGGAAACTGAGGAGGTCTCGTTCGAATCCTTTTTTTTTTATTCCAGCTGCGTTGTATTTACTGAGCACCTCAATACAGCAAAACCCTTCTCCCAGGTACCACCTGACCCCAACGTCCACTATTAACGTCCATTATTAACGTCCATTATTAACGCCCACTCTTCTCACTAATTATCAGGAGGATATTGAGCTGGTTGCCGTACATTATAGATTCGAAAAAGTATTTTTGTTAACACGTTACCAAAAATCTTTTCTTTTTAGATACATACAGGGTACATTTGTGTGAACACATTGAACAAATACATAAATTAAATTTAGAATAGTCTGCATTTCATCTAAACGCTGAAAACATCGAACAGAAACGGGTTTTCATAAATTGGTAAAAAAAACAAAACTTTTCGACGCTGCCATCTAAGTAGCCTTGTCAATATCCTGTCATTATTCTTTTGACCATTAGAGAGAAAAGAGAATTAAAAAAGTGTATAGATCTAGATTCCATTCTTTATATCTAATATATTCTATAGCTGGAGTAAGATTTCCACTTCCACTATTTATTTTGTTTGTTTGTTTGCAGGTCTGGTTTCAAAATCGACGTATGAAAGATAAAAGGCAGCGAATGGCTCTGGCTTGGCCGTACGGAATAGCTGATCCTCACCTTTACGCTTATCTTGCTGCAGCCGCAGCGTCTTATCCTTACGGGATACCTCCATCACCGCATGGCTGTTATACACCTCCAGGAGTTCCTCTGTCACAAACGCCCCAGCCATTTTCTCCTTCGTCGCACCTGCCGATGCCTTCGACAGTTAGGCCTGCGCCCGTGTCGCCGAGTGACTTTCTCGGTTCCTACCTTCGCCAAAACGGAGTCGGGGCTTTCGGCATGGGCGCACCTCACGGGAGTCCCCACCCGAATTTCCCTCACACCTCCAACCCCCTTTTGAGGTCGCCGCTGGATCCGACGGCCATGTCTCTTTTGGCTGCGCACGCCTCTTCGGCTCTGACGTCAACGCACCTGACGTCACCTCACTTTCTCTCATCCCTCGACTCTGTTCGATTGGCCGCTGCGGCATCAGCTTCGTCCAATCAGAGCTCGCCATTTCCTCACTCGCCCAACACGATGTCCTCCAATCACCAGCCGGGACTCAGCCCTGCTAACATTCGCAGGGTCAGCTCACCGATACACGCTCCAGTGGCAAAGAAGGCTGTGAACTCACCATCGACATCATCGTCATCAGCAAAAGGTCTCTTTCGACCTTTCCAAACAGATTCTGAAAGAAACTAAATTCTTCAAAACTTCTAAACAATATTAACAAAAAAAGCAGGACGATTCAATTGCTTTGTTTTCCCAGAATTCCAGTTGAAATGTAGGACACTAGCCAGTGGTCAAGACTTTAGTCAACAAATTAACAGTCCTTCTGCATTTAAATTCGCTTCAATGCACACCAATGTCCAGACTTAGTACCGATGGAATCGAATGGATGATAGTTGCATTGAAAATAATTACAATATATCACCTACACAGCAGATTTATTAGTAAGTCTGACCGGAAATAATACACCCATATGCCATTAATGTGAGGATGGTGGATGAAGGAATAAACTTTCCCGCGTATTTTGTGCTTTACAAAGATTGTAATAGAACTACTATTTTTTTTTTTTTTTTGCAAAAGGTCAACAATGGGCTAGCCTTTAATATAGGTTAAAAACGCCACAAGTTTAAACTTAACGACCTTTGAACCTAAAGATGCTGGTGCTGCTCTTTCTTAGTTTACAAAAGTTCAGTAACAAACAAACAAAAAAAAAAACGAAACACAAACATTAAAAACTAAATAAGATTAAACTCTTATTATTGCTTAATGGTTACGACCACTTCATGTCAAAACTTGAAGGGTGTCAGGGCTAACCTATAACTGTAATAACAATATTCAGTCGAGACGTTGGCTTTTGAAAAGTACAATTGTCTGTTTTCGAATATACTTTTAAAAAATTAATTTCTGCATTGTTTATACTAACATAAACTAATAGATACACTGAGGTTCCGAAAAATAAATAATTGCATTAAAGCCAAAAAAAAAAGAGTTAAACTGCTTCCGTTCTCTCTTTTGTTCTCTAATACTTGAGCACAATTTTCAAAACCTTCCTGGAGATTCATATTCAAGATGTCGAATCTGCATGATTACTTCACAGAGGGAGAAAATACAAAAGTCCAATTCTGTATTGGTCAGACAACGTGGTTTGTGGTAAGAAAGTCGACACTCTTGAGAACCT